>JAQFVV010000114.1:312500-957046 GCA_028023455.1 Epiperipatus broadwayi
TATTGCGTTTTTGATCTCTTCTTGTTACTCCCAACATATATCTCTCCATACTTCTTTGAATGGTCTGAAGTCTCTGTATTGCTCTTCTATTAAATGTCTCAAGTCTCAGATCCATAAGTAAGAACTGGTAAAACATATTTAATAAAAACCTTCCCTTTCAAACACATAGGCATATTTTTTTTAGTACCAAGTTATTTCTACCAAAAGCACTGCAACCAACTTTAATTCTATGATTAATTTCATCCATTATGTTACCGTCTGTATTAATAATCTGACCAAGGTATTTGTAGCTGTTAACTTCTTCTAACTCATCATAATTAATTTTTATCTTCATATTTAGAGAAAATCCATTAAACATTACTTTAGTCTTTTTAACATTTATCTTTAGTCCTACTTTCATCTGATAACTCCTGCAGTATTTCCTGCAACTCTAAAGCATTATTTGCAAAAACAGCTACATCATCTGCAAAATTTAAATGATTTAAATAATCTCCACTTACTTTCACTCCTTTAGCTTCCCATTTTAATCCACAAAATATTTCTTGCAGCACTGCTGTAAAAAGTTTTGGAGATATAGAGTCGCCCTGTCTTACACCTTTCTCAATGTTAACTTTCTTAGCATCATTATGTAATCTAATTGTTGCTGTTGCATTTTTATAAATATTCTTTAAAATATGACAATATCCTGGATCTATACCTTGATGATCCAATGCTTTAATCACTGAAGAAATGTTTATAGAATCAAATGCCTTTTCATAATCTACAAATCCAAAGCATAATGGCAACTCATATTCATTTGTCCTTTCTATAACTTCTCTCAATACCTGGACATTATTGTATCATAAAACTAGATGAATATAAAATGTTAAAATCTATACAATTGATGTATATAAAGTCAAACATTTTATCAACTAACTTTTACATCATCATTATTTTTCTACAAATAGCAAATGCAACTTCTTCATTTATAAAGTAATTGTTAAATAATTTTATTTATGTCGAAAATTATCCACGTTCTGATTATATTAAATCTTCTGTTGGCTGCACTATCTTATAAGCATTTCCTGTAAAAGATTGCTGTCTTATTATCACCACTGCTGTGCAGTTGTAAATATGTTATATCAATTAAAATATGACTGTGATGAAAGGAATAATATCTACCCATGTTGATTTGCATGGAAGAAGAGCAGCATGCAGTGATTCATTTTTTGTCATCTGAGGGGGTGTCTGCCATCAATACTTATCAAAGATTTGGTGCACAATAAGAACACAGTGTTTTGTCATGAAGAAGTATGTTATCAATTATCAATAGAATATAGAATTGACATATTCTCAATCACTGACCAAGAAAATGTTCAATAGTCAACTATCACTGATAAATCAATTATTACAGTTTTCTGGGATTCTCGAGAACCAGTATTGAAATATTATCATGAAAAAGTTCAACAATCAACATTCCACACTATAGTGACATGTTTACAGAAGAAAAAAAGCCTAAAATTCCAATAAAATACAGAGGAATGTGATCCAAGAGGATTGTGTAGTTGCATAATAATGTACAACTGTAATCATTGCCTTCCTTACTAACATTTTCCAAGAATTTTATTTTGAAGTATTGAACCAACATTCCTATATAGTCCTGATCTTGCCTCATCAAACTATCACTTGTATGATCCTCTGAACAAAGCTCTACAAGGACGATTCACATTTGATGAACAGATGAAATTTTGTGACTCATAGCTCAATGTAAAACATTTTTAAATCAGAGAATATAAAAACTTGTTGTCAGATGGATAAAATGTATTGAAAATCAGGGATATTATTTTGAAAAAATGATGAATTTGCCCTTTTAGAAAGTTGATTAAAATAAGTGGGGTAATTTTTGATACAAAACCTTTTTCATCAATTGCAAAATGTTTCAAATATCCAATTTGCTTATTTTCTTTTTGCTGTATTTCATTTTGACAGAGGGGGTGTTAGTCATTTTACAAGCACATTATCCATAAATTAAATTTATGTTTCTAGAGTTAACATTTAAAAATTAAATTTTTATAAGATTATTTAAACAGAATCCGATGGACAGAATGACAATGTTATAATTCTCAGACTAATAAATAGAACAATTAGATTTCAGCAATTTTGAAACCTCTTTTTAAAAATTATTATTATTACACTTAGAGAATGTAAATACTACTTAGCAATATTGTTTTGGTTTCAGTAAGCAAACCAGGAAGTTCGTGTAGGGTAAAAAGTATACTGTAAGTATTTCATTGTGACTGACTGATAGCATTAACAATCATATCTTTCTCTATAGAGGACAATGTAAAAAATTAACCACTTATGACAATGTAAGAAGTTATAAAAAAGGTCAATGATAAATAATAGCTTCAGTATTCATAGAATTATAACATTTCTACCACTGATTTTGAAAGTTATATTGTATTATGATGTTTTATAGTCAACACATTAACACTTAATATAGAATAAACTTGAGAATATTATCATATAGTTAATAATAGCTGGATATAAGGTATATATCCATTTACTAGACAATGACTAATTGAGTTGAAATAATTGGCTTGTCTTTTTTTTAAAAAAAAAAAAATCCTGTAGTTGTTGTGAACTGAAAAAAAAAATCATGGTTTACGGACTCCAAACTAAACACTTAAGTCAACAAGCCAATTAGTACATGAGACTGCATAAATAATGTAATACATTTTAATTGAAAATAGTTTTCCAGATGGTGATAATCAATACTATAATAACTACAAAAAAACTGAATTAGACATTGCATGAATTCTATATATGACCTTATTTCTTATGCTTTATAAATATTGAGATAATAATCATAAAAAAATAGTGAAAATAATTACTTTCAATATTTATGAATCTGAATGTAATTAGAAGAGATGAGCTCTGACTTTCAAGCTCCCTATAGCTAACCACTTCAGCTTGGTTTTGTTTGAAACAACCTAGTAATATTTTAAACATGATGATTATGACTGGGTATGTTTTCTGATTGATAACTAACTTCTCTATTTGTAGAATACTAACAAAGAATCAAAATTAACAATCACTAAACACTAATAATTAATTATTATTAAATGACTTTATGCACAACACCCACCCCCTACTTATTATTTGAGAAGGACAAATTTTTCTACTTTTTCCAGCAATATCCAGTGACAATCATAAAGCTCATGATCAGTTATAAAAAAGTTATAAAAATTATTTAATTTCATGCCATTTATTGTGCAAATAATACATTCTGTATCATATTATGGTGACATACCTTTCAATGTTCAAAATATCTCTAGTGCAACTATCTATAGGTTAAAAAATAGCCAACAGACACAGGACTGTTAAAAGCTTCAGACTGATATTAGTCATAATATCTTCAATAAAGCTGAAAATCTATTGTTCCAACTGACTTTTTCAATTTAAACTCTACAAGTGCAGCGATGGATCTAAAAAAAGTTCTAATATAAAATCTATCATCACATTAAACTATCAAAATATGTGCAAAGACAATATAATAATTTTGAGAATTAAAGATTTTTGAATTAAAACTTAATCTACCATTTTGTTGCTCAAACATCATTTTATCTTCTGAACAATAACCACTCATATATTTGTTTGTCAATTCATTGTTCAAATTAAATAATAATAATGGTAAAAGAGATAGATAGACTACATTAGCAAGAATAACCCTAGCTGCCTGCTGAAAAATATTGGACCATTTAAAGCTAATTGATCATATAAAGAGTATATAATATCAAATATATATATATATAAAGGTTTCAAAGAAAATCAGATAAAGGATAAAACAAAATATTTATTATCCTTATTAACAGTCTAATCCGCAATAAGATTTTCTTAACTAAATAATAACAATAATAATAATAGTAGTAGAAAGAGTTAATACCAAACATCCTATAGAATAATCTCTCTGTTTTATCAGGAATCATATCCTAAGTTTTAAAAAGGACATATCATTGATAAAAATCTAACAAAAGATCATTTTATAGAAAATGTCAATTACGAACACAAACCATTCAAGAGATTCACTGTGCTTCAATGTAATATTAAATTGCACTGTGAGCCATTGTTTAAAATGCAACAAATTTTATCATTTGTATCATTACTAAAATGCAACATCATTTATCAAAAGTTGATCAACATTGCCTCAGTTTCCAAAATGACGCAACATTGATGCATTCAATACTATTTTTCTCATGAACCTAAAGAAAATATATTTATTAGTCCAAAATACAATTCAGTGAGTCTTTAAGCTTATTTAATGAAATGAATAATGTTATAATTCTTCCTAAACTTTATACTCAATTTCTTACGCTTAACCTTTCAAAATCATCATATTTTGTTTTTCACTTACACTTGTAAGTCATGTTAATTGTGTGATCAGTTTGTTGATTTGAAATGATAGATGAATGCATAATTGGTAATCCCCCCCCCAAATACACGGACTATCAGATGCCACTTTATCTTTGATGAATGGTTTTAATTTTGCCTAGTCAACATCAATATAAAATAACACCTTTCATTTGGCTCTCTTTATTCTCTATGAATTCTTAACTATTGTTCATGAATCAAAGCAAGTTATCAGTACTAACTTCAGTACTGATATTAAATAATTAAAAAAAGAAATACTTGATGAATATCATTGCCCTCAATGAGCTATCTGTTGACCATATCTGTTATCAGCAGCATGGACTGGTGATTAAACTTTTATACTTCATTTTAATCAAATATAACTTTAATACCAAAAAAAATATTATTCATCTGCCCATTTTTTTTATAAAAATTTGATTAGTGAGGTAAGATTTTAGCAAACCCAAGAGCTAAACTATTTATGAATTTATTCCCGACTGGAAAAAAATAATATATATAGTAAATTAAGTTCAACTATATTCATCAATATGGTCTAAAATATCAGAGTAATATGCTATACACAGTATTATTAATAATATAGTAAAATACCACAATTTGACAAGGTACATGATAACTAATGGTGGGTTATTTTCTAGGATTCATTGTCCGCCAAATCCTATCAGCTTTCAACCATAGGCAAAAATAGCCTAATCACATGCCTTGTAACAAAAGTTTATAGTTACTCTTTCTAAGTGAATGTGCCTGGCTAAAAAACAAATTCTAAACTTGATTAGAAATTCTCAAGTATTTGGATTTTTTTTCAAGTTTCAATCAGATTTAACATTATCCTAGGCATTACAGACATACACAATATTTACAAAGCACTTTTATATCGATAAACTGATTTAATAATATATTTCTTATATATATAAATCCAAACACATATGGACAATAAATTCAAATGTGATTAAAAATAATGTAAAAAGTTGAATTGAAGTAAATGAATTTTCAACATGAAGGCTGAATAAAAGAGATTTACAACAATTTCCTTTTCTCTCTACAAAAGAACAATGTTTCTTCAGAAATGGTAACAATTATGAGAAGTAATTGTCTTTCACTTCAGACATTATAAAAACATTTTATCATCAATTTAGAACCTTCCTTGTCTCATTACTGAGGCTATTTTTTGCTTTTTAAATGACCTACTACTGACCAGCCTATTTGACCTAGCTTGTTTCCCCATAAAATATATCTGAACCAATCAATATTATGAGAAAGATATTTAAGAAATAAAATGGGCATCTTAACTGACAAATTCAATTTTGTTTTGATAACTGCTTAGCTAGTTTTAATCTTTCAAAATCTATTTTGGTAATGAAAGAAACTAAGACAAATTTCTTCACATATGTAAGTCTGTGTGTGTTAACATGCATAGAAATATGACACGGCCAAGATTTATATATATCTTTTTACAAGTCTTTATATTAGATAAAAAATTTCAATATGGCTCTCAATTTCAATGACTAATATATTCAATTAATCATCTATTGTTGCACACACATATATAAAAATTCATAAGTCTTTAAGTAACCACTGCAGAATATGGAATTAATTATAAAGACTTTACTTATTATATTTTTATTGCCATAAGGTAGGAAAGATTCATTCTTCCCACTTTAATTTTACTTTCTAATTGCCTGTTTAAAACATATTTTCCAAGTGTTGTCTGCCCTGAATTAGAACCCTAAGATATAACATGCAAAACATGATCAGTCCCATATGCTGCAAAAGTCTGAAGCTTTAAATTTTCAAAATTTAAAGCCAAGTCAAATCCAGATTAAAAAGTGTTTACGTTATTCAAAAACTGGTTAAATTTGGCACATATTTGGTCAGTTGTTCAAAAAAGCAAATAACAATCAAGTAAAAGAATTGACAGACAGATCACTTTTTTTTTTAAGTGTCATGGCATAGGCTGGGACGCGAACCCGCAACCCGGGCAACTGCCTTGCAGGAAGTCGCGCTGATAGACCACCAATGCAAGATCACTTTTTTGCCTCCCTATATGTCATTTTCTTCATCAGAAGTTTCTATAGAAACTTTGATTCTAATATACATGGATTATAAAAAGTCCTTGATTATAAAGACAAACAGGACAATGCCAAGGTTTAAAAATAAGAAGGAGGGTGACACACATTTTAATTTAGAAATGCAGCTATTTCTCACTGTTGATGTTTTTTATTTAACAAAATTCTAATTGGAAACCAGATAAATATCATAAAATTACATTTCAGAAGCATGATAATAGTAACAATAAACTTTAGGCAATAAATGAAAACATCTGTGTTAATACATTCATGAAAACTAGTCCATCAATAAAATAACAACTGATAAAATTTATGATAAAATTTAAACTCGATTTCAGAATAAGAGGGGCAAAAAATTAAAACAATAGTAGGATAAGCATGATGCCTGTATTATATTTCTCGACAACAATAAATTCATTCCTCCGATTCTAGAGTTAACTCTAAGAATGACCACTAGCAGCAGTGTAAATTCCCACTATTCATTCAGATGGCATTGGATAGGTTAATGTAAGTAGTGCTAGCAAAGTGTTAAATCTAGGTTGGAGTTCACAAATTCTCTTTCCAAAAAAGCATTCAACATTTATATAATAATAAAGCATTGTTCATTTCTTTTATCAAACTTTACAATATAATTGGCAGGAAAAAAATCTACCACTGCAACATACATGTAAATATTATTTAAAGTATTTTAAAAAATAAAATTATTTTTAAGTATTAAAAATCCAGTGTGAACTTATTTAATTTACTTTTTAAAATATTTTCTTTTTTTTCCCCCCACTTTAAAAATTCAATTAAATTTCATATTTTTCTAATTATTTGGAAATAGAAATTTTATTTTTAATAAAATAAAAAGATTTAAAATCCTAATAGTAGATTATTTAAAAACATAAAATTACATAGATGGAAAAGAAAGATGGTGACAAAGAAAATCAATTTATGCTAGGCATTAGAAAACATAATCCCATAAGAAAAATGTGAAAAATGAGATTAAACTCTGTAAATATACAAGAAAAAAAAATCGAAAGTAATAAATTATATGTATAAATATAAAAATTTCATTCTATTGAACACATAGTGTGTTATTGCTTTATGCAGCTCTTTGAAACTGCATTGTGTGAAGTATTTAGAGAATACTAAGCCATTATGCACATAAAACTTACAAATTCTCTAATATATTTCAGTAAATTATCATTTGTTCAAAAATATCCAATAAAATAAACAAAATCATTAAAATCTAGTAAATGATAAATTCTTTGAAGACTGAAAACTATGTATTTACATCATTCTGTTTCTCAAACCATGGGCTGAATAAATTGGAACTTTATAATCTTAATTACAATTAAATATAAAATCTGTATAAAATAGTTGGATTAAAAAGCTTCAGTGGCCATTTTTAAACAATTTTATAAAGAAATACAATATAAACAAAGAAACAATCAAATAAATAAAATAGATATATATGACAAAGAATAACAAAATCTAAGTATAGTAAACAATCAAAAAAAAAATATCACAAGGAGTAATAAAAAAGATAAAAAATAATAAGTATTAAGATTTTAAATGCATCTGGTTATGAAGAGGAGAGAATAAAAAAAAAAAGTATTATTAATTTACATAAATAAAAAAGCTAGTATAATTATTGTGTCATCACAATTTTATATAGCATTTAGTAGATTATCCAATTACAATTCTAATTTCTTTCACTCATATATATAAACATTTTAAGTACTTGAACTTATGATTGCAGTATCAATAATCTAATACTCATAGTTCTCCTTTTTTCCTAGATTAACAGATTTGTGGATTCAATAATAATGAGAGAAATGAATTACAGAAGTTTACAATAATAACTAAATAGTAATTTATTGAAGAATGTTCTTCAATAAATTTTTAGTTTTAGAAAAAATAATTTTAGTTCTCTGTTATTCTTTTAAACATTTTATTGAAGTTATTTCATGTATTTTTCTTTCTCTTGATATTTAATTTAGGGATAGTATTAAAAAATAACAAAATTAAAATATTTATTTTATATATAAATTCATTAATACTTAATCACACAAAGACTTTCTCACATTTTTGTTAACAATCTAGATTTATTTTGAATCAATATGTATGTGGAGTAATTTATGTTTGGCATCACTACCAGGACTTACAGTTATAATTAATATTAAATATACAAGCACAAAATCTTAAAAACTTATCATACTTCATCAAGCATTGATGGCCTAGTGGTTAGCATAGCTGCCTTCCAAGCAGCTGGCCGGGTTCGCTTCCCGGTCAATGCATTTGACATATGAAAAAAAACTTATCACACTTCTAAGAAGCATAACTAAGTACTGCAATGCTCATAGTATGCTTTTATTATAGTCATACATTATACAAATTACATTCCTTGCACTTAAAAGATAATTAAATTTAGTATAGATTTTAGAATGTTCTGAATTGTCCATTGCCAAAATAATAGTAACTGCATCTGTATGATAATAGGAACTTTTATCATTTTGAATTATTTAAACATTAACTATATTTTAAAGATGAGATATCATGTGTTTTTAAATTGCTTATTGCTAGTTATTTAAATGAAATAGACCAGTAATCACTGATGATTAGTTTATAATTTCTCACATGTATGATTGGTAAACATTTTCTTCAAAAACAGGTTCAGATAACTAAGTAATAAGACTAGCAAACCATAAGCTTCATCACCATCATCGGTAATTTCTCAAGGTTATACATTAAAAATAAATAAAAACCATAAGACAATAAAAATCATAAAATAAGAGGGGGAATAAAACAAGAGATATGAGAAAGACAGTGGCTTATCCAAAACTACATTATAACATATATTATGAATAAGTTATAAACCATTTTTGTTCTGTTAATATTTTCATATAATTATTGAATAAAAATGCAGAAGATAAAAACATTTTCTTTCAACATTTCTTCATATATTATTTACTGTATCAGACTAATTGCTTTCTATATTTAACTTTCGCAATATTTTTTTTTTTTTACTATCATGTGGAAATGTTCTAATTTCCAAATCTCTCTTCTTTTTCAATCTAATGTTTCTTTTTTAAATTAAAGTAAGTTTACTGTTTTGATCTATTTTTATCTGAGTAATCATTAACTATTTGGAAGCAATAGTAAAAATAATGATATTACCAATATACTAATTTCAAATATACAAAATTCCAAATAACTATATGCACAATTAGTTTGTGATTTTTAAAAATAAATAGTAAAGCAATTCCACCAACTGTGAAAAATACAGCATCACATTATGATTTTTTTTTTTTTTTTGCAATCATTTGATCAACTCAGATTAGCATAGACCTTTACCCTCAATCCATCAATAATATCTAGATAGCTAGTAATTGAAAAATAACTGAGTAAATATATATATATGCAATATATATATATTCAGCTTGCTGTGCTTTAGGGGGAAAAAATCTAAATTACACCTGGTTCAAACTTAGACCGTAAATTATAGAAATAGTATATGGGTGCCATAATTAATATGCTATGAGACTTAAATACTGACTAATATTTAAGTAAAAATGCAAAAAATATTTGGCTAAAAATTTAGAAATCAATAGATATTATATAAATGCATTGTTAGATATGATACACAATCAGTAAGGGTGATGAATATAAAGAATGCTTTGATATTAAGAAATGAGCTAGAACCTGTAGTAAAGGCTATTTGATAATTGTCAATGATAGTTTACTATTCTATTTAATCACCAGTTGCTGCTTAACTTGTTAATGTTTAAAGTGGAGTCATGAGCTACAAATTCCTTGGTGGCCTAGTGGTTAGCATAGCTACCTTCCAAGCAGCTGGCCGGGTTTCGCTTCCCGGTCAACACTTTGACATATGAAAAAAAAAATACAACTATAGCAACACAACTGAAAAATATTGTTTTCCCCACTTTTCCACTCGGTAGGAAAAACATCACAATGCCTGCTAGTCAAATAACAAACTTTTATTATTATTCCTTTCTATTTAACTCTTAATCAATTCTTATATTATTTATTGTTCCAAGATTTCTTGAAAATAATGAACTACTATTTATGAAATATTTTACAAACGTTTAGCATTTTTGAATTCACATCAAATTATTTTTTTTTATGAACAGATTTTCAAATTCCAAAAATTCTTTTGAAAAAGTTTACTATGGTAAGCAATAAAAAATACACAATCATTAGCACCTGAAACTTACTTCTACTTTCAATAATGAAAATTACATATAAATTTTATCATAATCTCATTCATAAATCTTGAACTAGAAGTTAACAACTACAAAATATCTCTGGTAGATTATTAATACAGATGCAATTATAATGGATAAAATTAATCATAGAATTAAACTTGGATGGAATATTTTTTATAAAAAGAAAACTCATTATTAAAAAGAAATATACTTTGTGGCAAAAGGAAGATTTTTAATAGATGTGTTTTACTAGTCCTTCAAAAACAAAATATATGAATGAGAGAACAAACAGATATTACTGATACCTTTAAAAAATTAAAAAACAGAAATTGAGCTGGGTTAGATATATTGCTCGAAGATGGGATAATAGATGAACAACTGTAATTTTAAATTGAATTCCCAAGAGATTGCAAAAGATTCAGAAAGCGGCTGCATATGAGATGGATAGCTGGATGAAATAAGGAAAAATACTACTGGAATAATGTGGAAAAAAGATGTTATGGATCAATGATGATAATATTTATAAATGTAAAACATTGCTGAAATTTTATAATTTGCAGAAAAAGTAAATATATATATATATATTTATAGATATAAATTACAGAATTTTGTTACCTGTATGATTATTTTTTTTAAAAAGCTTGAGTAATATGGTGAAACCTATATTTATAAAACATACTACTAAAAAATGATTAAAAAACAAATACTGATCTATAAAATAATCATTAATATTAACTTGTCACTGCCTACCACTAAAATAAATATTTTAGAACTCTGGTTTTAAAGAGGCTGAAAAAGTTTCTACATCATAATAATTTTTCTTACATTATTGGCTTATTTGTAGTTGCTCAATAATTTTAAAATATATTTAAAACAATTATTCATTTAGAAAAGTTAACATTAACTCATTTAAAACCTCTTAATTATTATTAATAATAATTGAAGGTTAGTAGAATTAATGATCTTCTTTGCATAATACCTTGAATTTGTGATAAACAAGGTAATAATGAGTCACATTATTTTAATCATAAAATGGGGAATGTTTCCATTCACAAAATATAGTAAGTCAGAAAATGATACATTTCTTTTAGAATAGACTATAGATAGGGGCAAAACATTTAGTCAAATAAACACAGTACAAAAAAAAACCCATCACTTATAATCGTTGTAAATACATAATGTAAGAAATTATTAAAATCATTAATACATTTTTAAACTTATTAGGTGCAGCAGGTAAATAAATAAAATGCAGTACTAAAGAGACTGTATGAAAATATATTGGTTTCTAGATCCATTATCAATTTAAAAATATGGGAAACGAAAAGAATAAAAAAAAATCTAGAATCTGACTAAATGAATGAAAATTCTTCCTATAACTGTCCTGTGTTTAATGCTGAACTGCAAATTGACATATTTTTTTAACAATTAAATTTTTACATAATTTTTTATAAAATTATTTTTGAGCATATGTTTGTACTATATCATAATAGTTGGCATTAAGGAAAAGCTTTTGGTGTAGAAGTATATATTTTTTGCTTGCCTATATCATTTATAGTTGTAAATCAATATTAAGCAGCATATGGATAACTGATCTGAATTTTTTAACAATTCAACTTTTTCATTAAAAAGTGCTCTATAATAAAAAACTACACTCTGAGCAGATATTTTGGTAAATTGTGATGGTTAATACATGCTTCCCCACATTTTTCTTGTTTATTCATTTTAAGAAAAAACATTTCTCATACAATGTACAAATATTTTGGTTTTCTATATTACCAACAGTTGATGATGGATATATATATATAGGTGTATGTGTGTGTGTGTTCATAGCTTATGACAGACCTGAAAGTGTTTAGGAAAAAAAAAGCTTCATAATTTGAGTTTCTCATTAATAGTATACTGCCTGTGTGTGAATTTCTATATAAAATCAAATAAAAGACTAACATGAATCTTATAGAAATATAAAGTGCTGCTCTTGCCATGTGAAAACACACATACATTTATAAATAGATATGAACAATTACCTCACCCCAAAATTACTTAGATAATTCATAAAAGAGAATTTTCAATATTGCAATTTTAGTTCGCTAATTTGAAGTCTTTTATAAAATGAGTTTATTCACACATTAATTAAAAATATGATATAAAAAGCTATTTTAAATTCAATCATTTATTCATATAAAGCAGTAGTTTATATGTAAAAAAAAAATAATGGATTTTAAATTATATATTATAATTTTAAAAATGAGAGAGTAAAAAAAAAAAATGTGACAAGGCATCTCTATGTTAAAATATATAAATGGATTTGTTATTGATTTAGAAAAAATATATATATGGATGATTAAATAAAAAATCATTTCTAATAGTTAAAAGCTTTAGCTTTTTAAATTTTTGCTTAGAATTCTGTTTAAATATTTTAAACATTTAGATTATTCATTCTGAAATATTGATATATATATTTTGCTATAAAATATTTTGAAATTTATTCATGCAACTGAACACAAAGCAATGTCCCTTAATGAATATCGATTAATCTGAAATATTACATACTGACACATTTGAATATTAAATGTCAGACTTTTTTTTTTTGCATAAAATTCAATCTGAAAGTTTTTTTGATATAAATAATGAATGAACAGATGTTATAGGACAAAGTCTGTTTTCTTAATTGCATTATGATTTCTAGAAACATATTTTACCAAAATTCAGATATAGCCTAATCACTATCTTAAAGGAGACTTGAGTCAATAAAATCTAAACAAAAAATCAAACATGGACTAATCATCATAATTTAGAATGAAAAAACAAAGGCTTTCGATATTTATATACAGTGATGTGTAGCACATTCTTAAAATGCAATGTAGATGCCTTTTTAGAACTGCATATGTGTATATTGTTCATATACTCATTATTTCTGAATCGCTCCCTTAAATATTGCAATTAAAATTTTTTTAGTAGATTATACCGTTATTAGGTTTTGGTATTTAAAATATGGTTTAGATATATACTCTGAAGTATCAAACTATCCATTTATTATTTATTCAATTTGATATAGGTTTAAATTTAATATTACTTATTATTTTCATCCATTTTGCAGGCATATATATATATGGTGTGTGAGATAGGAGAGAGGAAAAATATCATTTAAATAATATAAATCTTATTTCTTCTTTTTTTTTAAAATAAATACATTTCATAATAATTAATATTTCATTCTCTTGGCTCAAAGAACATTCATTTAGCAAATGTTACAACCCCCATTTGTCTAAAATGTCAATTCTGACAGGAAAGCATGCTTTTTGCAGGTGTATTAATGTCCATTACTTTTCCTTTAGAAATTACAGTCTTTACATTTATTTTCAAAGGGTAAATAGAAAGGGGAGTGGAAATGATGTTTAGCTGAACATATGTCTTGCTAAAATGACAAAGTAATGAACATGATAGTTACCACAGAAGCAGAACAACTCTTTTAAGTCTGACTAAATACAGACAAAGTAAAGTTAAAAATATTTAAAGAAACACTGATTAAAAATATAATTCTATTACATAGACAATTAGAAATTTTTCATTTAACAGTGATAAAAAAATTGAGAGAGGAGAGGGGGGAATAGGGATCCATAGAAGCTTCACAAAAAGTAGTCTGAAGGGGTTGGTAAAATCTATCTAAAGTGACTTATAAAAGCGTGATAAAAATGGGTCTGAATAAAAAAAGAATTCATCAATAATTTGTAAAAAAGCTTGGAGATGATGATCTGGAGTAAATGGTAAAAGGATTTTAAGGAGATGATTTATAGTGACATCATGAAGCCTCCTCAGTAAAGATAGTTTAAAATGCAGAAAGAGATACTGAATGACATGTGAGAGGCTTTGAAGATTAGTGATGAATTTCTTAATTAAAACAACTGAATTTAATATTACAGTGAATTAATAAAATTCATTAATATTCATTAAAGTTGCTGTGGCATAATGGATAGCATATCTACTTTTGCTTGTAATGCTCAAGGCTTGAAGTCTGAATCCAAATAATGCAAATATCGAAAAAAATTGGGCAAAAAATCTGATTTTTATTTTCTTTCAAGGAAGTGACACATAGCCAAATCAATTAGTCATCCATTATTGGCCTGAAAGTGCATATCCACTCTATTAGAAGAAGTTAAACACCCCAAGTAAATCTGGCTTCATAGAGCATTGACTATTAAAATGATTATAATATACTTTCTTTACCATTGTTGGTGAAATGTATTTCTATGGGCTTGAGCATATATTATATCTTTATGTTAGATATATGTGCTTCCATTGCATTAACATATACTTTATAAAAATTCTTCTACAAAAATAGCTTCAATTAACACTCTCTGTTGAAGAAAATCAAAGAAAATGTGTACTGTAATTAAATTTTCAATTCATTACATAACAGTTGGGGATTTTTTGAGAGAATTTATTTAAGTATAATTAAAGTTAAATGACAAATTACTTTATGCTATTATGCTTAGAACTATATTATAAAATACATCATTAAAATGTGGCTTGCATTAATTATTTATTTATAGGATGGCTAATTATTAATTATTTATTTAGTCAGCATAAGATTTCCTACCCCTTCCTTATTTTCTTTATCTAGGAAGTGATCCTGAATTTTTTTGATTTTTGAATCAGACATGCTTAACATTGGATTAATTTATAATTTTTGGGAGATGGTTAAAATAATCTGAACTATTCAATTCCATTATTTTGAATTATTGCTTTTGAAATTAAACTTATTACTCCCTCTCTCAAAAAAATTCCAGTAATGATAACTTCCAAAAACAGCTCAGGGTAAAATATGATAGCAAAGTCATTAAGCAAGCCACACAATCAATACTTTTTGTGGTTTCTTCCCTCCCTCCCCCCTCCCCAAAAAAAAATTCACTGACGATCGGATAAAAATTTCAAATTGAGTTAAAAAAAACTAATACATTAAAATGGTAAATATTCTAAAATCTTTACTTCAAAGTTCAAATCCTTCATTCATTGTGAGGAATATGCCACAACGTTGTAAAAGCTGATTTAAAAAAAAGGTAAATAATAGCTAATCATCATAATAAATATCAAGCTAGATCACTTTTTGATTCATAGTGTCATAGTTAAAAAAATCATTATCAAGTCTCTAAATATGCCTTTAGAAAACAAGGCATTGTTATTAAATAAAAAGATTACTAATCGTCTAGAGATACTATAAAACCTTCTATCTTCACTCAAATTTAAATCACATATATGATATATAAAAAAGCCAAATAACTATCAAGATGAGCTCAGATCTTCATCTTTGACATGTCATTATCATCATCATTTAGTATTAACTCATAGCAATTTACTGCAGTTCAATTTTTCAAGAACAATATATTTTGAAAACATTCATTTAAAAATTGCCTTTCAAATAAATCTATGAACAATTATTACTAATTATTAAATCTCTAGAGATCCTTGTTTGGAATTTTTGTTCAGATAAAGTTTTAACCTCATTAAAGATTAGTATTAATCTGAATAAATATATTAAAGATTAATATATCAATCATTAAATATATACATGAATGATCTTTTATCTCTTCTTTTTTGTACTTTCATGTTTTAGATAGACTGTAAAACTTTTAATCTCCAGACAAAATATATGGATAATAACTAGAAAAAAGTATATATCCCCAAGAAGCATTCCTGACTTCAAATAGGAATGTTAAAACAGTAGCATCTCTCTCCATACAATAGCGCCACCCAGTGCAGGCCATAATAATCTATGGATGCTAGCTAGGTTTGTGCATCAAAATCCCAATCTAGTATTTACTCATTCAATATCTCTAGACTAGTTTCAACATTGGATGAGAAGGCAGTAGGTAGAGATTTACATGCACAAATCTTCTAGCATCCATTGATTACTATGGTTTGCACTAGATGGCACTACTGTGGTTTGCACTGTGTGGCACTACTATGTGGAGAAAGTTGCTATTCTTTTAACAGCTTATGTAAGCAGAAGAAATGATAATCATGTGGTATTTTAGTGGGTTAAGTACTAATGTTATAGTATATCTAACATATTTATTACACGAGTAGAAAAAGAGAGAGGAGTTTACTGAATGATATTCATGCTTGTTTTTAATAATTGATATATAAATCTTTAATTGAGTTTAAAGTTTATACCAAAATGATAACTAGCATAATAAATAATATCAAAATAATTTCTAGTATAACAAATAACTAGGAATAAATGTTAATGAATATATCTATAATATTATCAATTTGGTACATTCAAAAAATATTGCAAAATTGTATTGTAAAGATTATGAAAAAATTATTAACTTTACATATACACACATTAAAATAACATTGGGGTTAACTTTATAAAATTTATTAGAACATTACTAATTATATATAAAAAAATATTAAACTATAACAAGCTACAAATGAATTTGAGGATCCCCAGTAGGATTTATAATTTATTTTAGAGCAAGCTTATGGTATGACTACCATCCAAATTAACATATAAACCGTAATTTACAAATATCCTTATGTAACTTTAATTGCAAAGTGGAATGGCTTAATATTAATTAATATAATTAACACTGACATAATAATTTTTATAATTATATCTACTTTATACAAAACAAAGCATCACATAACTTTCCTGATAATGTTCAATATCTGCAATAGTGGCAGTAATTTAATCTATATTATCTATTACAGAGTGATCTATTCTAAAAGTGATATTCAATGGATACCAAATGAAAATGCTAAATCCACATTATCAGCCTATTTTATGGCTATTAATCATCTTTAGTAATAAACCAAATTTCTACTCAAGTAACTGCCAATCATTTTTATTAGTTACGTAATAGCAAGCTAATAACTCCAGATTCAAACACCATAACAACATGAGCACAAAATAATTTTCTTACATAGTTATAGGTGTAACACTATACCAATAGCTAGAAACTAGACTGGAAATGAGGACAAAGTACTACCATATGATAATCCACTGGTTATTCAAATTAATAATATATGATTTCAGAATATGGTAAACAGAACTAATTATTCTTTCTATAACAGATACTGAAAATAAGTAGAGAAAACTCATGTGAAGCTTTGTTTAGATAACTAAAAAGTAAAAAGTGCTTTTAGTTATATAAAACAGATCAATAAAATATAGTTTCAAACTAATGGTAGACTTCACTGATAATAACCAATAATGAGAAGAGTTCTAGCTTCTTGTTGCCACATACTATTCAAACTTACAATAAATAATTCCAGAATAAAATTTAAGTGAACCAATTTTATAAACTTTAAATTGATACAATAAGACAAAATAAAGTTCTTTCAATAAATTTTCTGTGTTCAATTTAAAAACAGTAAAATGAGTATTCTTGCGTTATAGTATACTATTTTTTTTTAATTTAAATCATTCTTACAGCTTATTCAAGTAAAAGAATGAAAACAATTGGATTATTAAATAGAAAAATTTATTGATTGAATATAAAATAGGTTCCTAGCTGAATCTGAAACATAAACATTAATCTGTCAATCATTCTGTAATTTAAGAATTTTATGGATGATTTCTGATAGAAACTTTCTCAATCTTTCTATTGAATTTAAGAAACCTTCCAATTATAACAACTACATAAAAATAATATTTCAAAAATTAAGTGAGTCACTTAGTTTCCCCACCCTGATAATTACCATATTTTTATTTCTTGTAACATTTTCAATTTTAACATGTTTTTTTTTTTAAAAAAAAATGTTTTTCTATAATGTTTAGAGAGATTATTATAGAAGAGATAAAAATTAACAAATTTATTTGAACATTTTGTAAATGGGTGCTTTGTTTCTAGATTGATAATATTAAAAAAAATAATTGCTAAGACAATAATATATAGCATCACTGAAGAAGCTTTAGTTCTATAAAACAGTGATAGAATAATGGACTTGAGAGATAACGTGTTCTTGGAATGATTCACAGGTCAGAAAAGAGAGGAAAATTCCTGAAAATTGAGCAGAATTGTTATGTTCATCCTGACAAGATTATCTGGATCCTTCTTAATATCATCATCATTTTCAATCACCATTAATCCACTGTGGGATAAAAGATCTCTCCAAATTTAAATTAGTATTCCAATTTCTAACTTCTCCACAGCACACGAATAAACTTCCTTATTTTATCTAATCATCTCAGATGTGTTCTAGGTCTTTTACATTTCTCTTGGGATCCAGATTAAGTTTTCAATTGCCCATCCATTATAATCTTTTCTAGCGGGTATGTCCAGCCCAGTTCCACTTCAATTTTTTAATTATTTCAATGATGTCAGGTATACCTGTAGGTATACCTGGTTGTTCTCTCACCTATGTATTTTTCTATACAGTACCTAAATACAAGGTACAGAAATAAACTGGTGAAGAGAGTGCAATAATAATTTATCATAGTTTAATCAAAGTATCCTATTGCCTCACAACTGAATTATTGAAAAACATTTAGCCTCACAATTTGCACTAGTTATTTTAATTAAGTAATATTTTGAATATTAGAAAGAAAAAAAAGTTACAAGTGATTGGAAAAAATGTGCTCCCTTCTCATTAAAGCTTAAATTATATAAAATATAGACCTTTTATCATAGTTTAATCAAAGTATCCTATTGCCTCACAACTGAATTATTGAAAAACATTTAGCCTCACAATTTGCACTAGTTATTTTAATTAAGTAATATTTTGAATATTAGAAAGAAAAAAAAGTTACAAGTGATTGGAAAAAATGTGCTCCCTTCTCATTAAAGCTTAAATTATATAAAATATAGACCTTCATTAAGATTATCATAATAACAGATTTCAATTTTAAATGATTGTGATAATCATCAGTACTAACTTCACATATGAAAATAACACAACCAAAAATAAATACTTTAGGGATAGTCATATCTATTTCTCAGCTAAATATTCTATCGGCAAGAAATATTTAACAATACTGTTATATCCTATACTGCTATTATTTCAAGTAGTAGAACGCATTAACTATTAGTAATGATAATCAAAAATTATCATTTGGCCTTAGTAATTTCGGAGTATTGTGATGGCAATAAACATCACATGACCACCTCCTCTTATGCTTGTGTATAACTATTGTTATTTTATGCACAAGCTTCTGGCATTTAGTGATTACTCTAGCTTGCTGTGTGTGGCAAAATATATATAGTGAGTTTTGCCTGTTTTATAGTGATGTACATTTGCCTGCCATCAGATAAGCTTACATTCATATATGAGCCAAATAAAATTTGGACTTAAAAAACTTTTTTGGTCTCAATCTAATCTTAGAATTTTTAACTATTCAACATTGGATGGTCCAAAGAAATCTAGTTATTCTTAGTTACAAAACAAGGATAAAAAAAATATTCATGAACCAAATTTGGCAAGCCTGGTTCTTGAAGATCAATTGATTGTTTTCTCTTACCATTTATTATGGTATTCTATTGTCTATATGTTTCAAATTGCTTTTTATGAATAACATACATCATAATCTAATTATTGCATCTCCTTTTTTGAATTACTGCTTCATAATTTATCTTAAACACATTAGCCTTGAGTGCAGAGATGTAGTAGCAGTCTCAAAGTTCATGGATCATGCTCCAGCTCTATTATTTCCAGAGCTTGAATTTCTTATGAACTCCCAATTAGTAAACTATTCAATTATTATTAATACATCAGTTTAATGCAGTACTGTTCTCAATACCATTTAGTGTAATATTAAAATTACTAGAGTAAAATGAGAGCAGTGATAGGAAAAAAATGCAATAAAGAGAGCGTACCTATAGCTCAAACAAGCTCTTAATTAATAAGTGCGGTATGAGAAAATATTTAAAATCTCTATCCAGAACACTCTCATCTCCACACCAACTGGTTTCGAGTTTATGGCTCATTTTAGTGGAGAGGTAGAATATTCGAACACTAGATCTAAAATATAAACTCAAAACCCAGCACTTATTTCAAACGTATATTTAAGTAGAAACTGAAATTTTTGGACATGAAAATGTCTTTAAATCTAGCTATCTAACTTAAATAGCTATATGGGACTGAACTAAATTCAGATCTACCATATTTTAATAGCCTCAGCATAACCAAAGTCTTAAAGGTAAAATTATAATAATTAATAAAGCAAGTCATATAAAACATGACATTACTTTTATAAGCTTGTAGTTACAAAAATGCAATAAAGAGAGCATACCTGTAGCTCAAACAAGCTCTTAATTAATAAGTGATGTGAGCCATAAGCTCGAAACCAGTTGGTCTGGAGATGAGAGTGTTCTGGATAGAGATTTTAAATATTTTCTCATACTGCACTTATTAATTAAGAGCCTGTTTGAGCTATAGGTACGCTCTCTTTATTGCATTTCTGTAACTACAAGCTTATAAAAGTAATGTCACATTTCATATGACTTGCTTTATTAATTATTATAATTTTATCTTTAAGACTTTAGTTACGCTGAGGCTATTAAAATATGGTAGATCTGAATTTAGTTCAGTCCCATATAACTATTTAAGTTAGATAACTGGATTTAAAAACATTTTCATGTCCAAAAATTTCAGAGTTTCTACTTAAATATATGTTTAAAATAAGTGCTGGGTTTTGAGTTTATATTTTAGATCTAGTGTCCGAATATTCTAGCTCTCCACTGACATGAGCCATAAGCTCGAAAGCAGTTGGTCTGGAGATGAGAGTGTTCTGGATAGAGATTTTAAATATTTTCTCATACCGCACTTATTAATTAAGAACTTGTTTGAGCTATAGGTAAGCTCTCTTTATTGCATTTTTGTAACTATAAGCTTATAAAAGTAAAGTCACGTTTATATGACTTGTTTCATTAATTATAAAAAAAATGTACAACTCATTTCTATTATGATTAATTCATTAATAATTACTTATTAGTTATTATTAATATTACTAGCAATATTATTAAAAAATCATAATTCGATACTATAATAGAGACATACTTTAAATCCAAAAGGTCATCCTCAAAATTTTTATATTATTTGTTTATAAGAAATCGTTTATTTTACATAACTGGAGATACATCTGTATATACATGCACAGAACAAATATGTGCTAACTTACACTTCTCTCATACTTACTTTTAAATAAAATTTAACACTAATGGCAAGAAGATAACATATAGGTATAAATGAAAGACATTAAAATAGGCCTATTATTATTCCTGCCATACAAAAAATATTTAATATCAGATGATTTATTTGAATATAATATAAACTATGATTATGGGAAGTAATATCTGAACTTTGAAAATCAAATCATTTTGAATTAAAAGATAAATAAATCTTTTTTTTTTTCTCAAAGTAACCTTTATTAATAAAAGATTACAAAAATTTTGGGTACACTTACCCATTGAGGATTACACAGTGATTCAATGTAACAAGGTAAAATGTACATATGTTCAAAAATAATTACATCCATAACAATTGCTCTAATGTGATTAATGTGTATCTATATGTGGATCCACATGGCCCGGCTGTCAAGAAGTTAACCATCACCCAATGGTCCCACCCCTGGGGCTCGAAGTGAAGACTCAAATGCTTCAGCTGAATAGGTGAAGTCCAGCATTGTGCCAACCACTACAACAGGTAGTGAGGTCCAAGGCCCAAGTTCACCAAGCAATAAACTCTCGAAACACAGCCGAGCCATGTCAAGACCATTCTGAATACCTCTGCCTCCCAATTAGTAGTCCAAATGAGCAGGGACCACAATTGATCTACCTGCCCACAATTGGAAAGCCAACTTGGGTGAAAACTAAGGAGTAATAAGTAAAAAGCCAGATGGACACTGCCCAAAACCAGCCTATCAAGGGACCCAGCAACCAACCAGAGCAGGAATAGCACCAACTTTGACCATGTAGCCCCCCGGCAGGTGTTCTGAGCAGTAGCAAAATTGTTAACAGCCCACACTATAAACCAGACACCTAATGTCTACAACCAGCCACCCCTGAAGAAAAAGAGGGGAGTGCAGACCCATGCCCACAAAACAGAGCTCCATCAATGTTACAAATAAGAGGCAGTGGCTCAAAACAGACCGACCACTTTACAAATGCACTAAATTTAAAGTTAACAAATGAAACCTAATGATAGTGAGTGCAAATAAACACTGACCTATCAAATAATCCATCAAGGAGTGCAGTGGCCCTTCATGGTGAAGTCGATGTGAAGGTAGTGACTTTCACCCTCCCGGCAGGTATTCACGGGCTACACAATGATCGTCGACCATCCCTCAAATGAACCAAGCCCCTCATGACCACTATCACCACACTTGAGGAAAAGGAGTGCAAACTCACACCCGCCAATACAACATTTAATTCATGTAGTCTTGAAATCAAGCCAGATCTACTTGCACACTGAGGTCAATGGAGCCGAACATCCACCCTTGATCATCATCAGACTCCTGTGTCTGCAAATGTTCACAGAAGCTGCTCAACCCACCAATCAAAGTCCTTCAGGGTTCACAATGATTTTTATTTGTTGATACTAGGCTGGATCCTGCTTCTTTTGATTGAATCTTCAAGTATAATCTGAAAGTTTGTTGTTAAACTTTGGAAAATTCTCAATAATTATAGATAAATAAATCTTTATTATTATTATTATTATTATTATTATTATTATTATTATTATTATTATTATGTTAAAGTACAGAATACTCATTCTGATGACTAACATAGCTGATAAGACTAATGGATCATCTTAGTTTAAACATTTTTACTATAAAAGATTAATAGACAGGGTATGACACACACTTTCACATGACCCACCACTCTCCACACTATCTCATAACACTGGTACACCTGAACACACATATATCGAAAAGATAAATAAATAATCACCAATATACATATTTCATGCTAAACCAGCAATCATCAGTTGGTCCAGATTACCATCTCTACACATATATGCTACAATTGCTCAGATATATATTAAGATAGCAAATCCTTCTACTTTAATGGACAGGCTTCAATGTACTTCACACTCCAACTCTTCAATTGTCCATCCAATTGAAAATCTGATGATGGAACGCCCAAAGGCCACCCTTAGGGCGAGATTATTGTCACACCCATGTTGACCCAAGTTCAATCTGACCCCTCACGTACAGGACATAATCCATTAAATACATATACAAGGGATAGGCAGACATCTCTAATATGTAATAGTTGAAATACACAGGCTTATATATACCTGTGTTTATATATGTAATAGACAGGGTATGAGCACAGACTTTCACATGACCCACCACTCTCCACACTATCTCATAACACTGATACACCTGAACACACATATGTCGAAAAGATAAATAATCACCAATATACGTATTTCATACTAAACCAGCAATCATCAGTTGGTCCAGATTACCATCTCTACAAATATATGCTACAAGTGCTCAGATATTGAAACCTGTCCATTAAAGTAGGAGGATTTGCTATCTTAATATATTTCTGAGCACTTGTAGCATATATGTGTAGAGATGGTAATCTGGACCAACTGATGATTGCTGGTTTAGCATGAAATACGTATATTGGTGATTATTTATCTTTTTGACATATGTGTGTTCAGGTGTATCAGTGTTATGAGATAGTGTGGAGAGTGGTGGGTCATGTGAAAGTCTGTGCTCATACCCCTGTCTATTACATATATAAACACAGGTATATATAAGCCTGTGTATTTCAACTATTATAAAAGATTAAATAATTTATTTATAGTAAGGATAAATGTTGGTAAAATCCAAAATATAATATACTTAAGATTCATCCTTATAGAGATATTTCCATTATAATTACAATTAATCAGTACAATTACAAAATTATTTATAATTTAGTGTTATAATTTAATGTTTGTGTGTATATAGATATCACAATAAGGTAAAAAAAATTAACATTATAAATATCTAAAAACTATAAAGCATTTATCATATAGTTGTTTTTTTTTAAAAAAAATAACAACTAAAGTTTAGAGATTTGCCAATAGTATTGGTAGCCTAGTGGTTAGCATAGCTGCCTTCCAAGCAGCTGACCTGGCTGGTCAATGCAGTTGACACATGAATAAAAAAAAAAAAAAAAGTTTAGAGATGTTAATACTCAAAATGTGAAATAGACTACCTATTCATAATATGTTCTAAGTAAAGTTAAATTCTTCAAAATTTTATTAAACCTTATAAATAACAGCAAGAGATTCTAAAATAAATCTTAAATTCTAGTTGCCATTAGGATCTTAATAGCTAAGAAATGATTATGAGAGCACATCAGAAAATGATGTAAAGGAATAATTAAACTTTAAGATGAATGGTGTATAGCATTAAAATAGAATCAATTATGTTTTAAAAATAACAACAAATAGCAAACTATGTTTAGTGATGATTAAATGTTATCACTTGCTCATAATACACCTAACAGAAAACTTATCGTATATATGTACACACTCATAAAATAATTCAAATTATTGACTTGAATCTAGTTCCTTTTTTTTTTTTTGGAATAAATATGATTAGTTTTCTTTAGTTTGATTTTATAAATAAATACAATTTGGAACAATGGTAGAGTAAACAGACTTTGGAACTCAGGTCTGTCACTTCTGATGTTTGACCTTCTGAACTCCCAAATAATAACGTCATTCAATTTTTTATTTTAGATGTGGTTAATTATTTAAATTATTTAAAAAATAAAGCAACACAAGTCCCTTATAAATACATGTATGAATATGATCTTTAGCCTTTATTATGCATCTAACATCTAAATGCCCTATGTAATAGAAAAAAGTGAAAGTGTTTGATTATTGATAAAATAAAAATTGTTTTATCTCAAAATTGTGACCTTCTGCCTAATTCTCTTTCCAAACAAACTAAAGTGAATGTGGACATAGATTTTCTGAGTGAGAAAAATGAGATTTAAGGACTAAAAGCTTCATATCAAAAAGTTATTAAAGTAGTAGATCAAAATTTCATTATTATAAATTATATATACATTTAGCACTGCATATATGCAAAGTGTTTGTTCCATGACAATTCATTGTGGTAATAATTCATTGCATGGTGAATATTTTTTCTAAGATTAAACAAATTCACAGCTTTTCTTCATAAAATTCCTGCAAACTTTCTAATCCATTTCACATGCAATTTTCTATTTTGTGGAACCTATATTAGGCTTGAACTGTTCATATATATATATATATAAATTCGATCTGAATAAAATTAAATGGAATTTTTTAAGTTAAAATCTTGGCTAATAATTAGACATTAATATTTAATAATAAAGTGAGTGGAAAACATCATTAAATTTCCTTTGCTTTTACTAAAATATTTATTTTTGATTCTTAAAAATAAAAAGATATAAGAAATCTAAATTATCTTTAAATAATATATTAGGTTATAAATAGTTCCTCATGATTCAATATTGGAATTCATATAAGATCTATTTAATTTAATATTAAAGCTAATCAAAAAAAAGTTGATAAAAAATAAACCTTCTTTACTAATAATAAAAATAATAAAAGTAGTCAAGCATTGGTGGTCGAGAGGTCAGTGACAGCTGCTTTACAAGCGGTTGTCCTGGGTTAGCGGGTTCGCTTCCCGGCTGATGCTATGACACATGAAAAAATAATAATAATAATAATAAAAGTATTGGGGGTTTTGTGAAACTTCCACTTTAGAACTTTACAGTCTCCATACTTTTTTAAAAAAAAGATCAAATATTAACCTGAATACAAACATATAGCCACAATATATTTATAAAAAAAAAAATTATAATTCTAATATATAATCCTTATAAGACTTTGGAAAGCAGATGGAAATGGTTTCACTTTTCATTTATAAGATGAATGATTTTGAGATTAGGGGATGTTGCATTAATACAACCAGTGTTCAGAGGTCTACCACTCCAAATACTATGTATTCATTACCATTATAAAATTCTATTATTTATATTAAAAACATCTAAAAAAAAGTGTAATATTTCAAAGAAGAATTAATTATGCAGGATTGAATGCCCAGCTTTGAATACTACAGATTGAATACAATAGATTGATGTATTATTTATCACTTAATCAAAGTACACATATTTTATTTAATCAATCCAACTATTAAAAATTAGAATCTATTGTTGTCTATTTATTCAGAGTTTAAATAGAGGTTGGATTTTATTCTCTATAATTATGAAAGTCTGAACATTTTTAATATGTTCCAGCAATAAAGAAAAATATTCATGTGATCAATTATTTGGAAATGTACAATGTACAATAATTTTACTGAATTAAATTTAATTCTTGAATGCACTATAGCCATTACAAGGTTAAAGACTTCAGAACATTTACTAAAAAAAAAAAAAAAAAAGTGGGATTGCAATCATGGTGCAATCATTCATAGTTATAAACACAGACAACTAAAATGTTACTAATGTTGTAATAGATAAAAGAACATAAGTAACAAAACTGCATGGGGAACCACATTATTTGGCTTATGTTGTTGTTTTTTTTTTTTTTTAAAAAAAACCATGTTTCAATTATTTTAGATATTTTTAGCTGGCATATATATATATCACAAGAATTATGAATATAGATTTATTTTCTCGTTATTATTATTTTCTCATTAGTTATTTTGGATTTTAAAATGTCAGTCGATATAAATAAATACTCTATAATGCAAATAAAAATTGTATTTGCAATCCATTAGGTAATTTTATTTTAAAAGACAAAGACTTAAAGTAAAGTATGATAATATCAGATGTTAAATAATTTGTAGAATTGAAATCTATTTTTGAAATCCGTAATAACACTATCAATTAATTCTGGTGAAGAAAAGAAATATGATTTTGAAATTAAGTTGACTAAAGAAGACAGATTCATTTTGTAGTTTCACCATGATTTTACTTTTTTTTTTTTACTTTAAAATAAAAAGAATAAAGACTTTATCTTTTAAATGATAAAAATAAAAATATGTTATTACTGTCATAATGTAGGATTCATAACTGGAAAAACTAAAGCTTAATAATCCTTGAGCAAATATCATTTGTGGTTTATTTGGATAACAGTTGAAGTCTTTTTCTGAAGGAATTACTTCCTCAGAAGAAGAAAAAGATGACATTGATAAATAGAATCAGGTCTACTTTTGACATATTTAACAACTCTATCAATTATATATATATAAGAAAATCCACAAACACAGAAATATATATGTACACACATATTGTATAAATGCTTATTTATATTTTTTAATAACTTTTCAAAAGCATGATTTGAAAAGCATTTATATATAAATTACTTTCTAATTAGAGTTGTCAACATCAATTTAATTATCAACTTTTTTTTCTTCTTTCATACGTCACACCTTGGAATCATATAAATCTTCATGCATTCTATTTTTTTAACTGAGTGAGATCTAGAGGAATTATTATCCATCGCAATCATCAAAACGTGTATGTGTATATGTATGATTATTTGCATGTGTAATGTCTAGCTGTTATAAGTAATATAAATAAATAGATAAAAAGTTAAAATGCCTTAAAATGTCCACCACAGAATAAAGACATCTCTAATAGCTTTTTATAGAGAAATTGTGAAAAAGAAAGCATTATTTACTACTCTTATTGAATTGTTAAATAATGGGAATTAAGTTGTTTCCTTGCTTATTTATTCTCCAGCTAAGAGTAGCTAGGTATTGTTTATCAGATAACATTGGATAGTTAACTGGACAATCTTTTTAAAGAAAAAGTCCTAAGCCTGAATAAAACTGCAATGTAAATTCCAAGGTATACTTATATAAACCCTGCATCATTAGACCCATGATTTTATTATTATACAGTGTTTAAATCATTTACAAAATCTCATAGACTAATTGAGAATAAATAATAAAAAGGCCTGAATTAAGAAAATATCTTGCTGATTGCAGAATAAGATGTTGGACTATCAAAGACTGGTACTACTTTTGACACAGTCTTTACTATATCCTCTTTTTTGTTCAATTTCTTATTTCACTGTTCATTGTTGTCCTTACCTTTATATTTATACTCTTAAGCCATCTAGGTTAATATAGGGCCTGACTGACACCAACTTCTTATGGGATTGGTCATTTCTATATTAACTACAACATATTTATAAGATTGTATTGCCTATCATATCTATCATTTAATAATACATGTAGAAATGTGTTTCCAATATTATCTTTTTGTTTTCAAAACTCATCTTTAATCTTTTTATATGTCAGTATCTTTTTTTTACTTCTGTAGTTAGAATACTCATATTTCTTTATGAATAATACATATATTTATAAGAATTCATAAGTTATTGTTTGTGAATATATATGTTATAAAATAATCTTTGAATAATTCACTGAAGGCAGAAGTCTTCTTAACAGTCTTACAAAAAAAAAAAAAAAACAGAACAATATTCGCCTAACTAACCAAACTATGATTGGTGAGGAAACATAGCCTATATATATCTTTAAGTTTTGTCCTTGTCTAATAAATGAATTCACTATAGTTATCACTTGTTACAACATATCATACTAATACAAATCCATTTATTTATAGACCATTGAAAGGCAATAATTTAAAACTTAATGTGCTGATTTTGTGATCAAGTTCTTAGTTATCAGTTGGACCAATTTTTAAACACCTAATTTTCTCAATTCTGTATCAAAATCACATTTTTTAAATTCAAATGCAATATCATTATGTAGTGGATTATGCAAACATATACAAATAATTAAACTGTATTTTCCCAAAAATTTGCTCACAATAATAATACATCAAAATGCTCATAATTTCTTAAGAAATCATATCTAATAGGAAATATATTTTGCAAATATTTTGCTAAATTTACTATAATGGGCAAATATTCAATATAATTTCTTTGTCCATAATGTTGTCACAAATACATAAATAAATAATCAATCAAAATAAGGTTGAAATAAATAACTATTAATAATTATATAAAGTTTATCAAATTGGCTTTCATCTCCACTGAGACCTCTATATGATTATTTATTTGCTAAACTTATTTCAATTTAAATGATAAAATAAAAAGTAGTTATTATAAATAATTATCATGAACAGGTGTCATGTCGTGTTATTATTTCAGAGATATTCAATGTGTTTTTTTTTCATTCTTTATCAAATCTTATCAGAGAACTGGTGGTTGATTACATCTTTAAATATATGATACATGGAATGTCAACAAAAATGTTATCAGTATTAGAAACTAGAGATTTCAGTATCTAAATCGATACTTTTAAGTTTTATGAATGATTTTTTTTAAAAAAAAAGTTTTGGAAATGGTTGTCTCAACTTGCATTTAATTAGTCAATACCTCCCTACTTTTTTTAAGACAATAATATAATATTTAAACATTTGTTTATTGAAAATATTAAAAAAAAAAACATGTGTAGATATACAAACAAAAGTAGTAAGATATCCCTACTGAAATTATAAAAATATATTTTAAACAAAAAAAAATTTTACTTAAAAATTCTAATTAAAATCATAATTAAAAATACATTGTTTAAATAAGGCATATTATAATGATAGTTTATCAGGTTTTTCAATTAAACATATCTTTCTACAGATGCAAATGACATCCATTCACAAAGTATATAACAAAAAAATTTAATATTCTGATAAATTCTAAAGAACCATGTGATAATTAAAAAAGATCTAACTCTGATATAATAGAAAAAAGATCAAAACTAATCTTCAATATTAATTAATATCAAAGAAATACAGCACAGATACTGCCCACTCATTTCAAATATTATTAAATCAGCAACTAAATCAGATATTTACATTACAATTTATTCCACAAATGGAATGTTCATTTGGAAAAAAGAATATTTTGAAATATAATCAAATTATTTGTATATAATGATTAAAAATCCAGAAATAATGTTTATCAAATTATGTTATATTATCAACATTAATTGAAACATTCAATGCAATTTTTTTTATTTATAAAAATTATAATTACTTAGGACTTTGTGCAAGCTTCAAACCATAAATTTATAGCTTTCAATTCCACCCTGTTACTACTGTAATATACCATCCAAAGTTGTAATAATAATAAATATTATTAAATAATATTATGACTTCATAACAATTGATAGCAATAATGATATTTATACACCATGTTGATTACCCATATTAATTTACTGTTTGCTGGTTAATTTTTTTTTTACAAAAATATATATATTTTACTTTTGGTCATTCTATTCTACTTATTATCTATTTACAAAGAACAAACTAAAAATAGATTCATCCTGGGTTAGATTCCCAAACTTATTTATGAGTTTACCAACAAATAAATTATTTATACATATAGTAAACTATCTATGAAATACAAAAGTTGATATGTTTTTTATTTAATAACTGATTTTTTAAAAAATAAATAAATATTTTTATAAAGTTAATAATAGGATTTTTTCTGACTACACATTACTTCCATTATTTAAAAATTTATGTATAATATACACTTTTTTTTTTTTAAAATAAAAGATAGTTTCAATAATATGACTTCTTTTAAAAATATAACATTTATATTTATATGAAAAATCTATAATATGGAAGATTAATTTTAGTTTTGTAACAATAAACTTCAAATTCAACTTTTTTTTAAAAAAAAAAAGTATTATCCCCAATGAAAAATTTAAATATTCAATAAACAAAAATTCCAAAAGCCATTAAAATAAATTATTAGAATTATTCATCATATTTATTTTAGCTAAATGATACTGATATAATCAACTTCATTGGCAACATCACCATTATCGTTTCAGATTCACTGCATATCCTCATTGAACCTTAAACGGGTTTTTCCAGTTATGCGTACTCTCAAAGCAATCTTTATAATTAGGTGTCTTAATATAAAGTTCTCAATTCGAAGCTTCTATTATTATCATTTTAGTATTTATTACAATATCCATATTTCTAAGCTTCATTATCCAACTATATGAGTATTATTTGCCTATTTAGGCAAAATTTATGATTATAATTCTTTGTTTTCATATTATTTGGATATTGTAATATTTTCAGAATTTTATAGTTATGCTTTTTTGAAGCAATTACCATTCACTAAGGCTTAAATTTACGTGTTATTCCAATAAAAGATAGTATATAATTACTGAGATGTGTGCATTCAGTTACTTAATGATTTGTTAGCTTGTGTAATCTCTGTACTTTCATTCTAAGATATAAAGGAATTTTTAAAGGTACCTATATATATGAAAATATGTTTTACATGGTATAAATAATGATGATTGAATAAAGTATAAAGTCTATAACTATGGTAAGCTTTCTTTTAAAAATTTTTTCACCAAATAATTCATATTCTGAAATCAAACACATACAATAAAATAGATAGTTATTGTATAAATAGTACTGATTACTTGATAAATAGTTATCATTTCACAATAAATTGGACTCATGTTACTCTCATGAGAATATATTTAGTAAAAGGAAAGTAGGTAAAAAATCATGATAAATAAAAAGATTAACAGACTGGCATTATTAAACATTAATAATATTCATATCTTGAGATGATGTTATTAATAATTTTAGTTTGCAACAACATATTTAGAATTTACTAATTAGTCATAATTGACCAAAATATTTCATTTAAATTTTATTTTTGTAAAATATTATATTAATTTTCCTTTTATAACTATTAATAACATAAAAATTCTGAGTTTCATGCTAATTCTAATAAATCATTTAAAAAGAAATGAAGTTATTACTGAAATAAAAGCGTTATTGTAGAATTTCATTCAAGTAGGAGCAACTCTTAGATAAAGAATTATGTGTTTTTATTTATTTTTCATTTATATCATACTATCATTGAAATGTTTCTACCCAAAGACTTTAAATCTGTTATTTATGTAACAATCTGTATGTGCTGAGTTTTTTTAAAAGCTCTGATGATGATTGCTGGACAGTTGAAACTGTAGGCAAGAGGAGATAAAATAAATCATATGTTAAACTACATTGTAGAATGTCATTTAAGGTGTATATGGTGTATTATATTAATCTATATATATATCTAAAACCATTCAAAAATTATTTTGATAATCTAAACTATTAATCTATATATATATCTAAAACCATTCAAAAATTATTTTGATAATCTAAACTACATATTAAGCACCAAGCTAGCTCTCACTCTATTTTGGATGTTATATATATTAGTTGGGCCAAAACTAACTTGCTTTTAACTCTGTGTAAAACTTTTTTTCTCTATAGTGCAAATGGATTAATAATAATTTTATCCGTGTTTGTTTAAATGAAATAATTTTATAGAAAACAAAATTGAGCACACTTTCAAATATAAACATTGCTTTGCATATACTTTCAGCAATAACTTTGTATGTTAGGTTTTTAACTCACTAAAATTGGGTTAGCTGTAAATAGTATTATTTATCAACAAATGAGAATATTTGATGATATTTGAAAATTGCTGCTTCTTTTTAGCCTTTCAACAGATCTTATAAAAAAAATTGAGATTCAAGGTTATATTATAAAAAGCAAAATAATAATAAACCTTTATCAAAATTTTAATATTAACATGATTCTTTGCTATGTATATGCTTGGTTAAATTTTAAAAATGTAATAGCATAATTTCTACACATAAGTTCTACTTCAGTGACTTTATGTGTATTTAAGTATAAAATTCAACTATATATTATTATAAAAATAAGTTTACTCAAATATATATATATAAACTTTTTAAAAATTAAACAGATTTATATAAGTTACTTAAAAATGAAGTATCTGTTTTCATAATTAAAACAAATCCATTCACATACATAGAGATATATACATTTAAAAAAAAAAACAACTAAAAAAATATTTATATAAAAATGAGCAATAATAAAAAATAACAATTCTATAATTAAAGCAGTTATAAAAATTAATATGATTTCACAATATCTGATTAAGCAGAGATAACCACACAATGATCAATAAATCTGTGAACAAGAGAGTTTATCTGGTACTGAATGTGCAGGAAAGGATAGCATTGTGTAAGAAGACTCAATAATTTGCTTTTATTATTCAATTATAAAAATTTAAAAAAAAAGCTTCTAAAACAATTTAAGAAAAAAAAAGTTAATTTTGCTCTATTACTCAAATAAGATAGTGTTGGCTTCTATTTTTACCTACAACCAATTACATAAACATTTATTTACTTATTGTGGATAAAGACAGAGGTTTTCATTATCAAATAGAGAAAAGTAAGCTATTGGAATCAAGTAGAAAAAATTTCTTTGGTAGTTGTGGAAATAGTTTTTCCATGCATAGTGTGGAGAAACAGTGCCACATAGTGGGCTAGAATCTTGGTAGTTTCTGGTAGCAGACAACATAACCTAAATGGGCTTACGCATGGCAAGCAGCACCACCAAGCAGGCAGCTTTGGTGCCAGCTAACTGGTAGAATGTTTCTGTGCTTACACATGGTGAACAGCACCACCTCACAGCTGGAACAAGCATTGCGGCTTTTGGCCCCTACTGTGGATACATCTGCGTGTTTATGCAGAAACAGCGCATCTAGTGGTGGGAGTATACTATTTCCACAACTACCATTTCTTTAAACTATGATATATCCAATGAGTTCACAAATGTAAATGCAGAACACTGAAATAAGAATAAAAAATATATTGATATTTATGAATTTTGATATTGATGATAACTTTAAATGAATGTTTTGGATAATAAAAAAATGAAAAAATTAATATTTGTTAAGATTAGATTAGAACTTTCATTTAAAGGATAAATAACTAGGTTTGAAACTTTCTAATTTGACCATTTTATAACATTATTTCATTAGAAAAATATATAAAACAGAAAAATTGAAGGGTGAAAAAGAACATTCTGCAATGAATATACAGACTACACCTTCACTAAAAGATGATAGGCCATTTTGAAGAATTAATTATGCTTATATATATATTGACCAGAAATTGGTGAATCCATGATAGTCTAATAATAATAATAACAAAGTTGGTATTTTAAACTCTAGTTTTCCAAATCATATATATTTACCTTTATTTTTTTACTGTGCAAAAAATAGTACCTTCTACTATAAAAAATTATACATTCATAAAAGAAAAAATACATATTCTCTGTATATGACATTTAAAAGGGGAGAGGGGGATAGATTGCAAATTGTCTGCAATTTAAATAAAAAGATTAATTATATGACATTAAAAAAAAACTTTAAGGACCTATTTTAATCTATCTTTAAACATGATGAAAAATTGTGTTAGATTTATATATCATTTATTATTGTTTACAGTTGCAGTGATAAACAAAATGTGTTATCAGAAACAAATTTCACACTTGAAAAATAATTTATTTAATAAATTTAAAAATTCGATAGGTTTTGAAAGTTTTGATTTGACCTTAATTCAAAAACATCCAGTATTTAAATTTCTGAAAGTGGCATTTTAAATTAAAAGATAAATTTACGAATTTCTTTGCATTTTTTTTGTTTTAGAATCCTTTTATAAATAGAAGTTTCTGAATAAAACAAGATAACTAAAATAAATTTTACTACTAATTAATATTAAAAAAAATTAAATTAATAAAACATTAATCTGACAAACATAAACAAATACAAAGTACAGTAAATTACCTGAATGTCACTAATTTTAAAGATTTTAAAAAATATTATAATATAAAAGATTTGTTATATATATAGAAAATAAAAACACTGAAATTATTTCTATAATTTTGAATATATCAATATCATGCTGAAAAGTAGCTATAGTTGTTATTTATTTATATCTTTGTACACAATTTTTTCAATTATAACAAATTGCTTCAATTATCATTTTTAAAAGCTAATAGCATTACATTTCTAATAATATATAAAATCAAATAGCATAATTAATTACATATAGTGAATGTATTGATTAGTCAGTCATTTGCCTGCCCAAACCTATGACACAAGCTATGAATTTAAGTGAATTATTAAGTTTCCCAAGTTCCATGCAAGGTTAAAATTTGGCCATAACCAATTCAAATTGTTACCCAATTAACTGATAATTAAATAATTTTAACAAGAAAAAAACAAAGAAGGAAAAACTATAAACTCACTCCCAATCATTGTTTTCCTATAGAGCCTTTTAAACCCTGGCCAGAGTTTTTTAAAAAATATTTAATCTTATTTTCAAGTCAAAATGGGATATTTTAAAATAAAATATGTAAAAATTAAACACACATATGTAGATAAAGATTATATCACTAAAATATAAATTAACTCTTTTTAATAAAATATTTTATTAAATCACATGTCATTAGTGTGGAGATGAAGAGAGATATAATTATATAAATTTTTTAAATTTTAACAAGAAAAAGTGTAGAAGTTGTGTAATAGTTTAAAATATAAAAACAAATCGTCCATTTCTTTTCCTTCTATAATTTTAAATTACAACTACAATAACAAAAATAGTAGCCATGATTAATAATAAAAACTTGGATCAGTTACTTAGAATTCACTATGAAGATATATCTGTTAAAATTGAGATCTTCCAATCTCTTTATATATTTTCTATCTATTCAAAATTAAAAATATAAATGGAGACAATCACTCCAAAAATTCAGCAAATTATTTATATTAGAAATAATCAATGTAAAATCAAAAAAGATTTTTTTTAAAAAATTATAATAATCCCCTATAATGTAAAATAAAACAAAACAAAAAAAGAAATAAAGAGACTGAATAAATGTATAAAGAGAGAGCAAAAGTAGCTAAATATGTATGTCTTCAATTGCCTTTTACATTTCAATTTTACTAATTCATATCAGAACATAAAACTTAAATAAACAAAAAAAAAAAAGGCAAGATTTTAAAAAATGTTTGGAATAGTAAATTTTCAAGATCAATATCTAAAATAATTTAAAGTAGAAATGGCTAAGAATACTAAGCACTTTGAAATAACAATCAAGTTTTTGATACATGATTTTAAAAAACAATATATATATATATGAGAACCAGTAAAAAATAAAATGCAAAATTATGAATAATATTAATTCTCATATATCTTTAACAAACATGTATATCATCAATATCTCTCTACAGCAGTGAAAAAGTGAGCATCTATTTATTAATTATTAAAAAATAATAAGATGATGCTTAAAATGTGGTGTATTAGTTTTTTTTTTAAATCATTGCATTATAAAAAAAATTTGTTCTAAAAAATAACAGACCTACAAAAATAAATACACAAATAAATAAAATTAGAGGCAAAATATTTAAAATCTTTAAGCAAAAATAAATATTAAAAACAAATAAAACACTAACCCATACCTTAATAAAATAACTATAAAATTTATTACATACACTTGTGATGTTCCTATAACATTAGTAGGTTAAATATACCAACAAAAGAGACAGGTTTGCTCAGGACTTTATTAAATACTTTAATTCTGATATTTAAACAAAAAAATCATACAGTTAGTCATTTAAGATGGAATTTTTGAACCACATGTGAAAGTTATGCACAACAATACCACACAAACAAATTTTTTAATTTTTGTGGTAAATAGCTAAGCTATGTCATTATGTAACACATGTATTGATTCAGAGATAGTAATGCAAGAAGTTTGAGTGAGAGTCAGTCATCAGTCTTCTTTTTACCAGAATATTTTGTGGATGTATAAATTTTGTAAATAATAGTAGTATATACATAATTCACCAGTGATGTATTCACATCAAATTATTAAAATATATACATGTTATCTTTCAAAAAGAAAATGTTAAAATAATCATAATATTGGCTGTTTGAGTCACTGTTGATCATCAAATATATTCATTTGTAATCATATTAAATTGAGCACTCTTTACAAATTAATTCCAATGTAACATGATTTTTGAATGTATGTTAGAAATTTATCTAAGGTAAATTTCCGGCATACATTTACATGTGTCACATATGATACTGCATTAAGTAATTCAAGAATTTATCTTTCTAGTTTACCACTCTGAAAATTGTGCAGAGCAATTTTGCCTTGTATGAACAAATTTGTATATAACTAACTGGTGGATCATGGTTTATCTTTATATAGTTATATAAAACAGAACTGTTATATTTCATTTCTGAAGCAGCTAATATGTTAATGAGGCTCATAAATGTCTAAAAAGATCAAATCAAACTATCTTTATTGTTAGATCTGGAAAGAAATTAATTTGGGATCTCAGAAAAAAACCCACTTCTTTTGAAACAACTCTTTGACTTTATAAAAGTTTTCTTGGTTGAAAATCCAGAAAAAAGATCTTGATTGAAATGGCATCTAAGCCTAATCTATTTAACAGCTTTCTATGAAGCAACTTATATTTTAATTAATAAATATAAAAAAGAGGGCAATGTATAGAAGTGGATTTGAGAGTTCCAGTAATATTTCTCATGATTATGGTTATTATATATTTATAAATTTATTTTGTACTTTTTTTTTTCCCAAATAGAACATAATAAAATATACAAGTATTAATAAACATATTTTTTTAGAATATTTGCATCACAATACTAAGTAAAGCTGGGCAACTTTCTAAGGATAATATTCCTAAAATTATTTTAGGTCTCATTTTCAGAAGTTGAAAAACAAATGATTAGACTAGTTCCAGTTTATTATTGTGAGTAATTACAATTTATGAAATCTTATTTTATATGGAATATAAAATATATTGTTTTTGTGGATTGTAATGGAATAAAGTCCAGCTTCAAAAAATATTCACATCCATAAATTAAAATACTTTTTTTTTGTTTCTGGAAAGGATTTCTCAAGGAAATGTTATCAGTATAAAAAATTTCCATGCAATCTGTTGTTAGAAAAGAATTGTTGAATATATTAAATAAAAGGTGAGAGAACTAAGCACTAAAATTTCAAAACTATCCAACGGAAGTCATTTTAAAAGCAAATTCACTAAATCACTGACTTGACAGCCTTGCTTTGCTGACATGGCTAATTTTTGCTCCACAAGATAAGTTACAGTTTTCTATATATTTAATAACATCTAGATAAAAAATTCTGTTGCTGGGGAATATTTGTTTAAAGAATGGACGAGAAAAGAAAGTTGGAGTGCAGAGAGATAGATTTAATTGGATTTGGAAAGATTGAGAAAAATATTGCTAACATTTGAAGAGAGTCGCCGACATTTTTAAATATAAAGAAAAACCTTTTTTTTGTTGTTGCTTATTATAATAAGGTCTTAAAATTATAAGATTAGTTGGATGTTTGGAGGCTTGCTATTAAAAACATTTTTCAATTTAAGTGAAAGTGATTTATTTGAGAAAGAGGGTATTGTTAAGGTGTGAGTTTAGGGAATACATGTTTCTTGGACTTCATTATAAAAGAAAAAAAAAATTTTTTGTATAAAGAGGTTTGGAGAGTGGTAGATAAATCAAAAAATATGGATTGCATTTGTATCATGGTCAGAAGGAAACTAGATATGCTTTGATAATGTGTATAATATATAATAAGGTTTTTCATCTGAAGTACTTAAACAAGACTAAGAAGGATATAAAAAGTACATGGTTGGGTAGATCATGTATAAATGTGATAAAAGAGGTGAAAAAATAGTTTTTAAGTGTAGATAATTTAAAGAGAAAGTCAGGTGAAATGGAGGAAAATGTAGATAAGGACAATAGAATGGAATATACATTTAGTAGAGTGACAAGAAATATGGATGACAAAATAAGTAGTGCAATGTGAATAGCTAGGCAAAGAATAAGTAAGATAGAAGAAGAGGTAAATGACATAAAAGTAAAATTAAAAGCATAAGATATGAAGTGTGAGAAGATCAAGGAATTAATGAATAGAGGAAGTTCAGAAGGTTGAAGTGAATGTTATAGATGAATTAGGAATAACGGACTTACTAATTAGAGGATATGAAAATGTAAATGTAAGTGAAAATAGAAATAGTTATGTAAGAGCATGTTTTCCTGGAGCTAGAATTAGGGACATTATAGATAAGATAAATAAACAGGGAAGTAGAGATGTTTATGTTGGGGTGGGGGCATAATATTAAAGCCATTTGACAAAAAAAAATGGATGAGTACAAAGAATTGATTAGTAGTTTGAAAAAGATTAAAGGAAGAGTAGTAGTAGTAGGTTTATTACCAAGTTTTGATAATAGGTATATGTTAGATAAATGAGATGTGACAGAAATAATATGTTTATGGATGTATGGGATTTTTTTTATTAGTAAGAGGGATACAGTAAAGGTGGATTGCATTTATCAAAACAAGGAAGTGAAGCATTGGAGATTTGATTTAAGAAAAATATTATAGTTTGGGTAACTTATAAAAAGGGGATAGGGTTTTAAATTACAATATTATCAAAAAAAAGTTAAGAATGGGTGGAACGTAAGAAATAAACAAAAGATAGCTATCCAGATATAAATGTAGATGAAGAGATGAAATGGGTCTGTAAAACTAATGATAAACAAACTAATTACAAATATAATAGAGAAAAAAGAGTCAAAAGAGTAATAAGAAATTGTTACTATTGATATTTGAATATGCAAGATGGTAGAAGACCAGAAAAGTAGTTGGAATTATACAAAACAGTTAAAAACAAAGGGCTTAAGATATTAGTAATAGTGGAAACACATCTAAGAAAAGAACCTACACTGGAAAATTTGGTATGGCAGAGTATAAATAGAAAAGGGGTGGTGGTATAAGTGTCAAGAACATTTGTGGTTTGAGATAAGTTAGAAAGATAAGATTGGATGGTAGCTATAGGGCTACCGGAGATAGTCAAGCAGTAATGGAGTGGAACAGTAGCATATATGAATGCCTGGTTAAGGATATACAGAGTTTCAAAAAAAAAAAAGAGGGGGAAGAAAATAATAATTATAGGGATATGAAGGGGCATATTGATGAAATGGATGACTTGGATAACAAGAATGGACAGCTTTTGAAAAAAAAAAATTGTCAGAGAGAGTGAATTTGAGCATTGGACATTTATCAAATATTTATGAGGGAAAATACACATGGTCTAGAAATAATATATTTCACACAATAGATTATATATTAGTAGATAAAGAGGGAATGAATAAAGTATGAAAAATTAAAGTGTTTGATAATGAAGAGAGAGTATGTAATAGTGATTATAATTTCTTTATAATAGAATGGTTAGTAATGTGATGGAAAATAATAATAAAAGTAGAAAGGATAATGAAAGATGTGGCTGGAGAGTGAATGATAAAAATAAATCAGAAGAATATAAAGTAAAAGTAGAAGAGATTATAAAAGTGGTTGTTGGGGATGAATATAAAGACTAGGGTGGTCAAATAGAAAAAGTGGCAAATAGGGTTTTAGATGAAAATATTCCAAAGAATAAAGGTAATAGAGAAGTGAGAATTAGTAAAGTGCAAAACAGAGAAATAAATCATGCAGAGAATACAGATGTACTATTAATAACAAAGAAAGTAAAAAAGAGGTTAATATTAAATAAAAAAAACTATTCAAATAAAAAGAAATTAGCTAAAATAGATAATTATAGAGAGAGAGAATGAATTTGAGTAATAAATTATTGGAGGATTATCAATTATAAATGGAAGAGATGGGAGTAAAAAAAATATGGAAATATATTAAAAGGAATGTATGGGAAAAAGAAATTATAGTGAGGAAAAAGAGTATAGCTCTAGAGAAGAATCAGAGACAATCTTAAATAAGTATGTAATGGATATAGAAAGATGTTAGATGTGAAGGACAGAGAGATCATAAACATAAAACTATATAGTAATGGAAATATCAGTTTTACAGAAAATGAATTGAATGAGGCAGAGAAGTTGAAAAGTGAATGGGCAGCAGAGATGGTGATGAATTTGTGAAATGGAACAAAATTAAATTTATTATCATGTTTTAATAAGATGGCTCAGAAAACAGAATTCCAGATATAATTTATTTGTAGTCACACAACTTAGAGATATGAGTAGGAATACAGGTATGCAGTTATATATAGTCTTTATAAATATAGAGAAGACAAATGATAGAATAAATAGAAATAGATTATGAGTGTTTAGTAAATGTGGGAATGAATGAAGCTTTAGTGGGTCTTATTAAGAGACTGTATGAAAATAATTACTACATGTATTAATTAGAAAATACAGAATTAGTTAGAGTTAAAAACAGGATTGGATTAAGGCAAAGATGCCCTAGGTCACCTATTTGTTTTTATTATATTTGAGAGAAGTGGAGAGGATGAGTAAAGACTAGAGTAGAAATACCATTAATAGATGGCCAGGTAGTGTATACATTGTCAGATCTTTTATTTGCTGATATTTTCTTGTGCACATAAAGTAGGGAAGGTATGGAAGTTGTGCTCAAGACTTGCACAAGGTGGGTAAAGAGATGGGAATCAAATTTACTTTTAAAAAATCAAAAGTAATGATGATAAATGCTGGGGGAAAAAAAGAGAGGGAATCATCTTAAGTAATTAGAGATAATGATGGTAAGTGCTGGGAAAAAAGAAGAGTTGGAACATCTTAAGTAATCAGAGGAATTGCTTGGATGAATGAGAAAAAAAATTGATAAATGAAGCAAAAAAAAAAAGAAAAAGATTGATAAAGAAAATTGTTTTCATATAATAAATATGATATAGCAAGAATTATATGGGAGTGTCAGTAGTAAGTTTAACTTATAGTAATGATGCATTGTGTTAGTAAAGGGGTGTTAAATTATTTAGAAAAAGCACAAAGAGAAATAGAAAAAAGGAGGCAATTCAAAGAGGAATGGGATGATCAAGTTTTTATACGAGAGATGCAAAAAGCAAAATAAAAATGTTCAGTAGATTTGAATTTATGAATAGTAAGAGAATAGTCAAAATAGTATTAAATTGGGTTATGAATAAAGGACAGACAACAAGTTGGGTGAGAAAGATAGTATGGTATGCAGAAGATTTGGATAAAGACTTTATATCACTATACTTATGCAAAAGGTGAAATGATTGTATTAGAAGGATTATTAAGTGTTATAGTGGCAAAAAATGGGATAAAAGAATAGATGCATTAATAAAAAAAAAATAGGAAGCTGGAAAGATGGAGAACTAGTGTGGAGAGTAAAAAAAAGTCTAAATATATATATATAAATAAATAGAATTTTGGAGGTGAATTAATTTATGATAATAGCAAAGAAAGTAGTCTAGAGTTTAAGGCTCAAACAGGATCATTAGCAACAAGAAAATATATGCATTTATGGAGAAATGTGGGTGACTTAGTCTGCAAATTATGGAAGGCATGGAAAATGTCAGGCATCTGATAATTGAAAATAAATACTTACAAACAGAAATGGTGCAAATAATGAAGTTGTGGGAGAATAAATATAAACTAAGTGATTATACAGAAAGTGGGTTCTTGATATTTATGCTAGGTTTGGAAAAAGATAAGAAAGATTTAGATATAAAGACCATCGAATGCAAAGATGATGTTATGGAAATGGGATGAAGCAGGGTAGAGAAGAATATATGAAAAACTTAGGGTAGACAATGGAAAGGGAAAGTAAAGTGGCTAACAGGTTTTTCTGGACATAGTGGCTGAGAGATTCCTGACTTCTATAAAGGAATAATCATATGAAAATGCCCATTAAAAATCTAACGTTTTTGAAATATACATCTATTGCTAATATTAATTGATATCAACCTTTGACAATCAACTGATTGATATTCTACCTATTCATAAAAATATCAAAATAAATTGCTCTGAAAAAATCATCATAAACTACTCTCATACATTAAACCACTATATAAGTTGTAATTATTATTGCTTACTTAAAAGATTTTTTATGGATAAGGAAATATATTGTGTATATTTAGTTATAACTTATAAATAAATTATAATATTCCTTCATTAAAAATAATAATATATTTAATAATGAATTTTTCTTTTCTTAAAACTGATAACAACAAGCCTTTTTAAATTTGGGGAAAAAGTAATGCAAGCTAAAACAATATGTTTCTCTAAAATTCTCCATTATGATAAAAACAGACTATCATTCAGTATAAGTACTTACATATTACATAAGCACACGTGTGTGCATTTTTCTTTTACAAAATGAACTATTGTAATACATATTATATAGAAAAAAGATTAAGTATGCATTTTTAGGTAGTGTTTCTGCAATCACTAAGTTCACCTGGAGTAATTTAATAGAACTAAGGAGTCACTTCAAAAAAAGACACGAACCAACAAAAACAATATATTAATTTTAGTAATTTTATTCACCTATATTGAACATAATCTGAAAAAAATTTCACGAATTACAAAAAAAAACAAAAACATCCTGAATTAACAATCAAATTCAGATATTAAAAAATACACACACACATCTTGAGTTATTTAATCATTAGTCCAAATATATATAAGAAAATAACCAGTTTTATGATTTATTCTTGTTTCAATTCATCATCTATTTCAATTGCTTTAATTTATTTACACTTATTTCCATCACAAATCTTTGAGTCAATTCTACACAAAGTTTTATATATATATTCAAACACTCTCTGATGCTAACTCCAAATATTATGAACATAATACTCATCAAATAAATAAACAATCGCTCTATCTATATTTAAACCTTCAATACAAAGATCATTCAATATTATAAATATCTTTATTCTTTTAGAAATTATTTTAAAAACCATTACTCCCATTTAATCAATAATCTTCTTTTTCAAGAGATTTTATGGAAAATTCAATTTATTATTCTCAATATATATATATATATTAACCTGCCTTCCTCTTTTTCTATATATCCACATTCTGTTAACATCAGTTATCTCTATCTTTTCTAATTTCAAATGATCTTCAAATATAAACATAGATAAGAGCTTCAGTACTATACCTGCATGAGAGGATCAGCTATTTCTGTGACAATCTTCACATTTTATCATAATAAAACTTCTGCATGAGAATCAAAATTGTTGAGAGATTAACTCATGCTCTGAATCATAATTTCATTAAAAATCCTCTCAAAATAATAATAATTCAATTAAAATTTCATCAGCTACAAGTAGTTTCAGTTAAAACTTTTACTTCTCTTTTCATGATTGTAAAAGTCTATTTTATTCTAATTTTCAATTAAGATAATGGTTTATATTTCTATCACTATGTATTCTTTCCTATTTATTTTACTAAAAATTTAGCATTTCTATCTTCAATTATTGATCAATTACTGTGATTCTTATTTTTTATTCAAACTGTTTTCTTTTACTACATGCTAAATCAAACCTATTTTTTCTTTGTAATTGCTTTATCTATCTACGTCACCTTTCTAAACAGTTTCTCCTAACTTTATTTATGTCATGTCACAACTTCTATTTATCCAACTTTTTTTGCTTTCCCATTTTATTCATTATTTCAATGCCTGTGACTTTTTTGCTCCATTACTCTATTAAATTTTCTTTGACTAATTTTTATCTTCTATATACATTTAATTATCAATAATAAAAATAATCCTAACAATAATAACAAACACTTTTTCTTATACCATAAATTAAAATTTCTCATTTTTGTCTCATATTTTTTATTTATTTATTTAAAAAACAATCAAATGATAATCTGAAATGTGTGCATGAACTTTTAGTATTGATCTCAAATCTACTGACACAATAGTATGTTTAAAATTTACTCTTATCACCTGGATCTTTCCAACTATAAATTCATTATTACAAGTAAATTTCATAACATATATATTTACCAATCTATAAATTTCTAATATTTTTTTCTATATCCTTTAATCTATTTATCACTTGGGGTGTGTGTGTAACTATTGTGATATTCCAATCTCCCATTGCTACTGCATAACTGTTTTTATATTTCTTTCATATTTGGTCTATACATTTGCAATGTTACTACTGATATTTACAGTATACATGAATAACTAACTAAAGCTTTTAGAATTGCTTTTAACTCTAACCACTAACAATCTATCATTTACAGAGTAACTTACAAATCTGTTTTTAGATATAAAATGAGACCTACATTAATTTATGATTGCTGCTACCTTCAGAATAATTATATTTATATATTTTGTGTGTGTATGGAAAAAGTAAGATAAAATATTTAATTTAAATCACTCACACAAAGACTACTAAATAACCCTTCAAATATGATTTTTTTAAAAGGGGCAGTGTTCATTAGATGAAAGTTAAGGTTTCCTTACTTATCTTCCAAGAACAGATACATAATTATTACTAACCAATAATAAATAGCTAGCCAGATAAAAAAAAATTAAATTTGCTTATTAGTGAAATAAATCCCAATTTCATTTAGCCCAGATTCTATACCAGGATATGAGCAAATAAATTCATATCTAACAATTATAATAAGAAGTATTAGGTAAAAGAATACTGTGACAAAACAACACATTTGATCATGAGTAATATAATTCCTTCCATTGTTTTAATATAAAGAACTTTATCATAAAGTGTATATCAATAAAATAAAATAAAATAAAATACAATGTAGTATTATTTTGATTATACTCTAACCATCTATAGATTATATCTTATCAATTAATTGCAATAACTGATCAATGTTCATTCATATTTATTTTGCATAAATCTCATTACATTTGCTTTGAAGATGATTAGTTACTTGATAAAATACAAGTTTACTTTTTCTCATTTTTATCTGGGCAGAATATTTTCAGTTATTCTTGCACAAGCATCTTGTATGATCATAAGACAAAATTACACTATGTGTGGGAGATGATAATCTGGACCAACTGATGATTGCTGGTTTAGCATGAAATACGTATATTGGTGATTATTTATCTTTTCAGCATATATGTGCTTGAGTGTATCAGTGTTATTAGATAGAGTGGAGAGTGGTGGGTCATGTGAAAGTCTGTGCTCATATACCCTATATTAAAAAACATCCTGAAAATAATAACACAACATAAAGAAAATAAACAACAAACTTTGGATTTTACAACTGATTATTCCATTCTTTGTGGTTGGTTATATTATGTATAGTATAATCTAAAAAGAAGAAACCATCTTTAGTTAGGCTCTACATAAAAGCAGTATTTTGAAACTAGCTAGCTTCCATGTAAATAAATATATTGGGGTAAGGGGGCAATAAATTAAACAAAAAAAGAGTAAAGCAGGACAGATATTTAAAAATGAATCCGTGGTATGTGCATATAATACACATTATGGCACTTATACTATTAAAATAAAATCATTAAATGTCGGAAGAAAAAAAAAGATTAAATGATTATTGTAGATGTAGAAAAGGATAAAGAATCTCTTTTTCATCCACAGCTGTTTTATATAGAATAATAGCATATCTCTGATTGTAGGATTTTATTTTTTAATAAATTGCTCCTGGCAGGAGTTAAAACAAAAACAAAAAATCAACAAAGATCCAGGATCAATATCAAACAGTTGGCTGCTATTTTGCTAATGATGAAGCACAGGCATTTAAAAAAAAAAAATGTTCCCATTTCTTGGAGGGATATATTGGCCCATTTCAATAGCTAAATTTAAACAATTAGTTAATTATTAATAAATTCATATCATTAACTACCATTCGTAAGTTTTATTATTCACACATAAATGTCTCCTCAAATATAGATTAAATAAAAAGAAATACAGAAAACACATTTGTATATATGTGTGCATATATAATACAAACAAGGCATCAAACAGTCGTTTCTGTTTACTTTCAACATCTCAAAGACAGATTGCGTATTCAAATGGTTGAGCAAGATTCACATCACTAGATTAGTTTATGAACATTTTATTTATATAATTATATATAACTAAATAATTATGTTGGTTTGGATTAACATTGTTTATAGAAAATAAAATTGCTACTAGATGTGTGAGCACAAATCCTGCTCCTCAATGCAAATTGCTATGACCAGAAACAGATTTGACTGCAAGAAGCACTATTATCATCTAGTGTCTATTGGTTACTCATATATATATATAAATGATTCTAAAATAAATAGAATGAATTATTAGTCTTAATATATATGTAATGCTAATCCATTTTTATGTGCCTATATTAAATGATCTATTAAAAAAAAATTTGTTTGATTCCCACTCGACTTATTTAGAATGTGGACACTCTTTTGAAAGTCAAAAGTGTTTTTAAAAGATGATACATAAATCTAATCTTCATGGAAATGTACATCTCTTTTTCATTTAATAAAAAAAATATAGTTTGTCATGATCAAGATTTATCACAAGATAAATGACAGAAGTTGATAGACAAGTTCTTGAACAATTTTAAATTATCTAATGCTAATATCTTATACAATAAAGAAATTCCACTAAAGATTTTATAGAAATGGCCTTTTACTATTAGTAATGAACATTTATATAGCACTTTCTGACAGTATTGGACAATTCCATACATATACAGTATGTGGCAGATCAAGAATGCAAGGCATATAGGCACTACAGCCAAGCAATAATACATGACTACCACTGGTGATAGTTTATCTATGTTAGCTACTCCATATATTTTTAAAATATGTACTGTGCTTAATATTCAAAATTACCCAAATCTAAAACTCAATCAAACTTGCCAAGAAAATAAAATCTATAACACAACCAATGGTTTCATTGTTACAAGCAGACTTTTCAAGTGTAAAGAATTACAAAACAACAACATTGGTGGTCGAGAGGTCAGCACGACTGCCTTGCATTTGCAGGCAGTTGCCCGGGTTGCGGGTTCGCGTCCCGGCCGATGCTATGACCCTTAAAAAAAAAAAACATTTATATTAAACATTACTGACAATTCTATTTAGTTCCCATCCACCCTTAATATTAAAAGAACTTTTAATATAGTTAATTGTTTCAGAATCATAAATTTTCAATAATAAAGATTCTTTAATTCTTCTTTTTATTTTATTTTTCTCAAAAAAGACAACCTTAGCTTCCTCAAAATTATTTATTGACTAGTTTAGCTTTATGCTTTTAATGTGCTTAATATATATATATATATATAATTGTGAAATAAAACTAGGAATAAATAAATTTAAGTTTGCATGCAAATTTAAATATCAAAGATTTAATAATGATCAACAAAAAAATTTTAACTTTGAATTATATCTATTCTTCTGATAGCAATGTAAAGATTGTATGCTCAGCATATTAATAATGATCTCAATATGGATAATTACATATATTCGAATAGGAAACTACTTACTTTTACAAGTTCAATGAAATATCTTAAATTTTACATTAGTGGATTAAATATATAATAAAAAAATCATAACAATAAAATATATTACTATATATAAATATGTCACTATAATTACATAAAATAAATATTACACTTCTCAAGTTTTTTTGATTGAGCCAATAATTGTATTTAAAATAATTTCTGATCAATCAGATGATTTAGGGAAGGACTTTTAGTGTAATGGTTGGTTTATCTACCTCCTATGTCCACGACTAGCATTCAAGCCTTGAACAAGTGAGTTTTGGAAATGTTCTTCAAGTAATAAGCAGACTTATGATTTTTTTCCAAATAACCATTCATAATCAACATAGATAATTATTAAATATTAAGCAATAAATAGGTATCCAATTATTATTTACAAAGTTAGTGTAAAGACCTTTAAAAAAATGTTTTGTTTTAATATGGTGTAACATTCATGAATGGTATGGTATGTGTAATATTCTTACATTGTAGACTGGAGAAATGGTTAATCATTATCTTTAATGAGTAAACTTATAGTATACTCTTTTCAGTAACACATATTACTGTGTCATCTATTAATTTCTAAAGATATAAGGCTATTATCTTTAAAAATATGAAATTCTTCTGGTAACATTTTTTATCACCATAAAAATGAAAACTCATAGAGACATTTATGTGCTTCTACAAATAGTTCTAGAATAGAAAGAATTAAGATGGATATATTATCAATGAAAAATTTAATATAAATTCTAGAGGAATCATGTAATACTTTGTTTTAATATATAAAAGTATCAGGAAATGTTGAATTAAAACTTATTGTTTTATAAATACACTTTATTGTGATTTCGCTCCACACACTTTTTTTTTAATAAAAAAAAAAAAACCTGCCATGCTTTTTTTTTTTTTTAATATCATGCATTATTAAATATCTTCTGATTGCTAAAATTGATAAAGGGAGAGGGATGTGTTTTATGGCCTTCTAATTCGGTTAAATCAGTCTACTAATTGTAATTTATTTTTTAAAGTTATAATTTTACATTTTCTGTTTCGTTTTAAAAAATGTGAATCCCCAATCTTGTGCAGAACTGAAAAATGAATTTATAAAATAAAAGATTGAAACCTCAAAAAAGCAAACAACTTATTTAAACTTTTAGTAAAAGAAAAAATAAGTCTGATGGATTTCCTTGATGCATTATTATCTTTAAATAATTAAAATAATAAGAAAACATTCTTTTTTATTATTATTATAATAATATCGATAATAGATTTTTTAAAAATAGAGATAATTTCTGGTATGGCAAAAGTAATATTAAATACATTTTAAGTAATATCAGAATAGACTGACCATACAAAAATGTTATTGTTTGCCCATAAATAGGCAAGCTACTTCTAATCTATAGAATATTTATTTTAACTTAACTTTTTTTCTCTTTCTAATTTCAGTATTATGATTATTACTTTTCTTAAGTAATTATCTAGGTATTATGTTTTTTTTTTAAAATTATACTGTTATTAAATAACATTTATTATAAGGTGACCATAATTGGTCCTGGTTAGTAGTAAAATGTAAACAGTACAGTTTAGGAAATTGTAAGTATTTTTATACCTTTTTTTATTTAAACCATTTTGTTCTAATGCTATGCTTGATAAAAAGATAAGCAAACTCTGGAAAAAAAATTCCTCTTATATTCTATGACAGCGACTATACTCATGCTGTCTGAGCTATTTCAAATGTCCTGGTTTTCAATTTGAAAAAAAAATGGTAACCCTTAACTAACTATATTTAATATTTTAATCCAAAGAGAATTACATCCTATACACATACGCAATGTTGTTTTAATACCTCAATAATGTTGTGTTTGAGTACAACTTTGAAAAGACCTAAATTCACTTATGTAAGCTAATCTAAAACATCTTGGAATGAGAGCACAAAGGTCTTCCTTTAACCACTTTACATCCATAACTTTATTTTATTTATTAACAATTGCAAAATCTTCAAAATTACTGTCTATTAATATTGAAATATTAGAATCTATTTAATTCTATTAATTTATTAGCACAGTATTCATATGTAATTTTAACCAAAAGTGAATTATATCCTATACACATGCACTATAATGTTGTTTTAATAGCTTAATGATGTTTTGTTGAGTATGAAAAATATTCTCAAACCAAAGCACAAAATAAAGACTTTGAAAAGTTATATAAAGTAATAATTTTCACAGTTTATTCTGGGATTTTGGATTATTGTTGAAACATTCAAATGAATAGCACTTATTTAAAAAAAATATTTAAAAACTACTTTTTTAAGAGATGGTATATTTTATTCATAATCTTCCTCATATAGCTCTGCTAATAAAAAAACTACTTAAAATTTCAGTTAGACTAAATAAAGAATAATCAAAATTTTAATAGGTATGTTAATTAAAGGTATATTTATATCAGTATGTATTGTGTGATTTAATTAAGCTGTTCAGATCCATTAAAAATCTTGCTTTTCATTTCAAGCAATCAGTATACTTTCTTTTTATATGAATTTATTTCTATAAAAAGTATTCCAACTTTAATTCTATGATTAATTGTATTCATTATGTTTCAATCCAAACCAGCAATCAAAACAAAAAATTTAGTTAACTTCTTCTAATTCATTACTATCAATCTTTTATTTTTACTTTTATCAAAAGTCACGGAACTTTGGTACTTTAGCTTTTGTCTTTAGTTTAGCTTTCATCTATAGCTCTAGCAACAATTCCTGAAGGCCATAAGTTATATTTACATAAATACTATATATACAAAATCTAGATTATTTACTTAAGTTCCATTTATTATTATTATTATTATTATTATTATTATTATTCTAACTTCCCATTCTAATCCATAAAATATTTTCCATAAAATTTTGATAAACAGTTCTGAAGATATGAAACACTTTTATTACGAACCCTCCTTATCCTTCTTAGAGTTGCAATGTAATCTAATTATTAATGTTGTATTTTGATATTCTTCAAAATTTTACAACATTCTGAATCTATATATTGATGTTACAAAGTTTTAATTATTGCAGAAATGCTAACGGAGTCAACGATTTTTCATAATCTACAAACCAAATGAATAATGATAACTCATATTCACTTGTTCTTTTTACAACTTTTATAAATACTTGTAAGCAATGCTAAACCATTTTTAAATCCAGCTTATTCTTTTGGTTGGTTTGACCATAAGTTCTCTGTAGAGAAACTGTACTGATCTTGTTAATGATGTATATATAGAGACAACAAAAAATATATATATTTTTTAATGCATGATGTAATAATATGTATATAAAATAAAGTAAAATAAAATAAAATATTAATTTGTTTTTTATTAAAAGAAAAAAAACAGCTTTTGCATATATTTCCACAATTCCTGACATAACATAAAGTACAAAGATTCTAACCAAATGCTGTGCAAGTAATTACATATGTCAATTCTCATGTATATTACATCTATTGTTAAAACATTTTCACAGCTAAACCACATTTAAGATTGTTAAGAAGTAATAGTTACTGCACTGACCTACATTCTATGGTTTGAAATTAAAAGATCCATCCAGGTGAACATTGGATTGACACTCATAGCCAACCCAGTAAAATATCAATTAGTAGTTGGTAAATAAAAATCAGACATTCTTAGTTAGAGAGTAAAAGCCCATGCTAATCTATGCTAGAAGAGTATTGGTGAGTTTATCTGTAACAAATAAAAAAGTATTGTAATAATAGGCAACCTTCACTCTTGCTCTCAGAAATGTCATACTCCTTTTGCTGCTAAGAATATGATTAACTTTCTGTAGTATCATGGTTAATGGTAAACATGCATCAGAAAAAAAAAATCTAACTACTGTGAAAATAATATAGCAAAAGGTGGTCAGAATCAATTACTAATCATTTGTAAGAGAATATTTTGCATTTGATTGTCTGTAGACGTTATTCTTTTTTTTTAACCTATTTATATAACAAATTCATGATTTTTTTGCTTTTTACGACTGAAAAGTAAAATCAATGACTCTATTCTTCTCTATTTTATTTTCAGTGTTTTTGTAATAAAATAATACATTTTTTCAAACATTAATCAACATTACAGAGAATATATCCATAATGCTGTGAATTTGAAAAATTAAATCTATTAATTTTACTTAAACAAAAGTTTAAAATGAATAGAATTTTATAAATTAATATGATTTTTTTTTTTTTAGTGAAAAACAAACAATAAAAAAAATCCTGCACACAATGTCAGTAAATGTTTTGCTTAATGTATGTTATAACAGATAAAATACATTTAAAAAAGTTTTTTCTTTCTAATCTCACATATAAAGAGTTATTGTTTATTTAAGAAAAATAAGATTTTATATTTTCAAAAAAAATAGTTCTTATATAAAAAACAAACAGTGGAATCAGGACTAAAGAAATTATCCCGTCCACTATTATTTTATAGTTAGTATAGCAATATTCATACCACTTTTACTCTCCACTTTAAAACAGCTAAATATACATCTAAAGGTCAATAATTGGATGATTACATGGGCTGATTATGGACTAAGTTATAGGAAATGTTTTCCTAATTCCATTTGAATTTAAACCTTGGGTCATGAACATGGCAGACATATGCATTAACCATATTGAAAGCAAACATAAAGACATAAAGAAAAAAACTGTAAATGATCAGATATTTACAAAACTTGCATGAAGTAAAAATATAAAATATAACCATGAATTTTATTGCTAGTTTTTTAGGCATTCAATTCAAAACTATCAAAGAAAGATTGATGTGGAAAATAGTATTGTAAATCTGAACAACAACAATAAAAATATTTTAACATAACTAATACTTGCATCATATTTCCTTGGATAAATTAATATTTTCTCCAGATTTACCTTAAAATCGTTCCAGAAATCCACGCATAAAATAAATTGGATATCAGTTATAAACCAATGATAATAATCCCACTATCAAAAGAGAATATCTATGCAGTTTTTGAAGCTAAAGTTCCAGAATCAATTCATAAATAATTTGATGCTAAAAAAATCACAGGTCAATGAATTGAATGAAATTGTTGGATTCAAACTGCCATTTGAATATCACATGACTTGCTGAACAACAAATTATATAGAATCATTCGAGAAAAAAAAATTACATATAGAATCATTCAAGAGAAAAAATTTACTTGCAAAATAATGAATCATTTTTTTAAAAATGATGGTGAAGTAAACTTACACCATAGTTGATGTGTTAAGGCTACTGGTAATGAAATAATGAGAAGTGCCTTCATAACTTATAATTATTAGGATTTTCTAAAAAAACACATATCTGAATTAATATTTAGTTTTGACAACATGCTGTTTCAAGTCATTTATTTAAATGAATGTATATGCCATATGTCTAATTAATTTAATTGTTAATTCAAATTAGTAATGCAATAGAATACTTTATAGAATAAGTGATTTTTTTAACTTTTTTGGATTCAGTTCAACACAAACATTAATAATATATTATGTAGTTTAAAATATGTTTGCATTTTCATCTTCTTTATGCTTTTTTGCTTACCTCTCCCTCATTTTCTTTTTTATTTTTTCATACCATTTTGAAATCATCCTCCCCATATACAATGAATTGTATGTTTGTAATAACAATATTCCTATCCTGATTAAATAAATGTCAGAATAATAATAAATATACTAGTATTAAATGTGAGAAGCAGAATTAGTTATTTAATGTGAATCAGTATTGATTGCATTCAATAATATCTAACAATTTGGAAAAATAAAATGATGTAAATTATTCTAAATTGTGATAAAATCACAAGTGCTAACAAATATAACATCACCATTCTTCTCTGTGTGAAAAGAGTTAGTATTTATTATTAAAACACATTGTTTTAGGAGGCAAAATATCTTCTTTTATAATTTTCTTATGTTTAAGAATGGTAGTGAGGTATAACTACTTTAAAAAGTAATCTGTCACAAGACTGTATATTGTTCAATGAATATATCAAAGATCTGCTTTGTTACTCATTAATGTGTTACATTAAACAATAAATTTAGAGTACAAATCATTAAAACACTTTGGATCAATTAATTTCAAGGTTTATAAACAATGTTTTCAATAATATGATGCTACATTGACAACAATTTTCTGAAAATTCATTAATTACTATTAGTTTTAAAGATATTCAATTTTTCCTTAAAATAAGATCAAATCATCAAAACAAGATATAAATTCTCCATGTAATATACAAAATTTTTATTTATCATTTCATTTAAATATTCCTATTTTATTGATGTAATATCTATGATCTATCAAACAATCGCTTTGCTCTCAAATCATTAAAGTCTATAAAGCATTCTAATTTCCTACTGCTCAACTTCCAATTCTAACCACAAATACGATGGTTCCAATATCAAGGACTCTTCCTTCCAATAGATTACAAGGGGGAAGTCTTCAAAATATACTGCTTAATCGTATTTATTGATTGACTTTGGTATATTAATTAAGACAAAAATTTGATATAATTGCTTAATAGGATGGAAGAATTGCATTAATATATACTATTTCATTTATATGATCTCTAAAAATATAAACAAATAAAAAAAATGTGAATAAAAAAAAACATTAAAACTCACATTTTTAGTAAATTTTATAAATATTTACCACAACAATATGTCAGCAGCTATTTTTTGTTTTGCAGTGATCTCACTAATTCTAATATGATTTTGTTTATTAATTATATTTTCTTTGTGTTAATACAGGCATCCCCCCTACTTTTTTTCCTTCTCATTGATTAATATAATATAGTACTTCATTTGATAAAATGTTTTCTAAGTATAATTTAAGTCAATTGGTATTTTCCTAAATAATCAATAAAACAAAAGTTATCAATTTATAATAATAAAAAAAATGTTTTGAAATTGACTGTATGTTCAAAAAAATAAATAATCTACTAGAAAAATACGGGGAAAATATATCTGTGTAACAATTGTTTACTTTCTCAAACAAGTTAAAGTAATAATCATGTTTAAAAATACTTTTTTTGGTAATGTGGTGAATGTATGGATAGAAGATGTTAATAATTGAAATGTTTCTAGTAGATCTACTTGCACTGTGTGAGAAAGCTTAAAATCTGCAAGAAGAAACTGTTACTTTATAGCCCAATTTTATTTGAAGAAAAAAAAAGATATTGAATTGTTTTTTTATTAGTAATTTTTGAATAAATGTGAATGTACACATAATAAACACATATGTAAATGTGCTTTCTCAATTTAATATTAATAAAAAAACATTTTTTAAAAAAAGTTTTCTTTATACTATAATCTTAATTTATAAATGCATATTATATATATAAAAAGATGTCTGCATTATACATGTACATTGAAAAGAACTATATACTCACAATTAAATAAACAATATATATAATCAAAGCATAATTATAAACAAAATGCACCAATATCCATTATGTGCAAAGTATGTGAAAATGACTTGGAACAAAATAAAGTGGATATCATGGCTCCACTAATTCATAAAGAAATTTCTAAATCATATGTGAGAAGAAATATGCTTTATGAATTACATATAAATGTTATCAAAAGTAATTTAAATATTATTTTATAATCATTGTAAATAATTATAATGTTAATAATATTAGAAAAAATAATTGTAATGAATCTATGGATGTGTATTTATAGGAAAAACCAAAAAAATTATTCTTACTAATGGCTATTCAATCTTATCATAACAATCTATGTGTTTTCAGAATAGCAGTTAAATTTGAGAGTATATTTAAAATAATTAATTTGCAATTTTAATGATTGCTTTAAGAAAACCATTAAATTATTTATATCATTTAAGTATCTTGAAAATGGTAATTAAATATAAAACTGATTAATTACATTCAAATATATATATATATATATTGAAACAGACAGGTTGTTTCACATATATAATTTGAAGTGTGCCCCCCCCCCATTTAAAACTGTTGAGATAAAATAAAAATAGAAAACTGACACAGTTTTCAAAAATAAAAATTAAAACAAAGAAATGAAAAGATGACAGCAATTTAAAAATTATTAATATTTTAAAAATATTAAAAATACTGTTAAAATGGAGTATTTTGCAAAAGTTAAATGTTTATAGACTATAAAAAGACTGTAATTAACAATTAATAAAAAAAAAAGATTGCCATGGGCATAAAAATCAATAGATGTTTTTCAAAAACATCAGATAAGAGTCATTAGAATCTGTGCCCACCAAAAATAGATGGTCAATGAGGAAAGAAAATAAACACATGGACCTCACCTCTGAGAAGATTGGTGTTAGATTGATTCCAAACTGAGAGATAAGAAGAGCATAAAGGGATAAATAGGGAAGTAGAGATTATTAAATGAATAAATAAGTGGTATTGAAAATAGTTTTCTCTCTTCTCTGCCCTCAGCTCAGTTATGAAGTAAAATAAAATTAAGGCCTATGCACTGACCATCGATTTGTTAAGCTCTCAGAACACCCCTTATTGATTGGAAAATTTATAGTGAAACCCCAGCAGATGTAGGTTCAGGTAGGGAATTTGTACATCTTTTATAGCCTTTTATAAAAATACGTAAAAATATTTTGTAAAGTGTATTTCTTAAATTAAAATATAATGTAATGAAATGTTACTTTTAAATTGATTGATTGTTAGTAATACAAAAGGGAAATATATTTAAAAATGGAAGGCAGTGGAGTAATAGGTGAAATAAAAATATTTTGTAAGATGTGTTTATTAAGATAATCTATGATTTAATAAAATGTCATTTTCTGGATTGATTGATTATTAAAATGCTTCCAAATAATAAAAAAAAATATTTATTCTGAATAACAGTTATTATTTTATATAAAAAAATTTGATAGAATGAACTGCCTCTGGAACCACACATACATAAATTAAGGTAATGTTTATATATATGAATTAAGGAATAATAATATATTCTTTCAAATAATGACTTCAAACGGTATTGATATGATGAATAAATGGTTCAAATCCACACTGAATATATTAAATAATAATAAATCTCTTTCAAATAATGACTTCAAACTATATTGATATGATGAATAAGTGGTTCAAACCTACACTGACTATATTAAGTAATAATAAATCTCTTTCAAATAATGACTTCAAACTGTATAGATATGAGGAATAAGTGGTTCAAACCACACTGAATATATTAAGTAATATTAAATCTCTTTCAAATAATGACTTCAAATGGTATCGATATGAGGAATAAGTGGTTCAAACCCACACTGAATATATTAAGTAATATTAAATCTCTTTCAAATAATGACTTCAAATGGTATTGATATCTTGAATAAGTGGTTCAAACCCACACTGAATATATTAAGTAATAATAAATCTCTTTCACATAATGACTTCAAACTATATTGATATGATGAAAAAGTGGTTCAAACCCACATTGAATATATTAAGTAATAATAAATCTTTTTCAAATAATGACTCCAAACTGTATTGATATGATGAATAAATGGGTCAAGCCCACACTTGTATGATATGTAAAATAAAAATAAATCCTTGGGATTCCTGGATTAAAACACATATTCTTGATATCTGGATTAAGTATTTCAAGATACTTGGATAGAATAAATACTTCAAGATACCTAAATAAATTAATTATTTCTATACACATGGATACTCTATGCAGATGAGGGAACTTCAAACCTAGAAGGGCAATTTCCACTCAGGAACAATCAAAGAAACATCCATAATGCGCACACAGATATGAAGACAGCTAGTATAGAGACTGTCAGCAAACTTTTCCTTCTTCTTCTTTAAGAACTTTATAAGTCATATTGTTATTAAATAAAAATATTGTTTCAAAATAAATAATATCTTTTGTCAATTTCATTTGCATCATTAATCCATTTATGCACTGATTCACAAGAATATCATGCCTCCTGAGCTATGTTAGGTTGTAGTGAGATGGAACTCTAGTAATGCCATTTGGGAAACCAAACATATAATTTTCTAGATGCTTCCAGTCTCTATGATGCTACATCTTCTGATGAGTGGGAAATATTGTTGTAGGTAGGGTAACATCTGCATTGGGGAATGCCAATCGATAGTTCTTTCCTGCAATATGCTCATCAGAAAAGATGAACTTGTCCAGTTAAAATCTATATATACATAAGTGTACATACATATTTAAGCTATACATATATTTACAAAGTGATACATACATGATAACAGTAAAGTAAATAAATGAAATAGCCTTTTAAATAGTTCGTTGCTGGAAAAAGCTTTCCAACAGCCACTCATAGAGAAATAGTGAAATGGAAGGCAATAAACTAGCCAATTTCTGAATGGTGAGAATTTAAGTATTTTGGCCACCTTTGTTTTGATATCTAGTTTAGTTAGATACTATTTACCAGCCAATATTAGCTGGGTTGCATAAGGGTCAGCTATCTTTTTAAAAAAAGCATGCCTCCTGAAAATTCAAATTCGGATCATAGACATGGGAGATGGAAGCAGTAGTATTGTACCACAAGGCTCTTCAGTGGCAAGAGTAAATAATTAGACAGATAAAGTTGCTGGATGGAATCAAGTTAATGAATCTACACTGCACTCTGCATATCATTTGTGTTCAAATATCTTGAATCGAGCTACTAATTATATAGTAAATAAATAAACACGCATATATATCTTGAGTATCTAATAGCCAAAAAAAAAAAAAATAAGCATTTGAAAGGATATCCTAATTAAAAATCTCTGCTGCAATTTCCAACTAATATTTATAACACAATTTAAGAATAATTATAAAATACAACCTAAGGCACTGATTGACAATTCTACAATAAAACTGGAGTTTCTCTTCATATTAATTGAGCAACTGATAAAAACTGACACATTTCAATCATCAGAATTCTTTACTATCTCTAGAGATTATTCAGTTCTTCAATCTTCAAGCTTTTGGAAAGTAACTTGAAGGTCTCTTCTTTATCATTAATTAATTCACTTTTTCAAAATATTATTCTTTTAAAAAATATCTTTTAACTAGCAAAAGTGAAACATTTTTTAACATCTATCACTTCCAAACATCTAAACAGGTTACAACAAAATGATTATATGACTATATTGCTTTAAAAAAAAAAGTTAGACACACAATGATAAATAATAATACTAGCTAATCTGGTGGTAAAAAAATGTTTATTAGTTACAGTTTTTTTTAAATTCATTGTGTGTACGAATATAAAATATATTTATTTAATGAATATTAAATATATCAAATAAAAGTTTAAACTCCAGACAATATTCATATAATACCACTTTATTACATAAAATATCTTAATTAGTTTCATGAATTTAATTGAATTCCATACTTTACAGAGAGGTACCTATATCACTCTAAACAAGAAAGCAATAACATATTAAACCTTAATGCCTAATAATATAAAAAAATATATAATGAATTAGCAAATTATGTTATTCAGAGAATGATAAACAGTAGACATTTTTGCAGATAACGAAAAAATATTCTAAGAAAAATATAGTTAATTGTCCCTCACTACAAGCTGATACTAAAAATGTATAGCTGAGTTGAATGAGGAGTATCAGTATGTATAACAAAATGGAAATAACCTAGTGTGAATGTACATTTACAAAATTTAATCTCATGTATCAATAAACTGCAATGTTGAGGGAGTTAAATGGCCTAGACTGCATAAATGATGAGGAACACTAAAACTGAAGACTTTATACTTATAAGATCTTAACTATACCTTCATGTGGCTAAAACTAAATACTTTATTCTCCAAATATATATCAGAGAAATTAAATCATTAAATGATCTTCCTAAAAGTCAATCACAGGATAAAGCAATGATTATGGCTTGAATTTATTATTGATATGGGTGTTGTATGAACTGACTTCCATCTATAACATTGATTATACAAAGATCATAACTATACTATAACTAATCTACCCTCACTTTATTCTAACCATTGTTTCCTATATTGCTAGTTTTATTAATTATGATAATTAAATATACTAAATATAGAAGTTAATATCTGATTATCACACACTTACTAATTTTGTATGTTTCAATAATGAATAGAATTGAAAATAAATAACTGAAAACTTTAGGCTTAATGAAATAGAGTTTAAACACTACACAAACAAGCATTTCTCAAGCTAAATAATTAATAAATCTGTTAGCATATATCACTATTCATATTGGAAATTAAAAATAATAAAGAAAAATATATTCATTATCCAAAGTTATTATAATATACCATATTTGTGATACAAAATATGTCATCTTAAAAACATACATGGAAATTCTTATATACTATATAAAAAAAAGTCTATACTAACATAGCAATTTTAGGTATAGGAATGAGTCAAAGTTGCCTTTCTCCTCATTAACAAATATTACTAAGAATTGTTAAAACATAAAATATTAAATAATTAAATACATAATTAAAATAAAATGCATTTTTAATATAAAATTATTAATAAAACATTACTATAAAATTGATTAAACAAATCAATCTAAACATTCTCAACTAGGCTTTGGGGGGGGGGGGTTGAACTTTGGTTATAATTTTATAAATTTGCACATGACTTTTATTTACTGGTTTGTTTTAAGAATTTGTGGAATTCAATTCTTTAAAATTCTTGCCTCCTGGTGACCAATTGCATTTCTTTGACAAATTTCTTCTTATTCTTGTTTTCAGATTATTTCTCTTTGCAACTTAAGAGTTCTATCTCTTATGTAAAAATTTTAAAGGCAGGTAAGTTTATTCAATTGGTCTCTCCAAAAAAAGGCAAAAGAATATTCTCAAAAAAATGACAAAAACTTGAAAAGTCCATAAAGCTTTACTTTGCCAGGATTGGTTATAACTAGTGCAAAATTGGAGAAATTCAGCCACACGTTCTGGTGTTCACTGAAATATGAATATTTTTCATCCAGCGATTATTAGTAAGATAATTTTAGTTTTTGCATAAATTACCAGTTTTTTTTTTACTTCATGATAACTATCAGCTAAACTGTGGGCTGGAATCCCAATTATATTTAATATTTGAATCCAAATTTTATATACCTTCTCATCTCAGCTAAAACCAAATGAATATACAATTGTTCTTTTAACACTATATTATTTTTAATTATTTTTAAGTATTACAAATTTTCATTTTTCAATTTATTATAAATTATAAATAAAATCTTAAAAATTTTATTCAAATCATTCATGCAATAAAAATCATAAATATCATAGCTTGTTTCAAATTTATATATTATTTTAAGTATATTCTTTTATTAAAATACATTATATATACATATTTACAAGGTTTTGTTGTTTTCCAATCTTATTTTGTTTTTGGTTACTTAGAATTTTTTATACATTACTTTAATAAATTATATGACCTTATATTAAGCTCAATTAGATCCAATTTTCAAATTTATACTTTTACAAATCAATAATTATGAGTAATACATAATATTAAATATCATTTTATTACTTTATTATAATAAATTATTCTTTTTTACATATATAAACAGCAACTTTATATTGAATCACTTTTCTCTAATATTTTTACTTAAAACAGAATTAAACATAATAAAGATCTTTAATTATTTCACTAATTCTCCACCATACTTCATTTAGTAATCTTTATTTTATATTCAACAGATTTTTATAAGAAAATGCTCATTTATTATGAGACTTCTGCATATATCTGATAAGGCATTTTTTATACCATCACAGTATATCATATTAAATTAGCATTTAGATTGCAAATAATTCATTTCTTATCCAAATATTTTGTATGTCTTCTTGTGACTACTTTGCTATTTTTGAAATAAAAATGAAAAGAGAAAACAAATAAAATTTTCAATAAATTTTGAGTAATTATTACAAAACCAAATAAATAATAAAAAAATTAGAGAGCAAGGTATAAAAAGAAAATATAGTATCAACAGTTCTCGACTTATGTAAAAATATTGTTTCTTAAAAAACTAAGGCAGTCAAAACAGATGTGCATTTAGCTGTAGAATTACTCTTATAAAAATATACATTAAAATATTCATAGAAATCAGCCAGCACTTAGACAATCCCAATATCAACTCAATCTGTTTGTCAAGGCAACCTCCTTTTAAGAATAATGGTGGAATATACAAAAAATAAACATGGGTGTATTTCTATAATGTAAAATTCTTTAATTGCTGTATGGAATGTTTCTAACTTTATTCATAAAGCAATCTCCTTTAATTAATTGTTTAATGATATAAAATTAGACTATTTTTAATAAATTAAGTATACATTAAGGACTGCCGTGCGCTTCCTCTCACCTACTTAGTGTCATTTACTTGCAAGATCTCATGCAAAAATATTCTCTCAACCAGCTAATTCTATATCCCATTTTTATTCTTGCTTTTGTGTAATGATGATGGTAGATTAGAAAAACCACATTTTATTTTTATTCATTCGTTATTTCTATTTTAATTGTAAAAGCTTGAATTATTTCTTCAGGCCTTCACAGACTCCTTGTGAGGATATCTTTGTTTTCCATGATCCATAAACATAGATTAATAATTGTTGTATACAACTTTTATCAAATTCTTTTCAAAATGTTTTTATTTTGCATAATTTGTAGATTATGTGAAAATGATCCTTTCAATTTCATGTTTTTTCTTATAATTATACTATTCTATATCATTCTATAGATCCCTTTATTACCTTTAAGTAGATGTCCCTACTGTCGCATTTCAGGCACATAGTCTTAAGGTTATAGCCTTAATATATATTACTTACTTAATGAGTATGCATTTTACAAATTATTAGTGACAACTTTATTACCTTTATTAAATTGAGAGATTTGAATATGAAACTGCAATTCTATACATAGATAAAAATATGTCAATAAAGAATGTATTCACCTTATTTTAGATATCTGAGTATGATATTAGTTGCACTTTTTTAAAATGTCTGCTACTTCATAAAAGTTAACATAATAAATGATAAACATAGAATATTAATTTTATTTTACATTTTATATATATATGAAGATTTCTAAAAACAGATTTAGATATTTGGGCCAATTATTCTAATGGAAATAATTCTACTCCTTTCCAAAAAGATATTTTAAAATTTTTTAATAGTGTTTGAAATCATAAAAACCTATTCAATAAAAGGTAATAAAAAGAAAGTAAAATTGAAAAATGAGATATTACCCACATGTTATGTAATAATATTAAAATAATAATACATAGATTTTCACCTTTTTGAAAAAAATTTCATGGCAACATTAATGCTATAAACTAAATGGTTTAAAAAATGATCTGGATAACATATTCTAAAATCTTACAGTATTTTATTTTTATTTATGTATTATTCTTAATAGCAAATAGTATACTAATCTATAATGACTAATTAACATAAGTATGCAAAACAGCTTCATAACACATAACATGCTTCAATATATTGAACAAATACATATATAATTTGCCTGTTTCAGTAGTCTTAAAAAATCAGCATTTTATTTTTTTTTAAATATATATATTATAAAGGTTTTCACTTAATATTTATTATAAAATTATTAACAGAAATTAAGTCAAAAATATTAGTACAATATATTATTTATTAATAATATATTTATTAATAATAATCCAATACATATTTCCATAAGATTTTTATATAATTTAAAAAAACAAACAATAAAATTATGCCAACTGAAAAAATTACTGCAGTAGTGACATTTTTTCATACTTCTTAATCAATTGACTTTGAAAATAGAAAAAAAAAAAGAAAAGATTTATAATAATATTTATAATGCTGCAACAAAAAGAAAAATAAGTTTTAGCAAAGTTTATTATGATATTTTAAACTTTAATTTCACAACATTTCTACAAAGATAGTGCTCTTACAAGTCTAGACTGATCACTTTTACTAACAAAGAGACTTAGCTATCAGTTGAAAAAAAATATAAGATAAAATTGAAAGAATAACAGTATAAATTAATGAATAATATTTCTTAGTGTAACCACTCTCATGCAAAGTAGGGACATGTTTTTATCCACTTTTAAAACCTAGAGGAGGGGTATAATCATTAAACATATGACCAAAGACATGAAAAAGATGCAGCATCCCCAAAAAGCACATTTCATGCTAAATCAGCACTCATCAGTTGGCTCAGATCACAATCTTTTAAAGATATCTTTATCACAGTTCAGTATATATGGATAGTCAAATATTGTAATTTAATTAACAAATGTCAAACTTACTTCTCTTACAATTTTGACCAAAACCACATGATGGAAGTAGTTTAATAATTTTTATTAGTCGATCATTAGAGTAGAGATTATCCAATAATGAATAATATTTCTGTAGTGTAATTTTCACTACACCACTATCACATAAAGATATGTGTAAAAGATTATGGTCAGGCCCAACTGATGAGTACTGGTTCAGAACGAAAGGTGCATCTTGCAGATCATACATTTTTTTCACATCTTTGGTCATATGTTTATGATTACATCCCTGTACAAGGTGTTAAAAGTGGATAGGAACTAATCCCCATCTTGCATGAATGATGTAAAAAATTCACTACAGAAATATTAGTATAGACATATACTTTTTAAAAAAAAATATACCATTAAATATTGGCTTAAAAATACACTGTAGTAAAATAAATCAAAATGTCTCTTGTAAAAGAATTAGATGTAACCTGTATTATTGCTAAAAATAATTTTCAGCAATATATATATAATTTCCCATTACAAAATTACAAGCAATCATTTTTTATCCATGGAAATTTTTTTTTTTTAAATATTTGAATAACTGTATAGTGAAACTTTGATCTGTAATTCGCACATATTTAATTTTCCCATTCCAGAATTATCCTGACTTCCATATAAATAATATTTTTTAATAAACCACAGCTCTCAAGCCACAAATCCCTACATGGACATTTTAAAAAATAAAAGTAAAAAAGAAACAATGTACAATAGATATAGTAAAAATATATTGAAAGTATGCTAGGAGTAATAAAGCTAAATGCTATTTTTAAAAAACTATCTTTTCTGTTTTTTTTTTCATACATTAGCTCAAAAAAAAGAAGAAAATTAGTAGCAACTGAATCACAATAGTAAGTACTCTATATGCTTTTGGGCTTATTTTTCTTTATATTAAGATATATACTTGGAAACACATATGCTAAGAGAAATGTTTCATCAAGGATAGTCATGGACTTTTACTTTTAATTCATTGCAAATGCTCTTATGTTTACAATATATTCATATGTGCTACCTTTCCTATTAACAATAATTTTGGCTTACTTCATTCTGGAATCCATTACTTTTGGAAATATATCATTCATTATTTTTGATTATTTATTTACTATTTACCTAATAAAATAAATCATATTAATATTATTATTATTAATAATAATTTCAGCAGCAAATGGTTCACCTGCTCAGAGCCAAGTTAACAAGCTCCAGAATTTTACATTTAGAAAGTATTAAAAACCTAAAGCTGAAATGGTAAAAAAATTTCCCTGTACATTCTTTGTTCAATTCAGAATTAATTCACACATTCTTCCAATGTTCTGTGATAATTTTCATTCAAAATGTTAACAAAAATCAAATTATTGAATTATAATTTTAAAAACAATATGACAACAAAGATATCACATGACCAGATGTCTCCATAGTAGTCCACTTGTTTTGTCAGGGTAACAAGCTCCAATGTTTTACTTTAAAAGTACTAAAAACCTAAACCTGACAAGATGCAATTCATGCTGAATAGTATTTTTCTATTTTACCAAGATGCTATTCATGCTAACAATTATTTTTCCATTTCCCAAATTACAATTCATACCGAACTAAATTTTTCCATTTTCCAAAGATGCAATTCATGCTGATTAGTATTTTTCCATTTTCCCAAGATGCAATTCATGCTGAACTAGTATTTTTTCATTTTCCCAAATTCCAATTTCTGCTTACTAGTATTTTTTTCAAGATGCAATTCATGCTAATTAATATTTTTCCATTTTCCCAAGAAGCAATTTATTCTGAATTAGTATTATTTTTATTTTTCCCTAAGATCCAATTTATGCTGACTAGTATTTTTCCATTTTCTCAAGATATAATTTATGCTGACTAGTATTTTCCATTTTCTCAAAATGAATTCAATCTGAATTAGTATTTTTTTTTCATTTTCACAAGATGCAATTAATAATAACTAATATTTTTCCATTTTCCCAAGATGTAATTCATAATAACTAATATTTTTCCACTTTCCCAAGATGCAATTTATGCAGACTAGTATTTTTTCATTTTCCCAAGATGCAATTTATGTTGAACTAGTATTTTTCTATTTTCCCAAGATGCAATTCAGGATAACTAGTATTTTTACACATTCCCAAGATTCAATTCTGATTGACTACTATTTTTCAATTTTTCCAATATGGAATTCATGTTGAATTAGTATTTTTCCATACTCCCAAGATGCAATTCATGCTAAAAAAATATTTTCACATTTTTCAATTTATAGTGACTAATATTTTTCATTTTTTACATGGAAATTATTTAACAAATGAATAATAAGATTTAGCTATGAAAACTATAGTACTCTTAGCAAATGAGCTCAGTTTTTATGGGACCATATGTCAATCTACCAACTTCAACCCCTCCTCCATATTTTTTCATTCATATTATCATGTGTTTCCATGTATTTTTCTCAATATCATATTTAAAAATTCTATGTAAATTTAATTTGATATCTTATCATGTAATATTTTTTTTCTTTCAATTACAGTAAATCATGTTTTCTTTCCAATCAAGATGGTAAACCTTTATTACATATATAGTATCATGAATCAATTTGTGCTTAAGTCTTTCAAAAATAACTTATGTAATCCTTTTTGAATCCCAATAAAGTTTACCCTTTGAAACATCATCATCATCATCATAATAATAATAACAACAACTAAATGATTAGTTTATCAAGTTAAATAATATTGAAGCACTGGAAATGTCAGCTTAATCTTTGATTCACTCTATCACTCTGTTAGATCAAATATTAAAATAAAAAAATACTAGCATTATTTTACACAAGGTATCTTATAGAATATACGTAATTCAAGATGAGTTTTGAATATGAGAAAAATCAATTTTTGGCATGAAAGATGCACCTTATTTCACAATAAATATGTCAATCATAAAAATAGGGCTTAGATAAAATCCTAGATTATAAATTCAAATATGTATACTATATAAATATAGAAAAATCATTTCATATTTTACTTTACAAATTGCAAGGTCTGTGGAATATAATAAGAATATTATTAACATTGTTCATTTTCAGATTAATCATCGTTTGTATTTTAAAATTTGAATTGAATTTGAGATTTTTTAAAAAAAATCTCAATTCATAAGATAGCTGTAAAATTAAATTATTTACATTTTAAAAAATGAAATGCATTTATGTTTATATAATTATTTGTTTTTTGGAAATTAGAAGCACTGGTTTCTTTTATTGTTGAACACATTTTCTTATTACTAATATCATAATTAATATTTTTTTATCATGGCTATTTAGAATATTTTTGAATTTGATAAACATGTATAATATAGATATCAATAAAAGTTGTTTTACAGAAATCTGCTCAGTAAATATATTACATTTCAATAATAACATTTACTATCTGCAATTTGCTTTAATTGGTTACAGAAGTATCTTGGGTCATAATAAATATAAATAATCACTTGAATAGAGATGTTAACAAACTTGCTAATCTTTTTACAAGACTAACAGTAATTTCATTCTTCATAAGATACATAAAAGAGTTTGCAGGTAATAGATTATATGTACATTTAATCTTATTTTATGACTGTTACAATTAAATATATATAAATGGATATTCATATATGATAAATGTTTAAAGATATATGTTCTGTGTCTGAAAGTAGATTTAATTATGGATAGAATATAAAATAATTTAATCATCAGTAGTAATCCTCCAATGATTTCATTTCCTCATTTTATACCTTTTATGATATTAATTTTTCAAATAAAAAAATTTACAAAAATATTTCAATGTATAATAATATCATAATAAAAATAACAAATTTTTCAAAAAATAAAACAAATTATCAAAAAAATTAAAATAGAAAAGTTAGTTCTAAAAAATTTTATTTGTTGCTTTATATTATTTTTAAATGAATTAAATATACTTATAATAAGCATAAAGTTACTATAACAATTAGTCATATTATATAATGCTTGAAATCTATTTAATTATGAAATTATTCAAGTGAGTTAATGCTTTAAAAATCTCGGCAAAGTTGTCAAAGCGTATTTGTCAACACTGTTTGTTTTTCTAGCTTTACGCTAGGTTTACTTCTAATTTATTCTGCTTCAAAAAACTTGCTTTAAGCTATACAAAACGCAGTATTAACAATTCCATATGTATGTGTATATATAATAACCTATACAGTTTAACTAGCAGAAAACAATGTTTGTTTACCTTTTAAAAAAAAAAAAAGACAAAAAGGAAAAAATAATAATGCAACTCAACCTTAGCCATTCCCGTAGCAAATATATATGCGATAAAACATAACATTGCAGCTAGTATTTATTTTTTAAAAAAGAAACAATTTATTCAGATTATTACATTTTGATTAAAATTTTGAAAAGTAAATAAAGTATAAAAAATAAGCTTTTTGAGATAAAATGTTTCTAATGACATTCAAATTTATAGTTGCTCTTAGGGAATTCTTCAATGAAAAGCATTGGATTTCATCTGCATATCAAAAAGCCATTTTTATTTCTATTATTCAAACTAATGACTTGAGATTCAAACTTGTTTAAATTTGATCTAAAATAATACCCAACTATGTCAAGGGTTGTTAGCCGAGAGGTCATCGCAGCCGTCTTGCAAGCAAGTAGCTGGTTGCAGACGGTTGTGGGTTCGCCTCCCGGCCGATGCTATGACATATGGAAAAAAATAATAATAATCAATTATATATATTTTAGAGATTTCAATTATATATTGATTGAAGTCATCTTTGATCCCACGCAAAAGTATAGTATAAATCAAACAAAATATCCCATGACTTTCCTACCTTATTTTCAGCATTTCCATTAGCAATGAATCAATCTATTTTTCTATTCTAGAGCAATATATTGGATCTTTGAGTAATTAAAAAACACTAGAGAGTATTTAAATCCTCAGAGTAGTTTTTCATTAAGAGCTTTCGTCAATAGTGGGCTCTAAGTTGCATCCACACATTTAATAAATAACAGTCACCCCTCTAACTCCATAATTATGACTATTTAAAGTAAAATGCCAAAAATAAAATGATATAAAAAGATAATATTGTATCAATTTTTAGACACATAAGCACATATTATATATACTTCCAGAAAAATGAAGGTGTTTATGCTTTGACTGTAAATCAGTGCAAATATGTTCACCACTTATTCGAATATGTACATAAACAGGCACAAAATAGGAATTGGAATGAATATACATAAAATATCTATATATAAATTGCTTGTTTGGAAAAAATCACATTATTTCATTATCTTTATTTTCTATTAAAATGTATAATATTGATCAATTTATATTAGCATATGTCTGTCAAAAAAGTAATTAATCAAGAAAACTTTACTGAAATGCCAATTTGGTCGTTTTTTTTTTCCATATTTAAAAATCACACACATGTTCAGCATTAAATAAAATATTAGAGTTTTTTTTATAAATCTAAAACTTTTTTTTATTGCTATTTTCAAAGAATGAATAAAAAAAATTTTCTATTCCTTTACTTCTCTTTTTTATTAATATTTAAATTTAAATCTATTTCCATCTCATGATATAATAAACATATATTCTCCAAAAAAATTTGTTGGGTAATTTTAAAGAATTACTTAGCGATGGCATCATAATCACTCAATAACAACAAAACTTGTGATCATCATCAGAGAACTGCATTTAATTCTTAAGTATTATGATATCTACTGTTTAAGATAGGTGTATACTTAGGTATATTTTCTATATATAAATGCAACATATATAAAATAATTTTAACAGCAGTTACAAACATGTAAACACATTAAAAAATATAAACTCATTTTCATCCTATGTTACAATATTTCTTTCATCAATAAAGATAAATTTTCCTTGAGAAATTATAAGTAAAATACATAGTGATCAAAGTATCTTGCTTGTAAGTAAAAGTTTCTAATTCATTTTTAACTGACAAATAAAAATAAAAACTATCTGGACATTTTAAATTAAAAGGCTATATGACACAAAGATAGCGCATACATCAGACCTGGCTATGACCTGACTTTAAGACTGGTAAGCCTTAATATTTTTATTTACAAATCACAATTGGCTTAGAATGTGTGTGTGTGGTTTTTTTTTTTCAGGCAGCCCTAAATTACTAAATCTGTCTGCTGTCAGCAATGTTTGGTGGTCATTTAGTTATTACTAGAGATAGAAGATAGAGATACTAAATTATTCTGGCATGATCAAATGAATTTCGACACGTTGAATATAAAAATGAAAAATCTGATTATAATATGATGTAAATATTATCATTAGTGGTGTTAATTTTGTATTAGTTTCCCTATCACAAGAGTTTTCTTAAACAGATTTCAAAGTCATAATTACACTCTTAATGAAAAAAAATATAAGTTGAAGTAGATGACTAACATCATTTTTATTAAAAGTCTGGAGCTACTACTAAATAACAATGTCATAAACCTATACCATAAACAATGAACACTGAAAAAAATATCTTGAATGGTAATCCTATTTCAAGATTGAAAGCAAAAAAATAACTACTATGTTTTACATATCTACTTAGATAGAATATCTCTTCATAAGTAATTCATAAAATGAGAGAAAACAATTCTTATGGATATAAATTTCTAAGATCATCAATAAAAGTGAAAATAGTAATCAAGAAACAAAATTGTTGTTTGGGAGTTCATATAAAATTTCACATGATGTTCTAGCAATAAAGTGTCAGAATTGAGTGGGGACCCATAGATCTTGAACTGCAGAGTCTGCAACTCTGCCACTCCTCTAAACTATCCAAACATCTTTTTAAGTTCACAATAAAAATATAACTACAATAAACTCTAAGATTACACAAACTTAATACTACATAAATTTCCTAATTAAAGAAATTTCAATTCCCTATAGAAAAAACACATTAAAAGAGAAGTTCATTGTAATCATGAAAGAGTAGTGATTGTTGAATAGGCAGCTAACTTTTAGGTATTTACAATGTTGGTAGAAAAGTCTCAAAAATTTTGTTATACATTTGATATTAGCTTTAAGTGATTTTAAAATGAGTGAAAAAAATCAAAATAAAAAATATTACTACTACTTTGTAAAAATAAAATAAAAGAATATAAAAAATGTATATTTACTTGTAAGTAATAATGGCATAGAACAATCATCTTAAGATAATAAATGTGCCCAATATTGATTATAAAAGTAATAATTATGCATGAAATTGTACATATTTATTTTAAATAATAAGTTAAATAATGCTTAAAGCTAAATGGGATAATTATGTAATTAGAAACCAATCAGTAACCGCCTAAACATTCACAATAAAGATAGTAATCAATATTTCTCACTGCTGTCAAAGCAACCTTCTCACTTTTTAATAGCAAGAATGGAAATCCACTTTTACTAATAGTCCATCTAATATATATGGACACTTGAAGATTGCAACTTGACCACAGAGAATGAAATATTAATACAATGAAGTTTAAATAAATCTCTTTAAACATGAAATAAACATGTCCATGTAAGGCAGACTAATAAATAGTCAATTATAACATTACAAACTGCAATTCTTTTAAATTGCTCATGTATTATTTAAATAATGAAGTGAAATAATGCTTAGAGCTAAATGTGATAAGGTAATTAGAAACCAACCAGTAACCACTTAAACATTAACAATAAACATAGTAAGGAATATATCTCACTGTCTCTGTGGTGAAGTTGCAATATTTAAGTGTCCATTCTTGCTATTAAAAGATGTGAAGGTTGACTTGACAGCAGTGAGAAATATTGATTACTATCTTTATTGTGAATGTTTAATTGGTTACTGGTTGGTTTCTAATTATATTTATTTTATTACATTTTACAGTTTTAACATACTATCAAAAGCATTATTAAAGATACAACTAAACCATAGGCTCAGTACCTATAAGAATATGATCTCCTTATTCAGCCTAATAATGAAAAAAGCCATATAGATTATACCATCAATGTAGCATCATTTAATATGATTAATTTACATTAGCTAAAAATCTTTATTTTATAACTAATAATTAGTTAGAAACCAGTTTTCCAATTATTACTGAAAGTTTAGCCAGATAAGCTATTTGAATGTAAATCTTAAGCCATAATGTGACCAGAAAATAATTCCCAAAATTCTACCTGGCCTTGATTTAGTTCCTAGATTATGAGAATATGAATTTATTTACACTTAAATATATATATATATATCATATAATATTATTTCCAATAAGGTTAATCAATTTTGTATTAATGAATAATGTTACATAGAGATATAGTTTGCTATTTTTCTTAATGTGTATTAGTCAACTATAAAATATATGTATGAATTTTATTAAATATTTACTTTTTATGTCTTTATGCAATAAAATATTGGATTATTAAGTCCATACTTGCATGAGAGGTGGCAGTTACATTATTTGAGCAAAAGTTACTGTTATTACAAGCTTTAACCTATCACAAAATAATAGAAATATACATGTGTATGAAAATATAAAACAGATAATATAAAATAGCTAAAGAATAGATATCACTTAAAAAAATACATAGTAACAACATATTAAGGTTAAGAACTTAATGGCGTAGTGATTATGACAACATATCCAAAAGCCATAATCCGGTGACTTTAAAAGTCCCATTATTATCAGTATTAATAATAATGAAAACTCCTTGTTTCTTAAAAAATGTGGCTCCAAAATAGTCATTCAAATATGAAAAATATTCCAATAAAAATAAATATTGTATTCACATAGTGAGATATATGGTTCATGGAAATAAAAGCTTTTAAAAAGAAAAATGACTTTTAAAAAAAAAAAAACATTTTTCATATTTGAGTAATCTAGTGAATAAAGGCTAGATGAATTTTTTTTTTTTGGGGGGGGGGGGATAAGCAGGCTTAAGATATTTTTTTTCAGATAGTTATTCCATAGCCAATCTAGTTAGCTATTCAATATTACATAGTAAATAGCTAACTAGCTATTAACAGATATAGCAGAAAATAAAATAAATTGAAGAGTCACAATTAGACATGGTGTTTAAATATTTCAGAAAGAAAAATTTCCTGCTGAGGAAATTAAAAGACAATATCATAAAATATCAAGAAATCAGAAAAATGGATCAGCATGTTCTATAAATCGACATATTTGTGGTTCACAGATTAGTTTGTATAGTCATCACAAAACTCATTTCTAGAATAGCTTTTCTCTCTCTCTCCCTCTCACTTGTCTGTTTATTATTAATAATAATAGTTCAAGATTAATGTCAAAAATCAGACATGTGTCAATACACTGACTGCAAAAGCATTAAATATAACTTTTGTATCTTCACTGTGAAAGTATTACCCTTTTTTAAGAACTGAGCTCATAGTTTACCATCATCTTACATATTCACGTGTACATTCAGTTATGTACATATATTTCAAAAAAATATGATAAAAGATTATTACATAAATATACTGACACATTTCAATGTTTTTCTATCAGTATTTTAAACTTAACAGTTGAACCAACAACATATTCATTTTTTAGCTAACAAACTACTTCAATGATATAAAAATATTAAAAGTAATGTCAGTTCAGAGAGGAACAAATTATAAATTAAGAATATATACAATTAATCAATATCATATTTATTACACATTATTAAAATAACATATTAAACTAAGTTGGTCTGGTATAAGCCTGAAATTATTAATGTTATACTATAATACATATTGGCCTCTGTGGTTTGGTGTAGAAATAATGGCAGACTCTGGGGCTTATAGTCCATTGAAGCTCATAGTCCACTGAACATGGCCAACTCCATCACTATAAACTTCTTAACAATAGACCATTCACTTACTTAATATGCATTTCTTAAAACAAATATACAATTAATAGTTTTGCTATGCAAATCACTTTGCTTCATAATTTTAAAAAGCCTCAAGATTACATTAAACTATTTGTCAGCTTTCAGTTCACATATAAGTTTAAAATAAAACAAATAAATGGTTATAAACAATATGTTGGAGTAATAATTTGTCTTTGTAATACATATACTTTTTAAGAGAAGAGATAGTGGGCTATGAAGTATGCTACCGCCCTCACTATAAAATGTCTTACTCATTTAATTTTAAAATGTTAAACTGTTGATTAATCATAAAACAGTAAATAAATAATAAATATTATTACTTTATTAATTTTCCTTTATAAAAAAAAATTGCCATTAAAAAGAATTCTGAATATCATTTTTAAAGTCATGGAAGATCCCATATACTTTTCAATGTTCTTTTAAATATATGATTACTTTTGATAGATGACTGTATATCTGACTGAAGAGACTGATGGATGAGATGATCTTCAATTTTTAGAGTGATCAGTATGTCATTCTGAGGAGGAAAAAAGCAATAGAAGTAGCAGTAAAATAATCCAGTGACTGCTCTGAAATAATGAAATATTTTCTAACAAATCTTGACATCAAATTTTGCAATATATTTTGTTTTTGATAAGAAATGCTATTTGTCTAAGTCTAATGTTATTAAAGCAGAGCCATAAATTATTTTAAATTATCTGTTATAACATTCAATGTATATATAAATGCAAGCTGCTTGTTTTAGTAATAGGCATCTTCTTGCCATGCCTAAATCTGGATTCAAATCCATGGTATATATTTTTTTAATTCCAATCAAATCTAAAATTTTTCATTCCAATATCAATTCAAAGTCAATTCTTCTAAATCACCTAATCTAATATTGTCAGTAAATGGGTATTCAGTTATTTTTAGCTAGATACTTAAACCCACATTACTTGTAAATAGCATTCCCAATGACAAATGCTTTTTTTTTTCAGTGTTCCTCTGTTAGGAACTCTTGAAGAGGTTTTGATCCTGCAGTGAACTATTTAAAGGAAATTTTACCTATCTTACTTACACATATCAAGACACAAAAAGTGCTCATGCAAATGTGGGAAAATTCACCAAAAGTGTACATTAGCATGATCTAATTTCCAGCTATGGAAATAATTTTTTTTAATATTTTAATAATTAAAAAATATAATTTAAAAAAAAAAGTATATGTTTATACAGCATAGGAATAAAAGGATGATTATATGTGCTTGAAATATTTCTTTATTTTATGGATTCGCCAAACATGTACATCAGCACTATCTAATTTCCAGCTATGAAAATAATGTTTTTTTAATATTTAGTAATTAAAAATATGTTTATATTGATACTTGAAATATCTATCACCCTGAGAACTACAGCATAGGAATAGAGGAGTGAATATATATGCTTGAAATATTTATTTATTTTATGGAATATGTATTAATTTTATTAATAATGAACACCACACTTCAATAGTTTTTTTGTTTATTTTTGCTTTATTTTAATAAAGATCGAATTATATGTTGCAGCCATATGACTTAATAAAGACTATAACTCAAACTTTCATCAATATATAACAATTCCAAAAATATATTGAATTTGATGTGATGGAGAGATTCATAAACAAGTGATAACTGTCATGCCATTATGACTTATAATACTCAGCTTCGTGGAATTACTTAATCATATTTAATATCTGAAATAGTTTGTGCTAAATAAACTAAATGTATGACGAATAAAAAATTGTAACAAAAACATATTTAAACATTAATTAATATAGCCACCAATATTTAAAAATATACTTTCTACATATATATATATATATATATATATATATATAATATATATATATATATATATATATATAAAACACATAAATAAAACAATCATAAATATTTTTAATCTACTTAATATTTTAACACACTTAATAATTATACAACACAAAACAATATAAATATATAAATATATATATAATAAATACAAAATAAATTAACAATATCTTAATACCCAAATAAAACACACTATATAAGGAATTAACAAAATTCAAAAAAATAAAGATGATAATTTATTTACTTCTGTATACATGTAATTTGTGAATCAAATTATGTAAATAAAATTCAGTATTATATGTTCTTTGACGTTCTACTGAACTATTTTTTGAGCATGTTAATGATACTGTTCTTCAAAAGTATCTGATAGTCATAGATTTCTTAATTTCCTAAATGTATATATGTAACTGAAATTTTTAATATTTTGTCTATATTTTTTCATTCCATAAATTACAATGAAAATATACGTATTATTTTTATTAGATTTTTATATTTTTTTACAGAGATTTAATATTTATAATTTTGACAATAGCACCATTGTAGAAAAACAAATGCAAACTGTTTATTAATTCAAATACAAGTTACCTAACCAAAAGTAAAACTGTTTGTAACAGTATTTTGGAAAAGCTGTTACTAAATATGGAAACTATCCATATAATAATCAAAGCAGTTTTTAAAAGTTAATGACAATTTATTTTTTGTTTGTTAATAATAAAACATATCCTAAATAAGTAAGGTGTAGTTATTTATTGTAAATATAGATTGTATAATATAGATCTCTAAAAATCCAATTTTTCTTTCATAATGTTTAATAGTAAATTAATTATCTAAGAATTTCAACTGTCTAGCTGTATTCTCCAGAGATAGGGAGGAAATAGAACAATAGCTTTGAAAAAGATTGCTAGACAGTCAAAAGCATCAGTAAAAATACAAAGATTTTTTTAAAAAATATAAGCAATGAAATAAGTTCAGCGCTTTCTTTTACTAACTGAACACGTCAGACAAACCAAGAAGTCAAGGCCACTGGTCATACCACTGGACTTCTCTTCAGCGTTTGATTCGGTAATACCATCCGTACTGTTCCAGATGATGCGGGAGTATCAGGTACCCGATGTGTACATCAGAATAACAGCAAACCTTTTACTAAATCATTCCATATTTACTTCTTTAGTTAGAAGATTGTCTACAGGTTTTAGAACTCACATCTCGATTCCACAGGCTTCTCCCCTGGCATCACTATGTTTTATAACTTACATCAACCCCATGCTCAAGAACATAGGAGAATATCTTGCCAGGTATTTATGTTCCCGCCATCAAAAAAAAAATCAACCACATCTCCTATGTGGACGATGATACCATTTTTCTTACCAGCGAAGCTCATCTTCCAACACTCTTCACAATTATTGATAAGCATGCCAAAATATTAAACTTCCAAATTAACAATAGCAAATCTTACATCTGGAGAATTAAAACAGGAACAACAATTCCATCCAGATTCACAGCCAAGCCACAGCCTTTTTTAAGATTCCCCATGGCAAAAACAAAAACTACCAGGACTAGAGAAATTCAAAATTCAATCCTTCAAAAAACCAATAAAACAATCAACACTCTCTCTGGTATTTCACTTTCAATTCCTGGTAAAATCACACTCCTTAACATGCTAGTGTTTTCAAGACTCAATTACTATCTACCAATCATCAAGCCTAATAAAATCTTTGCTAAACAAATAGGCTCATTATGTACTAAGCTATTGGAAAAAGGAAGATTGTGGCCATTGCAAAAATCACTTTAGTATCTGTTACACAAACATTCACTGGAAATGGACTATACAAATTTAATCCAAGAATTTCAACCTACGCCACCTCCCCATAGTAAAGGATGGTTGACTGACATCTGGACACATGTCAATGGCTGTATTAACTTAACTCCAAACATCTACTGGGAAACTTATAGGCTAAAGAAAGATTGTCCCTCAGCTCTCCATAATGCTCTTGGATTAAACAACAAATTATTGATCAAAAAAGCCAAACATTGGTTTCTGGAACCCAAATTTATTGATTTTCTTCTAAAATTAAACCTCTCATCACTACCCACTAATCAGTTCCTCGTAATGAGCAGGGGTTTTAACAAAATTAGCTCTCAATGTCAACTCTGTCAGAGGGATGAGGAAACAATTCAACACATTTTCCTAGATTGTCCATCACTCAGCATTCTTGGGTCTTTCATTGACGAAAAGGTAAAATGCTTTTCTACAGACACATTCTTAATCCAGCAAGCAATTAAAGCTGGCAATTTTGCTAACATTAGATTAGCAATTTTCCTATCCTTCGCCATCTGGCTAATGAGATGCAGTTTTGTTCTGGGCAATGCGAACACCAGTACCCTTCAAGTATTTAAAACGCTCATCAAGGGTAATATCATCAGAGATAAAATGCTTGCTCCGGATTGGCTGTATCAACAAACCTGGGCCGGCACCTCCATGCTAGTGCACTGATTATTGCAAAGATATCAATGATCAAATATGAGTCTCGCCTCATCAATGCAATACCAAGATGAGCTCAGTCATATATATGTGAACTCTACCATACTATGTAAAGACACCAATTAGTGGATTGATCACACCATCTACCTCAACAATAAAAGCTAACAAATTTAATCATGAGCTTAATGGCTTAACTTATAAGAAAGTGATGGACAGATCTCGGGATGCTTGGGCTCAGACTGATGAATTGGGAGTGAATCAATGACCTTGTCAGTGTTCTCCCAGCCCACTTAGCCTCTGCTTTGCATCTTGACTTTAACCCTATACTCATTGTAAATTTGGACATGCCTTTCAATGCTCAATGAGGCATACATAATTGTTCAACTGGGACAAAGTATGAACCAATCTAGAATACTACCATTGATCCAACATTCATGTATATATCCACTTCTCATTTAGCTATGGACATTGCTTGGTATTCATGTAATCATCATTGTATAAAATTGTATAAATCATTTAAATAAATCGTTATTTTTTAAAAAAAAAAAAAAAGGCTAAATAAACTTCTTATTCTTCTTGAAAAAAAAAAATAATAATAATAATAATAATAATAATAGGTAAATATAGACAAGCTCATCATGTAAATATCAAGTTCTCTGCCTGAAAACAATTTGAAATCATTAGACATGATATTATGATCAAACAGTGACACTTAAACATTATTGGTAGTGTTTTGCCAAGTTTAAGCTAAATCCTTAATAAATTTTATTCCACAATCTTATAAATTTTAAATAAATTCTTAACATCTTTTAAGATATTGGGATTAGAAGTTATGTAGATTGACAGGACACTGTAATAGAATTATTGGATAAACATTTTATGAAAATTTGGAAATAAATTTAAAATTATGTAGCATATAAATTTATTTCTGCAATATTGCTGATTAAACATTTGGCTATTTAGCATATTTAAAGCACATATCCATCAATAGTATATATAGTCATCTTTATTATGATTAAACACAAATAAAAAAGAAAATGTTTCAGAAAATGATATCTAAATAAATGCCTAGAAATGAACATTAAAGTATGAATATATATTTTAAAAACATATCTTCTAAAATATTAAAAATTTGGTTTGTGGTAGCAAATCCAGCTTATTGACCAAAAAATATACAGAAATCATATGAACTTAAAAATTAATATTACAATGATGTAGAAAGATCACATTAACTGTATTTTTCCTATGGATACACTCTTCCAAGCTGAATAAGTTTTACAGTAATATAGTCAAGTAAAAAAAAAAAAATGCAAACCATAGAGATGATAGTTATGATACTTTTAATGAATAGAATCTGGTGGCAAATAACACTAATTTAAGTACACAATTGAAAAATGAATGAGCATAAACAAAATGATCATTTCATTACAATATGAATAACAAGGGAGAAAACTATTGCATTATTGTTTCTAAAAATATTAAATAAAATAAAAAAGCTTATAAATAGTTCACAGCAGAGAATAACCTATCTATCTAATAGCTCTCCAAAAAGGACCCATGAAGGAGAAAATATAATTTTGAGGCTATTCAATTGAAGATAGTAAGGGTTTTTTTTATGTTTTCATTCCACATTTTATTCTCTAGAAAACAAATAGGTAAATATTTATTCATAAATTGATATGCTGATTTAAACTAGAGACCAGATACCTGGGGAGGGGGTGTTCTAAATCTGCTTTTAATATGAAAAAATTTCAAGTTTCCTAAATTAAGGATTAAGGGCATAGCCAATGGCTGTGAATAATAGCAAGTATATGCACACACACATATACACCGAATGATTAGATAATAGGTTTTTTTTATTTATTTATTTAATAAGGATACTGTTTTTAAACAGAGATTTGCTTGTTAATAATTTTCAGTCTCACACAAGGTAGGGATTGGTTTCTATCTGCTTTTAATATCTTTTGGCAGGGTGTAATCATAAACATATGACCAAATACATATGAAAAAGATATATGGTCCTCAAGATGCATTTTTGTGCTGAACTAGCACTCATCAATTGGCCCAGATCACAATCTCTCATACATATCCCTACCATTGTTCAGTATATATAGTCAACCAATTAGTACAATTTAATTGTTGTGTCAAACTTATGCCACCACAACTTTGATACAAACCACTTAATGGAAGTATATTAATAATTTTTATTAATCATTCATTAGACTAGGTAAATTATTCACTTAATAATATTTCCTGCAATGTAATTTTCATTACACCACTCTCACACAAAGTAGAAACTGGTTTCTATGTGCTTTTACCACATTGTAGAGGAGAATAATCATAATCATATGACCAAAGACAAAGTTGTGAGGGCAATAAGTAAGACTCCAATTAAACTGAACAATGATAGCAATATGTGCTAAAGATTGTGATCTGGTCCAACTGATGAGTGCTGGTTCATCCTGAAATGTGCACATTGGGATCATATATATTTTTCACATGTCTTTGATCCTAGGTGTATAATTACACCCCCTACAAGATATTAAAAGTAGATAAAAATCAATTCCTATCTTGCATAAAGAGTGGTATAGTAAAAATTATACTACACTAATATTATTCATTAGGTATTTATTTGCTTTTGTTTTAGATAATTTTCAACTGCCTTGCTTTAAGTCATAAATTAAAAGAACCTTCTTCTGGAATAAATTTGAAAACTGAACAAAATCATTAACGGGGGGGGGGGGGCGCATTCCAAAAAGTAATTTTACATTTTAAAAAAAGTTTGAGCACTGAAAAAGTTTCAAGTTTCCACACAGTGTATAGGTTTTCATTTAGAGAAAGGATGCATCAAGAAAACCCAATGATAGAACATGTCCAAAAACAATCTCTTTCCAGAGAAAAAATGAAAAGGCAAAAAATAATACATGCAATAGGCTAGGCAATGATGTGCTAAAAATAAAAAAGCAATTGTCAAAAAATAAGGTATTCAAAAATAAAATAAATTTAAAAACCTAGTTTTCACATATTATAGCAACACTTCTTTATAGATTACAACAAATATAACAAATTAAAAACAGATCAAATATTTTTTTTGTTGTTGTTGTTAAAATTATAATGACAGTTTTTATTTTCTTTTTTTTCTTTTTTAAAAAATAATGTTTTCAGATAACAATATTAAAAAAAAAGATGATGACTATAAAATTTAAGGATGAAAAGATACGAGTGTAACCTGCCACTGATCCCATAACTGAAGACAATGACGTACACATAAGTAAAACACTATAACAAATATTTATCCCAGATTTTTCCATTCAAATACATATATATAGAGAGAGAGAAAGAAAGAAAAAAACATTCTTCTAACAAGCAAAATGTTCATCCTTAAATTTTACAGTGGAGCACTTTCAGTTAAATTTAATTATAATATTCCTTTCATTATTTATATATTATTTATTTATTTTTTATTGAAAGGGAAAGCAGAAAACTTATTCACAGAAAATTATCAACTTGACAGTTAAAAAAGTCTGTGGCAAAAATCCCAAGATAATTTTATTATTATTATTATTTTTAACTGTTACAGTGATTATTGATAGCTTATACATTTCTCAAGCTGAAATCATCAAATAGTGTTTTCTTTTGTGAATATTGTCAAGCCAGGTGTGTACACACAATTCATCTTGATGATTTCTAGTCATATGTGATCACCATTATCAACAATCAGTATGGACTTGATGATGAAAATGTTACCTAAGATTTCCCAAAGGAGAGCTCTGAAAAGCAAGATATGTCAGCTTCTTCTTCAGAGATGAACTGCTTGCTATCAACAATGTTTAAAAATGAAGAGATTTTCTTTTTACTCTTTTATAAATTTGCTGCATCAGTTCTTATGTTTATATCTTAATATAAGATAATTGGCACAGACACAAAAGTATGTGATATATATACATATATTTATAAAAAATATATATATAGGTGTGTGTGTGCGCGCGTACACACACACACACGATTTGGTCCAGAATAAATTTTCTAATCATTAAAATAAGAAACACATTCTTAAATGTATATAGCAATCACTCAATAAGAAACAATGTTATTCTGATATAATATAAAAACATATTTTTAAAAAAATGGAGAGAAAGAATAAAAGCAGCTTAAATTTTAAAAAAGCAATTAAAACACTTCAATTTAATGCATTATAGATCATTGCTGCATGTTATTATAATGTATATCAATAGTACCAAAATCTTGCAGTATAGTACATCCACTTGTCCTCCATGCTCATGATCAGGTGTTTGAGACCAGTGCAAGGCCCATACTCAAACCAGCTAGTTATCTACCCAATATTGATTAGTAAATAAATATCAAACTATTATTAACTAGGGAATGATCATTTCAGACTAATTGAAGTTAGGAAAAGAACCTTGATTAAACAAAGAATATGATGCAAACTTTATAATTGTTAGCAGGGTCATATTTCTATTAGCAGAGAATGCATTGTTTATCATTAATTTTTAACAATATAAATTCTTGTTGCTCTTTTTAAAGAGAAATTATCAAAAACTGTACTTAGTATGTGTCAATATTCAAAGCAAGCCTCTACTAACATTCTATTACAAGACTGATAAAATTCAAAAACTACAATTTGTGACATGAGGATACTAAAAATTACCATAATGTTAGTGCTTTTTCAGATAACAAGAGATGTAACAAACATTAAAATATATTAATAATCAAAAGGGGGAGGGTATTTAAATTGTACTTATACACACTAAAACATATTACTATGAAAAAGTCTGCTCTATACATAAATATTCCTAAAAAATGTTAAAGACCAAAAAAAAATATTCAAAGCATGTTTGGATAGTAATTATAAACTAACATAATTAAATTCAAACTACACCACAAATTTGCATGTAAAGATTGGACACTGATTGAGTACTTAGACAATAAAATATAACTTTCAAACTTTTAAATAAATAAACCAAATATAAAAATACAAATTAAACAAACCAAATATAAAAATATACATGGCATTCACTACTTGATTTAAATGTATTTGGTTCTACTCATAATTTATAATTTAGAAGTTATAGAGGGCAAACTAATGTTTTCATTCATTTGCATATATGCCAGTTTTAATAGCTTTGTTTTAGTTAAAATCTTTATTCGTGAATTTGATATATTATTTGATATAGTATAAAGTACTTACTGGGAGTTCATCATTAATTAATTGATAGCCATAATTTATATTTCTGATTCTTTTAATATAAGTTTCAGTTATTGTGTACAACTTTATAATGATTGCTTACAACAAAAACAATATTAGATCTTATATAATGAATATAATAAGAGTTATATATATATATATAATTTTGTTATAAAATAGATGACATTTATGGGCTAATGGCTTTATTGTTTGGAAGTTCATAAAACATTTGGCTTGGCACAGTGGTAGAGCCTCCAACTTGGGATCAGATCCCAGGAATGATTCTGGTCCTCAAAGGTCTAGCACTTAAACTTATTATGAATTCCTTAACAATACACCCATTACCTTTTTTTTTAATGAGCAGTGATTTTTTATTCATATCTAACTAACAATAATGACTCTTGTAGAAAATATTTTTTATTTTATTTTGCAATGATTAACAAACTATATTACAAGGATTTTTTTTCTAACTATTTCTATTATATTTTCATCTATATTTTGAATTTTTAAAAGACATTTCTATAAAATAATTAATTGTTACTAATTGTAAATAATTGAAAAATTGTTGAAATAAAGCAAAATTTTTGTAAAAGTGAAAATTACAACAACAACAACAACAAATGAAAATATTCAAGACAAATAACATAGAAATAGATGTCACAGCTCATTTCTCAAAATCTTAGTTTATTTATGTATTTTTCTATCTGATACATTAAAATAGGCAAAACCTTCTATACGTATTGGTTTAATAACAGTTAAGAGCAAGCATAAGAAACAGTGATCATGGGATATTTATTGGCTTATCTGATACATTATTAATAAAAATAAATTCATAACAGAAAAAAAATTCAATAATTATTGGTTAAATATAGTGCATCACATTTTTATCTTAAATTTAATTATAATGTGATTACAAAAAAACCTTCATGATTTTATGTTTAGGTTATCAAGTTACTATTCTTATAATCTGGGTTAAAATTTGGATGAATTTTTTCAGGTAGCTGAGAATTTTTAAGCAAGATCAGGATTTTTTATCAAATAGTTAACCCATAATTATTCTATAATTATACAATAAATAACTATCTTTAGATCAAGGGGAAATATCTCAGGCTAATTAGAGCTAAATGTGATTGCAATGTGACACAATCTTCACTATTAATAAATAAAATATCCTACAGAATTCTATGATTATGAGCCCATATTTTACATTCAGATAAAGTAACCATAGAATGTATTATTTCATTAATATTTTAATTGTAGAGAATGTAGCCTTGCATTGCTTGGCTTTAACTCATTCTTTTGCACTTATGTTTAAAGCTATTTAACATATTTGCATTCATTTTCTTATAAAAATTTAAAGTAAATAACACTGATTGCTTAAAAAAAATTTTTAGAACAATAAATCAATACTATTTAAGTTCAAATTATTTCAAAAGAGCCAAAGCATTCCTTACAGTGGCAGTGATTGATAGTTTCTTGTTCTTTCAGTATAAGAACACCTGTGATTGATTTTGAAAATACTATTTCTTTGTTTATATATATCTAACTTTTTTTACAAGATATTTGTTGAATATTTATTATTTTAGAAGAATAATGTCATTAAATTCAGATTTTATTACAAATATTTATTACTTTTAGAAGAAGCCAAGTTGATAATATGGAACTTAATTTGTCATGGGCTATAAAGCTTTCACATTAACTGGAGAAGATTGTTTTTTGCCATTTTTTAAATTTTATATATAAAAGGTTAAATTTTAAATAGAATGTCATTAGCTTTGAATAATCTGGACAATAATTAATTTGAATTTTAGACCATGAATTAAAACAAATATAATTTCATTTTTTAAATACACCTGGGTCTCATTTTACGTGATAGATAGGTTCCTCAGAAAACACACGCACAAACGAAATCGCACAAAATAGATGTAACTTACATTGAAAAAGGGGGGATGCGGTCTGTGATTTTTCGAAATTCGCATAAAAGCAAAGCACCAACGTAAAATTACTTTAAAATTCATGCAAAAAAAAATAAGGAAATAAAATATGACTAATAAAAAAATTCAAATTTGAAAAAAATTGATACAAGACAAACTTTTTTTAACTATAATATTTAATTTTATTCAAAATAATATATTTTTATGCATAATTTACAGTACAGTAATGTACATTTTTATACACATTTTAATTATTATCGCTATTTTCCCCAAAACACGTTCGTTTGCAAAATAGTAAAAAATCAGATTCTCATGTGATGTGATGTGATGTATTTGGCTTCTCCTTAAACAAAGTCAAGAATATCTCAGCAATTATTCTCACAAGAGGAAATACAACTAGCACCAAGTTCACTCTCATGTTGTGTTAATGGTTTTCTGTTGACGATGATTTTATTAATTGTTTATGAACTTAGACTTATGATAATAAAAAGACATTTATTCACCACTGCTGGGAAAAATTTAATTAAAACTAACAACTAAAAATTAAATTCTTATTTTTGTCTTTAATTTTCAATTCAGTTTAAAAATCAAATTTCGTTTTACCTCACATTAATTTCAAGTCGCTCGTAAGTAATTTTTAAATTGTTAATTACAATTAAAAATCAGATTTTAATTGTGCCCACTGCTACTACTGATATTTTAAAAATAAACTCATGGACACTAAATGATTAATAATTGATTACGTTCTTTTTTAAAAAGCAAAAACAGAATGTGATTTAAAATGCAAAATTAACACGCACAATGTTTGAACAAATTTACATTATAATCTTGTAAAATTTAATGTGTGTATACATAAAATGTGGAAATCATGATTTCAATTTCATTATTGCATAAAATCTTACTATTATAAAGCACTGAAAATATTGAAATTACTAAGATGAAAGTAGAATTCCAATAATGTGCTATTACTTTCAATATAAGGTAAGTGCGTGAAATTTATTATTTAAAGTAATAGTGCATTATCGGAGGTCGACTTCCGGTGAAACACGAATCGCGTAACTTAAGTCCGCGTAAAAAGAGACCCAGGTGTATACTTTTCCTCCTGATCCATTAAGTGATCAATCAAAAGTTGAAAATTTAATCGAATCTGCATAGAAAGATTTTTAAAATTAAATAAATTGCTGTGGAATTAAAAATGGAAATTTTAGCTTACTAGTGTGGGAAAGCTTAGTAAATAAAGGCTTCTCTTTTGCCGTTCACTTTTAAAAAAGAGTTATTACAGAAGTATTTGTTTTGTGCAGTTGGATATTAAAGAACTGTTTATCTTATATATTTATAATAAATAAATATGCCATGGTAACATTTATTTTGCAAACATTAAATAATAAGTAAATAACAGAAACACTTTCAATTAGAGACACATTATCGTTATTAACTGCATAAGTGCAATAATAGAAAAGTGCTTCTCAATTTCATGTTTAAAAATTAAATGTTACCATAATATATTTGTTATATTTACTTGGTTGATATTGATGATATATATGATGAGCGGATTTTCTCACATCCACAAAATAATGGATAAGTAATGTAATAGTATATATATATTTAAAGAATTAATATATATATATACGTAAGAATGCACACACACACAAATATTTATATAATATTTAAACTTATCTAGATGACTTAAATATCAATTTTTTAATATTAAATTTTGGATGCTAACTGAAGAGGTATTGCCTGATACATTTTCTGCTCTCTCATACTAGTCATTTGTTCAGTCTGCTTTTTTCCTAGATATTAACTTATTTATAAAAACAATGAATTTATATTTTAATTTTGATGAAGTATGTCAGTTCTAATCAAATAAAAAAGACTGAAAATCATTCTCCCCTAACATGAAACCATGGGGACTTTACAGGTTATGCTTGGCATAAAGAAAAATAAGTTTTAATTTGAAAGTTCATTTTAACAATGCAAATTTACTTTTGCTTATTTTAATGATAGTTTATTAATAAAAATATTCAATTTTGATATGTTTAATGTTTGTTTTCAATAATTAAAATAAGCTGCATGGTGGTAAACTGACATAAATTGATTGCCCAAATGTATGTTTGTTTGATTTTTATTCATTATAAATTAAAAATGGAATAAGTTTCAAAATGATTTCCTTTTTAAAATACATTTACCATCATTTAAAATATTAATTATTATAAAAAATAATTATTTTTTTTTGTAAATTAAATTCAATCTGAAGATTAGCTATATTCAAAATTAAAATAAACATTTTAGGTCTTGTCATAATAATCTGCGAAAACATTAATTAATATTCTGGATATTTTGATGTAAATTATTTTGCATTAAATAAAAAGATCACGTTGATAAATAGATTTTTAAAATTTATTTCTAAGTCTGACAAAAATACTATAAATCTAAATTATTAACATAATAAATAAACAAATTTATTAAAAATAAAGGTGTTATTTTAATGAACATGTATTTATAAAATTTAACTTTAATATATTGAAGACTAATATATTTGCTTAAAATTGGCTTCATTTAAAAATAATATCATCAGAATCAGCAGTTTGGCTAATAAGTGTTGTATATTTCTCAGATTTCAATTTATTTATATAAATTAGTAGTTAAGTGTGTAGATAACTAATATCAAATCATATTAGGTAATACAGACAAAAGATCGATATATAAAAACAGTTTTCTAAAATATGTAAACTAAAATAGCATTCTCCATTAATGTTTAAATTTTATGCCCGATTATTATTATTATTTTAGGCTTATAAAATAAAAATAAAAAGAATTGACTTAGTTTTAATGGAAGAAAAGAAAATTTTCTTTTGTTTTTACTTTCTGCATTAAAAATATTTTCTTTGTTAGATAATAAGGTGTAGACCAAGACTTCTCCATAAAGATAAATTAAGATGAAAATATTTACAGAAAATTTCAAAAGCTAAAAATAAATAAAAGATGTTCAAAAGAAAAAAATATTTGTGACGTGATAATTTAATTGAATTATACAAAACCACCCCTTATATGGGCAATAAAGAACTAGAAATTCTTTTGAAGATCATTTATGTTAAAAATAAGATCATATTATAAAATTTTATATAAAGATATTTATAAAATATATTATGAGGGTTCTAAATATTATTTGTCGATAGAAGGTTCTGTGAGCAGGATCACAGAAAATAGTATTGGAAACATTGATTAGAACAGCAAATCTGCTGTTTATCTAATTGTAGTCTTAGCATTCCAGCAAGAGATCATCTGTATATGTTTAAATAAAAACACACCTATCTGATTAAATCCTGAATGTATAAACATCACCATATCGGTGTAAGATTTTCAACTCATGCTGATCAATGACAGAATTTTAAATAAAACAATTCCCTGACATTCTTCCGTAAAAATGAAAACTTTAATTTTAATAAATAAGAAAATTTTTCATGCCAACACTGAATTACCCAAAGAAGGAAAATGAAGCTTCATGATAGAATATAAACTCACAAAATGTAATTATGTTAATCTCCAAATCTTGTCTGCATATGTAAGTTGTTTTGATTTATTTGAACTTTTAACCACAAGCTATTTTTACCTTGGTTTACAAATTTATTGATCAAACTTATACATGTATTTGCTTATTCTCACTCCATATGTATTTTATTATATTCTGATGTGTAATATTGATATTCTTGATTTGTGATCCTTTTGCAATTATTACTAAACTGCAAGCAAACAATAAATATTGTTTTCATTACCTGACCACATATTTTTATATCCTTGCTTAACAGAGATGGCAATGTTTTGTATAACAGTTTAAATATTTTAATTAACTCATTATTATTTATACTAGAATTCAGTGTACAATTTTGAATTGTATTGCTAAGGTCATATCTATCTTGCCAATTCTGTTTTTATAAGATGTTCTTTATATAACTGAAAGAGTAATTACAAACTTAGTCCATAGAAAATATATACATGTAGTCCATTAGAGAAAAGGTCAATCATATTAATGTAAGCACATATGAATATCCGAATAACTTATTGTAGATGTCAATCATTAAAATTTCCATTAGATTACTTTGATTCTTAAAGAGGCACATAAGAGATCATCCTTAACCATTGTGATAACAAACCATTGTGCGAGGCAAATTCTGGCCTATGTTAATAATAGTGATTGATTTAATGTTTAATGATCACTGGATAGATAAATGACTACCTAGATATCTTATTCCTTTGATTTAATCATTTCTGAATTTTCATTTGTAGTGTATATAAAAATTATGATGAGGTTTGATCAGCTCATGTTTGTATTGTTGAAATAATGCATAATGGTAGTTAAAATCTATATAAAATATTTAAAACTAAACAGGTTTTTTATTTGCAATATAGGACCTTTGCTTATTTAGTTTCACAGCTTAAATTTTAATATATATCTATAGTATCTTTGCAATCAATATTGAAGAGTTCATTTTCAATGGACTGAAATAATTCAGATTTTCATTATTTAAAGAGTGTAGCTGAAATAATATAGCTATGGAGTGTTTCAAATATTGCATTAAGTTCTATAATTGTTAATCTGATGTATGATTAAAAACATATCCCATTTCTAGTTGTTATATTGAATATTTAGCAACCAGGCACATTTAAAACTTTTAAGGATTGCAAAGAACATTTTAGTTAGATTGATATGTATAGTTAAGAATTTATAATTAAAGCGGATGCTGGTTTCTGTCATATATATATATATACACTGAAACATGCAAATATCATCATTGTGGCTCCAAAAAAGTGGAACACCAAAATTGAAACATTAATTTATCATCCATCAGTCAGGACAAATTGTAAAAACAGTTATGCTCTGTCATTGAGGTGGTTGTGCTCTCTCATTGAGATAAGAAATAGACAGTGTGTCTACACTAAATCTCTCTTTTATTTCACTTGCAATTATTATAGATTCTAATAAAATCATAAATATAATAATATTTAATAAAAATAATAAATTTCTCAGGGTTTTATAATAATAATCTGTATTCTTGTTTATTTTAACAACAAAATAATTACAACTAATGTTTTTTATTTCAAACTTTAACTAAAAATAATGTTATCTATGTGTTAAAATATGGCTAGCAAAATTAAATAGAAGATTGAATAATTATTTTATCTCAGGGATAAACTAATAAATTCATGGATATCAAATATGTTTATTCATTCCCAGATATAAACTAATAAATTCATGGATCTCAAATATGTTTATTCATTCCCAGATACGTTAGTGTAAAATGAGTTTTATATACACCATTTTATTCAATAATATTTCACATTTCAGATAGCATTACTAGAACAATGATGTATTCAATCCAGAAGAGTTTTTCAAGTAAGTTTGTATTTCAAATATGACCTTTAATACCGTGAATGTGAATTGAAATTATGATGCTTTCTCAAAAAATGACAAAGAAAAATATTAAAATTAACAATTATTTTACTGTATAAGATAAAAATCAATAACAAGAACAAATAATAACAATAATAAAAAATATATAATGCATTTAAATAAATTATTACCGTTTATTTCCTAAACTAATTCAAATTCATGATCTGTCAAATGTTTTATCATATTGCGTTGTGAGACCAGATATGTTAGTGTAAAATGGGTTTTATGTACATCATCTTATCAACAATACTTCACATTTCAGATAGTATTACTACAGCATTGATGCATTCAATCCAGCAGAGTTTTTCAAGTAAGTTTGTGTTTCAAGTACGACCTTTAATACGGTAAGATGCTTTTTCAAAAAATGATAAAGAAAAATACTAAAATTAACAATTATTTTACTGCATAAGATAAAAATCAATAACAAGAACAAATAATAGCAATAATAAAAAATATATAATGTCCTTAAACAAAATATTACTGTTTATCTCCTAAACTAATTCAAATTCAAGATGTTTTATCAAATTGTGTCATGAGACAAACAATTTAAAGGAAAAGGTTATATCAATATTTTATAAAAATAATCATCAATATAATATTGGAGGATATTTAACCTCTTTCAATCTTAACACTAATCATAATAGTAAATAAAATATTATCTTTATCTGAATATCAAAATATTTGAGAAAATCTTTATTTACATTTGCAAAACATTATAATATGACTTAAATAATAATAAAAAAAAAAAGCATCAAATAATCTATCTGTTTCATGGAACTATTCATTTCACTTTTACAACATCCATTCTGGAACAGAGTAAAAATATGAAATTCTATTTAATACAATTATAAAATCAAGATAATCTATTTTTAAACTCAATAATAACTTGATAGTTATCCTCTTTTCGTTTGTGGGATCTGTAATTTATAATTAGTATTTAAAATATATCTTGATAATCCATTATCTTTTTGAATATTATTCACATATTTTTGAACAGATAATCCATAATGCAATTATCTTACAATTGGACACACATTCTAGTTTTGTCATAAGTAATTGTTTTAATTCCTTTAGCAGATTTTATCTTATCCAAAAATCTTGGTGTTCAACACTCTATTAATTCCAAATATAATGTTAATTCATTCAATTTTGATCTTTAAATACATTAATTTAATAATTATTATCATATCACCGATAAAGCAAAGTTTATTATCCAAGCAAGACAATTTTTCATTTTCAAAGCAAAATTCATTTCTGCAGTAGCAAATTTGTATGAAGCATATTTGGCTTTAAAAAAATTATTATTTAAAAATGTTTTCTTTACAATTGAAGATAAAATCAAATTAATTTCCTTGAGACTTACAAGTATCCTTTCGTGTAGTGAAGAGAGCAATCATTTTTATAATATTTTATGGAAAAATAGGTCCAGCAACTTATTTTAAATTTAAAAACACAGTTCTTCCTAAATATATCAAGTATTAATCATTATTATTCAATTGAAGAAAATCCAGGGATTAATAATGAGGTAGCAATTCCATCAGTCAATTTATCTATTCTGTAATAGCAGTTGATAGAATAAATGAGATTTCTTGACATAAAAATTTTATGAATTAAAAACGATGGTCCTTTCTGCTTATTTTGTTGTGGTCCATCTCTCCTCTCTGGAACAATGATGGAAGTTAGATGCTGAGCAAAATCTGTCTAGTTTAAAATTTCAACCTGACATCAAGTTGATGAAAAACAAAATGGCTATTTAAAAATTAGGACTAATTGAGGTTCTACAAGCAATGAATAATTTTGTAATCTGTCTGATTTCCCCAAGATTTCTCTTTTATATTGATAATCTAATCACATGATGTCTAGGTGACTCAATATTTCTCCAATCATGCATGGGGTTTCTGGGTTTGTTCAGAAAGGTTGCCATAGATTCTGCCACGCAAAATAAAGCTTTGGTGGCTGGAGTGGTCAACACAGCTGCCTTATAAGCAGTTGTCCCAGGTTTGCAGGTTCGCTTCTCGGTCGATGCTTTGATACATGGGTGGTAAACTTTCATTTCTGAATTTGAAGACAAAACAATTTTATAAATTTTTATATAAAAATAAATAAATCATAAAATCTCTCAGATATTTATTCTAAACATTTTTAAATTGACCTTTCAATAAATAATTTATATTTTTAATAACAAACTAAAATCAATCTTTGTTAAATAAGGTTTTAAATATTAAAATATGAAAATCTTCCAAGCACACATATTCACACACAACAGATAAAATCTAACAACTGTTTATTTTACATATAATTAAAATATAATGTTCTGGCTTTATATAATCGACAATTTTATTTCTTAATAAAAATAACAGTAAACACATACATAGTTTCTTCATACAAAAATTTATAGAAATCTATTTAAAATCAGCTTATAAAACTATTCAAAAATATTTTGAAACTACTATATTTCTTATAAACATTAAGATGAGACACTATTTGAATATAATAATAATTATATGTTATATTAACCAAATGAAGGTGAGAAATATATTTGCTTAACTATAAAAACTAAATTAGTCTAAGCCAAAAAATGTTAAGACTTCAAATCCAAAATAGCCAATTGACAGTGTAACTATAAGGTTACACTATAGATGTTTGTATATATGTAAATATTAGCATACCCGTATTATATTAGAAGTCACAGATGATCTTGAAATGTTGTAATAACTAGGTTTTTTTTTCAACCTATAATTGTAAGTTGAGTATTTCATATTTTCATTGTGTATTAAAGTCCCAACGATTCACCTGAAGAAAAAAATCTTGTAAATGTTTACAATGACTTACACTGTGAGGTTTGGAATCCTTTGATTATTGTAAGGTTATATTAGTTTCGAAGTGAAGCTGATCATATCGCAAGCCTAACCTTGAGTTAGCTATTCTTAATAGTTAGGCAGCCATATTTATATTATTCCTATTCATCCAGAGATAATTAAAGCATATGAAATAACTATATAAAACTGTATGTCAGTCTCTGTCTCACTCAAAAATGATATCCACTTAAGAGTTAAGTACGAGGAGTGATCTAAGATAGACAATAATTATTAACCCAATGCTGAATTCATGTGATAAGAATTATTATTACAGCAAAGACAATATGTAATGATGAAAACATGGTATGCATTAATTATTAGACATAAAATGAAAGGATCTCCAATCTTTACCTCATGCACACAGGTTCATCAATCATTAATAATTTAGTCAAGAACCATTTTCTTATATCCATATGATTCATTACAGTTTAAATATCATAACTAATCATGATAAATTAATAATACTTTGCATATGAACCTTAACTGGTCTAATAGTAACCTTTTGTTTTTGGAGCTATTTTTAACCCATACCCTTATCTATAAAAATTTCTATATGGCTTTATTTATCATGATTGAAATAAATGTTCATTGTATCAATTACTTCAAAGTATAAGTTTTCTTTTAGGCGCTAAAATATTATATATGGTTTGTCATTCAAGATAGATTTGTGATGACTTAAGTCTTGTGTTTGTAGCCAAATGAAGACATCCAGTGAGCCATGTGTAAAAAATATTTCTCTCTTATGATATTTGATGTGATATTCATTAAATTATTTATAGTGTTCCTGGTTCTTAAGGTTGTCTATTTTTTGAACAATATCTGTATCATTACAATATTCTGTACTTAAAAAAGAAGATTAATAAATAAAATAAAAGAATATTTTTAATCCCATTACTTAAAAGAATATAAAGCTATATTGTTTTGAATAATGTAAGGAAAAAAAACGAATATTTATTACAGACCCAGCTTTTTTTGTTTTTAATAGCTTTAAAGTTTCTATTTATGAATTTGAGCATTCCTTTGTTAGCTATAAATACTAAGACATAAATACCATTGACTCTAAAGCTTGTAGTCAAAAGAGCTATTGCTAACAAAATTCCTAAGTAGCTGGAGTATGACAGTCACATTTATTATATCTGAAGAGCAAATATTATGGAAGAAAACATGGACTAAAAAACTAATCAGATGACTTGTCTATAGCCGTAACTAATGTATCTTTAAAAGATGAGATATGTATGTGATATATTTATGTATAAAAAGCATAAATGCGGTAGTATACATATATACTAGCACAATATTTAAAACAATTTCAGTGATAAAAAGAATCTGTCTACTAATCTGCATAAAAAGAATACTCTCATTTGTTTTCAAAATAAATGGTAAATAATTTTGAATAAATTAATAGTTGTTAATAGAATGAGATTATATTTCATGTATATTAAAGAAAACAAAGTAACTTGACCAATTTAATGTTTTCACTACTATTTTACACTAGTTCTTATTTAACTACTAGCTATTTAGATTATATTATCAATATTTTAAGGTTTAACTTTCATTTTGTATTGCACATCAATAAATTTTATATTTATTAGAAATATAAGTTTACAAACAAAAAAATAACTTCTTAAAAATATTTCAACTTTGTAAAGATAAAAAAAAAAAACCTGAAATACATAATCAAAACAATAAACTTTTTTCTTAGTGAATAACTATCACATTTCTGCTAGAAAATGTTTAATAAACAAAATATTCATTATTTGAATTCCATTTCTAAAATGTCAATGAATATTGCTAAGTCATAATGAAGCAATGAAATTCTGTTGCAAAATTGGAATTTGCATTTAGAATTATTAAAAAATGACAAAAATTACGGTACTTGCGAGTTTTCAAGTAAACCAAGATGGCAGCCCAAATTTTTGATAAATCTACAGTTTCTGGGAGACCCAAAAAAATATTTACAAAAAAAAAATGCCTGCCTGCTAAGAAATACTGTATTTAATATTTATATTTTAATTTTTATTACTGTTATTTTTAAAAAAGAAAGCATTGTGGAAAAATTAATTATAATATTTAATTTATTTTCTTTGGGGGGGGGGGTATAACAGAAAAATGAAAAAATATATATAATATTTACACTTTATTCATGTCGGTGGCATGCAATCATATAGTGACCATTAACACACAGTTTTCAAGAGGACAGTATCCCATATTTATGAAAATAATCCACTGCATCACTTTCTGTGACAGAAAGGTCCCAAATTTTTATCATTATGATAATTTACAAAAAAAAAAAAAAAAACTGCTGACAAAAAGAAACATGTTGAACTGAACCAAAGTACGACAATATTAAGAGTGACTTGTCACTTCTCACACTTTAAGTAAAAAAACAAATTGAAATAAAACTTATGAAATTTATCAGAATTTATTCCTTTTTTTAAAATTTAACAATCTATTTATTAATTTTGTGTTAATTTAATAACTAAGCACATTTTTGGTAGATTATAGGTCCTCAAAACTGTATATTGATAAAAAAACATGGGGTATCTTGATATACTGGAAAACTCACAAGCCCCAAAAATAACTATTATGATATTTGTTAAAGTATTTTTTTTTTCAGCCAATCATTTTTTTTTTCACCATTGTCTTTATAAAAGCAAGCATTTTTGACTAAAATGTAAATGTAACCATTAATATATTTATTTTAAAGAAAATATTTTGCAAAAATAATCATAAATATGTAAGTAAACTATGGAAAATTTATGACTTTTCTTTTCAAAATGAAACAAAGAATAGCATTCTCAAAACATTCATGGTGTCAGAAACTAAAAACCTACTAATCAGTGGCTGTCTACTCATTTGTATTAAGTTCTCCAGTTTCTGTTACCAAATGAATACAAAAACTAACAAAGAATGCAACAAAAACTGTGTAAGGAGTGACAGCAAGAATGTACTGCAAAAATGCAGCTGATAATGAGAGACTGTGAGAAAGTCCCAAAAAAATATAATAACTAGAAAAGTTAAATACAGATACTTTTTTTAATTTATTCTATAAAACTTTGTTTTGTTTACAAAAGACTTAATAACAATTGGAAAAATGTAAACAGAAATTAATTTTTTTTATAATAATCAACATGTTCTCATATTTTTATATGCAATTATAATTTAGCTTAAAATTTAAAGAATATTTAATAATAAAATATTTTTTATATTTTAAATATATATGTGTCCTATTTAGGTTTACTTACAATTTGTGTACCAAAAGAATAATTTAATCTACAATTTAACTACAATTTACAAATAATAATTGGAATATTTTTATATTACATGCTAGTGAGAGCATGTGTCATACTTAAGGCTACATAATTTAAACAGTATTACTTTATTTACTTATATTTATAAATAAGTCCAAATCACTTAATAATTTATTTGTACTATTGGAAAATATTTTATATCTTTTATTATTATTAATTAACAAATTATTAATTGTTATTTTGAATTATTAAACTGAATTTATTTAAATACTAAATTAAATACTTGATCCATTTTGTTTTGTACACATATATAGCAGGATCTTCTGCTATCCAGGTAGCTAGTACTGATTTATAATGGGATTGATATGTGTGTGAATTTTATATGAATTGATAACCAGAGGACTTAACATATATACGATAACATCTATGTAAATTGCTCAGAATCACCTTTAAAAGTCCACAAACATTAACATTATTATATATGACTACTATTTTTTTTGTGGCTTATCATATGACCTTCATTGCATCAATGTGTGGCCAATATATAAAGACATATTTACAGTTGTCAATATAATTTTTTTTTTAATTTTCAATTACAAATGACTGCCCAATGTGAAGGTGCTTATTATCTGGATCTTCAGTTATTATGTCCTTATTTGATATTTATTATATTTGGTCTATTTTTTCATTCCATTCCATATTATTATAAATATTAAATCTATTATAATACATATATATATATATATATATATAGAGAGAGAGAGAGAGTATGTGAATGAGTGGGAGAGAGTAGAAAAGTAATGTAAAAATATTGAGGGGATATTGTAAACTGTTTCAATCAGTTAAAATAAAACAGTACTTTAAAGAAGGGGGGACTTGATTGTTACATATAGCTAAATAAAATCTGCATTAAAAACTTTAATGGACAATTGCTGCCTGTCTTTCAACTATGTTTTGTTTCAATATCTCTTTAAGCTTTTTGACTATTTGATTGGAAACAGACACCATGTGGGAATGTTTAATAGATCTCTTGTGCAATTTTTCAGTCAATCATGCAATTACATCTTAATAGAAAACACTGCCAGCTCAATTAGTTAAGGAACTAGGCACAAATAAGCATTCAAAAGATAAAAGTTCCTGAATGACATTCCTTTATTTATACACACTATACATTTGTATCTTGTCCATATATACATTTGTCCAATATGTTTAAGAATAAAAACATGGGGGGGGGATATATCTGTCAATCTAATGCAAGAGGGGGAGCGGCAACCAAATATCTAAACAGAAATAATGATTAAGGCTGCTTCTTAAAAGACAGAGGCTAACTATGAGATGTGCTCTTTTCACTGTCAGTTATAGAAGCTTTATCATATTACACTACTAATTTTTGTTATATAATTAATACATTAACACTCTCATCTCCCTATAAGTAATAGCTAATACACATAGTGACAAGTACAAACCGCATGACACTCATGGTGCAGCAATAATATATTTATTGCAAACTGTGATGACTTAAATTCAAATCTGGGTGAGAAAAAATTCCTATCCTAATTTCAAATATATGTAACATAACTAACTCTATAATAATGGCCACTAAATGGTAACTAGCTATTTTTAATTAAAGGGTAAAACCAGGACAGAAAATCTCTCAGGAATCAAAAATTAAAAAGGCTGGTGGATTAAATCTAAAGCTACCAACAGTTGAATCATTTTGTGTTAGTTCTGCATTAGTAAAAATGTAAAAAATCTTTCATAGATGGAGAAATAATAAAATAAGTATTTCTAAAAGCCAAAATAAGCCTACAACTTTCCCATAGAACTATCATGGATCATCATACATGACTTAGAAATTATAAATTCTGATCTGTTAAACAACTAACTGAAGATATTACTAACTGCATTTGTTTATCCTTAAAGTTTGATTAATCTTCTGACATATTTGATATTCCTCAAGATTGTATTTTTACAAGAATGTTTTTTAAGGATGTAAAAACAAAATTATGAACAATAAATTCTTTAAAGAAGAAAATGTGAAGATGGTTACTGCCTTTCCAAAAAATATAGAAATAAAAAAATTCAATTTCTAAAGCTGTATTAATGACAAGTAATGGGGTGTGATCAATGACTGGTGCAAATTTTAAGGGATTTTTGGCTATATTTCCCAAAGATGATTTCCCAAACTTGCTTTCATGTTGCATTATTTATCAGTAGTCCCTCTATTGTAAAATTCTAAATATGCATCATATTATGGGATTCAGCATAGAAATTGTGAATTACATTTGAGGTGCAAGTCTTCAGAGAAGAATATTTGGGCTCAATTAGAAAAAATGAATCACCAGAATGGTGACTTCTTATATCAAGCACATATTCACTGGTTAAATCAGGAAATATTTTTTGCAAAGATTCAGAGATCTATGACAAGAGGTAAAAGATTTTTTGAAATCAATAGAATAGATGAAATGTGCATTGAACTTAATGATGAAGTTTGGTTAATGGATTTGACTTTCATTGTTACATAACTAACCATCTTAATAAAGTAAATGTATAATTGCAAACAAGAAACAAAGCAATAGTTAAAATGATTGGATATGTTAATAAATACTTCTATAAAAAAGTTAAAGCTGTCATATTTTATCCAGTTAATGAAAAATAAATTGAAAACTTTCAATCATATTAAAACATGGAAATACATTTGAGAAAGATAAGTATTATGAGGACAAAGATTGCAAGAATTTATTAGAGACAATATTTCCCTTCATGAGCTATGTATTTGGCAATGTTGTTGTGAACAGATGATTGAAAATATAAATTATATATTTTCTTTATTCAGAGAGGAAATTGTTCTCTAGCAAAACCACAGAATTTTTAAAAGCACACAATTCAGAACCTAAAAATCACTTTTGGAGTCTAATGAATGAAGACTAGTTGCATTTAATTTAACATCCTTTTTTTGATTTTACCCACCTATCTGAGTCTACATTTTTGGCAATGAATATAATTAAGTCCAAATCCCATTCCTGTCTTACAGAAAATTAAGAGTAGCAATTAATAATTATATACTCAGATATTCAATATAAACAGTCGAAATGCAGTGCAAATCTTCAATAATAAATTTTCATGCTTAGAATTTATATTTTTACTGTATAATAAATATTACAAACTAATATTATTTGTAATAATTGATATTATTGGTAATTATTATTACATGGTAATATAAAAATGATGAACTAAGACATTTCAAAAAAATTACAAATAGTCTGCTTTGCAAAAGTCTACCCAATCTGCACTACACTAACTACCTAGGCTATAGGGATAAAATTGATAAGGAAAGTTTTATTTAATGTAGTATTTGAATTAACAACAAACTTAAGAATATTTTTATTATAGGGATTTTGACACAGACTTTCAAGCTCGTTTCAGCTATCAACTCTATCTCATACTACCATTACTCATGACTACAAATATGTTAAAAAGTCAAGTGATCTCAATATATATTTCATGCTAAACTAGCACTCATCAATTGACCCAGATCATCATTTCCTACATATATATATATAATGAGTGCTCAGTTTATATTATGATAGCAAATCTTCAAATTTTAATGGACAGGCTTAAAAAAGATTTATCTTAGTATAAACTGAGCACTGATTATATATGTGTATGTGAGATGATAGTATGAACCAAATGATGAGTGGTGGTTTAGCACAAAATGTGTATATTAGAGGTCATTTATCTTTTTCACATGTTTGTGGTCATGTGTATGGTTATATGAGATAGAGTGGATAGCTGAAGGGAGCTTGAAAGTCTATGTTCAAATCCCCTATAATTACATCTAATCTCCAAGTATATAAAGTATATTTGTATTCAAATGTTAAAAATATTTTTAGTAAAACTAATTAATCTTCATACAGTAGATATATTTTCAGAATTTAAAAGAGTATTTGTTTCACAAATTGCAAATAGCTTAATAATTATATAAGATTAAAGAATATTTAATTTTGTAATTTAATCACAATGAACAGTTATAAGAATTCACTGTTTAAAAGAATAAAAGAAGCTTTAAAAAATACAACAAGCAAAGAAAATACAAGTTAGTAAAAAAAATATATATATATTTTTTAAAAGAGTGGCTGGCTACTTTTACATATATGAAGGAGAAGGCAATGCGTAATCTCATTTTAAATACTTAATTTTTTTTCAATATTTTCATTATTATTTATCTAGTATACTTCCCTCCACCCACACTATGATTAATTAAATCTTTTTAAAAACTTTCTCATGATGTAGATGTCAGAGTATTTTTATAGTCATATCCATGTCACAAGATACTGGAATCTGCATGAAATTGGATCGTTTTCCTTTTTTTTAAATCAGATAGCTGATAATTTCTAAGCAAGCTTAAATTTTGTTTTAGATAACTAATCTAGTATATAGGGTATGTGAGCACAGATTTTCACAAGACCCACCACTCACCACTCTATCTCATATCACTGATACACTTGAACACTTGTGTGAAAGTCTGTACTCATATACCCTATACATTACATATATTGATGTAGGTACATAATAAGCTTGTATTTCAGTTACAACTAATCTAGATGCAATATGCTAGCCTGGTAAGAAAATATATTTATAAAAAGTTACTGAAGAGGCTTTTTTGAAGTATACTATTCACCGTAACCACATATACCCGACAACATGTATGTATATTTTAATATAAAACTAGTATTTTTATTGTACCTTTCTTTAAAATATAGCACTTGGATACATAGATTATTGCTAATAATATACCAAATAAAGCAAACACCAACTCATAATTTAAATTCAGCTTGTTTAGCCCTACAAGAATGGTTACCTAAATTGCACAAATTATAAGAGCCTAGAAAAGGTAGATAACTGCACTATCAATCAATCAATATAATAAATAATGCCCATGTAATTATCTTAACAATATATTTCTTTATAGTATAAAACAAATTTCCAACAATACCTTTCTGATACAGAGTCTGTGAGTTTCATAGCAATTTCAACATTACCAAATGATTTTTTATTCAGATTAATCTCTTTTACTTTTTTATATAAATATAATTGTGCAAAAAATAATAATTTGCTTAATATTAGATTACAGCCAACAAATCATTCATAAACGAAAACAATTTTTATTCAGACTGCTTCTATATTTTCAATAATAATGCTAAACATCAAATATCTAATAGAAAATGAGTTCATTTTTTTCAAATCTGCTCCAAATTTTATTATTTTTTATAAAAAAAAAGATTGTAAACCCTTGTGGGTTCCAGTTGGTAATGTTTTTGATGGACATATATTTTTTTATTCTTTTGGAAAGAATATTTAAACTTAAACAGAAAAGAAGTTCATGTTAATACTGATATGAACTGCAAAAAAAATTTTTAATGAATTCTTTTTAAAAGCAATAGGACAATGTGAATAATTTTCGAAGGGGGAGATTGTTTTTTTTATTTATTTATTTATTGTCTAATTAACAATTTAAATAAAACTGTTTTTGACTATATAAATAAATAATTGTGCTCATTTTTTTTGTTACATTAACAATATTCTACAAGCAAACTCCTATTTATTATTTATTTCTGGCTCTTTTTTGTAAAAGTCTCTTCTGTACAAAAGATAGCTCTTTGCAGGGCAAAAATTCACCAACTGCTTCTCATAGAGGAACCATGATGTAAAAAAACAATACAAATCAGTTGTTGTTTTTTTAATTGCTGAATGATAAAATTTGAGTATTTCTTCCACTCTTGTTTAACTTCTAGCTAAGGATAAATTGATACTCATCTAATATTAAATGACTGGTTACCTTGATTATAGAGAGCTATATGAGGAAAAAATCCTAAGCTTTTTGAGAAGAATTTCACTTGCTACAGATTTAAACCCCAACTTGTAGATATGGCAGGCATCAGGAAACCTTGGAACATTAGTTAAATCACATCATACTAATTTAAATTTGGCAATTCTAGTAATGAGAAAGACCATGATAATTACATTTACTCAATGATATGTTCTTGTTTTTCTATATATATGTGGATATCTTTTTGTTAAAATATTTCTATGAGAATAAATAATTATAAAAAATATAAATTTAATACAATGATTGTAATTTCAGATTGTAAAATAAACATAAAACTGATTTATATATACTGTATTTAAAAAAAACGATATTAATAAAAAAGAATCTCAAAAAATAAAGTGAAAATAAATAATATTATCCAAATCTATTGAGATGTCATCTCAAAAATCCAGCAAAGTGAAAACAAATATAGTCAAAGTATGATAACAGATATGGGAATTAAATGCATGTATTATACTTTCTTGAAAAGAATGTAATTGATCGATTAAGAGCAGAATCTTTAATTAAAATTCCCTGTTGAAAATATTCATAAACAATTAAAATTGAAATTTTATTTTCTCCTTACTTTTTTCTGTCTTATTAATATATATATATTTATTATACATATATGACGTGTATTTTCATCAGTTGATTAAACTACTCACTCAATATACTTATAATAAAACTTGTCTTAATATATAAAAGTATATAATAGATGTTTAAATATGTGTGTACTGATAAAACAGTTAAAATGCATGTTTATTATATGATGGAAATGGTCATATTTTTTAAAATCCATAGTAAGTGATGAAATAAATTTCAAATAAATTCAAAATTATGATAATAAATTCACATCAATCAAATGCATTATTATCCAACACAGCCTAAACCTTTGAGTGCAAACTTACTCTTATTATTATGGTTCTGAATGAATGTGTTATTAATTCACAGGCAGATAGAGTAATTAGGCAATAAAATTCTACAAAGAAATAATAAATAACATAATATGTTTGATACTCTTTGATCACAACTTATTCTAGAATTTTATAGATTTTCATAATAAACAAATACATAAACATAAGTAAAATCTATTTATGTATAATGATTTTATATTAAAATGCCTTAAAAATAAAGCAATTCATAGCAAGGTTATCCTTTTTTATTAATATATGCAACATATGCCAAAACATTATATAAACAATAATGGTCATAATTATCTTAAATACACAATTGCCAATAAATATTATTATTGACATATTAAATCTGGTTCTTTCAAGTGATCATAACATTGAGAGATTGATTTTTCCTGTGTAATGCGTAATAGAAAAAAAAATACATTTATGCTTAGTTTTTATTGCAGTCCTGAATTATCTAATCCTAGAATTGAAAAAGCACAAATCCTAAAGACTGAATTAATCATTAATTTAAAAAAAGGGCATAAATTCCAACATTAATTATATTATTTTAGTAAATTACTTCAAATGTATTCTCATTATTATGACAGTTTTATACAAAATACTATTTGTATAAAGAAATTAACTAAATGTTTTCCTGAAGGTTTATGATGATGATATTTTAGTTGTATTTATATATTAGACTATTTCCATAATCTAATATTAAGTATTGAAAAATTTAACTTTTATTTAAATTTTCAGTTAGATTCAACTGTTAGTAATAGCACACAGGTTAGTATATGCACAACGTTTCAAATAGTATTACTATTCTCTCTTCTTCAGATTTTGCTGGCCTGACCAGTAACAGTGCTAGCATGGGAATCAAACATTACCCTTAAATTCTTGAATATTGAATTTTAAGGAAACGCTATAACTAACTAAATGGCTTGGAACTGTGTGATCCAGGTTCTTGGCTAAATTGTTCATAGAGACTTAAGATTCTCTGACACAATACAAAATGGTCAACCTGAGTATTCTTCTTACAATTCATATCATTCAATTATAGATTTAAGGCTTCTTCCACTTTAACCAAAAAAAGTATCCCTTACAACTTAAAAATGTGTAGGTGACAATGGTACAAATCTATTTCTTCCTTTTCTTAATTTCTCTGATCAATGACTCATTATTTTGAAATAAGTCAATTTCAAAAAAATGGCTTCTTATATTTCTTTATTAAATCAATATTTTTTTCCCTCATTTAATGTAATTATTTTATGACTTTTGGGGATTTATTGTTCATTATATAATACATTTACACATACATTCATTCTGCCTTATCAGGCAACTGAGAAGAAAGACCATGGTGTTTCCTGATCTTAAAGTCAGAGGTAAAAAACTAATTGTCATATTTTAAAAAAATATTTATAAAAATGCAATAGCAATAATTAGATTAGATAATGATACTAGGAAAGACAACATTGAGAAGGGTGTAAGACAGGGTGACTCCATATCTCCAAAACTTTTTACAACAGTGCTGTAAGAAGTATTTTGTGGATTAAAATGGGAAGCTAAAGGAGTGAAAGTAAATGGAGATTATTTAAGACATTTAGATTTTGCAAATGATGTAATTGTTTTTGCAAATAATACTTTAGAGCTGCAGGAAATGTTGCAGTAGTTATCAGATGAAAGTAGGACTAAAGATAAATGTTAAAAAGACTAAAGTAATGTTTAATCAATTTGCTCAAAATATGAAAATAAAGATTGATTATGATGAGTTAGAAGAATTTAACAGCTACAAATTTCTTGGCCAGATTATTAATACAGATTGGAACATAATAGATGAAATTAATCATAGAATTAAATTTTTCTGGAATGCTTTTGGTAGAAATAACTTAATACCAAAAGGAAATATGCCTATGTGTTTGAAAAGGAAGGTTTTTAATAAATGTGTTTTACCACTTCTTACTTATGGATCTGAGACTTGGATACTTAATAGAAGAGCAATCCAGAGATTTCAGACCACTCAGAGAAGTATGGAAAGATACATGTTTGAAGTAACAAGAAGAGATCGAAAACAGAATATATGGATAAAAGACCAAACTGGTGTTACTGACATCATTGAAAAAATTAAAAGACTGAAGTGGAGTTGGGCTGGACATATTTCTAGAAGAGGTGATAATAGATGGACAATTGCAATCTTAAAAATTCCAAAAGATTGTAAAAAACCCAGAAAGAGACCACAAGTGAGATGGATGGATGAAATAAGAAAGTGTGCAGGGGTGATGTGGAAAAGAGAAGTTAAAGATCGGAAAAGATGGATTGAACTTGGAGAGACCTTCATCCTGCAGTGGATTGATAATGGTTGATGATGATGATGATGATGATATAATACATTTTACTAAAGATATACTATATAAAAAAAGTTTAAAAAAAAAATTGTAAAGAAAATATTTGAGATTTGAGAATGTTATACATAGCAAGGAAAAAATGGCTATCACCATGATCGAGATTCATATAATTGAATAAGCTTATGAATTTCAATGTTTTTTCTTTGTTTGTATGTTTACATTTTTTTTTTTTTTAGTTTCAATAATATTTTATTATTTCTAATGTGTACAGTGATATCAAACCAAACATAATAGGTTTACATTGTTGTTGTGATTTTTGTGATTGCTGGCATATTGTATAATATCCAGGTGTCCTCAAATGTTTTCCATGATGCCAGGAGTTGATCTCTCTTCTGTATTTTAATCGTTTTTAAAAACCCTGAGTTACAATAGGTTGTGGGTGTTCCACGATTAATTTACAATGCGTGGCCAAATGGCGTAGTTCAAAAATATTGATAGACATATTATTGGATAGGTTTTAGTGTTGATACTATCCTTCAGATACCTGTATATTTTGAGGAAAGATGATCTGATGTCTCATCACCGTTCATGCATATGCTGCATGTTGGGTCTGTTGTTGTAACCTCGTTTATTTTTTTAATAGCACATAATTGAAATCATGTAAATGAATGCATTATAGTTTGTGGCTTTACTGTAATTATTAAATAGAAACTTTTTTATATATATAATTTTAAATGGTTTATAGTACTTAAAAAATATCAAGAAATATTATTACTTAATCAATATTTCAGTTATTCTAGATTTTATTTTAAATAATTATGTATGCAAATTTTGTTTGTATTCATTTCTATTTTTCATTTTAAGCTTTAAATATATCTGCGCCCATATAGATTTGTGTAAGTTCACTTCTATTTTACTTTTAAATATAAAAATACTATATTGTGTGTCATGAAACCAATCCGTTTCAATATATATATATGTTGATAAATACAGTAGAAAAAAACCTTATTTGTCATATTATCAAGAATTTAATGAAATTTTTAAGATTTTATTTTCCTTATTTAATCCTGAAACTAAGCATAGTTAATTATCTTGTTACGTAAGTAGACTATATATATATAATGATCCAGCTGATTAAAAAAAAACTTCCTTTTGTTAAACATTTAACGCTGGAATTCTAAATTATATCCCATACATGTACTGATGTACAGTGTATATATATGTAATCATTTTCTAACCAAAAAAGTATGAAAAATTAATGTTTCTTTTCTAGCATAAAATTTGTGCTTATTTAAGAGTATGTAAATACAAAATATTTATAATTTATTTTATTTGAATATCGAATTCTATTAACCCCCTATCACTCTTCTTTAAAAAAAAAAAAAAAAGATTTTCCTTTAGCAATATTTATGATGAGAATCTTTTTTTTTTTTTTACAAAAATTTAAAGATTATTATGAAAAAGTTCATAGTATATAGTTCAGACAAAAATAAAGTACAGTACAATAATTAAAAATGAGTTTTATTGGATATTACAAAAGAAAAAAAAGACAATAATTTTTCTGAAAATGAGTTTAAAAATATAATAGTCGGCATAAATTTAAAATTTAAATATATTAACATAAATTTAGAACGCATTCTACTTTAAAAATAAATATTTGCATAATCTTAACTCTTTAGTTTATAAAATAAAAGAAATTCTCTTTAAAGTCAAAAACTAATATTTAATTTTTTTCCTACCTAAATTAATTTAAATATTCAAAATAAATATTTTAAAGTTAATAACTTGTTCAACTTAAAAATTATGGGAAATTAATAGTCAGTTTTATCTCAACTGTCATATTGACTTTAGAAACGGTTGCTATAGTAATAATATAAACAGAATTCACTCAACCATCCCTGCCACTTCTCTCTTTTTTTAAATCCTTAGTTATACTAAATTACTAAAATTCACATTGCCAGACATCATCTAACCCAAATAAAAATTTCTTTAGGTGGCAAAATCATTTCAACAATTATTTCTGACAAGATTGTAAAAAACAAAAAAACTCGATTTATAATAAGCAAAAGGTGTATTGTATTGCTTAAAGAGTAAAACATGTGCTCAATAACATTACGTCATTGTATTTATATGTTGGACTATTTCCATCATCTAATATAAGTATTGAATGTCTTTAGAAAAATTTAACTTTATTTAAATATTCCAAATACATTCAACTATTAGTAATTATAGCTTAAATAGATAGTCTTTTATTTATAAAAAGAGTGCACAATGTTTTTAAATAATAATAACAATGCAATATTTTAAATACATCAATGATGTCACATTTTCAAATTAAATAAAATTTCTTTTTTATATATCTCCTTAATTTACACACCAATGAAGTATATTACTAAGGAATATATCATCTCAATATATATATTCTGATGTTTAGTTTTATTGATAATGGTTACAAAAATATTCTTTAATATAAATTATTAAATTGAGTTTAGTTTTTTTTTGTAATATTTTAATTTGATGTTAATTTACATTTTTTTATTTATAAATCTAAAAATTTATGAATGAAATTCACAGGTTCAAGATTGAGTAATTGTAGATATAAAAAATTTTTAGATCTTCCCCAAAAAATAAACTTTGTGAGCTGGAATGATTGCAAAAAAAAAAATTGCTAGTGATTTAAAAATAGAACATATTTTCAGCATTATCATTAAACATTTACAATCATGCATTGTAATGCATTTCTATAGTTAAAATCTATTGTTAATATCTTTTTTAATTAAAATAAAATGCTATATAGTTTAAATGTGAAATAAGAATTTATCAAAGACTTAATAAAATGCAAATATAAATCACTATTTTAAAATATAATTCAATACAAAATACCACTACTACTTCTTATAAATATTCAAGAAAAAGCATATCATAATAAAAATTTGATAAAAAGCTTATCTAGATGAAATAAAACATCTATTTGCTAAAGACTAATACAAGCAAAAGTAAAACTTCAACTTTTTGAATTAAGGATTTACAATTTGCTTATAGGTTATGTTATTTTTGTAGGTCCTAAAATGATCCACAGAATGTGTTTAATATTTTGAATGCAACATATAAACACTCTCTTGATTTAATAATTAATATTTAAAATTATCAAGATTTTTATCATCCTGTGAAGGAAGAAAAATCTTTAGCAATTTTTAGCTTGAATGCTTATTAATGTGAAAACATGTGCCAATTTAGATACATTGGTAATTTTTTGTATAGAAAATTGAATTGTGATATGGAGTTGCAGTATAGATTAGAATGTACTGTTGCTGTTTATAGCATGTCAAAAAGTAGAGCATGTTATCATAATAAAATAACTACTGTAACTAAATTAGTGACATATAGTTATTATTTTACTGAAATTATTGTGTGGAAGTAAAACTTGGACACTTACAGACATAATATAGACAATGAAAATTTTCATTTAAGGATGTTCCATAAAATTCTAAGAATGTAATGAAAAAATCATAATACCAATCAATATGTTCCATTTGCTGGATATGATGTCATAACATTAACTACTACAAAATTAATCTTCATTGGATTGGACATGTGAAATGAATAAGGAATTCAAACCTTTCTAAAAATATATTTGATAGTGAATTTGCACAAGATTATCATTGGACAAACAGACCTTATCTCAAAAATATTCTTAAAAAGTACAAAATAAAATCTTCATCGGAAAAATCTGGTTTTGAGGATATAATATATTAACACAATCAGTATGATATTGAAATACTTCAGAAAAAAAAGTTTTCTACAGAAGAAGTTAAAAGACATCATCACAAACATTAAATAAACAGAATTACCCAAAATGTTTTACATATATGAATGTATTTGTGGTTCAAGAATTAGTCTGTACAGTCACTGCAAAACTCATCTTTAATGCATTATAATTATTTCTTTTTATATCTTCCCCTTGTAATTAGAAGTGGCTGCTGATGATGATGTGTGAGCATGCAAATGTAAATAGATAGAACAGGCTATTTATTGGTTATTCATCTTGCTTTTATATATGATATACAGACAACACTAAAACAAATTTTTAGAATATGATTATTTTTATAAAAAGCAGTTAACAAATACATATTTAAATATATGAGCAAAGAGACATTTAAAATAAAACGTTGATATATTATCTAACAAAGATAATTATTTATAAAAAATATAAATTAAAATATAACTTTTTAAAAATATTTTTTCAGTAAATATTAATTTATTTTAAAATAATAGGTCAAACAATTTAGATACAGATTTTAATTTTCTTATGAATTTTGGAAAACAAGCTTATCAAATCTCAAAAATAATTTTAAAAAAAGTTTCAATGGCTGTTTGTACCCCCCAGAGAAAACACTGATTAAGATAAAAAATAATTAAATAAAATTACATATATATCTGATGGTTGTATGGTGAAATTCATTGTATGGAAGTGATGTATATACCTCCAATCATCCTACTAAAAATATATCAGAAAGTTGTTTGTTTGTTTTTTAATTTTAAAATGCTTATATTCTTTAGCTTCCTAGATAAAATGAAAGTGAATCTATTATTATTATAATCATAGCTTTGATAGACTGGGTATGTAAGGCAAATCATTTGTGTCACGCTTCCAAAAGAATTGGTAAAAAAATGAAAGATGAAAGTGCTGTGGGTAATTTTGGTTATGGTAATAGAAATGAGAGAGGACATAGACTTGTGGAGTTTGCAGAAAAAGAAAAACTTTATATTATGAATTTTTTTTTGAGAAAAATGTTAAAAGGAAATGGACATGGAAGCATCCAAATGAAGGTACAGCAGAATTGGATTATATTTTGACTAACAGAAAATACATATTTCAAGATTATAATGTTCTTAATAAATTTAACACAGGAAGTGATCATCAATTAGTAAGGTGTAAGATACGTGTTAATGTAAAACTAGAGAGACAAAAATTATTAAGAAAAACAATATTTACAGTTGATATTCCTAATCTTCAGAAACATTCTAATGAATTTAAATTAGAACTTACAAATCAGTTTCAAGTATTAATAGATTTTGAACATGATTCAGATTTGAATGAAATTAATATGAAAATAACTGATACACTTTTGAAAACTGCAACAAAGATAGCTGGTAGAAAGAAACAGCAATTGACCAATAAAATTTCTACTGAGACTAGAGAATTTATGAAGAAAAGAAGGAATATGAAGATATACAAAAATGATGCATTAAAAAGAATTGAATATCTTGAATTTTGTAAAATGGTGCGGAAAAGAGTTGAAAATGATATAAGAAAGTATAATTGTGAACTAGCAAGGAAAGCTGTAGAAGAAAATACAAGTCTTAAGAATGTAAAACAACATTTTGGTATTGGTAGGAAATTTATATCTGCAATAAGAAAAAAAGATGGAATTATTACTAAAAGGAGAGATGACATCATGAAATTGGTAGAAGATTTTTATCAAGAATTATATAGTAATAAAGAACAAGTACCTCCTATATCTATTACATCTTCCAAATTGCCCAGAATTTTAAATGATGAAGTGAGACATGCAATTAAATGTATGAAGAAAGGAAAGTCTCCAGGTAATGATGGAATTATAATTGATATATTAAAAGAAGCAGGTGAAGAAACAGAAAAAAATTTAGCAAAGTTATATACTAAACGTCTAAATGATAAAGATGTACCAGATGATTGGAAGAATGCAATAATAATATTAATATTTAAAAAAGGTGATAAAGAAGATATTATAAATTACAGACCTATCAGTCTTTTATCAGTTTTATATAAAATTTTTACCAAGATAATTACTACTCGTCTACAGAGAACATTGGATTTCCACCAACCAAGAGAACAAGCTAGATTTAAAAGTGGGGTTTTAGTACAGTAGATCATATCCAGGTATTGAGAGAAGTTATAGAAAGGACAAATGAATATGAGTTGCCATTATGCTTAGGATTTGTAGATTATGAAAAGGCATTTGATTCTATAAACATTTCTTCAGTGATTAAAGCATTAGATCATCAAGGTATAGATCCAGGATATTGTCACATTTTAAAGAATATTTATAAAAATGCAACAGCAACAATTAGATTACATAATGACACTGGGAAAGTCAACATTGAGAAAGGTGTAAGACAAGGTGACTCCATATCTCCAAACTCTTTACAGCAGTGCTGCAAGAAGTATTTTGTGGATTAAAATGGGAAACTAAAGGAGTGAAAGTAAATGGAGAGTATTTAAGTCATTTAGATTTCGCAGATGATGTAGTTGTTTTTGCAAATAATGCTTCAGATCTCCAGGAAATGTTGCAGGAATTATCAGATGAAAGTAGGAAAGTAGGACTAAAGATAAATGTTAAAAAGACTAAAGTAATGTTTAATCGATTTGCTCAAAATATGAAAATAAAGATTGATTATGATGAATTAGAAGAAGTTAACAGTTACAAATACCTTGGTCAGATTATTAATACAGATGGAAACATAAATAACTTGATACTAAAAGGAAATATGCCTATGTGTTTGAAAAGGAAGGTTTTTAACAAATGTGTTTTACCAGTTCTTACTTATGGATCTGAGACTTGGACACTTAATAGAAGAGCAATTCAGAGACTTCAGACCACTCAAAGAAGTATGGAGAGATGCATGTTGGGAGTTACAAGAAGAGATCGTAAACGCAATGTATGGGTAAGAGAACAAACAGGTGTTACTGACCTCATTGAAAAAAATTAAAAGATTGAAGTGGAGTTGGGCTGGACATATTGTTAGAAGAGATGATAATAGATGGACAATTGAAATTTTAAACTGGATTCCAAGAGATTGTAAAAGACCCAGAAAGAGACCACATGTGAGATGGATGGATGAAATAAGAAAGTGTGCAGGGGTGATGTGGAGAAGAGAAGCAAAAGATCGGAGAAGATGGATTAAACTTGGAGAGACCTTCATCCTGCAGTGGATTGATAATGGTTGATAATGATGATGATATACAGCAAACATCATTAATCCATAATTCCATGGCTTTTTTGGATTGTGCATTTTTAGGATTTCAGGAGTAGATCTTTTACTCCATTGTAATTAAACCGAAACTCTGTTAAGCAAAAAAAAAAAAAAAAACAGGCAGTTCCCTGCAATTAGACTTATTATTTTTTTTTTAATTAGACTTATTAATTTATAACTATTGTAGTAAACATTGTTTTTTGTTTTTTTTTAATGCTTGTAACTGTGAGTATAAACTAATTTATTTATTGTAAAAGATTAAAGATCACCATTGAAATTTTTTTGGAGAATAGATAAAAAATTTATGAATAAAAATAGTTAATTGCGAATTGAATATTGTAAAATGCATATATATGTTTGATCAATTGAATGGAACTGTTGCTAGGTGACTTGTAAGAGTACTGATAAGAGTGGATACTTTAAAAGTTATAACAGTAGTTCCTGGATCTATTCCCAACTGAATAAAAAAAATCACTTTAATCATAATTGAAAGCAAATATTGTGGTTAATCTGTGGCTTGGCTGCTCAGACCCCATATATATAAAAGTGTTATCTCAATTTATATTTTAGGCATCAGAATATCTTAGAATTGATTTTTAATACATAATATGACAAATAAACTTTAATATATAAATACTTTACCAGCATAACAAAAGTATGTTTGATTTTAGTTATTTAGAAAATCTTTTGAAATTCAAACATAGCAAATTTAAAATTCTTAAGTATGAATTTTGCTTTATATCTGAAATAGTTTGTAGTAAAAGCAGTAAATGCGCGAAGGATTCAAAAGTTAAAAGTGCATGACAAGCCTTTCTTTATGAAAAATACTTGACCCATATCACTTAAACTGAATCTAAATGAAAGTTGGCACATTTAGGACAATCAATTTTGGATGTTATAGTATTGAGAGAATGTTAAATCTACTAGAAAAAGATTAAATGAGTTTTATTAAAGAAAGATTAAGGAAACCTCTTGAAAGCTTTTTTTCACAATGGGCTTTTTATTTTCTTTTTGACTGAAGATTTGAAGAATTCATTATTTTTAGTTTCTAAGCAAAACTATTGGATTTAATTTAAATAAGAAACAAACACATACACCCACAAAATGTTAAATACAAATATTATACTTAAGTTATCAAAAAATAAAAAAATGTTAATTGAAATGCTTTCTAATTATTGATAATTAATTTCTATTTTAATCAAGTTGATGAAAAATCCACTTAAGAAATCATGCAATATTCATTATTCATATTTTAGTTTAAAAGTCGAACAAAAAAAATGTTAATCAAAATTGGGTTTTCCTTCTATCCCCCTCTCCCTCCACGGAATTTTTTTTAATTAAAAAAAAAGTTAAATGAAATGAATTTATAAAGAAAGATAGAAATGGCATAATTTAGCAGACCAGTTAAATATGTGGAATAAAGATCGTTTAGCAGTATTCTATTTCAACCTTTGGATAAAAATAATTAAATACAGATTAACTTATCAACGATAAGATGACCATTTAGATTAGCTATTGACTAGTTACTTGGAAGGGGGGGGGGTCTTAAATCTTCGACATAAATTCCAGATTGTGGCATTGGAAGTTGGATATTATTTAAAAAATAACATATAGTTGTATTATGTTTAGATCTCGGATTTTTTATTAACTCCGAAGCAATAAAATCACTCGATGGATGATGACGATTATCAGTGTGTTGAAAGTCATAACATACTACAAATGTCAAATATTGGATTGACTACAACAATTGCATGCAATTTATTTTAAATTTAATTTAATTTCCTCAAATAAGAATTAATTGATCAAGAACTGAGTCTACCACTTTGCCACTATACTATATAATATTGTTATATATTTATATACGCATATGTTAATATATATATATATATATTATTTTAAGTAACTAGTTATTTATCAGTCATGTAAAAGTGATTCTATTATTTGTCTATTAAACTCACTATAAATATACCGAGATTTTTATTTAGTAAAAGAAGAGTTAAGACTTTATATATAAATATATTTGTTAAATTGGGTACAATAGTTGGATAAATTAAAAAGTTGTGGATTTAAATTTATTACTACATAAAATTTTCAATATGGCCTTTTAGTTTTAAAAGTTACCATTTACAATCCTAGTTTAAGTTAGACTAAAATGCATTTAGAAAAATAAGAAATCTAATAATCTTAAGTGCATATATTCAATTATTTTCACAAAAGACTATAAAATTTTTTGCATCAAATAATAAATGTAAAATAATTATTTAAATTTAATTGATTTTTTTTTTCTTTCTGTCTTAAAAACATCCTAGACTTTAAATACTTAAATGGTATTTCATTTCTACCATGTACAAATGATGTGTTCATTTTTATAAATTGTTTATAAATTACAAACTTTCCATAACATTATAAACTAAAAGGGAATCTATATTTGAAGATAGTTTGAGATGAAGAACAAACAGTCCTAGATTTCAATCAAATTTAAATAATAAAAAATTTAAGAAAAGTAATTTTTTGATCCATATTACAGTATTAGTATAAACTCCATTTCATATATATGTGTACATAAAATAGCTCACTATAGGTTAAAGGTCTTTCCAATAACTCTATATAGGAATAGTAATGAAACAGGCATTATTTATTAGACTTTAGTTACCAATTGTTGAGTAAATTTTTTTAATACTTATTTTAACCTATAACTAAAACAGCTAGATACCAATTTACAAATACTGAAAAATAACTGTATTAGTCAGAAATTGGCTGTTTGAAAGAAAAACCTTTATTTATATCAGAGTTTGAAAGTAAGTTTTAAGCAGTGTGGATTTGAACACAGATGGTCAGCATAGCAGCCATGTAAGCTACATCTACATCAGTAGACCTTTGCCATATAAATATTATTATTTTACAAAAAATGAAATTTGTTTCTATTACATCAATTTATTAAAAAAAATTTCCAATTTTATCCAACAATTTAAATATAATGACATTATTTTAAAATTCTGTAAAGATTATAATCAAACACATATACATAGAACGTTTGACTATTATTTTTATGCATGTTCAAGTATTTCAAATCTATATTTAATCTGATAAACTAGAGTTTCTGAAAGATTTTACACTAAACAATAGTTCAGGATTTATAAAGTGTAAAATATAAAATGTGCTAACACGCACAAGCACACAAGACTGAAGACAAATAAAGAAATATTTATATATATTTAATTACATGGTTAAGCGCTTTCAAGGGTCAGAGCCCTCATATTCATAGCCATCTTGTAAACAGACAAGTAAATTCATTAAGAGCGATGTAAATTTATGCAAATGCAATAGTTACATACTCCATTTCCTGGATATTTTGTAGCAAGAGTCTTTTCTATTTATGGCATCGTTATCTCTAGTGATAAAGTAAGCCTCTTTTATCTTCCTCTTGAGATCATATCACTCTCTGCAAACCACAGCTAGAGATATCGATGCCATAGATAGAAAAAGACTCTTGCTACAAAATATCCAGGAAATGGAATACGTAACTATCGCATTTGCATAAATTTACATCACTCTTAATCAATTTACTTGTCTATTTACAAGATGGCTAAGAATATGAAGGCTCTGACCCTTGAAAGTGCTTAGCCATGTAATTAAATATATATATATTTTAAAAAAGTCTTTATTTGTCTTCAGCTTTGTGTGCTCGTGTGAGTTAGCACATTTTATATTTTACACTTTAGAACAATTAGCCACAAAGTTTAAACTGTTTGCTCGTTTCAGGATTTATAATATACTTAGAGTATAATAAAAATGTAAACAATAATTACAAATATTGGTAATGCATATTTGATTAGTTTATTACAAACACGCATAAATATAAATAAAAATGGATGGAAGAATAGATAAAACAAGCAGATAAGCAGAAAGGCAAATGAACTAGCAGGCAAATGAATGAATCAACAAGCAGACAAAGAAATAAATATCTTTTAAAGAGCTTACAGCAAAGAAAATGGTTTTCCAACAGTCAGAGATAAAAAATGAAAATATTTTTCAACAGACTTTTCAATTCTCATATAGTGAGAGTTGGAACACTTCTATTTTTGTTTTGCCATCTAATTAAGAATGGTTAGCTATTAATCTACTAACCAACACTTGATAGTTAGTTAATTATAGACTGGATTTTCTGAAAGAAAAACACTAGACTATTGAAATCTGAAAAAAGAATTAAATTTTACCTGAATTGTATTTGAACATGACCCTATGGCTTTCAAAAGTTCCTAAACCAACAATATAAGAAGCAAAACTGAGTCTATCATTGCTTAATTTTTGGTAATGTGAACTTATATTCAATAATACTTGGTCACAAAAACTTTGTTAATTTCACTATGTAAATAGATTTCTTTATAGCCAAAAAATTCAGTATATAATAACTAATCACAGTTTAAATTTAAACAATTTGTAGCATGATTAATAATAAGAATGGTATGGTTGTTATATCTGAGTGATCAAATGACAAGTTGGATATTCCATTTAATTGATCATACTGAATTATTCTTTTTAATGTACTCAACTAAAAATATTTAGCTCTTGGGTCTACCCTTTGTTAGCATCAAATAGCTTATCAGATCCACAAAATTGCAATACAATATCACAAATTAAAAACATGAATAATTATATTATAGCAGAAGTAGTGCTTAAGCATCAAAGTAACATGATAACCACAATAACAATTCTATTCAATCAACCAAACTGATATCCCCATCTCCACCCCAATATTCCTAAAAATCAATTTAGGATCAGGTTTTAAGTCTCCCATTCTCATCACTATGCTGCACTACTCAAGCATGAATGAAGAATGAATTTTCAATTCTGCAGCTAAATGTTAATGATGTTGTAAAATCAAAACTGTGAATTCTAATGATACTTTTTTATAATAACAAGTCATTATTATTCACAGTAATATTACCATATTGCAGTCTTTGTGTAAGTTTAATAGATTATAACTGAAAATTGTTTTAGCAAGCCTGGAATATTTAACAGTGCATACAGACTAAAAGTGAAAAGGTTAAAGGACTATTACAAATAAGGTGAAATAATTTTTTTTTTTTAATTTTGTAAATAATGATTAATGTCACAATGTAATATACCATGTTACATATAATTTCATAACTTTGAATAAATAATAAATATAATCCCTAAGAATATATTCTTCATATAATAGTCATAATACAAACATTATACCAATGAAAACATATCAATAATTAAATACAACAAACGAGGCTGTTTTCTGTTCTACTTACAATTTCCAATGATCATGCAAAAGATATCATTGTCAATAAGTTTAGATGTCAAATAATAAAGTAAATTTAGCCTCACTTTGCGAATAAACTTAATATTCCAATAGTAAAAATTTCACTTCATTTGACTATAATAATTCAATTGTAAATACTGAACTTTAAGATGTAATTAAAGGGGATTTGAACTCACACTTTCAAACTTCCTTCAGCTACCCATATACATGACCCACACATATGCGAAAAAGATATTGGAAATCATTTATCTTTTTCATATATGTGTGGTCATGTGTATCAGTTATATAAGGTGGAATAAATAGCTGAAGGAAGTTTGAAAGTCTGTGTTCAAATCCCCTTTAATTACTTCATATGACTGAAAAATTTTTACAAAGTTGGTTTTACAAATAATTTTGCACTTATCACATACTAATAGAAATATATACATAAAAAGACCCATCACACTTACCTATAAACAAAATTATTCATAATTTCTAATCTCATCCTAAAAAAGTGAAGTTATTTGAATCATGAGTGCCCTATTTTGACAAAATTGGCTAATAATTCTACATTTAATAAAATCTATAAAAATCTTAGAATATATGAATCCAAAATCTAAATATAAACTCAAAATGTCTTTGACATTAAGAATTTATAATTTATTTATGAGCCACATTTTAACAAAAATTCATGCACTTCTACTAATATTATGAATTAAATATCTTATTAACAACTATATAAAATTAAATCTCTATTATTGGTATTACAACATCTATTTTGGATTGCAGATTTAATTTTAATTTCCTTAAATGCATTTCTACTTCTATCCTAGTCTTAATTTTCTTTTAACTTTATCTTCAACAAATGGACATTATTTCCTGACATCTAAACAGTAATTTTCATAACTTCATCCAAACTGTCATCTTTCACATGCTTGGAATCCTTTTTACATTAAGCCAAACTTATATTTTTCCTACAAATATGCCATCTGCGTAAATAATGCCATTAATATTTCTCAGCCTCATTACTGTTATCAAATTCCTTCTTTTGATATTTACTCTAATAGGTGACTAGGTAATATTAATTTTTGTATCTATGTCGAAACATAAGTTTCTAATACTTATACTTCTACCAATATTATTTGCCTACTGAAAAAAAAAATTCCAATTATGGTAAATATAGCCTGGGAAGTTCGACCAAAAGAATATATAAGCATCTTATTGTTTTAAATCACAGTTGGCTATAATATACTCAAATGCTGACTAATTTTTTTTAAAAATATACTCTTTAAATTTCTTATAATCAGCTAAGAACAATTACAGGATGGTCTATATAACTCATATCCTTGTTTTCTATCTAAAATTTCAATTATTGAAAATAATAGGAAGCTGTTTCTTTGTGCAGTATCTCTACTATATCATTATTTAGGGCAAATACTATTATTAGTTCTGTCTCTATAATAGCATCGCTTTCTGAAAATTGATTTCAAGACTGCTTCAGACAAGTTTGAAATGTAGTACAATTATGACTTTTGGGTAAGCTTATTCATGTAGTATTCCACTAAATTTCACAAACAACATATTTAACTGTTAAGATTTTTTGTTCTTAATTTATAATAGTCTAGTTGTTATCAAACTGTCTGTCTTATTCCCTTTTTATTGTTGCATAATGAGGCCTGAATGACTTGTTTTTTTAGTATGACACATTATACTTAAATATTAAATAATATAAGCATTCCATCAGAAGTTTGAAAGCCTTAATAATATTTTTCAATTTTTCCCCAAAATAATATCTTTTTTTTATTAATGATATAATTTTAATTTTAAAAATTAATGTATAGGCTATTTTAAATAATAGTAATATTCTTTTTTAAAAATAAATAATACTATTATTATTAAAAAGAATGGCAAACTCAAAATCTAGAGATTTCTGAATAGAAGAAGTTCAAACTATGATTTATGGTTCTTGAACATCACATGATCTTTCTGAATAGAAGAAGTTCAAACTATGATTTATGGTTCTTGAACATCACATGATCTTTCAATTGAATAACCATTTGATTATTTTTTACAGAGCAGTTTAGTGCAATGGTAAAATAATGGATATGAGAAATATTTCCAGGTGAAAGCTCAACCTCTGTGACTTTTGACATTCAAGCATATAGCAGTAGCAAACTCAATACAGTAGTGCCACCAAGTGCAAGCCTTCTTAATCAATGGATGCAGAAAGGTTTGTGCATAAAATCCCTATCTAGTGCCTACTCACTTGATATACCCAGACTAGGAATATGAAATGATGGTGTTTTGACATTCAAACATTAAATACTCTCCCAAGTATTTAGCACTGCCCAAAGACAGGTAACATGGGAAAATGTTATATATAGCCATTATTGACTAAAAACATTTTTATATAACACTCCTAATGAATGTTAGAGTTTCATCTTATGCCTTGTTAATTGTGATAGCTACTTTTTAATAATATTGCCAGATGAAGCATCCTCTGACCACAATTTTTGCCTACATATTAATTAAATTTTTTCTGTGCATCCACATTTGAATCATAATCTGAAGATAAAAGTCAAAAACCAGTAAAGAGATATGACAGCACTATAATTTGTTGCCCATCACTTATTCAAACTTGTAGTAGATGGCTCAAATGATAATTGTTTTTTTCATTAATTTTCTACACAAAGAATAGGGCTATCATTCCCCTCAATTCAAGCCATCCTATTCCAGAGATTTTTCAACTTTATCAGTATGATGATCAAAGCATTTGGATACAATAAATCATTTAGCCGGTGACTCCTATAGATAGACCGCCACCCAGATCTATCAACTTCTTAGATCTAACAATAACCCTTATCCAAAAATACATGGCCATCACCCAAAACCCCTTTAGCAACAAAGTTAAAATTTGGGGGACCTACTCAATTATAAATCTAGAAAACAGTACAACTCAACCAAAACTAGGCCTATCTAATAAAAAAATAATTTCTCTGTTTAAGCTTTGGAGCATGGAGACAAATATCTGGATTTCGTTATTAAAATTAATATGAATTCTATCAGCACTAACTGGTTTCTCGCCACCAAATGAGGCCTTGTGAGGATTGATCTGATCTGCCCTCTGTGTCAGAGAGAGAAAGAGACTTTTGATCATCTGATTCACTCTTGCCCTGGCCTTTGGATAGTGAAGAAGGTAATTTTCGAAGGATTAACACTGACTACTACCTAATAATATCACTAAAGGAAAGCATTAAGACAAGAGTCTTCACAACAATAAGGCTTTTTATTTTCATCACCTATTTTATCTGGACCACTAGAAGCAAAAAAATATTCAATTCTGCCACCTTTTAAGAGACTAATTATATCTTTAAAAAATCGCCAAATTAAAAAGAAGAGATCAGCTTATCACCCTGAAAGGTAGATTCATGGATACTTGGAGCCTACTTACAATCCCAAATTATTAATCCAACCCCAGATTAATGACCAAATAACCCAGTACTCAACACATTGGCACATGCCTGAAGTTAATCAGGTTTGAACTGGCATCTTCTGTTTATCCAACAAATCACTTCCATTGAGGAATTATTTACCTTGTTATTGATCACTGTTTTGTAATGACTCTGACATAATTTGATGTATATTAGCATGAGATTTCTGTTGTTAATTGACTGGGTAGAACTTTCCTTCATTGTAAAATCTACAAATTTTGCATGTAATTATTTTTGAAAAATTGCTCATATCTAATCAAACTAATGAAATCGCCTTTGTAACATTTTTTTCACTGAAATAAAGTATTTATTATTTAAAAAAAAAAAAGAATAGAAAATAAATTACAGTTGGTGTAAAAATAATATCTCTAAATATGTAGAAACTGCTACAGTACCAAATCTACATAACTATGTAACTTAGGTATTTGGCGATCTACTTATAAAGTGTAAAGGAGTAAAAGATATATGCTATATCTATATAAAATACATTGATTTCTAGTTATCACTGATACATCTAAAAGTTGAAAATGGGTGTGGAAATAAGGATATTATTGTATTATAGTATCTGGTATCCACTAATTTCTCAATAAATGATCCTAAACTATACTGAAAAAAACTGCTCTTATAAGCATAAGAATGAACATATGAGAAAATATATTGCTATTCGTACTTGACAGGATATTGTCATATACAGTATATTAATTAGTAATTAATAATTATTTTTCTCCGTTTAAAATTAATCAAATGTAACTGAATGAATTATCTAATGAGAAAGACCAACCCATGTCTTGATGTCGTTGATATCAATCATAGGTATATTAATATGATCATAATATTACGAAACTATTATGCAATTTTTCTTTTCAAATATTGTATATGACTTTTGGAGTACCACCTGTGACAAAGAGAAAACATTATACAGTGTATAGCTAAAAACTTCCCTTAGAATCATGTCATATACACTTCACTCCCAAATAAACTAAATCTATTATTTTCTTGAGCTACAAGATAAACAGACATTTTATTTTCATAAACAATACACTTCAACATAATTACAACGTATACCAATAATTATATAAATAGGTGAATAGATAAGTAGGTGGGTGAAAGATAGATAAGTAAAAAAAAAAAAAAAAGTTTTTTTTTTTTTTTTAAAATTAATCTTAGTAAATCTTAAAAACAAAAAAATACATACGTAAAACAAAATATAACCCGTTTAACAACTTTTTTTTATTATTATGATTTTTTTCTCCATAAAATGAAAGATTATAAAACTGTCAAAACGAAGAAAGCAATGATAAATTTCAGAAAAGAATCCCTCTCCCTCAAAATTGAGGTTCATTTCTTAAACAAATTTCAACTAGTTTTTTTCTCCCTTCTAATCTTCTATTAGATAATCAAGTTATAAAAATTGAATGTAATTAGGTGTTGAAGGCATCTGGTAATTGTATTATCAGGAATGTAAATCAGACATCCTCAGTTAATTCCTCCCATCTTAAATTTCAGCACAATATTTGCAAAGCTCAGAAAAAGAAAACATTTATTTTTCCTTTATTAAAAAAAAAAATACAATAAAACTGCAAAATAATTTATATATTTTGAAATTTATTTTTAGAATTATAATAACTTCTTGCATTAATATAAATGTTTCTTTTAGAAACAATAATCTTGAAGACATTAAATGCATTTGCTGCACTCTTAGACTTATCATGGTAGGCAGATAATATGCTGCATTGGGACAACTTTCATAAGCAATGCTCAGTATAAAAATACTCATATTTAAACATGTATATATATTCATACATTAGTAATCATATTTACAAGGTCATACAGGCTCATCATCTTTGAAATTTAAACTAGAGAATCCCAAATAGTAAACCTCATGGCAAAGTGGTATAACAGATTAAATTGGTTAAACTTTGAAAATATTTTGATCAATAGCAACATCAGTTAACCATCCAGTAATAGTCTATAAATGGGTACTTAATCATTATTAGTTAGAAAGTAGTGATCTCAGTTAAATCTGAATAGTCAGATATGAGGTGGTTTTTGCCACAACTGAAATATGTGTTATGTTCCCATGAGATCTAAGCTCATGGTTAACCTCTTTCAGTCTCAAATGTATTTTATCATAATTATCAAATATATTTTTAAAATGGCGAATACACTATTCTAATTCGTTTTAATTTTTTTTTTTTAATCACTAAAAAAAGTTAAGAATCTTTAAACACAAAAGAAAACTGTGTTTCTTGCCTTTAGTCAATGCTGAATTCAAATAATTTTTAAATGATTTGTAAAATTGTTGAAACAAATGTCTCAATAATAATAAATAATTGCACTACAATATGATGCAGTTTCTAAAGTTAAAAATATCATTCCTGAAAAAATAATGATGATTCAATGATAAATAAACAAGGTTTTAAAAAATGAAATGAGTGTTTCTAGATTATTTTGAAAAGAAGAAAGTGATGAAGATTTGGGACAAGTTAATAATTTTATATCCTTGTTGTAATAGTAATTGAATAAACAAGCAAAAGTTAATTACGGCTATGTTTAAAACCAGGCACCTTATGATTAAACATTTTCACTGTCACAGTTACTATAGAGAATGGCAAAGATTTTGTAAAAATGTTCAAATAAGTAAATATTTTACATAAAGTAGGTTTTGAAGTTTAATAACAAGAATAGTTGTGATTATGGTGCACCACATTGAAAATGCATTAAGCTAGATAAAACTGGATACTTCTTATTTTATACTTCATAATGCATATATATATTCTAAGTTTATTACATTTGGATTAATTAAGATTTTCATAATTATTATATATACGTTAAAATTGAAAAAATATTTGTGAATACTCAGAACTCTAAATAAAATATAATTATATATTATGCTTTATTTCATCAAAATTTATAAATGATATATATTTATTTTTATTGCAATACTATTAATTGTATTTTACTCATCAGAATTCTTTAAATGCATATCTTTAAGTTAGATTGGTAGACAATTGTGTAAAAAACTCATTTTCTATATAAAATCAGAATCATATTAAAAATATATGCTACTTTGAATAATAAAGCCATTATTTTAAGTATAATAACCAAATATTTATTTGTTTTCAAGGTCATGTGATGTTTGAGCACCAGTGGTCACATTGAGTTTTGATTCAAGAAGTTTACTTTTTTTGTCCCTTGCTTTATAGTTGTGATAAATTTAAAACAAAAGTTAGTTTTAATAAAATTATATGCAAAAAACATACAATGTTTAAAAATTATTAGTTTTAGCCAATATATAAATTGATACTTTTAGTTCATCTAACAAAGGAAAGATTGTTTGCAAAATGTATGCATATTGAAAGAGTGGTTTAATTTTTTGAACAGATGAATAGTTACAAAATGGTAGATTTAAGATGAAAGTATGCCCTGATTTAAAAAAAATATCTCTGTAGAACAATGACTATTCAATCTTCACTAAGATGTTAAAAGTGGTCAGAAAACAAACTCCACTCCCTACTTTGCATAGCATATAGATGAGCAAAGATTGTTGAAATGTGTGTCTAGTGAGAAAGGATAATCTATATTTTTGTGCTGATAGATGGTTGGTACATAATGAAGTTTGAATGAGGAATGCACTAATAAAAATGTAAAATATATGAACACACTGTAATGGTATGGAACATAAAGCATACAAAATTCATGAGCGTGAGCAAAAAAGCATTAGGAATAAATATAAATGATAATTTTTAATACATGTATATTGTCTTTACTAAACAATATAATTTTATAAGAGATATGAACTCAGACTTTCAAACTCCCTACAGCTATCCACTCCATCATATACAACCATTAGACATAACACACACATGTGAAAAAGATAAATGATCTCTAATGTATGTATTTCATGCTGATCCAGCACTCATCAGTTTTGGTCCAGATCATTGTAAATCATTTATATTTTTCACATGTATGTTGGCATGTATATTGGTTGTATAAGATGGAATGGATAGCTGTAGAAGCTTGAAAGTCTGAGTTCAAATCCCTTATAAAATTACATTAATAGACAACATACTTGTATTAAATATTATATATTCAGTTTGTATTCTGCCCATCCCTCTTCTGTGTAAAATGGACATATTAAGGTCCTATATGTGAGTGGTTAGAGTGACTTAAAATCAACATGGGAATAACAATAATATTGGCATCAGCAAGGGCTTTGGGCATTCCATCATCAGATTTTCAATGATATGGATGACTGAAAAATTGGAGGGTGGAGAAGATTGAAAGCTATCCATTAAGGTTTGAAAATTTGCTATCTTAATATAAACTGAGCACTGATTATATATGTGTGTGGCAAATGATCTAGACCAAGTGATGAGTGCTGGTTCAGCACAAAATATGTATATTAGAGATCATTTATCTTTCTCATATGTATGTGGTCATGTTGTATAAGATGGGGTGAATAGCTATAGGGAGCTTGAAAGTCTTTTAAATCCCTTATAAAATAAATAGTAATTATGTAACAATAAGCATAATATCATCAACAGCATTGATCATTTAAGAGAATCAATGAACAAGCTTCTAGTCAATGCTAAACTTGCAGTATAATATAAAAGAACATATCAATGCTGTAATGGCATGCACATAATTTAAGTACTAAAAATATCTGCAATAATAGACATTGCAAAATGCTGAGATGTAGATATCATGCTGATCATAAATGTAATGGCCATCAGTAAATTGGTTATTATAATAAACAAAATAAGTGAATTATGTGGACTGTAAAGGTGATATTTATCTTTGCATCACCCAGAGAATTCTCTGGATGTCCACACATACACTCATATCTATATATTGTACGCACGATTATTGTCCAAAACTAGCTTGGAATTACAAGGATTTCTAGTAACTGATTGTATACAAGAGAAAATATATATAACCTTAATCTATTCTAATATTAAATAACTTTATTGGGATAACCTACAAAATCCTTTAAAGGCCAATTCTACCACAAAATCAATCACAGTATAATAAGCAAATATTTATTTGCTTGAGAGGCTATAGATGTTCAAGTATCAATAAGCAAGCTGATTTTTAATTCCGAACATTTTATTCTTGAATCAATCACTATCATTGCACAAATTTTTAATATAGAAAATTGCTTCAAGTAAGACTATAGATTTTTTTAAAAAAAAAAAACATATACCTTAGAACGTCATGTAATTAAAAAAAATTGATAAAATTTTTCTAAAATATTTTAAATTATTAAAAAAGTCAGATTTGCGATTCTTTTCATATTATTTTAATTAATTTTTCTCCTTAACTATTTATAATAAAATACTATACTAATTATCATTTCTTTTTCCACACAATATTTACAAGGTCTCTTCCATATCGTTCTGTTCCCATTTCTAAAGATTTTGTTCAAAGCCGTTAAAATATTTTTCAAAAACAAATATAGTCAAGCGTTGGTGGCAGAGAGGTCATAGCTGCCTTCCAAACAGTTGTCCTGGGTTCGCTTCAGGGCTGACGGTTTGACACACACACATATACAATAAAAATACATACAGCTTTAAAAAGTTGCAATTTGTACAACTATTCAACAGATTTGATAAATCTGATAGTAATATCTAATTCATCTGTTTCTGATTCGGCTAAGGACAAGATGTCTCAAACGCTTTATTGTGTATTGATCAATGCTATTTTGTTCAAATCTACATTCTAAGGACATAATACAGTAGTGAAGTAAATAATAGCTATTCTCTACTAAAGGATTTATAAAAAATAAAATTAATGATTGTTATATACTGCATATAGTTTACTATACTTTTTTTTTTTACTTTATTATGTTTAATTCAGCGAAAGACAAAACAATTATTATGTTATATTAAATTATATAGTACAAGTTTCAAAAGATCTGAAATATCAAAAGATTGTTTTTTGTAGTCATTATTTATTTGTAAGCTTCATAATAAAATTAAATGGAGATAAACGATCAATTTATCAATTTCAAATTGTCAAGATTTTGATCCTCCTCTCTCTCTCCTTTTTCTTTTAATTGCTTATTCTTTCTGTTGGATTTATGAAACTTGGTATCAATCACATAATGGAAATTATTCTCTAGGTGATGTTTTTCTCTCTCTCCTTTCTTTCTCTGGAGCAGAAATTTTGTTCATTTTTCTCCTTCATATGCATATAAAATGTTATCATTCATAACTTAATTGTTCTCCAAAGAGTAATTTAATTGGTCATCTTTTTATGTTTGGGTTGAAAATATATATATATATATGCTTATATTTTAATGAAAACCGTCAATGTATCAACAGCCTAATAAACAAATGCATATTAATATCATAAATGAATTTATAATATATTATCTGGATATATATTTAAATATTATAATAATTTTTGCTTATACTAAAGTTGTAGTAACACATTTTTTCAAGTTAAATTATAGGAAATATCAATTCTATTTTCAATAAAGCTTTTGGGTTTGAAATTATGAGCTAACTTAAAATAAAATAAAACAAAAACTTTTATCTTTGTAAAAGTAACATAATATAGATTGTGAAAATAGTTTCATTTGATGTTTAAAAGAACACGTTAAAAAAAAATAATTGAATTTAACAAAATTAAAAAAAAAAAAAAACTACCTTATATAAGTATAAACAAAACGCTGCTATTGATATTATTTAATTAATTTTTTTTTTTTTTTTGTAAGAATGGAATGAGTATTGGCAATTGTAATATATATATAATGAAAAAACCCACAAAAAAAAAATCTATTTTTTAATGTATACTTAAAAATACAGTTTAATCCAATTGAATAAAATTATTTTTTCATGTAAACTAATTATTGCGCTCATGCTATCACTTGAAAGTTCAAACATCAACGTGTTTTCTAAAAAAGTGACCACATAATTATTATTATTTTTACTATCCCAGTCAGGATTTAAAACTAATATAAAATAATTCAACAAATGAAATCTTTAATTTCTGAACTATTAATGCATGCTGTAAATACTTTTTTTTTTTTTTTTAATTAAACACATTTTTTGAACGTAAATTGTGCACATTTAATAAGTTTTTATCTTTTTGACATTTTTTTTAATTTGTTATGGGTGAATTTAAAATTATTTATTAATAAAGTGATAAATTATTTTTATATATTATAAACCATTAAACATCACATGATCACCATTTCTGACATCCATTGATTACTCTGGCTTGCACTGAGTGGCATTACTGTATGGAGAGTTTTGCATGTTTTATATAAATAAATTACAAACATTACAAAGCAAAACAAATAAATCAATTATTTTTTTAATGTCTATGTATTTCTTTTAATGTGAAGAAATGTTTGCTTATTCCCAATATATATTCCCTTGAATATATATATTCTCTTGAATAACATCATACATTTTTTACTAACAATTTAGCAATTTAAAAGATGGTTATTAAAATCTTTAAAAGAAGATATTAAATAAAATACTTCCCTTCAAGCAAAACAGCATTTGATATACATTGATAGAATAAAAAGGTGCATTGAAAAAACAATACTAAAAAAACTCATACTGCCACAACAAACAATCAAGAATACGGTCAATTTACAGAAAGTTAGTATACTAGGTTAGAATTATTGTATTTTGTGCATCTCTATTCCTATTATCACTTTTCTAATTAATAATGGGTTTCACATATTATCTTTCCCTGGCCTTCTTAACACTATTTCTGCTCCATAATGTCACAGCTATCATATTTATTAAAGTCATCTTTCTAATTTTCTTCTCATTTTCTACACCCCTTTAACATATCCTTTATACTTTTTTTTAAGTAAATCAATTAAATTCTCTTTTTACTTCTCATTTTCTTCAATATTTTTACATTTAATATTTTTATAATATCTCTATATCAGGGGCGTCCAACAAGTCAATTGTGATCCACCGGTTGATCGCAAAGCCATTTTTGGTCGATTACGAGGTCAATCTGGCAAGAGCTGTGGGGTAACGAGTGAAACAAGTTAAGTCAAGATTTTCAAGTTTTTTTTGTTATTTTTGTTTTTGTTCTAATTTTTCTTTCAATTCTAAATAGGTGAACTCCACTAAGTCGTATCATTATTAAAAATAATATTTTTAATAGTTGATTTAATGTAGCTAATTTGAATTAATAAATATTGTTAATAATTACTCATGTTGCTTTAATTTCCCCGACATGAGTTTTTTGGCCCGTTAAATAATTGTTATTTTTTATTAGATAGATATATAAAAATAGTATGTATTTCACACCTCCCTACACTTACACTATGCCTATGACAAGTTGATCACCTACGACAACAAGTCACTCGCAAAACATTTTTAAAATAAAAAGTAGATCTTATGAATACAAAAGTTTGCCACCCCATAGATATTATTGCCTGATTGAGATGTCAAATTACCAAGTGACTTCAAATCTTGTTTTTAAGCAGGGTATTTAGCATGCATACATGTGCACATTTATAATTTAAATTACATGCCTAATTTTATTTAATTTCATAATAAATCTATTTTGATTTCAAATTGAAAAAAAGAAAAGTGCATCACAGAGCATAAGTACAAATTATCAAAAATTAATCAAAAGTTTTTGATTTTTTTCATAGGATTGCTAGATGTGATATCATGACCACAAAATAAAACTTGGATTATTACTGGTCATAGCTTAAAATTATCTCATTTATATATTTTATAGTATAAACTTTAATAAATCCCTTATATCTCATGACTTGAAGCATTAACTATTAAAAATAGATATAATTTGGCGACTATTATTAATAAATGTAAAGATCAGTTTTGGAAGTAAAGCCTGTAGTCAAAAGAAAACTCTTTAATTCTGATATAATTTGAATCAATAATAAATCAATTGAATAGTAAGTCCTGCACAGTGCTGGCATCACTATTTAGTAAAAATATTGTGAGGTAAATATTTTGAACAATTATCAAAGATAACTACTATTTCTTAATAATAATAATAAAATATAGTGTAGAAAAAAAAATTTGCATTTTTCATCATGCTCTCTCCCTTAAAAATTAATCATTTCCAATAAGTAGCAAAATATCTAAAACCATTTTAACTCCAGAAGAAAAAAACAGATGGAAGAAAAATTACAAAGAATGGAAAATTAAAAACAACAACAAAAAAGACTAGAATCAGAAAAGGATGGACAAAAATGCAATCTTACTTAAAAGATATCATTATTAATATATATAAAAGTTGTAAATTTAGCACTTTTATTTTATAAAAATACTACAATTAATACAATAAAAAAAAAAGTTAACTTTTTAAAATCAAAATTACACTTAAAAAATATTATGTGTACAAATGATGCATTAGTGTTCATTTACAATTGCTTTTAGCAATCTTAATTTCCTCATATTATAGAATGAACAATCAACTATTTTTTTTTTTTTGGATATAAAAATTTCCTTTAGTGGTAATTTTCCATGTAAATTTCCATTTTAAATTATGTCACTGAGATATGAGCAAGATAAATTTTTAATGATTTTTTTTTTTCTTTTAAAATGTCAGTTATATTTTAATATGGTGAAAAGATTTGCTTTTAAAATATGAAGGGATCATGATTTATTAAAAAGCTTTCCCCCTTTCTTCTGTTGTTCGCTTACCACTAATCTTTTTTAATCGTATCACTGAAGTCAAGCAGACAGATTTACATAAGAAATATTTATTTAAACTCATGTACATGATATGACATATATAAAACATACTGACTTCTTAACTGTTAAAAGATGCAGCATTAAGAATGAATGTCAGGGAAAAAATATAAAATAATCTTTTTCTTAAATGTAACTGGAATGTTAACTTTGCTTGAGTAAAAATAAAAATTAGTATTAATCATAACAATGTGTTATTCTTATTACGATGTCAATATTATAATCTCCACTGGAATAAAATTTTAAATATTTATTATAAAAACATAATCTGAATTTTGGCGGATAACATTTTTAAAAAATTGTAATTGATTTACAAATAATAAAAAATGGTAAAAGGAATGCAATTATTAAATTACAAAGAGTAACGTTTTCATTTTTATTATTAAGTGTTGTCAATCCGACTAGTGATGATAATGTCATCTATTGATTGATGTCAGTCTCCTTATGTGTACTTTAATTACTGTGATAATAAAAGTCCACTAACCTCATTGTTTGCCAACCTCTTTTATCATCAATTTTCATAGGTCATATACTTTTAAAAAATTAACAAATTTCATAATAAGGTATGGCAAAATAAGATAATTTATGTAGCCATTTGATATTAATTTTCCCTTTGCTTGACTATCTTTTGCATACTTTATTCCTTATGCAAACAAAATTGTTTCTTCTTTTTATTTCATATGGTTGAGTGCACTTTTGGTGATGAGCACCCATAATCATACCTCTAATGTTAGCTGTTATTGCTGCTACATTATTTATACTTATATCTAATCAAGCTTGCTATTTTAAATTAAGTTATTCAAATATTCCATTTATTAGACAGCTGGATATTGTTTTCTCATTTGTTTACTACATTTCTATAGTTGGCAATAAACCAAACCTCTTTGATCTTCCTTTTCTAGTCATCTCCCTCTATACACAAAAAGTTGGCTGTCTGTGAATCGAAGCAATGATCATATTGTTTTTTGTAGTCCCCAAACAGACTTAAATTCAGGGTTGTCTTTAGGATGCCTATATAAGTATTTATGATGCACTATTCTGATTTAAAATATTAGACCTAGATTCCCCATATTATACGGTCGTACAGCCTGGATTGTTGCAGAGAATTTCATACACTATCTGCAGTGTGTCCTGCTTTTATAGCTTATCTTTCATATTGTTAATCAACATAATAATTGGGAGGGAGGGTATAAAAGCTAACTTTGAAAGTTGGCCCACAGATCTTTTTTTTATTTTCTTTGTCAATTTCAGAATATAAGGTACAGAAGGTCAAAGATGCTTGGGTTATTGCCAACAATAGAAATGAAATAAACAGAAGAGAAAACAGTATCTAGCAGCCTAATAAATGGAATGTTTAAATGACTTAATTTACATAGCATGTTTTTATAGCAAGAATAATTAGATTTTAATATAAATAAAACAGCAGCAGCAATAGCTAACATGGAAGCTATAATTACAGTTGTTTGAGACTGAACGTGCTCTCAGTTGAATGAGATAAAAAAAACTGCTTCTTTATGCATATGGACTAACTCATGCAAAAGTAGTAGTCATTTGTGTTTCCAGTGAATCTTTGACTTTAATTATTCAAAATATAATTTGAATACTCATGACCTTGGTTTAAAAAAATATTTTGCCATATATAAAAAAAAATGTCTCCATGTTTTATTAATAACACTTCCTATAATATTCCATAACCAAAACTGAAATGTCTTTATCATAAATTTTAAATTCAAATTGCTAACATGACCATCACAATCTTGGTCTTCATCATATTTATCCACCCTTCTATCATTTTGTTCTGTTTGTTAACTTTTCTAATAAATATCTTCAAGTTTTCTCAATTTCTGCTATAACTGATAACATCTCTAAGATTATTAATGTTTTCACTTAGATATTTAGTGTCTCAAAAAATTTTGTATAAAGCATTTCCAATAAAATTATAAGCTATAAGGTTGTTAATATGACATTTGTCTTTGTGGATAAATCAAAACAGCTTCTAAATAATCCACATCAGTGTCATATCTTTACCAAAAGTTTAGATCCACAAGAAAAAGTAGTAAAAGATTGAGAAACTAGCGACAATATTTACATGGGTTTTTGTCCTTATTTTATTCTCCAGTTATAAATGGATAAATAATCATTTAATGACTAATACTAGATAGCTATCAGAAAAAAAAATCCTAAACCTATTAGAATTTTTAAAATGTCCAAATTTTATCTGGGCTAGATTTGAACATCAGACCATGGGCATGGTGAATGAAAACAACTACTATGTCTCAAATCTTTTCTTTGTGAATAAGCAAAAAAAAAAATTATCTAGTAGATCATTGCCCTTGTTAAAAAAACTCCAATATATTACTTACAACAAAAACATTCATCTAGGATGTACATTTCAAAACAACAGAAAATTTATTTTATTTGGCTCACTCTATGTTTTTAACAAAAATAAATAAATAAATTACATTAGCAATAATTAACAGATTTTTATACTATTAGTTAATTATAAGACAAATATTTCTTAATTATTATATCTCCAAATTATTATTTTACCATTGCTAGAGTAATGATGTGACCCATTATTCACCCATCCCATTAACTTATCATGTTTTCTAGTACTATATATATATATATATATATATTTTTTTTTTTTTTTTTTTTTATATATATATATATATAAATATTTTCTATTTATATATAATTATATATAATTATTTATAAATAAAAAAACAATAATAAAAAAAATATTAAAAATATAAAAATATATAAATAAAAAAATAACTTATAAAATTCTATCTATTTGTTTAATTTTTTTTTATAATATTTTATAATTTTATTATTTTTTTTTTTTTTTTAAATTTTATATATATATTATATATCATAACTGAATCTATATAACTAATTTTTTAATATAGATTATAATAATAGAAAATTCTTACCATTTAATATTTATATTAGACATCAATAAACTTTTCTAATTTTAAAGTAACTATCCTTTAAGATAGATCTAAAGCTATATTCTTTTTTTCCTAATGCAATGCCATTACTCAAAAGCAGATTATGGTAACATAATGATCAACACATCTGTCTATCATGATTAAAACTTGTGAAAAAAAATTTAGGTCATAATTAAGCTTAGAATTTTTCTTTCAGGTAGTCAACTCATAACCAATCCAACTGCCATCCTAGATTGATCAGAAAATGGGTATCTAGATAATATTAGTTAGCAGGTAATAAGTCAAACAGATGAAAGTCAATGGTATAGATGAATGTAACATGATTTACAATTTATCATTTGTGAGAAAAGTATATTTCTAAGGGCATCAAGCCCTTAGTAAATATTTAAATATAACATTCTATCCAGGAACTGACTGTAAATCTTTCTTGAGCATTATTCTCTTCACAGAGATTTTGTCAGGATATTTATAAAGCATATAATCCCAAAACATTTAATTTCTTTGGCCTTTAATACATATAAATTACAGAATGATTCTAATTTTTAAAACTAAAATTTAGAAGATTATAATTGTAACCCAAATTTTCAAAGACCAGGGCCCACTAAAACTTTATAATATAATAACAAATAAATAAAAAATGAAAAGAATATATATTAATATCAGGAACATAGTGAGAAATAGTAATATTCCAATAGAAATATTCCTGTCATTACAATAAGAATATTTTAACAGATTTACTTTACCCCCACCCCATAATTGTATACGTACTTAATTCTTTCAGGTATATTTTAAATGTTAGTATTTAATAACTTATCTTGTGTTGATGAATTTATAAATTCTTAATTCAATAATAATTCACATAAATATGCAAACTTAAAATCCAACTTGAATTAATCAGATCCAAAAAATATCATTGGCAATTTTTAAAGACAACTAGAAGTTAGTTGTTTTTAAACATATGTGTTCAAAAAAACAACTATAATTATACAACAAAAGAAAGAGATTATATTTAAAATGCAAATTCAGTTTTACTCAAATGATGATAATGAATTTTTTTTATTTTTCTCATCAGGAAATAAATCTATGAGTCATTAACTCTTTAGTTCACCAATGAACTAAACTGGAACATGATCATACAATTTCTCAGAAGGCATTGTGAGATTCAAGCACAAAAGTGTACAGAAATAGATTCATGAACTTAAGTACTTGTGTTCAATATTACCACGCTAAATCACTTAAATTGCAATGTTACAGACCAGAATTAAATCACTATCACCTATTTTCTCATATAAGTTGGTATTACCTTTCTTCAGGATTCCACTTATTCACTAAATTTCCTGACTACTAATTAATTTTGTGCCTGAAAAGTCAAATCTGTATTTGAAGAAATACAGTTTTATAGATCCTAATAATAGAAAGTGCAATTTAAAAAAGATTTCACAAAATAAATTATCCAGTTATTTATTAACTAAACAAAGTGTCAACCAGATATAATAACATAAGGGTACTTGTGGATATAGTGTACTGCCACTGCTAGAGATGCCATTTCTGCATAAACACACAGAAATATCCACAATAGGGACCCAAAGCAGCAATGCTCGTTCTCGCCACTAAGTGGCGCTGTTCACCATGCGTAAGCACAGGAACATTCCACCAGCTAGATGGCATATTTTGATACTAGAAAATAAGAAAAGATATCTTAAAAGATCATGCCCCATCCTCTTCTAAGATTTTTTAAAATCAATATAGGCCTAAAGTTTATCAAACATATAAACTTATTTACCTAAATTTTAATATTATTATACTTTGTTGCTGATTCTTAAAATTACAATGAAAGAAATATTTTACTTCTCCATGTTTGTCTGAAGGTTTGTAATGATGGCATTTTAGTAGTAATTATTTGTTGAATTATTTCCATCGTCAATGTTTGGAAGCCATTAATTAATCTTATTCTTAAAAAAAAAAAGTGGAAAAATCAGGAGGACCCTCATAAATAAATATATGAAATTTTAACAGATGCAAATAAAGCCTTTGACAGAATAGCTCACAGTTGATTAGAGTGCTACTTTAAATTCAATACTCAATAATCTAAAAATCCAAATTCAATTCCAATGCTAATACTGACACTGGTCAGCCCAACAATACTTAAGGAAGAGAGGAAAATATATCACTTGAAATATTGTGTTAAATACTAACCTGTATGCTATTACTAATAGTTTAATGTATTTAGAAAATTTAAACCAGGTTTATTTTTCTAAAGACATTTTTAATACTAAATGATAAGTTATTTTTTCTCTTCACTAGTAAAAATTGTAATTATAAATATGCGACCTTTTTTCGCATTAAATAGTGAAGCTATAATTATACTATAATATGTAATAGGTCTGCTTAGCACTTTTGAGATTTAATGTTCAAATCTCATACTCATAGCTTTGTGAATGAAAACTGTTGTGATTTGCATATGTGTACAATAAATCATAACAGTTTTCATTCACAAAGCTATGAGTATGAGATTTGAACATTAAATCTCGAAAGCGCTAAGCAGACCTACTACATATTGTAGTATAATTATAGCTTCACTATTTAATGTGAAAAAAGTCGCATATTTATAAATACTAAATGATAAAAATAATCAATACATAATTAATATTTTGCTTCTCCATTGCTCTATAACAATCCATAATACATTATACAAACATCAATTTTACTATTGTTTTAAAATTATACAATCTTGTTATATATAAATATACAGTTGGACCACCATATTGGCTGTCTTAAACCAACTGATTCAATAACAATAGTTTAGAAAAAAATTAAATAGTAAAAAAAAAATTATAAATTTTACATAAATAATATTTGCCTGTATAGCAGCAGTTATTTTCTAGTCTCATCCAATCATTGTCTCACACACTCAATCAATCATATTGTAGCACAACCATTTCTATTTCTTAAGCTACTGCTGTGATTTAGAAAATGAAAATTTTATTTCACATAGCTCCAAAGCAAAGCTATTAAAAGCCTTAAAAAAGCCATAAAGTGCTATATTTATGTGATAAGATAATAATAATTGATTTAGTTTGAAAAAAAAAAATCATATGTGAATTGGCCAGAATGAATAAGAACAGATTATCAATTGTTCACACAAACATTACTTGTGTTTTGAAAATACTAAACATTATATGCATAGTATTTAATCAAGACTGAAAAAGTATTAAATTTGCAGTTTAAAAAAATATTTCAATAAATATTAACATTCTACTTCAGCAAAAAGCTTTGAAATTTTAGCAGGATAAACCGTAATGCATTGTGTCATTAAAAAGCATTTAGCATTTATGAAGATTTTAACAAAAATGTTCTATTAAAAATCAATATGAAAACCTCATAAGACATTATATCTTCTGTATTTTTCCAACAACAATTTTCACCAACAGCCAATTAGAAAGACAGTGTAATGTTTTCTTTTATTAAAAATACTAGAACACATAGTAGACACATCTTACGTACAATACAGAACACAGATATGTAAATGTGCTCTCTAACAATTTATTACTCCATTGTCTTTCCTAATTGTATTTTCCATTTTTCATTATTGTTGCTGTTTATAACCATTTCGGTTGATAATTTAATTTAATGAATTAAATTGTATCATCAATATCTTTACATAAATATTTAATAAAACATCTATACTGTGTATAATATTAAAAACAAATGATATAGTTATAGTGAAGATTATTATTTATCCTCTTTAGAATCCATAGAAATTATTGGAACTAAATAACATGGATGAGATAGTATTATATATTGCATTTCCACTTTTTTCATTCATGCTTCAAAATTTATGTAAAATCTCTCAGATTTAAACACTGTAGAAAAACACAATTTAATATTCTACTAAGAGATTATATAACTTCATTTAGACAAATGACAAAAATTGATGACTCATTTGCAAGATAAATTTTTAAAATTGTATTTTCAATTTTGTTTTATAATAATAGCTTCATTTTCTCTCTTTTTTTAATGATTCTAATTTTAATGCAAGTAATTCTATATTTAATTTTTATATTTAAGAAGAATGAGATCTGTCATGAAATAATAAAAATAGTATCTCTATTTATAAAAAATATATACTTATAGAATAAGGCTCACAGAATTAAATAAAACAAATTTCTGTGAGCAGATAAAAACATTACAGTTTATTTCATATATAAAAATAATCAACTGGTTAATAATACAGGTTATATAATATTCAATCAAGCACTAGAAATGACAGAAGTTTTGTCATTACAAAATCATGCATTTTGCATAATATATTCATGCATCTTAAAGATAAAAAATATATTGTGAAAGTTCATAAAAATTTTTTGATGTAACTCTAAATATACAGTGCCAGAAAAATATGGCATACAAAATTTGGCTAGGATTATTACTTGAAAATAATATTTTTTGCTTTGATTTTCAGGTTGGAAATCGTAACATACATAAGACATCAGTTTGTTTTGTCAATTTCTACAAATGTATAGAGCTTAATATGTATGTGTATGTTAAATAATCAACTAGAATCAGGCTTTATTATTACAAATAATAAAGGCTAGCATCTTAAAATTTTTATGGGGATATCTAAATTATGTTGCTATATAACACATGTATTGATTCAAAGATGGTGCTTGCAGGTAATACGTAAAAGAATCAATCACTTTTTTACTGAGACACACTGTGTATTTCTGAAGCAAATCCTTAATATAATTGCCATTTTTAAAGAAATTAAATTTAAAAAATATTCTCTAACATACCTATGATAATTTTTTCTTTTTAATTTTCTTGAAATGTATTACTTAGGAATTCAATTTATAAACATTGTATTTCTACATTAGCAAGAACAAATATGACACTTTAGTTAGAGAATAATGCTCAGAGGAGAAAATATTCAAAAAATAAATTAGATTTTTTTTTTTTTTAAATTGCAGTGGGAGGAATTCTACAATAAATAACAGTTATTAACATTAAAAACTATCTCACACAAAGAGTAGGAAAAAAACTTATAAACAATTATATCTAAAAAATAATGCTCTATAATTCATAAATTTAAACTCATGAAAGGCCAAAAAAATCAAACATGTGACATGGTTTGTTTTTTTTTTTTTAAGGAAAAAGCTTCATTAGTTTAAAAAAAAAATAAGTGTGCTATGTACATAAAATTTAAATTGCTTTTAAAAAGATTTTTTTAAAAAAAAAAAAAAAAAACTTTATAGTTAAATATTTTAGTTATCAGAAAGCAAAATAGATTTTTCTATGAAAAGAACATTAAAAAAAATAAATATAAATTATCACTAATTCCAAATATAATTTTAATAAACAAAAAAATCACAATCAATGCTGATATCTGACATTTTTCCTAAGCTATATTATAATTTAGGGCAGTATTCAATTTGTCAAGAATTTTTAAAGGTTCCCGAATCAATTCTCAACTAATTAAAAAAAAAACATTTAGTCAATTGTAATTAAAAAGTATCACTTTTGTGCTTGCATAATTACAACAATGTTGCTTAATTATCAATAATCATTTTATATAAACAGCATTTAGAATATAAAGTTTTAAACAATGTAGTTTGTGCTGACTGCCATTTTGAATTCTAAAAATTACAGCCGACTAAAAACCACGCTGACATATCCAACAGATGAATGACATAAATATTCTATAAAAGTACTTTAAATTCATATTTTAGAAATTATAAGCTAGTAAAAATAATATGCTTTATTTTATTAGGGATTTTTTTTAAAAAAATTATTTTCATAAAATATTTGAAATATGAAGGTGCGAAGCACCAGAACTTGCGGGGGTGGAGGAAGGATGGTTTGATCAATACGAAGTATCAGTCAAAAGTTGCAGATCTGATCAAAACAAGCTTATAATTTCCAAATACTAAAAGATTATACTATATGCCCATATGAAATAAAAGTATATTATTTTTACTAGCTTATAATTTCTAAAATATGCATTTGAATTACTTTTATTCAATATTTATGTCATTTATCTATTGGATGTGTCAGTGGTGGTTTTGGCTGGTCTTTAGATTTCAAAATGGCCATGAATGCAAACTAACATTTATTGCATTCTGCAGAAAAATGTTTACTGCTTCAGGACGGATGATAAAATAGATAAATTTAATTGTTGAGACTGATAGCAAAGCTTTGGAGATGACTTTAAAAAATTTCTAAACTTTCACATGAACCCAGGAGATAAGTTTCATTCCAGGTACAATAAAGCTTTAAAAAAAATTTGTAATCTTTATTTTTGAAAATAAGTTATATAGCCAATCCAAATACCCATTCACAGCAATGGAAATTATTAGTAAGAAAACAAAGGACCCAAATTCATTGAAACTGACCAGATGACTGTTAATGTGCTCAGTATAAAATAAAGCAAGACTATAATATAAATTCATCACTGATAGAGAAGTCATACTCTTGCAAAAAACAAAGTCAACAGTTTGCCTTCATCTTGGTTTAATCAAACCAAGTTGCTATATTTAAAATACTTCAATATTCTTAAGATTATATTGAAAATCAACATAATTCAATGCTAAACTAATTGTAAAATATCAGTTTCATCAATATTTTAGTTGTTTTCCTGAAAAAAGAAGCACCTAGGCCATCCTAATTACAAAAAGTAAGAAAAGACTTGGATTTATTGACTACATATATAGCTTTAAATTTTTGTTTTATTATATTTATGATGCTAACAAAAAGATATATCTAAAAATCATAATAGTTAATGATATTCATTATATTCAACCCTCAATTATCTTTTTTTATTTATTTCAAAAGTCTTTCAAACTATTGAGTTATGATGATGGAGACAAATGCTGAAGAGTAACAAGTTTTGATTAGAATGAAAGAAAAAAAAAGTTTGCCTGCTGTTACTATGAAAAAAATACATAGCACATTAAGACACTTGATCTGAAATAACAGAATAAATAAGGGTATTACTAGAAACAAAAACAAAAAAAATGACTAGAAGAGAAATCATCAAAAGATATTTAAATGATAAGAAAAAGTAAAAAAATGGACAATAAAAAATAAGACTAGATCATGATAATAATATCTAACCATAGGATTAAGAAAATGAAGATATTCAAAATTCATGACTAATATATAAGTAATATAAATAAAGTATTTAACAGTGAATCCCAAATCTAAATTTTAATAATATTTTATAACAACAAAGAAAGTAGATTACTTCATTTATTATTACTAAATTGAAAAAAAAAAACTATATCTATTATAGATTTGCCTATATAATTAAGAAAAATAGGTTAGAGATAAGAGGGTCCCTCTTATCTTTATAAAGTCGAATCTTGCATTGTGAATTATAGAGGTCTCTCTTGCTAAAATTAAGCACTCAAGGCACATGTACTAAGGTTTTAGCCTTATATAAGTATTACATGCTGATATAACGCTTAATAAGAATTAATATTTACAAAATCAATAACATACTTATTGACAAAAAAAAACAAAAACAATGCAAACATAAAAAACATATAAAATATTATTTTGTTGTTTCAATTGTTTCCTTATTTAAAATAAATTTTATGCCTTCTTTCTTAAAATTGATCTTTTGGATTTTTTTTTTTTTTTAAATGGATATAATCTGAAAAAAGCATTTTTAATTTGAAATTTCTGTTTCCAAGTCTTGTTTGACCTATGAACTATTTTCATTTCAACAATAAATTGTAAACTCAGTCTGTTAAAAAAAAAAAAAAAAGACAACTGACTATGATTAGGATGATTAGATTATCTATATTTACTGATATATATATATATTTTGCTTATAAATATGTGGACAAACTAATTTATTTATTATAAAGGTTTAAAAATCACCTTTGAAATTTTGTTTGAATAAGATAAATTTTTATCAAAAAGTATTTGGATTAATGACATTCAATATACATCTGGGTCTCTTTTTATGTGGTAGATACATTCTGCAGAAAACCCGCATAAAAAAATCGCACAAAAATAGACTTAATTTACCTTGAAAAATTTGGGATACATTCCATAATTTTCAAAAATTGCATAAAACCAAAACAACAAGGTAAAAATACTTTAAAATTTGCATAAAAAAAAAATAAGGAAATAAAGTATAACTAAAAAAAAATTTCAAATATTCGAAAAAAATTAATAAAAGACAAAGCTTTTTTTACTTTTTTATTAACTACACCTGGGTCTCGTTTTACGCGATAGATAGGTTCCTCAGAAAACACGCGCAAACAAAATCGTGCAAAAATAGACGTAACTTACATTGAAAAGGGGGGAATGCGGTCTGTGATTTTTCAAAATTCGCATAAAAACAAAGCACCAACGTAAAATTACTTTAAAATTCGCGCAAAAAAAAAAAAATAAGGAAATAAAATATGATTAATAAAAAATTTCAAATTCGAAAAAAATTGATACAAGACAAACTTTTGTTAACTATAATATTTAATTTTATTCAAAATAATATATTTTTATGCATAAGTTACAGTACAGTAATTTACATTTTTTATACACATTTTAATTATTATAGCTATTTGCCGAAAAAAACGTTCATATGCAAACAACTAGCGCCAACTTCACACTCATGTTGTGTCGATGGTTTTCTGTGACAGCGTAATTAGTAATTAATTTTTGAAACGATGATTTTATTAATTGTTTATGAAACTAACAACTAAAAATTAAATTCTTATTTTGTCTTTAATTTTCAATTCCGTTTAAAAATCAAATTTCACATCACATTATTTCAAGTCGCCGTAAGTAATTTTTAAATTGTTAATTACAATTAAAAATCAGATTTTAATTTTTGTCAAATTTAATTGTGCCCACTGCTATTACTGACCTTTTAAAAATAAACTTGTGGACACTAAATGATTAATAATTGATTACGTTCTTTTTTAAAAAGCAAAAACAGAATGTGATTTAAAATGCAAAATTAACTCACACAATGTTTGAACAAATTTACATTATAATCTTGTAAAATTTAATGTGTGTATACATAAAATGTGGAAATCATGATTTTAATTTCATTATTGCATAAAATCTTACTATTATAAAGCGCTGAAAATATTAAAATTACTAAGTTGAAAGTCGAATTCCAATAATTGCTATTACTTTTAATATACACGGAATTTATTATTTAAAGTAATGGCGCAATATCGGAGTTCGACTTCCGGTGAAACACGAAAATCGTGTTAAATAAGTCCGCATAAAAAGAGACCCAGGTGTATTTAATTTTATTCAAAACAAGTTTTTATATGAATAAGCATTTATTTTATAACGTCTTGCATGCGATTATAAATTACGATAGAATGACAGCCTGTTAAGCTAAATTGCGCAGACGCTGTGAGAATGTTATTAATAAATGAATACCTTCGAACAACCACATGATATAGTATTTATATAAGAGTAAAAGGAATTCATTTATTAATAACATTCTCACAGCGTCGGCGCAATTTAGCTTAACAGGCTGTCATTCTATCGTAATTAATAAGTTTTTATGTATAATTTATTTTACATTTTTTCACACATATTTTAATCATTATGGATGCAGATTCATTTGTAAACTGGTGATAAATCAGATTTGTCACAAGAGGAAACACAAACCGCAGAATTAGTACAACTTCAGTTTCGTGCTATGTTAATGGTTTTCTGGCGTCAATGTAATCGGTGTTTAAACTTTGAGACAATGATTTTACTAATTGTTAATGAAGTGAGATATCTAGATGTACAACTGTCTAGCTCTCATTGGAATTTAAGAGCTCATTCATAATTCATGTCATTAAGAAGAAAATGATTTTCCAATTGATTAGAAGATTGAAGACTTTCTCAAATCATTTTTTCTGTGAAAGGAACAGGCTCCACTTCTGCTTCATTATCTTTTTCTAAATCTTCTACAGCATCTCAGCATCTAAATTTATTGCTAAACCTTTTTCCAACAGGCACTTAAATTATATAAAATTTAATGTGTGTATATAAAATGGGAAATCCTGACTTTAAGTGAAATACAAACTTCTTTATCGCATAAAAGAAAACCGCATAAAAAGAAACATGAATCGCATAACTTCAAAATCACATTTAAAAAATCTGCATAAAAAGGACCCAGGGTGCATACATATATAAAGTTTTTCAAACCAGTAATAACTTGAACAATAAACATTTTATTTTATTATTTGCTTGGACTAGTACCCATAAATTTAGTATGGTTTTTTCATAAAAGAAATTACACTGAAATATGCTTACATTATTTTCAAAATTACTGTGAATATAAGCAATTCATTTAATTAACGTTAAAATGTCTTATCATATATTTAAATACAATTATGATTCTTTTTTTTTCTTTTACAAAATAGCATTGAAGCATATTTAATTAAAAAATAATAATTCTAATTTTATTATTTTTTTAAGAGAAGTTGCTTATTCCAATTTTAAAAGATCTGTGCCTTTACTGACCTCACTTTTCTTTTTCATATTTAAAAATATAATCCTTTTAGATTAATTTCTATTCAATGATTCAGTTCTTTTCCCATGTTGTATATATATATATTTCTATGTGCAATTATAAGTTGGAGTAATTGACCAATAAGTCCTACAGTGAGATCAAATAGTCTACTATTCCTACCACTCTCTAAATATAATTTATACATCATAAACAGTGCACTTTAATCATAATAAAACCTTTGCACCAATATGAATCTCATTTTTCTCATTACTTTTTTTTTTTAGCCTTCTTTCTAGTTTGGACAATTGCTTTTCACTATATATTTTCATCAAAAAACAATTTTTATTTTTTTAGTGATTTATCTATTCTCCCCCCCCTCCCATACAAATAAAGCAAACTGTTATACATTTAGTAATCAGGTTTGATAACTTTAAAGAGTCTTCCAACAACAACTACCACACATAACCAATTAATATATGATTTTCATGAATGGATTGTTTGTAATCACTTTTACTAACAAATATTCTAACTTTCAATTTATTTTAATATATTACCTGTAAAAATTAAAATCTCAATAAATTGTTGAGATTAGAAAGCAATATTAAACTATAACCAACAAATAAAATAAATATATAATTAGTTTCTTGGAAATCCATAAAACATTCAAGCATCCATGTGACAGGTGGGGACAAATTTAATTCAGTTGAACCAAATTAGTTTGGGTTGTTTGTTTTTTATCTTTATTCAACCATGAATTGATTTTAGCTCTTGACACACACACCCCACTTTATTCCTATGCTAAATCCAATAGGATGCCACCGATGATTAAATTTACTGCTTGATCATATTAAGAACTGTATTGATCAATACTGTAATTTTCAATTTAGATCAGTAATTCTATTAACTTTTCATTTATGTCATTTTTTCCAATAAGAATGAATTGAAGTGAATTTTTGAATACATGCCTGTGTGATATTTCACAAAACAAAAACAGTATTTTTAATAATTTAAATGTGTTTTGTTTTATTTGGTAATTATGCAGTGAAATTAATTAAGATATAATTTTTTAATCTGAATTATTATTAATATATACTAAGATCTAACAGATAATACAATCATTTAAATTATTCAAAAATGACAGAAAAATTGTTTCAAAATTGATTTTGAATTTCAATGTTTTTGTATTTTGTGTTTGATTTCTATAAATTATCATACATATTTAAAAGTTGCTATAATAATGTCTAGATGTCTGGTATTTCTTTTATTGATTAAATTCACTTATTTGGCAACAAATGAAATATATCAAAAATAAGACAAATATTAATTTCTATTTATAATTAAATAAAAAAATATTTGATGGTTTCACAAATGATAAAACTGAAATAAGACTTGTTATTAAATCTATTTGCAAATTATATAATTAAATTCTCAAATGTTCTTGAAAATACTAAACATCTCTTCAGATGTTTGGCATTTAAAAATATCCAAAGAATATAGTATGATAAGTGTGTGTATATGTATATATGCACAGCCAGCAGTAAATGTAGTCTGAAATCTTTAAGATAGAATACATATATTAATCAAAAAATTGATAATATTTTGCACAGACCTAAGGACTTAATTACTCTTGAGACCTAGACAGTTCATGAAATCCTTTGTGAAATTTGCACAATTTCTGATGTATGAGATGAACATTCCAATGAAATAAATTCTCTCTTTCTCCATGATATGAATATTGATCATAATATATAGATTTTTCAAATGCTAGAATCCTATCCAGATAAGACATTCACCAGTAAGAAAAAAAAAATCAGAGAAGCCATTAAGATCTTCAAAAAATCATGATTATACATGTAAATTGTTTCCCTTTTGGAATAAAAAATTAAAGCCCAATAATCAGAAAAAATTATTGTTGATTGTATATAGATTTTTTCATCTATTGTCATCATCTCATTTTCATATTTTAAAATTTTCTGTTTTTTTTTTTTTTTTACTGGCTAAATCTTTAATCTTGTTCTATGTGTTGTTGCTTGCAATGACTTGCTATACTTTTAAAATAATATTTCTTATCTAGTTGTTGGCAGGGGTAATCCAACCAACAGACAGATAAACCCAGTCAATATATCCTTCATAATTATTCTCTAATCAAAATCTTTGTTTTAATCCTTCACAAAACTGTCATTGTTTAATATGCCTTGATTATTAAACACAATATATTTTTTATAGGTATAGCATTAAATTAGCACATATTAAACAGACATATTTAATTTTCTTTTTTAATTAGGTTGAATAGTATAAAAGAAATAAACATGATATTACAACTTTGTAAGCAAATTCAATGCTTTTCATTATTAATAAAGGTTAATGCCCAAAAAGAAGTTTGCAATTTGAGTCTATCTTCTATTGAATGCTGATTACTCAATCTTATAACAAAAGTTTCTGAAATGGAATAATAATATGGATTGCTGCTCTTAATACCCAGAATTGAAAAAAGTCAAATATGTCCTTTTCACCAAAGAGTTAAGTGCTTACAATTAGTATATAACTGACATCAAATATATCAATTCTATCCTACTGAAAGACCTGTATAACTGCTGTCTATTGACTTGTTTGTGTAATAAATAAAGCTACATGTGTGTGCATAACTAGTAAATACAAAAAGACATTTGTAATCACTCTGGAAATATGAAAATGTCTAATATGCAAAATTATCTAAAATAACAATTTGACCTAGATATGCTAATTTACATAAGGAAAATAATAAACTTTATGCAAATTGACAGAGTTATACTTAATGACACAGAGAGCCAGAGAGCAGTTTAGGGAGTGCTAAATGTCATGCAAGCAGTAAGTGCTTGTTAAACCCACAACTAAAAGCAGTAAAATATGCTGAATAAAATGATATAGTGAAAAGTTAACAACAAACTAAAATAAAGAACTGTAATATAGATATGCAGCATTATAGTTCAAATCTAATAAGAACTGCCCCTGCATGATTTAGATTGTTTAATTAAAAAAACTCAACCAGCAAGAGGTTAGTTGAAACACTACCTAATTACTAATATTATATATATTAGGAGTAATAATCTCAGTTAAATTATTAAAACGTTTTGTGTATTATTTCTAAAATAATTAATATATGCAGCTGCCTTAAGTTAAGTCTGACCCAAAATCATAGAATACTTAAAATGTGGATTATTAGCATGAATAGTGTAAACAAGTAAAATGTTTCTGGTTAGACCAATAACTAGAAACTAGTCTGGATGTTTTATTGATATTCTTATCGAATGACTATTGATTATTCAAGCATACAGAAGATGGATCTGGAGTAAATAATGACGTAAATTACTTGTTTTTAATGCAAACCTGAGCACAGATATTAAACTACCAATAAAAAAGAACTTATAATAAGGATCTATCTGTAGTAAAATATAATTGAAAATTATTGCCATTTAGTTTAACAATGTGTATACATATATTATGTATATCCAAAATAATCGAATCCATGTCATTCAGCTAGTAAATGAAATTTTTAAGCATTCCTGAAACATTAACTTGACATGATAACCAGTGTAAGATTATGTTTGCCTCTTGTAAAAGAATATCTTGCTTTTTGAATGATAAAAGATGTTAGGATGTGTGAGTGAATAAAATATACCAGGAATTCTTTTAAAATCAAGATTTGCTTATTAAAATTTGTGTGAGCGCGCACATATTTATTAATTTTGAACAATGGCTTTATTATTGCTTATAATTATAACAAAAGTTGGTTATAAATCGTGAAAACAATCTACTCCCACTTGCTTCTCTAATTGACTGTTTTTTCAAGAATTAAAGAAAAAAAAAGCTAAAATGAAATCATTAGGTAAGGAGAAACATTGATAGAATACTTGCTAATTTAATTAATATTGCTAAAAGGTAATAGCTGAAAAACTTTTCATTGTTTATTATTTGAAATTAAAAAAAAACATTTAAAAGAAAATGTATAAAAATTACCATATAAAAATCGGTTGTTTTTTTTTAATGTTTATTTGATTATATATAAAAATAAAAAGTAGGTTCGGCGTAATAAATTTTTTTCCTGTGAATGAAATTTATTGCTTTTAAATTTTATTTTATAATACTATAAAAATGCTTTATTGATTATACATGAGCAATAAAGTTAATCTTATATTGAAATCAGTCTTTTATTTAACGTAAAAAGCGGCAGATTTTTGATATCTTTTGTTTTTTATTTTTCATGGGATTGTGGCAGGGCATCCATTCTCATTCCATGACTTAGAGACGAGTTCGAGCAGTTGAAAAAAGATTTTTTTCTCTCAATAACAAAGAAAACATACAATTTTACTTTAGTCAGTCGGCCCATGGCCAATCGAAAATAGCTATTCAGTGTAGTGTTGGTAAATGGGTAACTAGCTATATAGAGGTAAAGATTCTAGATAGATGAGATGAATGTCGATGAATTAAGTGTAAGAATAAAATCTACAATTGTAATATAATGTGCCTTCATCACTTGTGTGTAATGATCCTGTGATTACTCTGTATTTTTTAACCATTATTTATTTATACTGTGCAAGACAGCAGTAGCTAATGCAACAAAGCTTTCATATAATAATAAAATATTTCAAACTGCACTACGAAAAAAAAGAACTATTACAAAAAATACCAAAATCATTTTTTAATGACCTTTTGTTGTTAACAAATTTATAATATAAAGATTTATTTATACTCAGGTGATAGCAACAATTTGTAGAAGCAATGGGGGATTACATTAAGAACTAATCATTATTTCTAATAAACATGACTACTTACTTAGTTTTAATTTGTCATATCTCACCTTACCATCAAATAATGAAATGATCCAGTTTCCAGCTAATCTAGATCGGATTGAGCATTCATTGCTGTATACAGATAGATAATGCACAATCACTGGCAAGAACAGGCCAATAGGCGATGATGCTCACTAAAACCGAATGTTTCCATTAAGGTTAAATAGTCAGTCTTTTTGAAGGTAGGGTCAGAAAACTATTGTCATAAAGTTGAAAAACAGAAGTGATGTTTCTCCAGATAATAGTGATTAAGTTAAACAATTGACACTGCAAGGCAAGTTCAAATTCAGGATTAGAATCTGCTAGAAGCAAATAATGGCATGAGACAAACTGCCATAATTGAGCTGGAAGTGTCATTGGACCTGCTCAAGAGGCAGGCTGGCAAAGTACAGCTAGAAGTGGTAGGAAACTTATAAGAATAATTGGAGTCCCTTTTCCCATAGTTCACCACAGAACTAGGAGATATCATAGCCAACAGTAGCAGGCAGAGTATAGCCATTGTAAAATATAGTATTTATTTGTTTTCATTTCAGTAATAAATATAATATTAGAAATGTATTTACATGTGTTTGTATGTACATGAATCTGAGATTATTAAATCAAGTATACAATCTAGACAAAACACAATAGCCAGCTTAAACATCTATACTGATCAATAAATGATTATCTAAATATGATTATCTATAGAAGGACAATCTGTATTGGATTGGTCAGACAAGAATTGATAAAGTGATTATAAAAACAAACAAACAATATAGTTATAGTAGAACACAATCTGATCCCTGTTTGGGGGATTCATATTCCAAATAATTGAGCCTACAGTTTCTTTTTCCCTTAATAATAACGTTTTGAATTTAGCATTCATTTGATAATAATTAAATTTAATACTTAAATCATCAGATACATTTAGTTTTTAATTAAATCATTTAGAATCAAAGTTTAATCACTCACTATAAAAAAAAAAAGCTTGCAAACTGTTTTATAAAAAAAAAATATATAGATATTGCATTATTTAATTAGTATTTATTGAATTAATTTTAGTAATATATACATTAAAATATTTGCTAATTAAATTTTGAACAAAGCTTAATTATCAGCATTTGTAATTACAAAGATTACAACTGAAAACAGTACACTTATATGGATAAAATATTTACATTATTTACAAAATTAACTGTATGTATAAAGGAAAGTTTAGATTACACATATATCAGCTTATCAGACTAAATGCTTAACTACTCCATAATACAAGGATGAGTGTTATGAGGAGTGTTAATGTTAACAAAAGTACAAATTATGAGAGTGCACAACTGAAATAGATTGTTTGTATGTTTTGTTCATGATGTTATTAGATAAGAATTTGAGAGAGTATAAGATTAATTAAATCATTTGTTATTTCTTTTAAGTACATTTTACTTCTTATTGTCAAATATCATGGATCACTGGTTCTTAGTCTGTGAACAATCACAGATGTATTACAAAAATGAAAGCATTTCACATATTTTTAAGCAATTGCTTGAAGAAGGTGACTGTGTTTTGTAAACACAAGCAAGCATAGAGAGAAGTTTGAAAAAGTGTAGCATTTCTTCTGGATAATTATTGTATAAAACAAGTAAATTTGAGATTTAACTTGAATTGGTTAATGAAAAACATTTTGTTTGGAATTGTATTTTGTAAAAGATTGAACAGAAATTTTAAACGTGAGTGAGGAACACAAAGGTTTGGAACTTAGTTTGAGTCATAGAAAGTGGCAAGGTTGTCTTTAGATGTCTGGGTGGATGTCATTTTCTTTAAATCTCTAAATGATATGCCAACAAGAGATTTGATATTATATTGATATAATGGATCAGTATGCTCGAAGGTATGCTCTATGAAAAAAGGACACCAAACTTTTGGAAGTGAAACAAGCAATATCACTGAGAATTGAATTAACAAGAACTGCTGCATATATTTTGGCCCTAACAAAGGATTTGGAGTTATCAAATTGATGTTTCCTCTGCAGATGGAAAGCATGCAGTTCTGATTAATAAAAGATGTGATGATGTATGCTTTGATTACAGATAAACTTATTGTGAGATGTAATAATTACATCTGAAGGCTATAGCAGGCAAGTACTTCACAAAGTATAGCATTCATTATGCAAACTTTTACAATGAAATAGAGCATTTTGGGGCAGAATGCTTCCATTTTCATATAAATATGTTCCCAATGAAACTGTTCAAGTGATGACTTAATTTTGTTTTAGACAGAATAATTGTAAAGCCAAAAAAAAAAGATGAAGTTATCTGTAAAAAATGATGATGGTTTACCACCTGTAGACAACTGTCACATAGATGATTTGCAATGCATTTTTCAATTTCCTTAATCAGAGAATCTATATAAATTACAAATAGCAATAATATACATGGTGAGCATTATAGAATGTTACAATTATATTTGAAAGATGTAGACAAGTGCATACAATTCTTTAGTGCATTGCAATGAACAGATGTTTCCAGCTGACTAATACAACATAAGCTGTTTTACTCTTTGATAAACAATATTGATTTTTGGGCTTAAAGAATAACTTGATAGGCAGTGACCTTTTATTACATAATGTGAAGTAGATAATTTTGGCAGAATAAGTTCAGTTTTTTTTTTTTTAGAATTATTCTTGCAAAAAATGTTCTCAAATGCAATAAAATGCAAGTTTTTTTTTACAAAGGGATTATTTCGATTTCCTTGAAAAAATAAAATTAGTTATATATATTTCAACTCTTTTGCTTCTATTAAAACACCCTTACTTAGATTAATTTTTTTTATTAAAATTTACTTTAATAAATTTTAATATTTAAATACCAGTATAATATATATACTTAAATTAGATGTAATTAAAGGGGATTTGAACCCAGACTTTCAAGCTCCCTTCAATCATTCATTCTATCTAATAGAACTGATACACATGACCACATACATGTGAAAAAGATAAATGATCTCCAATATATGTAGTTTGTATGCCCAGATAAAATGAATAATTGAAGGGAAATTGAAAGTCTGGATTCAAATCCCCTTTAATTTAATAAATTTTATTTATGTCTATGTCTTTGTTTATTTAATGAAAGTAAAGTACTTTTATATACCTAACCCATGCACACACATACATGCACATTAAAAAAAATTCTATTGAAACATTGCATCTCTCTTTTGACCCATTATTATATATTTTAAAACAATTTTGAATAACCCATTAGTTTTACTATAACATTTATGTACTGTTTACTGACCACCTTTTCAAGCTTCTATTTCCAGCAGTAAAATAGACATATGTAAGAAAGAGGGAGGAAGGAGAGAGTTTTGCATACACTAACTGAATCAACAGTAAAAAAAAAATGAAAAAAAGATTACTACATCCAACTCAATGTAACAACTGCTCCTGTAATAAAAGATATGGAAAATTTAAGCTACAACTTAAAATTAATTACTAATATTGATATTTTCCAAGGTAGGCCTAACACATAAAACTTGATCCCATATACTTTTCTTGCTCAAGGACAAACTTTATTTAACTATGGTATATATATATATACAGTATTAAATTTCTATACAAAATGGTAAAATGGTTGAATATAATATCCTATAAATTTAAAGATAAATTAATATTCATTTAATTCCTTTTTTTAATACACATATATGGACAATATATAAATTCAATTATATATTTGAAAACATAAGAAATGTTTAGTTGTCAGTAGTTCAATCATTGGACAGAATCAATCAAATGTAAACATGTATTAGAAACAATAACTCACTAAATTTACACTATTCATGCAGCCATCTATTGAAGCTTGAGTAATTAATAATTACTAAATAATAGTGTTATTTATAATCAAATTCCCAAATAGTTTCTGACTTGGCCAATGAGAAGCATCAGATTGTATATATATGAAAAACATCAATCTTTTATGATAACCTTGAAAGTATCAATTCTTATCTTTCAATTTACTAATAGTCCTGAAGTTTTTCAGTGCAATGGTCTGTAAAAGAACCAGTCTCTGAGCTATTTTTGCTGAAGTTGTGATAGAGCAGATTAAGTAATTCAACTTAAGATCTCTTTATCTAATTAGAAACTAAGCCATGAATTTTCACTTATTGGAAAAATATCAAATCATAAAATGATACTGTAAATATATACATGCATATAAGCCAAACAAAAAAAAAAGAAGTTAAAAATACTTTTCATAGATTTTAATTCTATTGCTAGATTATAATTTTACAATGCAATCAAAATAAGAACCTATCTCAAGATCCATTATTTCACTTAGTAACCATTAAAAAAAAAAAAAGTAAACAAAAATAAATAAGTTAAAAATTTGTAAAATCATAATAATAAGAATGCTCCCACTTTATATATACCTCTATAATCAAACACACATATTACCTAATTACAAATAAATGCATCCTATCATCAAGAAATGTGGATAAAATTATTAGAAATTCGATACCTTAGATATGTTGGATCATTCACATTTAATCAAGATTGATTTTTATTTTTAAGAAGAAGGAACAACAAGATTAGTAACTTTATTTTTGTTTTTATTTTATCTTCATAATGTGGTTTACATTCTAATTTTCCACACTTTCTGTTTCTAAATATAAATAGCACTGTTGAAAATTTCTGGTGATAGTTTATATTCATTTATTAGATATTAGTTTCATTTAATGTTATGCAATCTTCAATTTAATTTTTAAAATACAGCTAATGTAAATATTAACTTGAACTAATTTTTTTTTAAGGTATTGTATTTTTTCAAAATTTCAGTTTCATTAGTTATAAATAATGTGTTGTTTGTCTATTGTACAGTATTTTTTGTTAATTATTTTTGTTATATCTTAATTTGTAAACTACTATAATTCCGTCACCGAAACATATTTTTGCAGTTTAACCCTATTATTCCTCTTAAGTATAAAACTATAAATAGTTCATTTGCAGCAGTTTGGAAAACATTCAGAACATATTTTCAAGAACAGCTTGTATGTCCCAATTTCATTATTTCTTTGGAAATCATTAATGCTACTACAAGCAGCATGTTATTATATATTCTCTTTATATAAATATTTTTTTAAGAATAATATTTGTATCTTCAATAAGTAAAACAAGAACTTCTCTATTTTAATGCCACTAGAATAAATTTGAATCATCAGTGATTATCAGATAGTAGTGCATTTGAATCCCCATTCCCAAAGCAGTTTCTGGTTCAAAGCTGGAAAAACTGCATTATATCGAACTTCAATCTCTAGTCTTATTAATCAAAAACTGAACAGAGGATTTAAATGCTTTACCATCTAGTAATCAATGGTTACTCAAGCTTACTATATATGGCATTAGAATAGAGAGTTGTTCTTCCTTTATTATATAATGTATATATTAAATTAGGTCATATGACATGTGACTATTTTTTTTTTTATATTCAAATAAATAAAATCATACGTGAATGTAATTTTAAAAGTAAAAAAAACAGATTTATAATGATGGGCAAATGGAGACATTTATACATTTAACCACACATGGATTCATTAAATATAATGATAGATAAGAATATTGCATAAATAATAATCAAATGGCTTTATTTTTTGCAATTCCATAAGAAGTTCAAGTGGTGGAAGTGTCAGAACTGAAATGCATCTGAGGATAATACAGTCCACAGTCTGATCCTTAGCCATTGCACTAAACCATGCAAGACTAAAAATGCATGAAAATCATGTTATAAAAAATTGAATTATGAAGTTCATCTGCTGATGATCATGCACTTTGGGTTATCAAATGTAATGAAGTAAAATAATTAGTATTTAATAATAATGACCCATGTTAGCATGCCAATGTAAACTGAATAATAATAATTTTCTCATCAGTTCCATATAAAGTGCAACCATGAAAATAACCATGAATGATGATCAAAACAAATACATTTTATTTATTTATAAGTGAATTGCAATTCATGACATAATTACATCTCCAGTTATATTTTCTAGTTTAGCTAAAGGGTCATGTGGTAAAGACAATTCTCTTCCTTAAGAGAAATAAATTGAGATACTGCCAAATCTCTAGCGCTTGTTTCAACACATAACTGACAGCCAATTAGATATATGTTTATGATTTAGACTCAGTGAGTTAATTGTGAAGATATTTAAAGATTAAAGCTTTCAAACCTAAATGCTTATGACTGGCTTAAATATATAGAAAGAAAAGTTGAGAGAAGGGTGGCTGCCCTTTTCTCGTAAAATCTTTGTTGTGTGTTTAGATTTGGATGTCATTTTAGATGGCTTTCCTCGACATCTGATTGGCTGTCAGTTATGTGTTGAAACAAGCACTAGAGATTTGGCAGTATCTCGATTTATTTCAATTTTCAACTATCTTTGCAAATTAAAATATTATTTCCTTAAGAGAGTAAAATCTCTTGGATTATAAGACTTATTTCTTTGATAGGAAGGCCATCATTAAAGATCTATGACTGAATCATTCTATTAAAAAAAAAAGGACAGATATTCATAATATAAATTGCACACATATATAATTTTCTTTAACTAATTAAATATGTAGTATGTAAATAAAATGCAAATATATATATATATATAAATTTTAAATTAAGCATATATATATATATATATTAAAAAATAATTCAATAAAAATTATTTAATAAGACAACTTTTTTAAAAAATATTATGTTTAATATTATGTTTAAGACAACATTATGAACAAGTTTTAATTTAAAATTTGATCATTTTTTGATATATATATATATAAAAGAAAATACATAAGCATTATGACTAACAATGACAATTTGATTTTAACAAACTAGTATTATTATCAGCATATCAAAGTATTACAATAATCAAAAAACTCAAGTTTGAACAGATGCATTTACCAAAGACAATTTTTCTTTAAGTAAATGACTAAGTTTAAATACATTATTTTAATGTATTTGATTTGTTGTGAGAGTAACTCTGCATAAATGTGATTTATTACTACTGCAAAATTTTTGAAGGAAAAAAAAATTACAAATCTATATTTAGAATATGACAATAAAGAAAAGTGATTAACTTGTTAATTATAATAACAATGATAAATTTAGGCCTTTTGAATAAACAATAAAATCTTACAGGTTAACTAATTTGGTATATGTGCTGTTTATAGTAAATCTTGAAGATATGGTTTCTCTCTTGGGTAAAGATATCCAAAATAGGTAGAATATTATTTGAAGTTTTATTTTAGCAAAGTTAACCATAAATTTGGTATAACTTCTTATTTGGATTATAAGATTATTGTTCCACAAATCATCAGTATGCCCAATTCCTCAACTTATTTTTAAGCAGACAATTTAGCATATTGGACTTATTTAGGTTAATATATCAGGCAGCCTGGCAGATAGTAGACTATCATTTCATGGCTTAACTCTGAATATAATTCCAGCATGATATTCTTCTATGACTTTTAATCAATTATCCTGTAGGCCATAACAGCTTCAACAAAGAATTCCATAGCTTTGGTTAAAAATTTAATAACTAAAGTATTTTTCCAAAGATAATTTATCACTTTGCTGCCATTGTAACCGGTGTCCAATATTAGAATCAGCTGGTAATCTGATGACCATTATTGTAGGATTTTTCTTTACTCCTGACATAATTAAATTTCAGGTAAATGATTTGCTTGACTTTAACTCTCAGTGAATGTTTAATAACTCTTCAGCTATTGTTCTCAAATTGTTTGAAAATTATTTTCTCCTTCTAATCAAAAACTCTGTTTTCTATAACTCTTGTATTAGCCTTTCCATTTTACCAGGGTATCAACATTTTATTATTGATAAGTATTTTATTCTTGTTTTTAATTCTCATTAGTAAATGAGTTAATTATTTCATTTTCTAAAAACAAAATGTTGATTCATTTATAAAAATTTATTTCATGCTTAACAATAGTTTTTACCAAATTATACATTTTAAGTATTTACGCTTATAACACAACTCTTAATAATTCACAGTATATTTTAGCATTTTAATAAAACTACCTGATCTTTTTTTTTTCCTTTTTTTTTTTTTTTTTTCAAGTGTCATAGCATCGGCCGGGACGCGAACCCACAACCCGGGCAACTGCTTGTAAGACAGTCACGCGGACCTCTCGACCACCAATGCAAGACTAAAACTACCTGATCTTTATGTCTGAAAATATGTGATTAAACAAACTAAATCATATTTTCTTTTTACTCACAAATAATACATTAACCTCTTCATATTAAAACTATTTATATTTTTGGTCCACTACTATTGGGAGTATATATTAAAAATGCATATGTATTTTTGTTTATAATTGTTATTTTTATTTGAATTAATGCAACCATGAATAGTTTTAACAAAAAACCTACATTCTTATTATACTAAGTTTTTAATAAATACCATGACTACCAAAGTAATTCAAACCTAAACATTGTTCATTAAACAACATTAATATCCAAAAGTTTTATTTATTTTAAACTTTGCTAATTTGTCTAATCTTATGTTATTTCACAAAGATTTTTTTAATACATGGGTGTTGTGACTCTATTCTCAAGTGAAAATATGTAGAACTTATTACTATCTATCAATTCACTTTCATTAAAGGTCTGAAACTAAATGTCGCAGATACAGTAGTCATACAATACACATATATGTAATTTGTAAAATATAACAACTATTGGAAAAAATAATAAAAAAGAATTAAAAATAAAATAAACCTATTCTTCATGTAAATCAAGGAATATGACGATAGATTCTTTTTAAATCTTTGATTAATGTGGGAAAAAATTAAACTTCAAATCCCTTTCTTGTGTTTTCCATACTTTCATGGAAAAAACAAAGTAATACAATGATTAAATATAAATTCTTCTCAACACATTTCTATATTAATTGACCATATAAAACATAAACATATGCTCTATAGTTAATTATTATTAGTGGCAGCTTTTTCTCTGAAAAAATAAGAACCCATAGGGTTAAGGTTAGAAAGACAAAGAAAAATGATAGAAAAAAAAAGTTTTGAATCAGAATTGCTAAGCATGCAATTAAAGGATGAAATATAGCCAATCAAACAAGACAATTCAACAGTCACAATTAACCTAAGTGAGTGAAAATAACCAAGCTAAAGAAAGAAAAATGGCACAACATATTATATTACAAAGTAACAGATATTCTTTCTTAATAATAGTATCAAAAATATAGTCAATCATTTTAACAATTATTTTTAAAAATCAAATATAGTTCTTCAAAGGATAACAAAAATATTCAAAAATCCAAAAAAATAAAATGATCAAAATCTCTTTAAACATGGAATATTTTAGGGGAAGGAGATTCTACCATGACAAACTTCTATAATTTATTGTTAAAAATGGATTGTTTTAATATTTTCATATTTCATATAGTGTAACACCATTTTTTAAAAATGTTTTATTGTTATTAACACTTACTAACACCATACAATAATATAACAAATTTACATTTCAAAAAACAAGAAAATACAATTTATGACTTGCAATTAATAAAATATGATGATTAAGAATATGTTAATTGGTAGATTCCAATTGGATAAAGTATTTTTATATATCTATAATAAACACCTTATAAAAGGCATTATAGTTATTATATTCATCTGTAATGTGCATAAGCCAACTTAGCTACTTATTCAATTACTGGTTGGTAATTGGGTAACTAACTATTAGTGACTAGAGTAAAATAATAAAAAAAAACATTCCTCCTCTGACGTATCTCTCAATATATTTATGTATACATAAATATATGTGTGTTTATATATACACAAAATTATAAATTTTTATTTAAAATATTAAGGAGTTATATATGTGTGTGAATGGACAGATAGATATAAATTTGCATTCCATGTAATAAAAGTTCATTTTCCAATTAGCTTTCTTATTAAATTTGTATATATTTAAAACATCAAAGATTTTATTTATTACAGCCTCCAAAGAAAAATTGACTTTCTTTATCAAAATATAATCTCTAAAATATCTTAAATCCTTGGTATCTTGGCAACAATAATGGAATTAAAATAATATTTAAAAACAAATAAAACATATTAAGTGTATCAGTTTTAAAAGATATAATAATAATAGAAGTTTTTTTAAGTGATTATGTAAATGAAACAAGATTTAATTTTTTTTTAAAAAAAAAAATATTAGATTAATATTTTTAAAAAAAATAATTACTTTTTTTTTTCATAATTTTCTTACATTTCTTAAAAACATTTAAGTTAAAATAATTTTTTGACATGTTTTAAAAAAATTATAACATGGTAATGCTAATAACATAGCAAAATTCTAAGTCTTAGAAACTATAATAGCAGATGTAATAGAAATAGATCACAAATGCAGATAATAGAATAATATTTATTGTAAAAAAAAAAATAAAAAAACTCAAGGTGTACAGTTTGTTGTATAAAATTATTGCGAAATCGCCTAGTAATTACACATTTTTTCTTATTATAAAAACATAATAATATTCCCAAATCTCATAAATAACATTATTTAACTAAATTCAGGTTTAGATTTTGCAAATAAAATATATCAACTCAGAAATTATATTTATTCCTATTATCATTACTATAATATAGAAATAACTTCTGTATTTGTGATTTAAAGAGAATCTAAAATTATTGTTGTAAATATACAATAAAAAATTAATGAAATGATCTATTCCAAGACAGTTCATACAAGTTTAAGCACAGACATAATATGGTTGAAACCATGATTGATGGTTCTTGTACTTTAAAACCTGTTATTGTACCATTGCATTAAATCATATAGCATTAAATATATAACAATTCATATTTACCATTATGCCATACACATACAAGCTATCATTGTTTAAAAAAAAAAATTATCACCAGTTTCTAATTAACTATTTCCTATCCTTATATCCTTTTAACAACTGTATAAAAAACTTAAAAATGTTATTTTTAATTCCTCTGTTGTAATTTTTAAACTTAAACATTGAATAAGTTCTTCTGATAATCTTCCCATAAACCCTTCAACTTTCACAGATATTTGACCAAAGTCAAAAGTGATTTGCTTTAAGCAGAAGAGCTGGTAAAACATTTATACTTGGCTTATTAAATAGAAAATATGTAAGATCTACCATTTTGGAGCAACACTGTGTAATCTCATAGGTAATTGACCATGTAATAATAATAATAAAAATTCTTGAATCTCCTATTCGCTGATTAATCTAGGCATTCATGTCATATATATGTTTTGTTTTCATTTAATTATCCAGTAGCAATTTTTTCCATATAGTAGTGCCATCCTCTGCAAGCCACAGAAATCAAAGGGTTCTAGAATGCTTTGCATTAAAATCCCTGTCTAGCATTCATTGATTATTATGAATTGCACTGGATGGCATTATTGTATAGAGAGTTGCCACTGTTATAATAGATTGGGTAAGCATAACAAATAATGATCATATGATGTTTTCATTTACTCATTTGTTATTAATGTTTTACCTATGTTGATTTATCAGTCCTATGTTCAAGCAAATAATTTATTTCTATACTGTTATCATAACACTTTCTTCTTTAATCCCATTTTAAACATATTCAAATAACCTTTTTCTTTAATCCTATGTTTTCTCTCTGTTTAACTTTTTTTCTATCCCCCTTTTTTTTATTCATTAATTATTATGCAAATGTCAAGTGAAGATCTCAAGGCATAGTAATTAGCATAAAGATCTATCAAGTTAGTAATGACTCTGAAGTGTATTTATATTAGAAGACTTTAATAAAAATTATGCTATTACTGTTAAAGTTAATATGATTCTGTCAAATACCTATCAATATGTTACTCTGACAATGCACAAACTAATCTACATATAAATATATCAGTGCAAAGGTAAATATACTTGTTTAGTAAGGCAATATAGGACAAAGGCTGGACTGTGCTACATGTTTTAGTGCAGCAGTCCAGATTCTCCACTTAGCAAAGTTTTTTTTTAAAAAAAAAATCTAAATTGGTTAATTAAAAAAAACTGCAGTGCTCGATCTGCAATATTATGGATGTCTAAACATTACATGACTTCCTAAGCTAAAAACATAATGATAATTATTCATAACATCAAATATCTCTTCAATGGTTCTTTAAAGAGAAATAGTACTTAATTAAAAACATTATTCATTAAACTTGCTAATTTCAAGAAAGGAAGACTTTGCTGTTCTTATTTTAATTTCTAGTTAAGAATAATTCAATACCAATTACTGATCAATAATTGGATGGCTAGTTGAGTTGATATTAAACTACAATGTGGAAAAAAAGGCCTAAAATTCTTTGAAAGCTGAAGAAAAAAGTTCAAAATTTTCTCTAACTTTGATTTAAATCTCAAGTTAAAAGCATGGCAGGAAAATAAAGTAATCGCTAAAATTACTCATATATATGTATGTATGTGTAAATAAATATATTAATGGTACAATGACAAAATACTTAAAAATAAACTAGTAAGCTTTTGATGTTCGTAAAATAATCAATAGCTATGGTGATAATTAAAGGCATGCAAATATAAAATGTACATCCCATATGTTTAACCTTTGTCAAATCAATATAGATTTAACTTAATATTCTCAAGAAATTTATATCACGCTTCAGTAGAAATAAAACTAAATTGCAAACTACATCCCACCCACATATTCATAGCGAATCATAGAATTAAAATATTAGCAAATAAAGATTATATTTTTAACTAGTTGACTAATTTTTCATAGAATTAATATTAGCCCACAATAGATTTTTTTTTTTAAAAAAAAAAAACTGATTAAAGAATACATTTTATTTGACAGTAATCAAATTTCAAATTTTAAAATCCAACATCAATATTATAATTGTGTGTGGGTATAATTACTACATATATAGTTATCTGGTATTCTTGGTTCTTCAGTCATCTCACATTGATTTTTTGTGGAATACTGTCATATGATATGCCTCCATGATTTGAAAATATATACTATTAAAAATGTAAAGAAATATAAACTAATGACAATAAATATTAATATTAATATCTATCTAATATGCTTTTCCCAATATAAACTACATGTTACATTATTATAAATTTACACTGATAAAATCAAAATAAATAAATAAAAATTTGCTGATTACTTTATTAAAAAATGTTCATATATGTTTATCAAATGTTATCACTTGATTACAGTACCCAATCACCTAGCTGGCTCAACCTGCTCTTTAGGCAAAAAAAATTAACATGCATAAATGTTGATATTTAATAGGGGAAATTAAAATAATTAATTAAAACAGTTATTATTGTTGAAATACAGACTAATTATATACCTGCATCAATATATATATAATATATAGGGTATATGAGCACTGATTTTCTCACTTCCTATCACTCTCCACTCTATCTTATAACACTGATACACTTGAACACATTAAACAAATTAAGAATTAGATGTATTATTTTTAAGGTATTTATTATTTTTAACAGTACTTGTTGATATTAAATTATTTACTATTCTGAATCTATTATTATTTATTTATATTTGTATATACAAATTTAAATTTAAAATATTCTGAAATGAATGGTAAGTTCTACTAAAATAATGAAGCCTGGAAGTTATACAAATTTGATTGGCTATCTTGCAACTGTTCAATTTACAATATTCATCTTGTAAAAGGTTCATTCTTTTAAACATATTTGTTATCTCTAAAATGTTTGCTTAAGATTTTTTTTTTTCCATATGTCAAAGCATCGGCCAGGCAGCAAACCTGCAACAACTGCCTGCAATTTTTTTCTATTTTATTGTAATTTTTAGTTTACAACCATGATAGACTATAAATGTAAAAAAAAAAAAAAAAAGACAAATGCAGAATAAAATCTCTACTAATAACCTTCATTGATACATGGTAAAAAAAAAAAAAAATACTATCCACCAGAATCATAATATTAAATAACCTTCATACCATAACCCATTCCTTTGAAAACATATGAATAAAAGACATCATAAAAGACAAATGACATCTAAAATGCATTTCATGCTGAAGCAGTATCCATTGGTAGGCCCATGTCATTATCTCTCATATATACCTTTACCATATCTACAGAATTTATCAAGAGTAATTTGTTACATTTTGATTTATATGTGTCAAACTTACTCCGACCACAATTTTGACACAATCCACTCTAGATTTAGTGATGATTATCACTAATCATTTGTTAAACTAGAAACTAACCCAGATAATTACCAGTGATCACGTTTATTATTTTTGCATCTTTGCTTTATTCACTAGTAAGATTGCCAGATAGTTATTTACCTATCAAAATTAGGCAGATACATAGATTAACAATGAACTTGAAAAAAAAAAAAAATGCAAACCTATTTGAAACTCAAAAATATTTCCTACTTTTAACTAATTTGAATTTCATGTCATGAGGAAGTCAAGTAAATGCTCTTATCACTATATCACAAAACAACTTCTAATAGAACATAAATGCATATATATGTGTGAGATGATAAGCAAATAGAAAGAGTTTAATAATTATGAGAATAAATACAAAAGAAAATAAAGGATATGAAAATAAAGAAATAGTAATATGCAATTTAAAATAAAAATGAGACCACTTAAAATATGAAACAGATTAAGTTTAAATGCTTATAAGTCAAAGTAGTAAAACATCTCAAATTGGTATCAATAAATAAATATAAATATTTGTAGATTAGTAAAATTAATATTAGTTTTGACAAAGAGGCTAATACATTACTTTAGAATGAGGATCTTAAAACAAAGAAAAACATTAACAAGTTTAAGCATATCCATATATAAAAAAAAAAATGAGGGAGAAAATAGTCAACAAAAAAATAAATTGTTTAAAAAAATGATAATAAAAAGATTAATATTACAAAAAAATCATAGAAAGAAAAAAAAAACATAGTCATGATTTCGTATATAATAATTATTTAATTTCTCATTTCAATAGTTTAGATCTAGATAATTTCATAATCGATACTTGAAATTAATATTATCAACCGAATCTTAAGATATAAAATACTATAGAAATTTCAAAGCTAGCATTATAAATGCAATATGTTAACCTTACATTGAAAGACTTCACACTTTAATAATTAAGTCATCTGTTGCCAGGTTCATGATCTGGGATTCAAATCTGGACTGAATGAAACCTTGGAAATTTTTTTTTGAATGACAAGAAAACTTAAGAATTTTTTATTCCAGATAGCCCGTCCATAGGCAAGTCAGTTAATTAGTCATCCAGTAATGGTCAGTAAATGAGTGTCTAAGTAACATTAATTGAAAGTAGATATTATGATAATTTACATTGGTCAGATGAATCAATGCATAGACTGCAAAAACAAACAAAATGAGTGCAGTAAAGAGTATCTACTAATAGGATGGTTATATTTTTAAGGATGTTGGTTTATGGATTGTCTTTTACCCTTACATTGAGACTGTTCTTAAACTTGAAAAGTAGTCAGTCAATATATTGGTTATTGCTGACATTTTTCATTATCCTTAGAAATCAATGATACCATAGGTTACTATACAGAAATAAATGCTCTCTTACTCCACATCTAAATTATTTGGTAATTTTATTCATTGGGATAATAAATATATTCATATTTAAATTTTCTGCAAGAGAGACCATGTACATTCCGTTATCTGAAATTATATTGTTGAACAAATCAAGTATTCATGGAGAGACAACTTAATTAAAATTAAATCTTTGACTATCATCAAAATTTCAGTTTTATAAGATACACAATGGAGCATATACAAATAAACCGCCCCTGATATTTTTATATAGTCAGGAGGATTCCACTACAAAAAAAAAAAAAGAACATTAATACAACACATGTATAAAAATACACTACCTCTGATGTACAGGATATCCATAAAGTCCTTGTGCAATTTAAAAAATAATTTTGCAAAAATTTAAAAATATTTCTTTTTCAGAATTACATGACCCATGGCTTCAATTGAAGAAAAAGCAAACTGTGTCCTTTGGTTGGCTGAAGTGAAATCTACTGTTGCTGTGCAAAGAAGGTTTAGAACTGAATACAGTATAGAACCACCACATAGGAACTCTACTGCCAAATGGATGAAAAATTCAAAGAGACAGGCTCAATCTATGATAAGCCACAGTCTGGTCGGCCACATGTCAGCAAAGAAAGTGTAGCATCCGTAGAACAATTGTTTAAGGTAAGTCCAAAAAAATCGTTAAGAGGAGCATCACTAGAACTGAGGCTTTCAAAGTCCACTGTTCATAAGATTCTGTGGAAAAGACTTCATATGAAACCTTACAAAATTCAATTAGATCAAATGTTTATTAGAAGAGGACTATCATGTATGGCTAACTTTTTGCCAATAGTTCAATGAAAAACTTGGCAATGATAATGTGTTTGGAATTAGTTTAATGTTCTCTGATGAAGCAACATTTCACATTAAGGGTAAGGTTAACAGGTATAAATGCCAAAATTTGGAAAACTGAAAACCCAAATGCAACAGTTGAACATGAAAGAGACTCTCCTAATGTTAATGTGTGGTGTGCTGCGGGGAAAAAAATCCCAAATCATAGGGCCTTTCTGTTTTGAAGATCATGTCAATAATGGTGACATCTACTTAGTTAGATATGCTTCAGAATTGCTTTATTCTTCAGCTTGAACAATTAGGATTAAAAAATGATAAAGTATTTCAACAAAATTGCTCTGTGTGTTAGACAGTTTCTAAATCAAATATTTCCTAACACATGAATTGGAAGGGATGGACCATTTTCTTGGCCTCCATGTTTGCCAGACTTGACTCCATTAGATTTTTTAATGGGTACATGTGAAAACAATAGTGTATGCAACCAACCTCGACCATTAGAAGGCTTGAAAGCTAAAATAACTAATGTGATTTTAGGCATTACTGTAAACCAAGTGGCAAATGTTTTTAGAGAATTACAAAATCATATTATCCTTTGTATTACTAATGATGGTGGACATGTGGAAGCTTAATAAAATACAATAAAATAATTAAAATATTGATTTTCTTATTTCCAATACATTCTACATAATTTGTCTATCACAAATACTAATAAAATTGTATTTTTTTTTAAAATTGCACACGGACTGTACGGACATCCTGTATTGTAGTTGAGGCAATTTCACTAAAAAAAAAATAAATACTAATACTACAATAGCTGAAATTACAATTCTTTCACAGCAATTATCAGTTGTTGGAGATCTTTCCACTATTTTTTTATTTTAAAAAAAAGAACAAGACTATTATGCATAATTAAACAAATTTAACCCTATATAGTCTATGACAAAGATAGCATGGCAAACTCAATAGGTAAAGAGTTCTTGATTGATTACCAGTTTAAAAAAGTAAAAAAATGTCTTGACTTAGAATATCACTATCACTTTGGTGCTTTAAAATCAGATGACCAGTATGATTAGTAAATAAGATCATATCTATGCATATGTCAACCAATATGTTCATATTTAAGAAGGATTTGTTATAAATTATTTTTCAAAAACAATTCTATCTGTACTATTACTACACAAATTTATGTAACAAGTGTGTATATTAAGCAAACAATTATTCACAATAAACAATTTTTAATAAATATATAAATTATTATTAATTTGTCATTAAATCACTAAACATCACATGATCATCATTCTTTGAGCTTACACAAGCTGTTTACACAAAGGCTAAACTCTTCATACAATAGTGCCACTCAGTGTATCTACTGATTACGCAGGCTTCTGAGTGGTGCTACTGTGTATAGAGTTTAGCCTCTGTGCAGTCTTTATTAAGTTAGTACTTATGACATATTAAATCTTAGACATCATAGATTTAAAATCTTAAAAAGTCAAAATACATTTATAATATTTCTTTATGTTGGTGCTTGATAATCACTACTTTTTTTAGCCACATCTTTTTATTAGTGTGTGGGGGGGAGGGATAAAACATGCTAATAGTTTCTATATGGGACTTGGCTAAATTAATATGCCTTATTTGAATGAAATATTCCTCTCGCCCTTTATCCCCTCTCTCAAATGCTTATAGCCATATATGTAAAATATAAGAATGAATGTTATTAATAATTTACCTACTGTTAAAATAATTAAAGATTTTATTTCGAAGTTCGCAAAAAGTTTGAACATCAAAAGTGATAGAGCAGGAGTTCCGATGCACATATGTTGAGCTCTAGAGTTTGCCATTCTACCCCTGCACTAAACCAAGCAGGATGATTCATTATTTATCCTCTTCCAAGTCTGAACCATTTTTGAATATTAATGATATTGTAAACTGATTAAGTTCTAGTTTGAATTCACTGTTTATGAAAGTTTAAAACATCAACAGTTAAATAGCTTTTATCTTTCTGGATTTTGAAATATATTAAATCATTTTCTTTGGATTTTTAGTGAAAATGGGATTCACATTAACATAATTTTTCTTCTGCAAATTTCACAAGTTTCCGTCCTTCCATTTTTGCTCATAATCAAACTTACCCAAAGCATCATTTAGTCATTTTCCTATTATACCATTTTAATTTCCTATGACTTGCTTTAAAAGGTTTGTTCTAATTTTAAGGATTCAATACATCTAGATAAAACTTTTTCACTTCTTCAACACAATGAGAACTTATTGAGAAATAAAGTTTATTTTATAAGCATTTGAAATATTCCATTAACTTGTTTCACATGTTGTTTTTTCAACTTTTATTGCATTTTTAATATTTATGCTTTTATGATAAAATAAATAATGATTTTTTCAAAACAATTGTCTCTTCATTTATTCTATTAACTTCACAAAACCCAATAATTCCTCATTAATATTGATAGTTCATCCAATGTGCACAATGTTTTTTCACTGAAAGTGATATACTGTCGTAGGTAACTAAATAACGGATCATCATTGAATGAAAAGCTATAAAAATATAATAAGAGTAAAAATTACAATTAAATGAAACAAAGTCATTTTTTCTAATTCTCTATACAAAGTCACAGAAAAGAAATATCATTGTTCAAGTAATGGTATTTCTGGTAATTCTGCAGAAACTTTGGCATCTGCAGAAAAAAGCTTAAGAAAAACTTAATAATGGTGCTAGTAAAAAAAATATCACATGATGACAAGAAAAATGAGCAGGTAGATTTTGATCAGATTGTACTGAGCAGTGTAATAATGATAACAAATCTCTTACAGTGCTCTATAACAAAGGATCAAATTCATAATGGGTGAACTTGTTTTTGTTTTTTAATTTAACCAATTTCTAAATTTTCTTTTAATTAGGCAACCCAAGGCTAAGTCAGCCACTCATTCATATTGGTCAGTAAATTATAATATAGTGGGGGTCAATTAGATGATAAAACTAGGATACAAAAGAAATCAAACTTTCATTGTCTAACAATTATCAAGATAACAAGCAATGTATTTTCCTTCAATGAAGCCTTTAGAGAAGCTTCTGTTTCTGCAGTGGAATAATATTTAACAGTCAATTATCTATGACATTATGTAATTTATTGAAACAGTGTTTTATGCTCAAAAAGAGTGATAAAGATAGGATGATCAACAATGAGATAAATTGTAGAATGGAACAGCCAAAAAAAAAAAGATAAATTATAAAAATAAAAAAAATATTATCATTAGGAATCTTCTCAACTTTAAAGGGATCTTATGATAATAATTATAATGAAGATATATATATGATGGGGTAAAACGATGTTGAAATTATTGTTATATATGATTGTATTAAAGATGGCTGCTTTTAGCCAATATCCAATAACTTTCAATATTTAATTTTAAACGCTTTGTGATATTATCCTGCATTTACTCATTGTATTCATGAATTGATGTTTTTTGTTGTTTTTTTTTTTTTTATCAATATATATAGAATACTAAGGCTCTTTACAAAAGTATGTTTTGAAAATACTTTACAAACATGTAACATTTCCATAATTAAAAATGGAACCCCTCCCTCCCCATTATGTTACATTCAATAATGTGCCTTCACTTTTTTTTTTTAATCATACAAGTCTTTTTTATAAAGAACTTTTCTTCTATTGTCAATCTGACATTCTTATAATTAAAATGGTTTGGATGCTTCAGCAAAGAATTAAAATAAATGAATGAATATGATTTTTCGATAACTAAAAAAAAAAATTCTCTGAATTTTTTCACTATTAATATTCAGTTTTAATTTTAATATAGATTTAAAAAGCTTGGAGACTCTGCAAACAGGAAATGAGTTGGGGAGCGTTATAATGTCATCAATAACATCCAGAAAGAAAAAAAATAGTAACGTCTTCATTCAGCAATTTTTAATTGAAATTTGAAACCGTGAATAATAACTACTTTAATAATCGTTTAACAAATTAATTTTTCCTCTTCCAAATGTATGTAGTTTTTAAAACACACACACACATACATAAATATGTATAATAATAAATATATACATTTTACCAGCAATCCGCATCTGTTCACTCATCTTCGATGTAAGCTTACGTATTTTTCAGAGATTTTACTATTTTGTTGAGATTAGGTTTTTGTTAAAAAAAATTACCATGCACAATATTAAAACAAATGTAATTATTGCAGCTAAAAGATCTTTAATAAAACAAATATACCAGCAATGAGTAACCATTAGAAATTATTTTCGTAATTGTTAAACTCTAGGAAAATAAAAATAGTTCACAAAATAAATCCTTGAAGAACTACCTATTTTTAATCAAATTGTGTGATATTGAAATATTTTAAAGAGACATTTTTTTATAGGATACAATACAGACAATAATACCTTTTAGCTCGAATTTGTTATTCGACCACTGCGCTAAACTATGCAAAGTATATCTAAAAAAAAAAACACACACACAATAATTGTACAAAACAGAAAAGTTCCAAAAATGTAATAAAATAATTTTGAATATCTTAAAAGAAGCGCAACAAATATAGATGACTTAAGAATGAAATAGTGATATTGCTATTTAAAATAAACATTTATATATTAATCTTCTGATAAATATAAAGGTAAGGTATGGATTCAATACCCATTTAAATATGAATGTCTCAACCAATTTTTGGAATGCATGTAAAATAAATTTTATGTGTATGTTTTATTTATACAGAATGGGATTTTATGTCTTGTATTACAGTAGCCAATAATAGCCAAGCTTAATACAAAATTTGATGATTTAGCATGTGGAGGAGATAAAATAAATTACTATGACAACGTTATAACACAAATCAATTCTACATAAATGCAGAAGATATATATATACACATTACATGTGCATGTGTTTGATAAATAAGACATTAAACTAAATATATACAAGAAATTATTATAAACTCATAAATGAATAATTGAAAACAAACTATGCTACCTTCATTTTGATATTTACAGCTGAATAAATGTTAAACGTCTACAAAGCTGAAAAAATATTATACAGCCACCAATTAATTAAATGGAAAAATATCAAATTTCATTAAAGTAGTTAAATTTTTAATTTTTTTCTTCTTTTTATAATGATACCTGATATTATTTATCTATTAAAGTTTTAAATATATATAATGCCTAATTATATGTAAAATTATCATTAAAATGGAATTATTAATATATTCGATGTGTTGTTTAGGATTAATAAATATTCCAATTATGGATCTAGAGCATTTTAATTATAAAAATACACTATTAAAAAGCTCTTTTCTTAGATGAATTATAATGATATCAATTTCTGAAATAAATATTTTGTATAAAGTATATTTTAATTCATCTATGTGCATACAAATTATTAATAAGATTATTCAAATATGTAAGGAATTCTATCGAGAAAATAGATCTGAGTTTCAATGCCCTACAATATTTTGAATAAATGATACAATGGTTGGTGGGAAAATGTCATGACAAATTAATCAATGCCCACAATCTGAGGTTTGTGTCCTTTTCTGAGTGAATCTAAAAAAATTTTCAGGTTAGAAAAGAAGCTTTTTTTTTTTCTTTTACGTAGAAGAACCATATCCAACTGAGCTAGACAATGGACATTTAGCTATTTGGCTAGAGTAAAGATTCCAGGTAATCATCATAGAGCTAAATCATTGCTGTTTAAAATTATATGACAATATAAAACAGCTGATACAATATATATATATATGCTGTAAAACAGTTACTTATCTTTAAAAAGCAAAATACCAAAACTGTCAATTAGTTTTATTATATCATGAAACTTACTAAGTTGTCAAATAAATAAACTATGTTTGATTTTGTAACAAGAGAGTTTTGACTTTTTATTGGAAAAGTATAATTTACAGCCTGATTTAGCAATACATAATATTACAAAAGCATTGATATAGTATGGTGAATCAAGGTTTGTTAGTTTTAAAGGAAAATAAATTATCAAAATTGAGACTCACAATCTAAAAGAACTTTCCTATTGTTCAATAATAACGAAGGAGCACCAAAAAAAAAATGTCTCATTATATTACAATTATTCCCATAATCCGATTTTATATTACAAGAACATATAAAGTTGAAAACATGTTTTCGTTAAATTGAAAATCTCACTTTTATTAAAAACTTAGTTTTTAAATTTTTTATTTGCAAATATACATTATTAATTACATTTTTTATTTTAAAATTAATTCGGTATAACAAAGAGTCAAATTTTTTGTAGTTAACAAAATGTGCTTTCTTTTTAAAAATAAGTTTTTCATTTATATGCAGACAAACATACTTATAACTATGCAAAATAGAGCATATCATGTGCCATTGCCATTTGTATGCAGAAGTATATCATATATTGTTTGACAAATATTCTGTCTTAATTTTCCCTTATATATATTTTATACATGAAAATATATATATTGGAAGGCAATAAGAAAGGTTATTAAGAAAAGATTTGCATAATAGTTGGCAAGATTATTCACTTAGTTTTTAACAAAAATTATTATTACATGAAGTAGCAATATTTATATTGTTAAAAATCAGAATAACAATTCAAAAAAAAATTAAAAAAAAAAAAAGATTATGATTCTGCCATAAATTAGCATACTTTTTTCACTATCATATCAACAACCATCATTACTTATTGAGTATAAACATTCTAAATCTAGATTTAAAAAAAAAAATAGTGACAAAAAAAAAGTTAACAATGAGCAATGATTCTATAAACTAGTTTGTGCATTGCAAATATGTTCTTTCATTAATATTGTTGATATCTTACAATTCATAAAGATGCCCCCCCCTCCCAATGACAATTTGTATATAAATAATATAAAGCCTGGCCATAATATATGTAATAATAATAGCTTTGATTTAAGCAAAAGCTTTTAACATAATATTCTAAAATACATTTACATTATTATATTCATTCCAAAACAATGATAATTTGCATGTAATAATATAAAGACTACCAATAATATACATCATATTAATTGCTTTAATTTATAATATTTAAACAGAAGCATGTAAATTTTTTTTTTTTAAAAAGTTGGTTATCAATTGCTATTTTAAAAACAAAACACTTAAACAAGTATATTAATATTTACAGGAAATCCAATGTGGAATTACCTCTAAAGGTAAAAAATAAAAAATCTACAATTATAAAAATTATATATACCTGGGTCTCGTTTTACGCGATAGATAGGTTCCTCAGAAAACACGCGCAAACGAAATCGTACAAAAATAGACGTAACTTACATTGAAAAGGGGGGTGCGGTCTGTGATTTTACAACATTCACGTAAAAGCAAAGCACCAACGTAAAATTACTTTAAAATTCGCGCAAAAAAAAAAAAAAATAAGGAAATAAAATATTACTAATAAAAAATTTCAAATTTGAAAAAAATTGATACAAGACACTTTTTTTAACTATAATATTTAATTTTATTCAAAATAATATATTTTTATGCATAATTTACAGTACAGTAATTTACATTTTTTTATACACGTTTTAATTATTATCGCTATTTGCCCAAAAACACGTTCGTTTGCAAACTAGTGAAAAATCAGATTTTCATGTGATGTGATGTATTTGGCTTCACCTTAAACGAAGTCAAGAATATCTCAGAAATTATTCTCACAAGAGAAAATACAACTAGCGCCAAGTTCACTCTCATGTTGTGTTAATGGTTTTCTGTTGACGACGACGATGATTTTAATAATTGTTTATGAACTTAGACTTATGATAATAAAAAGACATTTATTCACCACTGCTGGGAAAAATTTAATTAAAACTAACAACTAAAAATTAAATTCTTATTTTTGTCTTTAATTTTCAATTGAGTTTAAAAATCAAATTTCATTTTACATCACATTAATTTCAAGTCGCCCGTAAGTAATTTTTAAATTGTTAATTACAATTAAAAATCAGTTTTTAATTGTGCCCACTGCTATTACTGACCTTTTAAAAATAAACTTGTGGACACTAAATGATTAATAATTGATTATGTTCTTTTTTAAAAAGCAAAAACAGAATGTGATTTAAAATGCAAAATTAACACGTACAATGTTTGAACAAATTTACATTATAATCTTGTAAAATTTAATGTGTGTATACATAAAATGTAGAAATCATGATTTTAATTTCATTATTGCATAAAATCTTACTATTATAAAGCACTGAAAATATTGAAATTACTAAGATGAAAGTAGAATTCCAATAATGTGCTATTACTTTCAATATAACGTAAGTGCGCGAAATTTATTATTTAAAGTAATAGCGCATTATCAGAGGTCGACTTCCGGTGAAACACGAATCGCGTAACTTTAAAATCGTGTTAAATAAGTCCGCGTAAAAAGAGACCCAGGTGTATATATATTTCCAGTTTTTTCATTTTTTAAAAATGATATTATGTATATGCATGTAATGCATATATTAAAAAAATTGTATACATAATAGTAAATATAAATAGCTTTATCAATGAAACCTCTACTACAAATAACCCCCACAGTCAGACCACCACCCAAGGGTTCATATATTGAACTAATGATATACCAATGTAAAATAAAAAATAAAATCCCAGATCAATACATACAGAAATACAAATACTAGGAAATATACAATCTCATACAGACAAACAACAATCGAGAAAATAACACAACACCAATATTAGGAATAACCAATAAAAAAATGATAAAAGAATATAAAAAATGGAAATTGGAACCCAAATTTTTTGATTTTGTCCTGAAAATGAACCTGGTTGCACTACCAACTATCAATTTTCTATTAAAGCACATAATGGACCACTGTAGAGGACTAAATCAGATGAGACATAATACGTAATATATACAGGAAAAACAATACCAGGATAGAACAATTAATGGAGGCTTACAAGAGAAAATCAATACCCACCATTAGAGCAGCAACATTTCTACTGTATACTCTGTAGTGCATCAGGTGCAAATTTCTAATTGTGAAAAACACTAGACGACACCCTTCAACATTTCAAAATAAGCTAATGCAGATACAAAATAGGGACAAATTGATCACTTCCCCAAACATATATGCAGCCACTTGGTCCCTGATCAAGCAAAGATCAAGACTATAATAAAGATTCAGATTGCAAAAAATTATAAACAAAGACTATGCATTTCATTGTAAATATACAAATGAACTCGTGTACAATCTGTAAATCTATTTTATCAGTGCACCTTTTTTACTGATACCATATGTAATCTACTTATTGTCCAATAAAGTATATTGTTGAAATTCAAAATAAGATGGTTATATGTTTGTGTACAAAATAATGTGTTATAATTATTATTTTATAATTCTGAAAAAGGCAACAAATAAAGTATTGTGAAGAGTGCAGAGAAGAGATTTATTTAAAAAATAAATTACTATAAGACCTGGTGTTCATTAGCCCAAATGATGCTTTGATAAACAATGTAATAGATTTATTGAAGTCAAACCAAGATAACTTGGTTTTTGAATCCAACACTCCAAGTCTAAACAATGCAAAACCAAACAGGGCATTATAATTATAACAACAGAAAATCAGAAACATTCATAGTAAAATGTCTGATGTAAGAATAAGTTTAGTGATAAAATGACAGAATTTAATTTGATAATAATGATATTAAGAGATAGTGAAGCAAAATATAATATCTTGCAACTTTGTATGGTTACGTTTAAGTTTTTTGATATAATTCTGGGATTCTACAAGTTGATATTACATATAATGGTGCTTTTATATCAAGTTAACTTCATTCTCAATGGGTTTTTTTTTCCAACTTCTTAATTAAAAATAAAAACAATTATAGATTGAATAGGTTGTATGAAATCTTCAGGCTGGAGAAGTCAAAATTAAAAACAAAATGTGCAAATCAATTGACTTATATGGATTAACAATTTTTAAAAAAGATACTACTTCTGATAGAATATTGTTAAATAGAGCAAAATGCAGATCATTAGTTGCTATGGCTACATTTTATTTACATCACATAATTAATGACTTTCACCATGCTGTTTCCAGTTCATTTTGCTCATTTTCTAGTATTTAAAATAACAAAAAATAAACATCAAAATATAAACAACTTTACATTTTTTCTGTGGCACATTAAGCAGCCGTATAATTAATACATTCAGAATGGAAGCATATTAGCCTTTTCCTTTTAATTATTATAGTTATAAAGATATTAAAAATTATTATTTGTGTGGTAATCTTTTAGTTATCATATCTTTTGCATATTAATGGTTAAACTTTTATAAATTGCATAATATTGCATTCAGCAGTAACTTATGTGAATTATTTGTGGTTGTTTTTGTTTTATAATTTAAATGTTAAAAACGAATAATGTATGCATTATATATCTTCTTCTTTTTTTAATGATAGACTTAAAATTCTCATTTATCACACAATCTAGAATCATGTAATTAGTATCAAAGTTGTAGTTGCAGAAATTTTGCATTTATAAATCAAAATCAAGCATTGTTAGCTGAGTGGTCATCGCACCTGCCTTGCAAGCAAGTACTTGGTTGGTTGCAGACGGGTGTGGGTTCGCGTCCCAGCCAATGCTATGACATATGGAAAATAAAAGTATAACACTTATTTACAAATCAATAGATTCATATTCCTTGATATGTAATATCATCATTAACAATTATACATAAATGAGTATGGCTATTTTGCCTAAACACACACACACACACACATACACAAAAAGACCAAAAATAAATATTAGGGAAAATAGAAATAATAAGAATTTATAGTGGTTGTACAAACAATAATTCCATAGTTACACTTAATTACAGAGATAACTAATAACATCAGAAGCTTACAACAACTGTACTCTGTACTAGTCATTGAAGACAGCATATGTAAAAAAAAAAAAGGGCAGAATAAAAGAAAAACTAATGATGATCATTATTATTCAATAACTTTATAAATAATTCAATCAATGCAATTTATATTTTTGAATGATACATATTGCTACAAAAAATTTCTTATTGAATTTTCCTAGATAATCATGTCATGATATCAAATTTGATTAAAAGATTTATTAGGCTAAAGTTTATTTTGTTATTTAATTAAGATCATTGTTAATCATTATAACTTAAGGATCATATTCAGATTAAAATGTTAGATATTATGCAGACTATTTACAACAATTAAAATTGATAAATATTTATTTTTTTATACAGCACAATATTAATTATAATATATTCAGAAATAAATCAATCTTCACAAATGCGCTGTTTTATAAATTTACATGCCCTCATCTGTAAGCAAAGATTCCAAAGACCAAGTGAATTCACTTGTGCTTCAAGCTTATCAAATAATGCCAACATATTATTAAGGACTTGAAGCTATTATATACCTTCATTTAAAAATCAAGCATATGGCAGACTCAAACCCTGAATAATGCATGGTAATCAAAGGTTGGCTTATATATATAAGCTTGAAGGATAAATGAATTCCCTTGTTTTTTGAAATCTTCGCTTAGAGGGTGACTATGTGTAAATTTATATTAAAACAGTGTGTGTGTGTGTGGAGATTGATTTACTTCCGAATATATGACAATTAAAATTATATTTTTTGCTTATCTTATTACAAATTTTTTAATAATACTTACAAATTTGTTGGAAAAATTAGTGATGGTAATATTTTAGTTGTAATTATATATTGAACTAATTCCTTCATTTAATATTATTTGACAACATTTTATAAAAATTCATAATTTGTTTAAACCTTTCAAAAACATTCAACTGTTAGTAATAACATAAAAAGAGAGAAGAATACTACTACTCAAATGTTGCATTAAAATATGTGCTAGAACTAACAGTGGAATATATTTGAAAAATTTAAATGACGATTGAATTTTTCTAAAATATTTTATATTAAGTGATGAAAATAGATCAATATAATATTAGATTGTTAGGATTGGCAATGATAAAGACTTGAGAATGTTTAACTGAAAAAATATCTTTTTCAGAGATTGCAACCATACTTCCTTCCCACATCTCTTCAAAAACACCTTCATATTGATGGCAATCAATTCTATCAGATTTTGTGATGATTTTCTTTGCTGAAGTTTTTCTAGATCAAGCATTAATTTATCTGGCTGTTGTTCCCCCCACATTATCTTTGTGACTTAGTTTAGTATCTTCAAAATGATTGGCACCAAAACTTTTTTCATATATATATATATATACTTCTTCAATAAATCTATGCAATGAACTGGACATAAAGAATACAAGAATGTAATATTAATGATTGTATAGCAATTTACATTTACTAGTATATGAATATATGTATATTGGATATATTTTTTAAAAAAAAAAAAAAAAATTGTAATTGATTTTTTAATAAAGATATGCAATCAGCCTTGAGACAATAATATAAAATTTCTTAAGTAGATATAAGTTTCCATTTATTAAAGCTTTTTTAAAAATAAAAACCTAAAATAGATTGCAAACCTCATGCCTCAAGCATATTCATGTATCATAATATTTTTATCAAATGAATTCCATCTTTTCTCTTTATTCTTATATTTTATTTTTATTATTGCAAGATATTTAGATTGCTCTGTACTTAATTAAGTGAAAGTAAAAATAATAAAAGTAAACTTTTGCTAAAAATATAAAATAAAAACATTATATATTAATTTCTCACATAATAAATTAAGCTAAAAAACCATATCCAAGTTATTTAAAAAAAAAAAATGCGTTTGATTGTTTTATGATCTGTAGAGAAGATTCACAAAACATCAATGAAGGCATGATAAGTAGAAGGTAAATTAATACTATGACCAAATGATATCATCACAGCTAGAAAATGATGTTTCCCAGATTCTTAACACAATTTATTTTAATCTAATCAACTGTTTATGTCAGCATAAAAGTATAATGACTTACTAGTCATAACCATAATTTCCAGGAATTTCTATAAATGTTTTACTTATATATTGATGATTTAGAATAAATGCAATATATATCAAATATATCTACACCAAAATATTCAAGTATAATCCATCAAATTTCTGTATTTATATTTAAAATTACATATTATATATATGCAAGGGTCCAAGGATACAACAAACTGTCATATTCACTATCTCAACACCCACGATTTACTTACCCATAATTTAAATAAAATTAATTTTAAAAAAATAGAAATTACTATTATACATATGTATTCTGTTATTGTTTAAATATTGTATCTTTTCCATTTTTCTGTCAATTTTCACAAAATTTATTTTCAAAAACTGTATGCACTTTATACAGTATAAACATAATTTTAATATTACAAATGTTTAGATAATAAGAGTCAATATCAATTATAGTTATTTTTAAATATTTTAACATTTTTAATATTCATTATGCAAAAACAAGATTTGTGTCAATAATATATATATATATATCAATTAAACAGCCTTAATTAGCATATTTTATGATAACTTTAAATTGAATAGTTGGGATGTGTGATGAATCTTTATTACTGATAATCAATATGCAAAAAATAATTTGCAAAATAATGTTTCAAAAGAACAGCATTTGTCTATTGTAAGACCTTTCACATTTGTATTAAAACCGATTTAATGATATTATTGCTCAAGAATTCATAAAAAGTTTAAATGATTTGTCAAGCATTGGTGGTCGAGAGGTCAGCGACAGCTGCTTTACAAGCAGTTGTCCCGGGTTAGCGGGTTCGCTTCCCGGCTCATGCTATGACACATGAGAAGAAAAAAAAAGTTTAAATGATGAAAGTGAAGAGCAGAATGCCAATCCATGGGTCTTAAATTTCAGAATCTAAAGCATTTGGACTATATTGATTTATATTAATGCATGCACAGACAATATTGTGTGTGTGTGTGCATGTGCTAAAACATTTTATTGTACACATGACAGTAATACAATGTTATTATCTATGGATCTATGAAACCTTAAACTAAATACAGTAGATATTGATAGGTTGCAATATGTATCAAAATATGTAGTGATGAATACTGTCCATATTTTTATTGCACCAAACAAAAGATGTGCAAACTGGAATAAATATTAAACTTAAAAATTAAAAACAAAACTATTGATATCTTCTGCATCTACATTTACTATTTTCATATCTAACAAACCTATTCATTCATTATAATGAATGTTTACTATAGTAAATAGAGGGATTTGAACTTAAGATTTCAATTCTAAATTCAAATCCCTCTATTTATTTCAAATCTGTAATGATTATTTATAAACTGAAACTAAACTTCTCCCTTTCTTTTCTTCATTTTGTCAACTTATTCAGTTATCTTTTGAATTTGTCATTAAGAATCCCCCTCCTCCCCCCTTTTTTTTTCTTTTTATCAACATTGTTTTACTTCTAGCACCACAGGAGTGTTTTGTTTTTATTTTTATTGCAGAAATATTTGACTCAATTTGATAATAATATCTTTTCATTTTTCTGTTTCTACTAGTTTAAACAATATAATAAAAAAGAAATGTATTTTAAAAAGTTAGTGCTTACAATTTCCTTATACTTTTCCCCTCACATGTTATTTTGTAAAAAAAAAAAATTACAAGTGTTTTTACAGTTAAAATCACTCAAAGATAAAACAGAGTCACATAAATTTATTTACTGTCTTCAGAAAGAATAACATAAATAAATAATAATGCTAAAAGCAAATACAATAATAATAGATTTTTATATTGTTTTTTAAATTTTCAATTATTATTCCATATTAACAATTTCATGTTGCAATTTCAAATTATTATATAGTGAATAAATACACTGTCCAATTTAATGTACTGTAAAAAAGTATCTTCTATTAATACACTTATACACTTACATACAAATTAATTTTTTTTTAAATAATCTGGAATGAATATCTTGCTTTTTTTTATTTAAAGGATGGATGGAAAACTGCTTAAAACCTCATGGGCAACTGATAAAATCTGGAACTACATTAAGTGGCTATTGGAGATGCCTTTGATCCTTGTAGGGGTTATTTATTAAAAAGATTATTGCCATATATCACAATCATAAAAGAATGACAATTTCTATATAAAATGTGATCAAAGAAGAACAAAAGTAAAAAAAATACAACTAAAATTTAAATCATGCAAACTGCTTTATTATATATCATGTTGTATTTCATTCAATAGATATTGTGATCTACTTTTTATATATATACCTGATGAGTAAAATTCAAAACTGTAAAAGCATAACATTTAATACTTTTGTTTAAAGATGGAAGAATCATAGGTCAAAGTGAAGAAGACATTATCCTTAAGTAAAACACTCTTATCTTAGATAATACATTAATTTAAGCAAAAAAAAAAAAAAAAAAATCAATGTCATTCAGGAATATAGATGGAACTTCTGTGGGGATTTTATGCACTTACTAAACCTGATTTGTAATAAATAAATCAAAATGTTTATGAATTTAATTTCTTTTATAATTAATTTAAACTATATTTCTTTTTCATTATTTAATAAATTACAATTCTTTTTCGTCGATCTCCAGTTTCAATTTTGAATTTCTTAGGCGTTTATAATCGTAGTCTATAATTTCATACTCATATACCAGCTTCATTTTTTTCCCTTTTCCATTTTTCTCTATAATTTTACTCATATTTATTTTCATAGCAAATTTCTTATATATATCAACAATTTGTTAGCATTTTTGCATTCTTTTTTTTTTTTTTTACAATAATATTATAAGTGCATATATATATATATATTGTAACGTTTATTTATATACGTTACAAATATATTGGCATTTGGTAAAAGCTAAAAAAGTAAATTTAGATTTTTTTTTGATTAGTATAATTTTTATTAAAACGTGCAATGAAGGTTAAAATTGTCATTCTTATTTTTTTTATCTAATTGGAAAGAATAAATGACATACAGATTACTAATCCAGATAAATTAAAAGAATTCCAAAAGTATAAGCTAAAAGAAAAATATTTTAGCTAATTAAAGATGGAAGAATAATGCTAAAAAAAAAAGAGAACTTTGTAACTTAAATTTAAGAGAGAGTGTATAAGATTATTATCTTATACGCTGATAAAAAGACAAAAGAGTGCGCAGAAGTTCCAAAAATGGAGCGCGATATAAAAAGGAGATGACAACTTCAATCTGGGTCTTCTCTTTAACTTCTAGTTACGTCTCTGAAAGTTGGAGGTTTCCACGAGCATAACCTGTGGCAAGAAATATACTTCTACACAGGTATGCCCCTTGCTGTACCAAGCTGTCACGCAAGCATGGAAACGGGACTTGTGAAGACCGCTTTTTGCAATAAAAGGGTCACTACAACCGTGCCTTTTCTCCAGCTATAGAACGGAACAATAATGGAAGACGCCAGCAGGAGAGACCAATGGAAATTCTCATGATCTGGGATCCCATAAACCTACATGAACTTACCGGTAAGTTAAAAATAAATTTTCCCGATAGTGACTTAAAAGTTTGCAAACAATTATTTATCTAAGCTTAGACTACCATCCTGATATAGACTTTACTTTCACATTCAAGGGACTTTCTTATAAAGAATTTTATACAAGATCTTGGAACATTATTAAATTGCGTTCATTATTTAATCTAACTGTTTTTGTTAATCGATTCATTATCTGGATTAGCCTGTGTGTACTTTCCAGTTTAGTTAATTCGTAATTTAACTTATAAATATTTTAGTTTGTTAGAATAAAAGAGATTATACTTTTATCAACCTTTTCATTGTGCGTTATTAATAGTAGTTATTATTTTTTATTATTAAATCTATTAGTAGTTTAATAAGATTTAAAATTGTAATTTACCTTTGCCAATATGTTTGAATAAGCCCAGGAATAATAATCTTAAAAAAAAAAAAAATTCTCGTTACGGTAGGATGTAATACCGATTTGTTTAAAAGCATTTTTTCTCTGTTTAGTTTACGAGTTACAATATGTTTGACGCCGACTCAGTGGGTCTAACGATTCTGGCGCCCTCATGTAGAAATTAAAAACTGAGTCAGCTCATGATTGTACTTAGCAATAATTCTAGGCCGAGTTGATCAGGAAATATAGCTATGTTTTTAGAATAGAAATATAACTTTCTTCTTTTTTGACATAGCTTGATCAACTCACGCGCAGTTTATATTAGCGTGTAAGAGGCCTAGCAAAACGAAAAACGTTACAATATATATATAGTAAGAGTGAAAATTATTACATATATATATACTTCTAGAAAGTAACTATGCTATCCAGCATACTTATAGTCATATATGACCATCATGAGGCAAGAAGCAATTAGACAAATTTAAAATTAACATAGTAATAATATAAACCAGTGAAAAGAATATATATAAAGTTTTATTTAATTCATGCCTTCCTAAATATGAAAAATATCCCTTGTTTGTTTGTTTGTTTTTTGACCTTATTAACAATAGCCATAAATTATATGCAAATTTTGCAAAAAAAAGACAAACCCAGTTTCAATTTTTATGTTTCTTAAATGCAAAATATCAGAATACATTTTTTTTTTTTTTAGAACATTTATACTGGCATGCATATTATACTATTTGAGCATGCATGTTTCTACAAAATATATCACATTACAATCACTGATACATTCAACACAATCATTCTCTTTATTTTTTCTACAGACATTAAATTATAAATGATATCTAATATGAGAATATTCCATTATTATTATTTGTAAATAAAAAAAACCATTTCATATGTCTACATATATTCATATATCTATACATAAACATATATATATAGTACTTAAACATGTTAGCTTTGGTCATTCTGATAAATACATTAAGGATATTTTGTTTAATATAAATTATAATAGTAATAAAAATGATTTAAAAATATTAATATTTATATATGATTTTATTTCTTTACCTTTTAAATTGTCTTCTTATAAATTTTATGGAGAAATCATTGTATGTTTGATAAAAACATAACATATATCTTTAACTAGAATTTAAAATTTATATCTGAATTAGAAATAATCTCTAGTTTAATAGATGGTTAATGATAATCATTAATTTATTTATCTGAGTGGATCATATCAAAGATGTGGATGAAGTAAATTTGACACTTATAAATCAAAATGTTAGATAACAAGAAAATAGCATTGAGGAAGGATGTTACTCTACATAATTTATTAAATAATACAAAAGGATAAAATTGATTGTTATACCATTCCTCAACTTTTTTATATTACTTCTGGTTGTTTTGTTTTTTTTAATTACATATAGGTCAAAGTAGTTTAAACAGAAAAAAGCATAAAAGTTCATAAAATTTGGTGTAAAGCATAAACATTTTACATCATATGCTGGTTTATTTCATTATGTTGAATGTATAGAAAATTTTAAACTTTTTCAAATACAAACAACTTCTTAATAATAACACAAATAGACAACACAGGTTAGTAATTACACAACATTTTGAGTAGTATTATTCTCCACCCTTCTTCAAATGTTGCTGGTCTAACCAATGACAATATTAGCATAGGAATTGAACATACATCTTTAGATTCTTAAAAACTGAATTTTAAAGCAATGTTCTAACCAACTGAACCCCTGACAGAATAGCTCAGTTCATTAGAGTGTTGCCTTAAAATTTGATATTCAAGAATCTAACGGTGTAAGTTCAACTCTTATGCTAATATTGTTAGAGCAACACCTGAAGAAGAGTGGAGAATACTACTACTCAAAACATTGTGTAATTACTAACCTGTATTGTTTATTTGTGTGTTATTACTAACAAGTTGTTTGTATTCGATAAAGTTTAAATAATGTTACAAATTTTCTGTACATTCAACATTTACTGATAGATGATGGAAATAGACCACCATATTATCACATCTAATATACCATCATCACACTTCAGAAAAATACATAATTATCTCAGTGCTACATTATATATACATGAAAGAAATAGATATACAGTTATGCTTGAAGAGTTTTAAAGTTACCTTCTTTGAAAGTAATAAAAAGAAAAATTAAAGCAACTCTTTTAAATAGTATATATGTATGGGAGATGATAATTTGGACCAACTGATGATTGCTGGTTTAGCATGAAATGCGTTTATTGGTGATTATTTATTTTTTCAGCATATATGTGCTTGAGTGTATCAGTGTTATTAGATAGAGTGGAGAGTGATGGGTCATCTGAAAGTCTGTGCTCATATACCCTATATATTACATATATAGACACAGGTATAGAATAAGCCTGTGTTTCAGTTATTAATAAAGGTTTGTGATTCTGAAGTTATTAACTTTTTTAAATATTCTTTTGATATTAAAAATAATTGGAATATGAATTAAAAGTATGAAAAGTATTGTGTTATGCTACTTTATATTTGTATGTTATGCTACTTTGTATATGAGAAGTTTGCCTTAGCATGGAAATTATTAATAATGGATTTATAATTTAATTTTGGCTAGTGATTTAATTGTAAATTGCTGTATTTAGTTTAGTATATTGATTAATTTAGTTTTTGTCATTTAATATTATACATCCTTATATAATTTGTGATGGATTAATTCTTCCAATCAACGTTAAATGAATTGATTAGCCATTATAATAATAACTGTGTGATTAAGTGCTCAAAAGATCTAAAGACGTAATGAGATCAATAGTTCTATTTAATTGACCAAACAATTTATATATTTTCCTCAATTGAGAATGGATTCTCAGAAACCATTAGTTCTTGAGTCCAATCTGACCTTTGCATAAAATCATGAAATATCTAACTATTCATTTAAACTATAATTATATCTGTGGGTGTTATTAAATATTAATTTTATATAACAATCAATTAAGATTATTAAATATTGTGATAAATTGTAATAATAAAAACACAATGCCTAAATAAGTATTAAATGTTTTTTTTTTTAAAGAAATCATCATATGATTATAGTAATACCCTTCTTTGAAAGTTCCAAATAATAAATCATCTCCTAGTCCAAGAAGAAAGTTTTCAGCACTATTTTTTTATTCTGACCTCATACCAATAAGACATTTCATAACCATTTAATATTCATCATACATTTTAAGCATATGGATAGTGCATATTATTTTAAATAAATGTGATTATTGATAGTAAATAAATAAAATTAATGACATAACTCTAAAATGAAGAGACCGGAATAAACTTGTCATAAATAGCAAACCAATCTATACTATCAATGATGATGATCAAGTATTATTGCTTGATTATAGTACTTTATTATCTAATTATTCTATTATTTTTTGAATAGAATCCTTAAAATTCAAGCATATGTATATGTGGATTGTTTGTGTAGTAGCAGGATAATAAATTGGTGGACCCAATATTGAAAATTTTTGATCGATTCTCAGTAGAGTAAAATAAGAGCAAAATGTTTAACCTCTATAATTTTTTTTACTATGCTAATATATTATTTTATTTTAAATTTAACTGGATTTTTTTTTAGATATAATAATATTGATAAACGGATTCATTTTTGTTCATGTTTAAACAACTGGATTAATTAATTAAAATTTAACCAACTAATTAAATAATTTTGTGTGATAACAGTTAAAATCATTCTCATTTTTTCCTACAGGCATTATTTTGTAAATGATATTCTGAACAGCAGGATATTCTATCATTAATATTTGAAAATGAAAATCCTTTTTAAATAGCTAAATTTCATCTTGATTTATCTTATGGAGGGTTTAAAATAAAATTGTCTCAGCATCATTTTATAATAATTTTGCTACTTTTTCCTGCCATGGTATCAAATTAAAAAAATATGTTACCATGTTGATTTTTTTTTTTTTTTAATAACTCTGGTGAAATTATTCAAAATCTCACCACTTAAAATTTTATGCAATTTAAATACAAAATTTAAAAATAGTTGAATTTATTAAATGTGGGTCAGCAGTGCTGAAAGAACTAATCATCATCATTACTATTTATTAAATGTAATTTTATTTAAATTTTTCTCTAATCAACATTAAATTTAAATATTAATATTGACCTACTTTCATTTATAAAATTATATGATTAATATTTAAGGGATGTACTTAATACAACTATTGTGCACATTTATGCTACTAACTCAGCACCCATAATATTACAGCCAATGCATGCAACACTCATATGACTAACCCAGATTAATCAGAAATGTTTATCCTCTATCCTAAAAATAAAAACATCCCTTTACTGACCATTATTGATTGATTAGCTGGCTTCTCTATAAACAGCTAGCTATCTGAGTGGGGGTTTTTTTTTTTTAATCTGATTGTCAGCTGAAAACTTTTCAAGGTTCATTTGCTGGGACTTGACAAGCAAATGCAATATCACTACAAAATTGGAATCTCAAATTAAATGATAATAATGAATAATAATAACCACATTATGCAATTTGACTGACCAAATTTGCTTCTGAACTTTTGTTTACTGCTATTTGCGAAATAATGATTTAAAAACAGTAGGTATAGAATGATAAATTCAAATGATAAAAATTCTTGGGTCAAATCCTCATTGACAAAAGACTATATAAAAAAAAGATTAGCCAATTGTAAAAAAATCATAATTAGTACACCATTTTGGTCAATAAATGTCATTTGTTGATATAAGAATTTGCCAGATCCAGCTCTTCAATTTTTTCAAATATATATATTTTTAAAATATCATTTATTTCAACATCTCAGCATTTTAAAAATTCATCTGGTTAACTTTGTTTGCATTGACATCCATACCATTTCTGAAACTTCAAGACACATTGTGTTTTTCTTCCATTTTAAAATTCATTTTTCACACAAAAGTTTCTGTGATTCTGTTTATCCCTTTAATTCCTCCATCCAGGCAACAAACAATACAATTATTTATTTTTTATATGTCAAAACAAGACTTTTTAATCGATTGATTTAACTTTTTACTTTTAATAAATAATGAGCAGATAAAAGAATTGCTAGGACTATACAATAACTGATAACAATAAAAAGATCAATACATTATTTCTCAAGACAATCAATAAAATAGAGATTAAAAAAGAAACAATTCAGCTGGTAGATGATTATTCTGAAAGCAATATCATCATGAATTATAAATTTTCAATTTGCAATGAATTCATCTGGACTTCAAATGTCCTCTGTTTCTGAAATCCCAAGACAATAATTTACAATTTTTTAAAAGCCTAGATAATTTGTTTTTTTTTTCTTTGCTCATCTTTCTTTTAATAATGAATATTTTATTTAAAGTCAAATAGTCCAGTTAGAGAGAAACAAGGGCATCTTTATAATCTATATGTAATGTAAAAAAAAAAAAGAAAAAGACTTTCATGCAAGATATAATTTTAGCAACAAAAATAAAACCATCATTCACACAAAAGAAATATTTGCTCTATATATAGAGAATAAATTTAAAATAAATAAAAGTGATTTGATAATATATACTATTTGCATTAAAGGCTAACAACAAATTTCCTTAAAGGTAACAAAAATCTCTACCAAGCACTGATGAAATATCATCAGTACTCAATAAGAAAATTAATATATTGTGAAATATTCAACTTTTTAGTGTAAATTTTTTATTTTATTTAATGCCAATCTTACACATCCTAAAATTCTTCTAGCTAAACTTTTTTGGTGAACAAAACCCATTTACCATACAGACTATTGTAAGGATGGATAAAAAACAGTTATTACTCGTAATAATGTTTTTAAAAAATCTAGATTTAATGCCAACAAATAGTTACAAATAAATAATATATTACTGGCTTATTCAAATTCTTGATATTTTTTATGGTTTTCTGGTAGCATAGGCATACATTTTTTAAATAACAATCCATTTTACAAAAAAATCTTCTTGTAAAACATTTATTTAACTAATATACTATACTTTGCTCTAATACTTCAATCTATAACAGTGGTGTACAAACCACTGGTCACATCCCTCAAGGGGTCACAAAATTTTTAAGAAACTCTCTTAAGTTTTGAATAATGATAAGTTATTTTTTGTTTTTGGAAAGAATTTAATTTTTTAAAATAGATAAAATCACAGGAAAATAAATTGTTTTTGTATATATCTTTTTTTTTTTTTAAATAAGTATACAATTTTTTCAAAAATTTCATTTCACATTTTCAAAATTAAAAGATTAGGAAATATAAATGTGTATATTAATTAAAACTACTATTGTTTTATTATAAATATTTTTGCATACTCATACTTATAATTTAGGAACAAAAAATAGGTCATACCAAATTTTCATCTGAAAAAAGGGGTCACAAGTCACCCCACTGAGCTAGAACAACCAATTATAAAATCAGATTGTTTTCTAATTATTGGCCTTTTATCAGTATTCATTTATTATTCAATCTTGCAATGGATTTTGAAGTAGAGTAACAGATTGAAGTATGTGTAAGCTAATAAAGTTGTACGATAACTTGTTTGATATGTCCCAATATACTGATTGGAAAAAGAGTTTGTAATGCACTCTAGTTGAAAATTAAAGTTACTAATAGAAAGTGGATTTACATTACACCATATAAAATACAGAGTCCTACAGTGTTTTCTTTACTATATATTTGAGAATTAAAAGCTATTTATTATAATAAAATATAAATGCTTATGTTATTATACATACATATATCTAATGGCTAATTTTATATACACAATGAAATTATATCCAAATAGGATCACAGTCAATCCTACATATCTTAAGAGAAGAGATTTCTACACTTAAAATCTGTATAAATTCAAGTAACTAGAATAATCAATTTATAAATGGAATTCATATTTCCAGTCTTCCATTAAATGATTATTGCAATTTAAATCAAAATAAAAATTCTTTTAAAATATTGTAGACTTGGAATAAAATAAAATGAAATAAAAAAAAAGAAAAAGGAAAGCATCAAATAAACATGTACCAATAATTTTATTAAAAAATCCTAACTATCAAAGTTGCAAGATATACTTAAAAATACAAAGATATGAAAGGTTTCATATTTTATAATGTGATATCTATATATACATATGGAAACAATAAAAAATATAAACTAAATAAATAAAATATATAAGTAAAAAGCAAAGCAAAATACCATTATTTGTTTATGTAGTTCTTTTATGATTTCAACCAAGAACTGGTTTTCATCAGAAAATACAGCTAAATGATCATACCCAAAAATTAAGTTTATTTCTATATCTGAAAAAAGCAAATAGCTTCTATAGATTGTAATATATAGGGCAATATTGACTTTATCAGCTCCATAGCCATCTAAAATGTTATTAGAAATAAACAAATAGTACTAAAAGACAACTTAACAACAAGAGTTTATTATCTCTATATATGTATAACTAATCTTCACACAACTAACTTGGTTGCTAGTTGTTCAAAGTTCAAACTCAAAAGCAATTATAAATAGAAAACCTTATTCTCTACTCTACCATATATTTCTGCATGGCATTTTCTTAGTATGCATTAGAACAGTTCCCATTACTACTTCACATACATATGTGGCTAATTTTGCAGGTTTTATTGCTGTGCATAAATAATTTTAATTTGCATAACTTGCCTGACCTGCTTTAGACCCAATATGCATAATTTACTTATTAACATACTTGTGTATATTTGCATTACTAATTTTTTAGTGTAACTTTATTTAAGATTTTTCTTTATTACTTTGTCTGACTGCTATATGCACAAACATAAAGATTTTATATAAATACAACCCAAATGCCTATATAATTTTTAGACAGCTTTCACAACCTCCTCTCATTCTAAAAAATAGTTCAGAGTTTAAATGCATATACAGACTTTCTAGCCTTCTCTGCTCTCTGGTTTATCTAGGCAGTGATACTGCTTACTCTTCCCCAACCTGTCTTTGACTAAGTAAATCCATAGGTATTTCAGAACAATTTACTCTTGAAGAAATTGCTTCTTCAATAAATTATGTAGTTGGCATCTCTTCTACCTGAATACCTGGTGATGATCCATCATAATTGTTGTCCTTCACTGGATCTAACAACATATCAGCTGTGGGAGAATTTACACTTTCCATGTACTTGCTGGTCAACATATCTTCTGACTACTCTACCATCAGATAACTGCATCAAGGGTATTTGTTTTCACAACACATTTTGGTACAATTCCTGTTTACCACTTTTTTCTAAATAGATCATATATCCAAACAGTTTCTTCACTATGACACTTCACACTTTCTACAATCATTTCCCTTTTCACACTCTTATTAGGAATCAATATTGAGATGTGCATTCTCTTTTAATCAACATTTCTGCATGTGTTGTTTTTTTTTTTTGATAGTTGTACTCAATGTGAAATGCTGAAAAACATGGTTTCCATTATATTTTAATATTATATTTTATCTAGTATCAGTTTCAATTGGTGCACAGTCTTTTCAGCTACTTCATTTCACTTAGAAATGATGCAGATGTGTTAAAATATGTTGCATTCCTTTTCTAACTAAAAGCTCTCTTAATGTTAATGACATAAATTCAGTGCCATTTATAGAAAAGTATTATTTCTGGATAGCCATGACAAGCATTCTCAGAATTTGCATTTTTCACTGCTTTATATTCAGCCCATTTTGAATGAGTTGCTGAAAACTAAAAAATTATATCTGTTGAAAGATCTGGCATGATCCTTATGAATTCTTTGGTATAGTTTAGTGGCTTGTGGCCATGGCTCCAATTCTTATTTCAAAAGACATTTACTTGGGCCTCATTGCCAACGGTCAAGAGGTTAGACAACTTACATTGCAAATTAACAATTATCAACTATAATGGCTTCATCTGTCTGCATAGGGAATCCCCACCATGAAAGGAAATCCATATTGTCTTTATTCCCTCCATCCAGAGATCCCCACGCACCGTTACATTACAAAAAAATTTTTCCAAAAGACATTTATTTGTGCCTCATTGCCAAAGTCAAGAGGTTAGACAACTTACATTGCAAATTAACAATTGCCAACTATAATGGCTTCATCTGTCTGCACAGGGAATCCCTATCATGAAAGGAAATCCATAGAGTCTTTATTCCCTCCATCCAGAGATCCCCATGCACTGTTATATTACAAAATTTCAAATAGATTTTCTGAGTAAATTTTACATTGCTTATCCTGATTAAATCATAAATTGAATACTCAAGGACCAAACAATATGGCCCAAATGAAGTTACACTTTTATGTCCGGACCTGCAGAAACTTTAATCAAACTCCTGCACATCTGGGTCAAAAATCATTTCAGTACAAATGTATCTAGGTTACTAATGTTCAACCAATATTCTACATATATAATATAATGTAAGGTGGCCTCACTATTGATAAACACACACTATCTCTCTTGACTGCCCTATATCACAATTCATACTAGGCCATCCTATACATGAGCTTGTCAATTTCCTTCATTTTGACAATTCACAAAATGTCCATTGTGTAATAAATCTAATACACATTTCCTCCAGCTCTGTTGGAATTAACAAAAAGTCCAAGATTAAAATACAGCCATTACCATTACACATGAATAGACTCTCACAGATAATGCACACAGGTTCAACCACAAAGTTCAGTCAATGTTGATGTCATCCATCTTTAATCCATCTCTTGACAAACTGGTATCCAGAATCATCTTTTATTCACTTGCAATACTTGTTATCCATTCAGTGGATGTAGTCTATATCAGTAACCTGTGGCTCATATTCTCTCATGATTGGTGTGATAAAGCATCAGTGTGTGATTTGTATTCCAAGATTTTACATAAGTACAAAATCATAAGAAGCTAATATATTTATCCATCAGATCATCCTTTGATTAGCATGATCCAGAGTTCTTTTCAGCTTTTCCAATATTCCAAATAGAGGTCTATGGTCCATATAGATCTTGAATGTACATCCATACACATATCAAGCTGGCTATAATTTTTACTGGTCACTGTAAAGGTTCTGGACACATACACAATACGGTGTTTGCCCCCATAAAGTTTATGAGAAGTAACAGCAATTAGTCATTTAAAATTGACTTATCATTAACAATTCTTTTACTTTCTTTAACACTAAGTTTTCTTCAAGTTCACGCTTCCATCTTTATTTTATTTTTTCTCAACTATTTGTCACAATATGATATTTTTCCTTCAGGAATCAAAGAATGCTTGGAAGTCCCTGACATTTTTTGGTTTAGGTGTGTTTTTCATAATTCTTACTTTCTGCAGATTCAGATATTTTCCTTTGTCAGTAATAATATGTTATAAAAATGTAATTTCTCTAATGGAACATATCCACTTAATATAGTAAATTTCGCTCCAAATTTTTCCAACATTATACACACTTCATTTATGAGTGCACAGAGCTCATTTTCTGTTTATGTTCTGTTTCGGCGGTTATTAGAATGTCATCCAGATAAGGAATAATTCCTACTATTCTCTGCAATAGACCATCTATTTTGGTTGAAACATATTTGAAGCTATACTTATTCTGTATAACAGTTTGATATACTTAATTAGTCCAAATGCATGTTAATAGTTAAGAGTTTGGCTGTTCTTGCTGTAATTGGAATCTGATGAAACATTGACTGAAAATTAATTTTTGCATGACTTAAGATCAAATTTGGGTAAGTATGTAACTTTTTTGTAATGACACTAAAACCTTTCAACATTTGATACAGGATATGTATTTATTAGGCAAAATTCTCTCAGTACAATAGTGCCACTCAAAGCAAGACAGAGTAATCAATGGATGCCAGAAGGCTTGTGCATAAAATTCCTATCTAGTGCCTACTCATCCAATATCCAAGAAAGTTTTGCCTATTTTAACAACAGTTATGAGTAAGCATGGGCGATAGTGATCCTGTGATGTTTAAAAGTTTAATATGTATCTTTTCACAGTTACTCATTAGTCACTGCATAAATGAACCATTCCATCGGTTTTAAAATTATTATGATAGGTATTACCCAAACTGAATCTTCAACAGGTATAATTACACATCTTTGTAGCTAAGTCTTTGAATGTTTCTGCAACTTCTCAAATTGAAAGAAATTTTCTGTGGTCTGCAAACATAATAGGCTGAGCATTATCCTGAATTTCAGCTTTTAACTGGAGTCATTATTTTCATTCTTATTTCTAAAGATTTGAACCAGTTTCTAAATCCCTTGACATGATGAATATGAATAGATTTTTTTAATCTCATGTTTACATGTACTGGAACAGTTACTATCATATATCAATCCAGTTTCCATTTATAGCTACTAATCTTCCTCTTACAATTTCTTATGATAACCACCTAATCTCTTTTCGAAATAAGAGACATACCAGCTCCATTGTCTATTTTCACTTGGATTTTTTGCTCACAATTTTTATATCCAGCAAATTATAATCTTATATTGCTTTCATTTATCATGTTGGTCTATCTTTTGCAGACTCCTCACCTTGCTTTACAGTCCAGTCATAGATCATCGTCATTCTTTTCGTACATATGTGAAACTTGTAATAAATATTCTTTAACTCTTCAATTATAGTGATCATTTTATATTTATACAATTTTTAACATGGCCCTTACTGATGCAACAATATTTCTGTAGTTTAATCTGTATTTGTGCTCCATTTACCACAATACTTGTTTTGTTTTTTTTAACAACCACAGTATTTTGACCTTTTATTGCATTTCCTAGGACGGCTTTATTAGCTATTGTTTTTTCTATAGCTTTGTCATATAGTTTCACTCAGAAATATTTGTTAGAGCTTACTACCACTTATATCCCATAACAATTGATAAAGAAACACTTCAGGTCAGATCTAAAGTCATATTCCTTGTACATATATGCAATCACATACTATAGTCTTTTATTCTCGGATGTTAACTGGAATCTAGTTCTTAAAAATAAATGCACTATGTATAATGTTATAGGTTTAAAATTGTGTGTTCAATTTCTCTATCCATTCATCACATATATCCTCATGAGCTTTCAAGTTATAGCCAGTTTATAATCTATAATACATTTTTACTAGCCATCCACATCAGTATCATAACATTCTTTTTATTATCTACTATAATGTCAAAAAATATGTACCTCTCTGTGTGTACAGCTCTGGTGTACAATATTTAAATGCTATCCTGCTATGTTAATAACAACAAATTCAGTTATAGAGCTATTGTGCTGTGTCATGTTGATTCATTAATTTTTCAGTATTATCACTGATATATATATATATAAGTTTCATAAATTGTCAAATTAAACCATTCTGGAATATACAGGGGCAATAAAAATGTTATTAGAAATAAACACATAAGACTCAAAAAAAAGCTCAACAATAAGAGTTTATTAACTCTATATATGTATAACTAAAATATATCTTCAGCTTGCTAGATATTCAAAGTTCAAATTCAAAAGCAATTATAAATAGAAAATTTTGCATTCTGTAATCTATCAAATCTTTTTGTATGGCAGCTCATTGTGCAGTAGAACAGTTTCACTAATAATGCAAGCACAGTTAATTCTGCAGATGCTTAATTAATTTTAATTTGCATAATTTATCTGATCTGATTAATTAGTCCTAATATGTGTAATTTACTTATTAGTATATTTTTATACAATTAGCATATGTGCATCACTAATTTTCTAGAGTGTAAATTTATTTAAGGATTTTCTTTATTAACTTCCAGTTCTGATTACTAAATACACAAAGAAAGATTTTATTTACCAAGTTTTTTAAATATATACATACACTTTTTATTCAGACATTGCATAGGTTAATGATCATTTTCTCATATAGAGTTTAATCAATCCATTGCTAATATAGTATAGTAATCTTACTTATTTTCTTAAAAAAAAAAAAAAAAAAACCTTGATTAATAATTTTTCTTATAAAATTAGTTAATTCATTAAATAATTAAAAAATAAATAATTCAATAATTAAATATATATGTATATTTGTAAAAATATTTTCTAAAGTTTTGGTATAAAATAACATGTTTTGTAAGAAAATAAATAAGATATTGATTACAAAAGAGCTAAACTCTATAAGAAATTATTAATCTATAGAAACTTTTTTCTTTATCACATATGGAAATAATTTTTTTGATTTTTTTAACTTTTGGATAGCTGTATTTTTTGATCAAACTCAGCCCTTTGGTTGAAATATTAAAATAGTTGAACAAACTAGCAATTGTATTTTATATTTATATGTACAGATAAAATACTATTATATCAGCAGTTTGTATGATCTCCATAATTTGACATCAACTCTCGTGACATACAAAGAAATACATATATAGTATATAAATTGTATGCCACATGCACGAAAAAAATAATCACAATAGTTACACTTCAATATATCCAGACAAAAAAATATATTCAATAAAACAGTTTTTCCTAATTTGTTATAATTTAACAAACTCTAGATTATAATAATACTGTCACATGCAAATACTTGTCTTTAACAATTCATATAAAACTTAAATAATTAAATCAATTGAATCAAGATATTTCTATTCATAATTTCTATAAATTATATGGTATTAGTTTGTCAATTATCAATGATATAAAAAAGCAAATAATTAATTTTCTGCCAACAAACTGATTTAATGCTTAACTGGTTTAATACTTAAGGTAATAATGAGACTTATATTTATCTTTGATCAGAAATCACATGAACTTTAATTTAAAAAAAAAAAATGTGAACAAAAAAAAAAACTTATAAAGCACTTTTTAACTGTTTAGAAAATTATTGAAGAAGAAACTTTCTTGATAAACATAAATAAGAAATAACAAATTTAAATTTATTTCTTCTTTAATTAATATTCTTTTTAAGTAATATTACATTTAAAAATAGGCATTAATTTTAACTTAATTAATATTGCACAATACTATAGAAAAGCGACATTCTTAAGAATCATCTTAAGCAATAAATTTACATTTAATTTTTCCTTACTTAAACTTCTTTTGTAAGGAACATTACTTAATAAATCACCACATAACTGTTATTTAATGAATAAAGTTTTTTTTTCCTCCCAATTATGCTATTTATTATTGAGAGATTTTTCAAATCTGAAAATCACTAATTTTAAAAAAGTTTAGAAACCAAGAATGCAAGACAAATGATATTTTATCTTCATATAAACAGAATCTAATTTAATAAAACTTTTTTTTTCTTTTTACAAATGGTTTGGAATAGCTTTAAAAAAAAATCCATTTAAATTCAAGTTATAGAAGAGAATTTCTGAGGCTTACAATATTAAATTTTAAGCATTCAATAATTACCTTTCTTTTCCATATCAATAATTAATCAATGTACTAAATCATTCAACATGAATGATGTCCCAAAAATTAAGGAGCATCCTTGAATTCACTCACACAAAGAATATTTTCTTCTTTTCTTTTTTGTACACTTTTTCTTTTAAGTAATGGAAAATAAAAATCAAATTTATTCATGCTTAACATAGCCAACGTTTTCTTAATGACAAGCTGAGATCAAGGTAATATGAGGCATTTGTGTTTAATGCAGGTTCATTTTGTGACAGCTATTTGATATTGATTAAAAAATAGACAAATTGAAATATTTTACTTTCATTAAAAAAAATTCATTAAGTTCTGCAATAATGATTTCAGTCATTTACTATTAAATGATTGTCAGATTATTATTATTTTACATTTCAATAATGATTCTTTAGACTACAAAATATAAAATGACCAAACTTTAATATTAAATTTCTCTTGTTTAGCAAAGAATTCAAATCATATTATGTCTACATGCAGTGATATTGTTATATAGCCTGTCCTTTAAATATCAGAGCTTATTGCATATATGTGTAGAGACGATAATCTGGACCAATTGATGGCTGGTTTAGCATGAATTACGTACATTGGTGATTATTTATCTTTTCGATATATATATATGTTCAAGTGTATCAGTGTTATGAGATGGAGTGGAGAGTGGTGGGTCGTGTGAAAGTCTGTGCTCATATACCTATATATTAGATATTTTAATATAAAAATAGTTAATTAAATATATTATATATTTAAACAGATGTATTTGTAAATAATTTACTAATAAGTACACACATTATTTGTTAATATTTTGAATCTATTCAAATTAGGTTTATTATTTTTGCTCACCATCCAATTTTTTACAACAATATTCAACTACAAACATACTGCATAAATTCAAAGGAGAATAAAATATTCTGAAATATTTAGTATACAACTCTCCAGTGGATTATGATTAGATTGGTTTGTTTTCCTTCCTTTCTCAATTTCTCTAGATATTTTATTTCATTTCAAACTTATTTTTAGTTAATATTTTATATGAAGATTAAAATATTTTCTTTGCAAAATAAATAAATAAATTGTAGTTAGTTAAAAATAATCAGACAAAACTTCTTGCTATTATTAAATGGTTAAATAAAATGTAATTAAAGAAATATTATAATTTCTGAAAAAGCGTACTCACAACTCTTTATTTTTATATAATAATGAAGAAAAAATAATCAATTTTATTAATTTATTATTACAAATCCACTTATATATAAAATATGAAGAATGGAATAAAATAAGCAAAATTTTTATGTGACTTTTATCAGTTACAAACATCGTTATACAGTACATTTATAAATATATAAATGTGAAGGAGTGTAAAACACACACACACGTAATTAAGTAAGTATGTATATATAAACACACAAAGAGTCTAATATATATGCTGCTTATTCACAGTTTCATCTTGACAACTTATTTACCTATCTTCGGGGAACATACATAGTGCACTTTAAAACAATCAGTTTTAAATTCGTCGACTCCAGATAGATTTGCCCAAGCCCTAATAACTGATTAAAATCCTAACTTTAGTTCACATATTTTAAATATAAAATAAACTTAAACATTTGTAATACTTGAAAAATCTTTATACGTATTATATATATTTAATTAGAAAATCATTTTGATTGTTTACATGGGGGGTATATATTACTTTTAGGATTAAGCCAATTTTGTGTACATGAATAAACTACTGTACCATATATTATAACACAGCAAATGTACAATCACTTTTTCTTTTAAATAAATATGTTCTACAATAATATCAACAAATTAAAAATCCTTCTCCTTTTTCTTTTCAAAAACTTTATTTTCTTATATCAATACTGAACATATATTTATATAATACAAAACTCCAACGTTCCAACTATATGACTGTATGAAGATAAAAACAGTTGAAACATTGGAGTTTTGTATTATATATATTTTCAGTATTGATATAAGAAAATAACGCAACTATATGACTGTATGAAGATAAAAACAGTTGAAACGTTGGAGTTTTGTATTATATATATTTTCAGTATTGATATAAGAAAATAACGTTTTTGAAAAGAAAAAGGAGGAGGATTTTTAATTTGTTGATATTAAACTATTGAATACATATATATTTGCCTAAACAAGTCTTCCAAAATGAAAAAGTCAAAAAGTATTGCCCACTTAATTTAGATTTTTTCTTTCTTTGTTTTATTTACCTAAAAATAATTAGATATCAATGACAATAATTAAATGGACAGTTAGAATGATTACCTACTAGTTATTTTTTATATAAAATAAAAAAAATAGTTGATTGCTTGTAAAATAAAAAAATAATTTTTTTAAAAGTTTCATCATATGCCAAGATTCTTATTTATACTTCCTGAGTACTCTAATAACATTCAACTAGTATTTCCTTTATTTTGTAATACTTTTCATGTTTTACAGACGGAAATGAGTTTATTATTATCAAATAGATGCAAATGATATGTGTATATATAAAAAAAATTATAAAAAATAGAAACCAGTCTTTCATTTCCAGTTATTTTTTTGCTATAAAAATCAATTTCATAATAAAACACTGAACTTAATTATTAGAATGTGTATGAAGCTGTATAAATATCTAGCTTTATTTAATCTAGGCAGCCAGTCTGTTGCAATAAATAAATATATTGATAGTTTGTTATTAGTCTTTTGTTTAACATAATTTCCTATAATTCCTTTTTAATTCTCATTTTTAGAATTAACATATAAAAAATAAAAATGGGTTGGCAAAGTAAAAGATAAAGGTCTCCATGGAATTAGACCCTGTAGCAGTATGATATCTTCCTTACCATTGATGAGATATATGATGATAACATGATTATATATAGCCTTATAATATTTTATATATATAAACAGAATGTTGACTCTCATCTCACCAATTCAGATTACGGTGAGTCTTTTACACCTAGCAGCTAATTTGTTTTAGATACTCACTGTTGGATATCAAGTTAGGGCAACTAAGCCCAAGCCACTTACAATATAAAAAATCTAAATATGTTTGTAACTTGAAAATATTTCCAATGTTCATAGAACTGGATTTAAACTCAGTTTGGTAAAAGAATGTTAACTACTATTTATTCCATGACTTCTTTCATAGTAAGTAAGATACATTCAGAAAAAAAAAAGCTATCAAAATCTCAAAATTTTGCTAACCATTAATTATTTATTTTCTAAGTTTGTTATAAAATTTTCTTTTGTACTTTAAAATAACTATAATTTTTTTTTACTAAAATAATGCAATTAACAATTTAATAATAAATTAAAATATGCAAAATAAAAAAAGACATTAAAAAAAAGATATCTTTTTTAACACTTCATATTATATTATAAATCACCTTTTTTTTATTGCTTGAAGATTGAAAGGTTAAGTATTTTGCTCTCCATTTCAACTTTCAACTATTTTACAAAAGATCAGATGAAAAATATCATAAATCAAATTAAAAATGATCATTTAAGATAAACTAGCTTTTTTTTTTTTGACTGTATAAAATTTTCACAACCTAACAACATTCTGACTTAACCCTACAAAAACTTGTTCTAAAATTAAATATAATTGAGCTGCTCTGATGAAAGATGAAGCATAGACTACAAAAAAAAATATGAATGTGGTTACAATTGTATGGTAATGAACTCAAAATAAAATTAAAATTACTAGTTCATACATATATAGGCTGATAAATCAAATAATATTCAATTGCCCAGTTGAGTACAGATGTATCACTCAATTATAAATAAGTGAGTTAGTTTTAATTTACCTCAGCTGAAAATTAATCTAAGCCAAAAATATTGCATTGTCAGCTATTCATGATATTCAAGCATTAAAGTGACAGACTGTCATAATTTTTTTATACTTCCTCTACTGAGAAACAATTTAAAAACTTATGGCTTTGTAGCAAAAAAATATTATTGCTACGACAAACTGCTTAGAACTAATTGAAAGGAAAATCATTAATAAAAAAATCACTTTTTATTTTAACATACTATTACATAATGAGCATGTTAATAGCTCTTAAGATTTTCTGAATATCCCTATCCTCAGATCGGTTTCTAGCTCTGGCTGTCATCAGTGAGGCACTAGGACATACCTAAGCAATGGGAGGAGAAAGACTATTATAATTAATATTAAAGATCAAACATTTTGATTAACAAAGAACTAATCCCAACAATCTAATAATCCTCACAGTGTTCCACTTCCTTCTTCCAAAATTTGTATAGGCTTATAAATGAAAGAATTTTCCTTTAAAATCACCCAAGTTTTAAAATATTTAATTTCATATAAATTATAATCAAAAGTACTTTACATTTATTTATTTAAACTTTTTTAATAACTTTATTAGCTTGCATGACTTAACATAATCTTAAGAATGCAAATTTCAAAACTATTAGGTTCTGTATCAAGTTTTTTTTTTAAAAAAAAAAATTGTCTTAATAATTGAATGAATGGAAATGGTTGGCCCAACATATCAAATTTTGCTGCAAAAAATCACTAACACTAAATTTTATCAAAAATATTACTTGAATCTTTTCATTATATTATTTTTCATAAGCAATAGCTTTATGGAAAAAAAAATTGCATCTTTTATTTTCATTAATCTATTTTGCTTTGTAACTTCAAATATGTTTTAATGACAAGACATTGCCACACATATTTTCCATTTTCAACTTCTTATATTTTTTGTTAGACATAACTCAAAAAATAATAGAAATAGAATTAAAGTTTTTCTTTTATCTAATATTGCTTCTATTATAATCACACATAAGCTAGTAAAAGAAAAAAAAAGGTGCATTCTTTCACTCTATAGTGAAATTTTTTAAGTTATATTTAAAAATAATTAGATTATTTCTAAAGATTAGACAAATCGACAGTTAATCCTTTTTTAACAGCATAGCATTAATACATAGCTTATGTCTTACTAAATAATAATATTTTCCTGTGTGAAATAGGATAATTTAAACACTATTTTAATTTGATGCTACCTTATCTATTTTCTTTTGGGGCTTTTTCAAAAAAAAAAAAAGATCATAATATATAGTTTTTCTTTTCCAAGAAATCTTTAAGATTATGTCTCTTTTCATTTCTATCTCCATATTCAAATCCACATACTGTGTTTTCATTTTTCAACTGTTTTCTAATCTTAGTATTAAAATTACCCACAATAAATGTTATATTGTTTGATCTGTTCAAAAATATTCATTTGAGTAAATTTATAGATATATAATTTGTATTATTTCATTACGTATCTGTAAGATTTAATATTTTATAAATTTTTATTTAAGAACTAAACTGAGTGATAAGATAGAATCTTGTAAGATGGCAAATTTATTTTTTTAAAAAATAAGATTGTTTTTTTTTAGGAATTATATACTTAAATATAAGGGCAAAAATATCTAAGAATAATAATAATTTAGTTTTGAATTTGCAAAAGATTATTTTAATATTTTGAAAAAGAATTTTATTAAGTTGTATAGATTTATTCTAAATATAAAGGGAATAAAATTATATAAGAGATAAGATTTGAATTATTTAATTTTAAATTTTTAATAAGTCAATTTACAATAAATCATCAAACTTTTATATGAAGGAGAAGTTTGAACAATAATTAAAATGATTATATGGATAAATTAATGTTGCACTTTATAGCAATACTATAGTTATAAAAAATGAAAATGAAATTGTTAACTTTACTAAGATTGAGTTAAATGCAAAAGAGGTAGATATTCTTAATATAAAAAATAAAAAATACTCTTTTATGATAAAAATCTAATTTTTGATACAATTTCATCTACCAAGATTTAAATTCAATTAGTTTTAAATGAAAGTCTCAAAAGTAAAGAAAAAATTTAATTAGTCATGCTAAATTTGGAAATTGTAAAGTTTATAGCTACAATCATTTCTCATGAAGACAAAACTGGTCATTTTGATAAATAATTGAATAACAGCAAATATACCTTATTTAGAAAAAAATCCTGGTAGTTTGATTAAAAGAAAGGTACTTAGGTATTAGATCTGCCACAAAATATCATACATGTAAACAATTGAAAACACATCAAACAAAAAAAAAGATTTAACATTAAATGACAATATTTAAAAATCTTTTTATTTTTTTTATTTCAAAAAAAAAAATTAGTTATACTAAAAAAGAAAAGACTTTGTAATGCAAATAATATATAATAAAAATACAAACATTAACAAATATTATTAATTAAATGTATTTGTTTGTGACATCATGGCAGTTCTAAGGTGTATGTACCAAAAGAAATTTAAGTAACATTCTGAAGAAAATGCAAAATTTAAAATTTTTTAATACAATGGAATATTTAAAATGTTATCCAAGTAATTTCATATTAGCTAAGATAGTTGTGAATATTAATTACTTCAAGATTTCTTTTTTTAATTTTGATCATAACATTGTTGCAGAAATTTCTAGGTTCTTGACTAACTTTTTAAAAAATTTATCTTAGTAATTTTGATGTTTCATCAAATTTGAGTCTTTTGAAAATTTAATAATTTTAAAATGAAAAATAACTAGATACATATTAGTTTCAATATAGAAAATAAGTATCAATCTATTAATAGATAAAGCAGAATTAATGTTCCTATTTCTGTCCTTATTTATTAATGGATCTTTGTCTATAAATAAAATTATGGTTATTAAAGATTTGCTTTTGTTATTGAAGAATTCCATGTTATTTTATTTATAACGGTTAGTTTTATAAGATTAAAAAAGACTGGATAATATGTTATATTATTCCTCTTTTAATTTGATTGGTTAATATTAATAATTATGATAGAATATATTTAAAATCATTTGTTAGAAATGTTGAAGATTGTTTGTTTTTAGTGAAAAAGAATAAATTAGAAGAATCTTATACATAAAATCCCTAAATGTTTGTCCGTAACATTGTTACATGATAATCCAGTTAAACATTTCTTTGAGAAAAAAAAAATAATTATTTGTTCTGCCATCAATAAACCATATTTTTTTTACAAAGCATTTTATGCAAAGAAAATAGTTCCTTTCTTATATTTAAAAGACTTAATTTGATTACAAGCATTTTATTCAAAGCAAGTAATTCCAGAAAGCAAAAAAATGTTAAAACAACCAGTTAAAAAAAAACTATTACAAAAAGGATGGCCTTTCCATAGGCCAAGTACATTTGCCAGCAAGTAATTCTGCAAAGCAAAAAAAAAAAAATTGTTAAAGCAACCAATTAAAAAAAAATACTACAAAAACAGTGGCATTTCCGTAGATCGGGTACATTTCTGGATTCTAAAAAATATATATTTTACAAAAAACATATAGAATAAAGCTTTTTGAAGGAAAAAAATGCTAGGAAAAAAAATCAGCACATGTGCCTTTAATACAATACAGAGCTGAATAGGTATAGTATTTAAATCACAAAGAAAATGGGATTACAGTATATAAATTCATGTTTGCAATGTAATATTTAGTTGCGGGGGGGGGGGGATAGATACTATAGGTACTTGAAAGTCTGAATTCAAATCCCCTATATTTACAATTAGACTCCAGGTATATGAAGAATGCCTGCATTTCAAATATTATACTATAGTACCATATTTACATTTAGTTTTGGTTAGTCTATAATTGAAGTTGAGTGGTTTGATAATGCATAGTTTGTGGTATCACAATAATATCATGCATGATTGAAATTTATTAAAGCAACCAATTAAAAAAAAAAATATTAGAAAGACAGAATCTGTTCTATAAAATTTGCTTTACAGGGAAGAGAATAAATTATATTTAAAACTTTTAGGTTTATTAATGATTAAAGTAAGGATTTAACATCTATTACTAGACATGATAGTTATTAATCTATCTAAATAATTCTAAAATGATAGCTTTCTTTCAAAAAAAAAAAAAAAAAAATTTTATAAAGATTATCTTAGTTTTGGGGTATTTTGATCAATTCATTTATTGTATTTGATAGAAAAAAATTTAAAGATAAAATAAAAATATGATTTTATCTCTTTATCTTTTAAACTGTCTTCTTATAAGGTTTTAAAAAAGAATTATAATTTGTTTGGAAACAAGAAAATAGCAAGTAGGAAGGATGTTACTTAAAAAATTTATTAGCTAATACAAAAGAGAAATTTGAAAGAATATCCTTCCTGATATTATTCCTTGTTTTTGTAAGAAAGTATATGTCAAAGTTATATAAGCTTAGATAAAAAAGTAAAAGTTCATAAAAAATAAAATTAAAAATCTTAGTTCTGCATTATATATCCACGAAAGAAATATAAGCCATAAGATTATGTTAAAGTAGGTTGATTGTTTTCTTTGAGGAGAAAGATAAAGAGAAGAATTAAAGAATTTTTATTATTGAAAATTTATTTTAAAAAAAGAGCTATTATTATATTTTTTAAGATTTCTTTAGATATTAAAGGTAATTGGAATGTAATGTGGAGAATTATTTGAAATTAACTGTGTATATATTTTTGTTGCATTTCTTTGCATTTAAGAAGTCTGCCTTAACAGTGAAATTTTAATTTTGATTAGTTTTTTTTTAATAATGAATATGGTATAATTTATTTATATATGTAAAAGTATTCTGTTTCTTAGAATGAAAATTTATTAAGGCATAAACCTGAAATTGTATCTTCTTTAAATCTTGTGTTTAGATTTGTAGAGGTCCCTACTGTCACATTTTAGGCGCATAGTCTTAAGGTTATAGTCTTAATATATATTACTTAAGTTTATTAAGTAATCTTGCTATTTATTTTAATAAACTACTCATTTTTAAATTGTTGCTTTTCTATCTTTTATAATAATGAGGGTCACTCTATTTGGCCTTCCAGTATGTGTGACTTTATAAAGATAGTAAATGTGATTATTTTTAAAATCAATAATTTCTTCATATTTCCTTCTAATTTTATAAAGTCTGAAAATGTCTTATTTCATATAATCTTTATTTATACCTTTTTTTTAAAGAATGGTCTAATATTGTAGAGAGTCAAATAAGTCATCATCAAATACTAGCTAATTACTATGATATAAATTAAGTATCCTCTTTAGTTTGCAATCACATCAGATGACAACTTTTATGACATCCAGAAATTAAGAGCTTTAATTTCTAACTTAGTATGCCACAATTCTGAAGATAGAAAGGAAAGTAAGTAGGCACAAATTCAGACATGCAAATATTCTGCCCTCAAGAAAGTCTAAATGATGACTCAGGAATTATGATATTGCTGAGATCATTAAGAACAAAAGCTAGTAATCTTTCAAAGTTATGCAATGAATATGAATACATAATCGTTTTTTGATTAAGATGTGAACAATCTATTTTAATTTGCCCCTAGATTCTTTTAATACCTCAGTGAGAAATCAAAATCTTTTTTCAATTAATAGCAAATTCCTTTTTTGTATCTATGCCATCATCACCATCATTTATAATCACTAGTGATCCACTGCAAAAAGATCTCTCCAAATTTAGTCCAATTTCTCTTATCTATAGCTTCTCTTCTCCACATCAGTCAAGTATATTTCCTTATTCCTTCTATCCATCTCACATCTGGTCTCTTTTTAGATATTTTAAAATCTATTGGAATCCAGTTTAAGATTTTATCTGTCTATCTTCTATCATCTCTTCTAGCAATGTATCCAGCCAGCCCCATTTCAGTCTCTTAATTCTTTTAATGATGTCAATAACAATAACACCATTTTTTCCCCTCAACCATGCATTTTGTTTTTAATCTCTTCTTGTTACTATTATCATATATCTTTCCATATTTCATTCAGTGGTCTGAAAGTCACTGTATTACTCGTATGTTAAAGAGTCCCAAGTCTCAGATCCATAAATAAGAATTGGTAAAACATATTTATTAAAAAAATCTTTTTCAAACATATGGGCATATTTCCTTTTAATATTATTTTTACCAAAAGACACTCCATCCAAGTTTAATTCTACGATTAATTTCATATATCTTGATTCTGTCAGTATTAATAATCTGACCAAAATATTTGTAGTTTTTAACTTCCAATTTATCATTATCGATCTTTATTTCCTTCTTTTGAGAAAATTGAATAATACTTCAGTCTTTTTAGCATTTACCTTTAGCTCTACTTTCATCTGATAACTCTTACAATATTTCCCGAAGCTCTGAAGTATTTTTTTTTATTATTATTATTTTTTTATTAGAAGCTCTGAAGTATTGTATACAAAAACAATCATCTATGTACGATTTTATATATGCAATTATGTAAGATTATACATATATGGTTATATATAAAAGTTAAAATTATGTAACTACGAAAATTGTTTATTTAAATTTTCTCATTATAATGCAAATAAACCCCTCTACACAACAAAGAGTAAAAATATTTTCTTAAATGTAACATCCTAAGCCTAAATTTTTAAAAATACAATTGTAATACAGCTATTTAAAGTAATATTGATCTAGGGAAAAAAAATTAAAAATATTTACTATGGAGATTCGATTGGGGAGAGGGATAGAAAAATTAGAAGATAATTTTAACTTTTAAGCATAAACTCATATATATGGTTGCTATCGCTCTTTCTTATATTTATTACGTTTGTAAAGTTTTAACTATTTACATATTTATATAGTGAAGGTATTACAAAAATTCATCAAAGATATTATAAAGTACTTTAAAGAAGAAAACTTTTTCCAGTAAAAAGAAAAAGAGAAAAACAAAATTCTCTATCTGTAGGCTTCATTGAGATTTCCTATCCTAATCAATAACGCCCAAGATTTGTGAACATGAAGAGATAGTGGGTCATTTCCTTCCTCCTCTTTAAAGTTTCCTTAGAAAACATCAATACGTTTTTAAAATCAGACAAAGCCCTTAAAAATCAATTAAATTTATGGCCTGAACTTTTCTTATTTCATGTTGTTTTTATAAAAATAAAAAAAAACCAATGTCCTAGAGATTTATGCGAGACTAATCTTTCAATGTTGTTTTTATTAAGTTCTATTTAAACTATGACTATAAGGCATAAACAAAATTATACTCTTTGTTTTTATTTAACAATCGAACACAATTGACTGAATAATCTATGTTTGGTTTGGTGAAGCATTTTCATCTTAATATAATGATTAAAATATGTAAATAATAGTCATTAATGAAACTTTCTAAATTTAAAAAATAATAATAATCTGGAAATGTCTGCACAAAAATTAAAAGAACAAATGACTTCATTTCCAGCTGAATTAATAAATGGAGTTTCAATTGAAACTTCATTTACAATATGTGCTATAATATTTATAAAATAATTATTAGACACAATATCATCATAAAATTACATTTTATGGATTACAGAATAAGTAGTCAATTCACAAATGCACAGAGCATGTCTTAACAATCTTATATTTATTTCAACAATCTGAAAAAAGCAGTTCAATAGTTACATAGGCTGATTGGAGAGCTAAACGTTCATGGAGCAATTCCCAAGAGATATAATTAAAGAAGGCAAATCTATCAGGACCAAGTGATCAAAACTCTTTCTTATTGACAATTTAATTTAGGGGTTTGTAACATGACTTCCAGAGCAATGCATCAAATGATAAATCAAATATTCATTTCAATTAAAACAAAAGCATAAGCAAAATAAAATATTGACTAATAAAAATTATTAATCTACAATAGATCAATAATTTGAATATCAACCCAATTTCAGTTTGGTGAGAATTTGGGCAATTGTCCATCCTTTTATTTTCTAATTAATTAATAATAACTTGATACCCATTTACTGTCCAAAAACTGAATGTTTAGTAGATTATCTGCTAGCAGGAAACATAAAAGTTGTCAGTATTCTTTGCAACTGAAAAAAATTCTGTTTCATCCAGATTTGCCATAAAACCTTCTATACACATATATATATATAACAGTATGAGCAATAAACTCCCAAGTGCTGATTACATTAATGCAGAACCCCTGATATTAGTGTTTAATATATATCTAATAATACAGATTAAACATCTTGAATTTGAATCCCTAGTTCTAGGGCTTTTTCAGATTTGTAAATTTTTAAGCTTTCAAAATGGTCGTGAGCACATACTAAATCAGCACCCATTAATTTTACTACCTGATGCCTATGAATTTAACAATATAAAACTTTAAATATATTAATTTGTAGACAATTACTGAAATTTTTTTCTTTAATTATGAATCTTTCTGAAATTTTGTTTGAATAATAAAATTAATAGTATTCTACCTATAACATAGGAGATTCCATTATTCAAGAATGCAATCATGAATATTGTTTATGATTAAATTTATAATGCAGTTCTAAAACCAAGATGCTTGGTGAGAAGTATCAACTATAACAATCACTTATTACTTATTACTTATCTGCAGTTTGCTTTTGTTGATACATCTAAATCTAAATATATATATACAATGATCAAAAACTTATAAAAATAGTCTTTTTTTTTTTCTGTAGATTTTACATAATCCTAAAAATTAAAAAAATCTCAATTCTATATTTTCTCCAAAATTCATGTATAAAGTCATATTCAACTCTCAAAGAACTACAAACAATTTATTTTAAAATAAACTGGTTTTTTTTCCTATTGGTATACATTTAAGAAAACAAAGCATCGTGATTTCCCCAATTTACATTTAAAACATGCATTAACAGCAGTAAACCTCTCTATATCAGTGGTCTTCAACCTTTTCACACCTGCGGACTGGTAAAAATAAGGATAAGGTTTCGCGGCCTGGCAAAAATAAGAATAAGGTTTCGCAGCCCGGCAAAAATAAGAATAAGGTTTCGCGCGGACAAGCAGAAGTCTATAGATAAGTTTTCTTAAAGATGTCAACTGTTTAGCTTTAGATGAGCATAATTGTTATAACTGATCAAAACAACAATGTTAAATATAAAAGATGAAATTATATATATATATATGAAGTTTGTATAATAAAAAACTTTTTTTTTTAATTTTGAATTTTTTTAGAAAAGTAATAAAAAATTTAATTCTACCCCCTCCCCACCATAAACAGCGGTGATAACTAAAAACACAAATTAATTTATGTATAATTGATTAGATTTTTTTTTAGTTCTGTTTCTTTTTTTTTTAATTGGGTAAAAATGAAATGAAAAAATAAATAAAAATTGTTTATATTAATTAAAAGTTTAAACACTTATTATTTTGTTATTACAAACTTTCCTGCGGGCCCGGCAGAAATATTCTGTGACCAGGCACCGGTCCGTGGACCAAGGGTTGAAGATCACTGCTCTATATTAATCAACTCTAGTTGTAATTTAATAATGTGAAGCAGTAATTCTTAATTACATAATCTGATTTATTCCATCAATATGGAATATTCTAATGTTTATGCAAGAAACACCTAATTGAGATGTAAGACCACATTTATTGTAAGATGTAATAGCTATAAACTGGGCCTCGTTCTCTGTGGACCTAATAATCTCATTTTTCACAAATAATAACTTTATTAAAAAAACAATCTAGACATAATAAATATTTTTAAAAATTAAATTAGAAAATAAAAACTAAAGGCTCCTAAAAATTAGGTATGAATGCCTTGATTTGAATTATTTTTCTATCCCATGATTATAAGAATACATTTTTTAATGAATTTGTTATTATTTGTTTATTTTAACAAAATTAAGATATTTTATTGTACCGAAGTATACTATTCTTTCTCCTTTAACTTTTTTTTTTTTAGTTTTTAACAAAATTATTTTCAATATTCTGAATTTAATAAATATTTATTCACTTTCAATACTACAATTTATATAATGATGTCAAAAAAGTTTGAATCCAGAGATTATAAAAGAAAATGATTCACAGAAAAAAATATTATTTTCTAATTAAAATTATGTACAAATTTATAAACAATGGTTTATGATTAAGGTCCATCTTCTCAAACATAGGAACAATTTTAAAAATATTTTTGATGATGCCTATTTCAAATTACAAGTACTAAATACTTATTTTTAATGTTAAAACAAATTAAAAATTATTTAAAAAGCAACTTGTGCCAAAACGAAATAACTGATTTATTATTATTATTCACTGAAACAGATGTTATAGATTCATTTAATAATATTATTATACTTATAATATTTATTAAGATAAATATTATGAAAAAAAAAAAAGCAATAACTTAATTATTCAGATTTTTTCCCCCCATTGAATTGCTTTATTTTTAAATACTGTTTAGTTCCAAATTATGATTTACATAATGCTCATATTGTAAATATGGGGAATTTGAACTCAGACTTTCAAACCACTTCACTATCCACACTATTTCATACTACTGAAACACATGACCACACACATGCAGAAAAGATAAATAATCGCCAATATTCGTATTTTGTGCTAAACCAGCACTAATCCATTGGTCCAGATTACCATCTCCCATACATATATATAATCAGTGCTCAGTTTTTATTAAGATATCAAATCCTCACACTTTAATGGACAGGCTTCAACCTACTCCAACCTCCAACTTTTCAGCCATCCATACCATTGAAAATCTGATAATAGAATTCCCAAATCCCAAGCTGATGCCAATAATGTTTGGGAATTCTATCATCAGATTTTCAATAATATGGATGGCTGAAGAATTGGAGGTTGGAGTAGGTTTGGGGAATTCTATTATCAGATTTTCAATGGTATGAATGGCTGAAAAATTGGAGGTTGGAGTAGGTTGAAGCCAGTCCATTAAAGTGTAAAGATTTACTCTTAACATAAACTGAGCACTGATTATATATATCTATGGGAAATAGTAATTGGACCAACTGATGAGTGCTGGTTTAGCACAAAATATGTATATTGGTGATTATTTATCTTTTCTGCATAGTGTGGTCATGTATATCAGTAATATGATAGTGTGGATAGTGAAGTGGCTTGAAAGTCTGAGTTCAAATCCCCTATATTTACAATTAGGCTCCAGGTTTAAGAGTGCCTGGTATTTCAAATCTTATAATGCTCATATATGATTATGTGTAAATAAAATACATTTAATTTTACAATCTCCATAAAATCTTTATTTTAAAGTAATGTAATATAGGGTATATGAGCACAGACTTTCACACCACCCACCTCTCTCCACTCTATCTAATAACACTGATACACCCAAACACATATATGCTGAAAAGATAAATAATCATCAATATACGTATTTCATGCTAAACCAGCAATCATCAGTTGGTCCAGACTATCATCTTTACACACATATATAGTATAAGTGCTCATATATATATTAAGATAGACTATCCTCATAGTTTAATGGACAGGCTTCAATCCACTCCACACTCCAACTCTTCAACCGTCCATCCAATTGAAAATCTGATGATGGAATGCTCAAAAGCCACCCTATGGCCGAGATTGAAGCCTGTCCATTAAACTATGAGGATAGTCTATCTTAATATATATCTGAGCACTTATACTATATATGTGTGTAAAGATGATAGTCTGGACCAACTGATGATTGCTGGTTTAGCATGAAATACGTATATTGGTGATTATTTATCTTTTCAGCATATATGTGTTTGGGTGTATCAGTGTTATTAGATAGAGTGGAGAGAGGTGGGTGGTGTGAAAGTCTGTGCTCATATACCCTATATTACATATATATAGCCACAGGTATATAACAAGCCTGTGTTTCAGTTATTTTAAAGTAATGTCACTATTTAAAACAAACTGCTCTTCTAAGTGGGATTTTTTTTTTTTTATTATTAAACACAAAAGATATAATAATAAAATTAAATGGGATATGAGTATCTGATTGCATTTTGATATGAATTAATTTTCTTATATACCAATTATTATTCTTATATATCATAGGACAACTATTTGCAAAATTTTAAAACTATAATTAGTATTAAAAAAAATTAATATTAAAAATTAAACCATAAATTACAACTTTTAATTTTCTTAAATAGTGAATAATCAAATAATATGGAACAGATACATTTTTGTGTTGTTATTATTTTTTCATAGTTGTTTATTAATTATTTATATACATACTTTTGTTTAATTATTTTTATACTATTTAAAATACACATAGTTCAATATTGTGTTACTTCTATTTTATTATAAATGCTAACTTTACTTTCAATAAATTAAAAATATATATTTATGAATTTGATTAAATAAAATAAATGTTGAAACATTTTTTTTTTTAGTTTGTACTGATTTGCCCTGACATTCCGGTTCTGGTTCCTAAAAATGTATGTGGCCATATTAACATGAGTACTGTGCCTTGTGGAAAACTTAAAAATTTGATAACTAAAATAAAATATTATAATTCATATAGCTTTTAATAGAAATTTAACCTACTTGCTACTAATCCATCCTCAACTAATGTTTTTTATTAACATTATAATAATAAATAAAAAAAATTTTACAATTCTCTTTATTTATAGTTTAGATGAATACATATTAGTAATGTATTTAAAAGAAAATTATTTATATTGGAAATATATATCCGCCATCTCTTTGTTGCTATGAAAAGTACTAGAATAAAGATTAATGGTTACAGGACTCAACCATTTAAATGTTTGCAACCTGTGCAGTTGCTCGTTCAACGAAGACATGCATCTTGGACTTGCAACCAAAGACTTTTCTTGACCTAGACTACACACTCTTTCCACTTCCCATTCCCTTTTCATATGTATCCTTCTCCTATCACCATGTTGCTCCTGAATTTTCATTTTACTATGTAACCACTCTTTTATATATCTTTTTCTAACTGTATTCGTATGTTTTTTTTATGAATAAACTTTCATCACTGAGAAAATATATATATATTCAGTATTTTTCCACTGAAAAATAAATAAATAAATAAACACATGATTAGTTATTATGGAGATCAAGTAATATTTGAGCACCAAGATGACAAGCTGAGCTCAGTGTCACTCTACAAACCAAATTGTGAGATTATTTTTATTACTTATTTTCTCAGCTCAAAGTTTTAAACCTCTAAATTTTAAGACCACAACCATGCTAACTATGCAAGGTAATCTTTTAAAATTATGATACCAGTTGTTAAACTGAAACCATGTTAACGTAAATAATTTTAGCAGTTTTCCTTATATTTAAATCAATAGATTATTTGATCAGAAAACAAACATAAATTTTCTGCTTGAAAGCATACAAAAAAAATAATTTCTATATATATATTACACAACATTTCATGTAAATTATTAATTTTATATGTAACTATTTAAAAAAAGAAAAAAATAATAATAAATTTTTGCTGTCAAAACCCAATAATTGATTTGATTTGTTCACACATTATGGAAAATTTTGTTCAATATTAAACTAAAGAAAAAATAATATATATATATTAATTTTTAAAAGTTGAGTGTACTTTCATAATAGATAGAAAGAAAGAAAGAAAATCTTTAACAGAAAAAAAAATGAAAGATTCAATCTGTTGCAACATTTGAAGATTATACTGATTGAATGTTAAATGATACTTCAAGTCAGCAAGATTCCATTCATTTTTTTTTTTTTTTTTGCTCAGAATATTCTCTCTTTTTTTTTTTTTTTCCATAGATATATTTAAAACGTAAAACATTGCAAAATGTCAAGAAGAATATAACTTATTTAATGATAGATAGTAATGAAAACAGAAAATAATATTATAATTAGGAACTAATAACTATATTAATAATAATGAAAAGCTTACTACAAACAGATAACTGATAGAATGAGGGACTTAGAGCTGAGGGTGGACTGAAACTGAACATGCCACTTTGGGTATTCAGACTTTGTATGGTTTCCAATCATGTTATAATTAAAGTCAAAATATCAGCAATAAAGTGACTCAACATTTATCATAAAATGTTAGAAATACACTGAAAAAAAAAACCCCTCCATCAACAAAAGTAATACAAAATACAATGTAAAGGCACGACCAGAAATTAAAAATATTACAGTTTCACCATCATTTTGGTGAGCTTGCTTCATGTGGCATTATCTATTCTTACCATAATTTAATTTAGCTGTCAAAGACTGATCATAAAATAGCCTTTATGTTAATAGTAAACAGCGACACACTTTTTACGTAGAGTCCATCAAGTGAAGTTAAAAACGGTCAACAGATAATATAAAAAAATAGTTTTTAAATCTAATAAAAATAAAACATTCTCATTATCAGTGATGAAGGCTGCTTCGTATTTCAATCATATTTTTATTTTATTGTCAATGCACTATTATTTGACAAGGTAAAATAGCTTAGGAATTATTTACTTTTTCATTACGAAAGTTGCTTATTAGCCAATACATGGATGGCAATGGACTACAGTAAAGAATGAAAGTTATTTATTTACTATTTCTTTTTATTATATCTAACTTAAAAACTACATCTAATTTAAAGACAACATACTTGGTTGGGTAAATATATGAGTATTTTCTTCAAAATATTTCTACTATAAATAAGATCATATTTTTAATTACAATTAATGATGTAAAATAATGAAATTGTTTTCATCAATAAATAATAAATTAGACATTTTTGAAGGAATAGTTGACATTTGTTTTATATATCATAATATAAAATAATGAACTTAAAGGATTAGAAATTCAATTTTATTTAGTGCATATAAAAAATATGAACATCTTATACACAATATATTTTTATCTGATCGAGTAGAAGAAAATAAATAATAAAGAGTATAAAAAAATTCTTATGGTAAACTTGAGCATGAACTTCATGGGATGGATAGATTCTGTTTACATTAAAAAGCCTATGCCAGATCATCATAAAAAGACATGGTTAATCATAGAATAGAATACAACATTAAAATTAGACAAGGTAATGAAGAAGTAAAAAAAAAAAAAAGTTGTTGCAGAAATAAATTTAAAAAAAACAGCATTGTAAAATGTCAAACAAATAGTCTTAAGTTGACCTAATTGTGTTTCAAGTATTGGTTCATGTAGTCATCACAAAACCTAACTTTAACTTTTTATTTTAATCTTTTTTCCTTTCAGAGTTATAATCATAATGCAGGTGATGATTATAATGATGAATATTCAAATATATATTAACCTGCACATTTTGGCATAGTTGGTAGACTGTTTGTTCAATTTGAGATCGAGATCCCAGGATCAATTCTGGCATTGGCAGGTCTGATGATCAAACTTCTTATGAACTCCCAAGCAATAAAGTCATATGCATTTTTATTTAAGCTGCATAACTATCATAAATTTATGTATAATGCATGTTGTTAATAAAGTAAATCCTAAACAGATATATCTATGAATAAAGTAAAATATTTTGTTTATTTATGATTGTTTACAGATATGTTTCATTACAAAAACAATAAATATTTGTGTTGGGTATTTAATTTAAATAGGATTAATGGATAAGTGAGATTATAAACTATTGTTATCAATTCATTTCTTTTCATCCCATGGCTGATATAGAATTCATGTTTATGAGTTATAGATAGACCATAATTAATTTTTGGTTTACTATTTCATTAAATATGTTTGCTAATAAAACAATTTTTATTTTTTATCACAGCTATTCTTTCCCAATTTCAACAACTGACAACAATTCTTATGGTTTAAAATTAATTAGAAAATAGTGATTAACAATTGTTGATTAACTGATTAATGAATTTTTCACAAAATTACAAACTTTATGTGGCAGAAAAAGCAAACTTATTTCCAAATGGGGAAAAAAATATTTCTAACATATGAACCTTTTTTTTTTATACTTTATACCATTTGATTTGCAAGATTACTATTTTTAACATTAGATTCCCAATCCAATCATAAAAAAAATTACTTATTTGTTTTTAAAATAACATTTCAAAAAGGATAATGTAATATTTTAGAGAACATCTTTCTTTCTTATTGATTGATAAATTAGTTAATATATTTAAAAATATATATAATAACAAATGATTTATTCTTTAAGAGTTCATAAGAAGTTTAAGCATCAAAATAATAAAACTGAATCATAATCCATGGATCTTGGCATCTGTCACATGTAGAATAGTTAATGTATTTGGGCATGGAAAAAATGTTTTCAGATATTATAATGCATTATAGTTCACTGATTTAGATTTAACATTTTTATCATCTAAAAATACAAGGCACAGAAATAATTTTTATTATAAAAAATATTAGATAAATATGTTACTGGGAACAAAATTCAAGTTTTGAACACAAACCTCTTTAATAAATTTTAATGTCTTTTTTTTAAGGGACTAAAATAGCAATGAATTATATTAAGCAGTATTAAAATTATGTTGCAATGTAAAACAAATTACAGTACTGTACAAAAATTATATTAAATGTAAAAGTATTAATGATAAAATAACCAATTATGACTAAGTATATTCAGTTCTATTACAAAAAATGAAATAAAAGGTTAACTTCTTTTTTTTTAACTTTTGAATAAATCGGTGATTAATCGGTTAAAAAATTTTCAGTAATTGATTATAAACCAAATTTCCTTGAACAGTTATTTTTAATCTCTAATTTTTCTGTTGTATATTTCTATCTAGCCAATAAACATCACATGATCACCATTTCTTATACTTGCTTATAACTGTTATTAAAACAGGCAAAACTCTCTATATCTATTGCCACTCAGTGCAAGAAAGAGAGTAATCAATGGATACCAGAAGGCTTGTGCATAAAATCCCCATCTAGTGCTTACTCATAGTAATGATTTAAAACTTATTTTTTATTAGATTCTACGATCTAGGTACAATGTTCTCAGAACCAAGGCTCCTCAATGACAAAAGCCACAAGCCAGTAACAATTGGAGATATTGGATGATTATTCTGGCTTGCACTGAATGGCAATTCGTATAGAGAGTTTTGCCTGTTTTTATTTCTATCTATTTTTTTCTCCCTAATTTTATTTCCATAAGTTGTTTAATAATGTGTAATTCATAAAAATTTTATTAAAAAAATAGGATTTCCAATTTCCTTGAATTTTAAAATATTGATAATCATCAATGTCTACCTACATAAATGACAGCCATTTAAAATATTGGCATATATAGTTAGGCTAATGTTACTGAATAAATATATATCGTTAAATTTTTATTACAATGTTAATATAGATGTGTCCTACTTATGCTATTGTGGATATATATATATTATGACATATATGTATATTCAAAAACATTCAGGTTTAATTAATTATATTTATTTATTTATTTATTTATTTATCCCCTAACTGTGACCATGATTTTAAAAAATGTTAGTTATATATATATATCTTTATATACACATATTTAAATAATGGCAATACTTCATGATAGTAATATAATTAGTGCAACTAAATTAATTATTACACATTCTCAAATTAGGAATTTAAATAGAGCTAATAAAATTCAATAAAGCTATTTCCTGATCCCAATCAAACTTAGGAAATTTCTATAAAGTAACTGGCTAAAATCTAACTCAGATAACTAATTCATATCAGTCAATAAATGGGAATCCATTTATTTTATGGTAGTAAAACAAGGACTAAATGCTTCAATCCTTCAAAAGCCTGCTGTTGGAAAGCTTGATGAATACTGCCTTCTCCAATGTTTCTTTATAGACAAAAGACTATTGCCCTGCAGTGAACTATTTAAAAGCAATTTTCCCTTTCACTCATTTAAAAATGAAATATAATGGCCAGCAGTAAAACATTAAAAATTTAAAATCTAAAAAAAGAAAATCATTAAATAAGATAACTAACTATTCACATCATAAATTCAATTTTACATCTAAAACTACTGGATAAATAATTACTTTTTTAAAAAAAAAGATATGCTCACTTCAAATAAAATAAATATATATAAAGCAAACAGAAGCTGATTTAATGCATTAATATCATGATGCATACATTTGTGATTTAATGTAGCATGATCTGAATGAAAATCCTGTAATAGTTAATCCTAAGCAATTATATGCTGTAATTCATTATGTATGTGAACTAAAACTCAAAATAATTGATATATTGTGCTATAAAATGATCTTTTAAATGAAGTCAAATATCCACTGCACTGAAGGCTATTTGATTAGAAATTGTTACTCTCTCTATGAAATCTTTTTATAGTACAGTAAACTCATCCAACTTTTCTCCCTTCATTATCCACTTCCAATTAACAATTACAAATCAAAGTCATTCTTTTTCTTTTCCTATTCCAGTATCCTTTCTGTATATCTTCTTTTCTTATGATAATGGCACCCTCCTATTTTATATGCTTTTCCCACTCTACATACAAGTTTTATTTCTTCAATCCTACATTACCAAAATCAATGATCTATATTCTTTTTCCCATCTTTTCACATTTTCAATCATATTGTTATCCCATTTTTGTCTCCTTTATCCAAATCCTTTGTTCTTGCACTAAATAACAATAAGCTTCTCTTAGTATTATCATATGACCTTTCATATTTCATACATTTTTGGTACTTGCATGTCCTAAACTATTTTAAGGTATATAAACTATTTTACCTAATCCACTTATCCTCTTTTTTCATTCTTCATAATCAGAGTAGTGAACTACTCTCTACTGAATTCATTATGAAAATAAGATATTAAATGATTTATATATAATAGGACTTTATCTGAAACCATCCTATGAATCTTGTATTATCATAGTTTCCAATTCAGAAGTAGGTTTATATACATATCATTTAATATTTAATTTTCACAGTGAATTTAGTAGAGAGTGGTTAATATATTATAGTTAATCCAAACAATTTTGAATGATGATAATGAAAGTTAGTATAATCATCTAATGGATAAATAGCAAAGAATATTTTATAATTTGAGTAATCATGTTATAATGTAAAAATCATGGTAACAAGAACATAAACTCAATAATAGAGATAATACATAAAGTATGGTAGTTCTGTATTGTTTAGCAAATATTACATATGTCATTCACTTTGGTATACAAATGGGAATTCCTAGAAAAAGAATTGTTTTTTTTTTAATTAATAATTTTTAAATTCTATAATTTTAGTTGTTGTTGTTTTTTTTTTTTATATGCATCATTGCAGTGTTTAGAACAAATTATAGTAGTTCAATGTCAAATCTATTAAGTTGTATCCAGAATTCCATTCTAAATATCAACTTCAAAATCAAGTCATACACTTTAATTCATGTGCAATCTATAGATAAAGATCTCAAAACAAGTTTTTTTTTTTTTTTACTACTATGGTTTTGGCAAACATATAGAGAAAATTATAAAACTGTTTCCCATAATTTTTTTTGTTATAAGTAAAAATAAATAAAAGAACTTTTTAAATGAAATATTGCAAGACAAAAACTCCTAAAGAAATAATAAAATGGCAATACTCAAGAGGCTAGTTAAGTACTAAATGATGAAGTATTTGTAATTTTCTTTTTGTTTTTATTATCTAGGATAAATATCATATATACCAGGGGTGGCCAACAAGTCGATCCTGATCCACCAGTCAATCTCAAAGCTAATTTTGGTCGATCACAAGGCCAATCTGGCAAGAGTTGACTGGTGATGAGTGAAACAAATTTAAGTCAAGATTTTAAAGTTTTTTTTGTTATTTTTGTTCTAAATGTTTTTACAATTCTAGATAGGTGAAGTCCACTAAGTCGTATCATTATTGAAAGTAATATTTTTAATCTTGACATAATGTAGTTAATTTGAATTAATAAATATTTTTAATAATCCCCCCAGACATTAATCTTTTGCCTGTTAAATAATTATATTTTACTAGGTAGATATATAAAGATAGTATGTATTTCACACCTCCCTCCACTTAGACTATGACAACAAGTCAATAACAACACATTTTGAAAATAAAATGTAGACCTTATGAACACAAAAGTTGGTCACTCCTGATATATACCAATAATTAAGTGTCTGATTGGACTGCGTAGACTAACTATCTGGAAAAAAACTTGATGGAAAATCAAGTATTTAAAGAAAACTTTGGAATTTTCATGTGAATTTAAAGCAAATAAAAAGCCTAGCAGGTAAATCCAGAAATAATAGTATCAATAATATATTAATATATATAAAGTATATGCATACATACTTTTATTTTACTATATATTTTACATGTGTGGGTGTAATTTTAATAATTTGCAAAAAGCAAAAAATATATTGACTTGTACTGCTTCAATTTTTTTGTACTTTATGAGAATAATAATGAAAAAATGATTTCAATTTTTTAAATCTATATATAATATATATTAGAGAATATTTTTTATAACCTTCCTCATTTTATTAAAATCAAAAATATTTTTTTTATTAATTTCTAATAATAAAAATGGATGTATACTTGAATATTTTGTAAAAATATAAGTAGATTTTGTTACAATAGAATATTTTGATGAAGATAAATGTTTAGATTCAAAATTAAACAGATTTGAGTAATATATACTTGTGAAAATACTTTCTTAAGCAGTTGAAGTACATTCACTTTCCATACGAACATGATTATAAACTTCCGTGAATACAAGTTTGTTACACCTTTCTGCATCAGAGGAAAAAATGCACACATCAATGTCCAAAATACCCATATAAGTGTATTTCATAATTAAATCAAAGGAGAGTGGGAATATTGTCATCAATTATAATACTATATAATTCTATATTGTTTTTGCTACAGAATGTACTTGCTATAGAGGTATTACATCACAATGATCAAAAATATTAATGTTATGACACAGAGTGATATTATTAAAAGGTTTCTAAACAATCAAGATATTTTTTTTTAGCTAACCAGGCTTGGCTATTCAATTATTGGTCCATAAATAAACCTATTCTTAGCTAGAGGGTGAACAAAGGGGAAGAAAAACTTTAGTTTACTGCTGTTTGAGTTCATAAAAAATTTGATTAGGAAGAATGGCAGATATGGAATGCAATTTAAGATCATTGTGCTCTAGAATCTGTCACTCAACCAGTGCACCAAACAATGGAAGTCAAACAACTATAAACCTGAAGAAACAGTTGTCCTGCAGTAGACCATTTAATTAAGACTGCTTTGCATAGTTAATACGAAGTTCATACTATATATAATGAAAAATTATACAAAATAGTTGGACATAATAAAAACACATTAAAAATCAAAACAATCTTGTGAATAATATTAATTTGCATTTTATTTAATAAAACAACAACTTATAGTCTTTAAGAAAAAAAAAGTTAATAACTTTATTTAATTAACTCACTTTAGTTTAAAAAAAAAAATAATTTTTTTTTAAAAAGAATCAACTTTTTATTTTTTGTTCAATTAATTGAATTTGAATTTTTCCATCTCAAAAAATTCATTCAAAAACATCATAAAAACTTTCACCAATACTCAGTTAAAAATCAAATAAGATCAAAGTTGCGTGAAAATATTTTGAGAAAAAAAAATTTAAAAAAATGTCTAAGAAATTTGGAAAATTCCTAACACATTAATAAATAACACGCATACATATGTTTATAATATAGCTGAGATTTTTTAAAACCATAGTTGCAAAATTAAACAAAGGATTGGTGGAATTTAGATTAAGAGATCTAATGTATCCCATTAGTAAGAAATCTAATACCTAAGTTTAATACTTCTTGAGAAATAATCTAACCACCAAGCTAATATGTTGTTCCACAAATGACAGAATAAACACAGTCTAGAAATGATATAAATTATGTTAAGAGAATAGCAAGAAATAATAAAATACCATTGGTGATCAAGCATTATTACCCCTGGGTTAAAATACTACATTATCTAATTGTTCTATGTCTTCAGATAAAAAATGTATTATATGTGTGCTAAGAGTATTCTTGGCTAAATCTTCAGCTTACAAATATGTAAAAAAAAAAAAAAAATCCATTTATCAATTAAATATATAACATAGTGCTTAATTTGTCATAAAAAGTATTTGATTGTCTCATGATCTTTTGAAGAACTAATCATAGTTATTTATTTTCCTTTTGATAGAAGTGACTGGTTTTATTTAACTTCTTTGTAAAGATATATATGTGTGTGAAAATAAATGATTCACTATTAAACATATGCATAAACTCTAAAAAATCTCCTAGTAGTAAATCTATAATCAAAGAACAACACTTCTCTCCTCTCAACACACACACTTTATTATCTTCTATCAGTTATCAATCTTATAGACAAGATTGTGAAATATCCTAAAAAAAACTAATAGATCTAAACAGTAAGAGAGAAAAAGCATTTCATACTGTATTAAAAAGATAACTTTCTTTAAATAAATTGCATTATATGGATTCCAAGAGATTGTAAATGATCCAGAAAGAGACCACATGTGAGATGGATGGACAAAATAAGAACGTGTATAGGGGTGATGTGGAAAAGAAAAGCTAGAGATTGAAAATAGATTGAATGTGGAGAGACCTTCATCCTGCAGTGGACTGACAATGGTTGATGATGATGACGATGATGATATGGGAAAATTCAAAGTCATTAAACATTTGAAATAAATACATAAATCTACAGTAAGTTTTACATTGTAAATGTAAGTGAACTTTTGCAAATATAATTCTTTTTATGTGAGCTTATAAAATATTACATGTATGTGTATATTTATTTATCTTGGGGGAAAAAAGGGTTTAAGCAATATTGCTTTGATCACTTAATAAAAATATATGCACTGAAGCTATGGACTTGAACTACACTATAGTTTGTTTCAAGCCCCCCACCCCTTGCACCCACACAACATATATAGTATATAACAGTTCATGTTTTGTTAACAAGTCTTGATTATAATATAGTAAGTATTGTTTATTGTACTCTAAGTGTACAATTACGTACTTTTCAATATGCATACATATAACAAATAGTATGCATATATGAATTAAGATAATAATATAAACAAAATTTTATTAACTATAAATTGAGAAAACTCATTTACACATATATTACTGTACTGTGTGTGATCAACTATTTACAATTCTGTTTCATCACAATTAAATATCTGACCTGGACATTTCTTTAATTATTTTTTTTTTAAATTCTAAAAAAAATATAATAATAGCTTCATTATCAGTCGATAGATGCAGTTTCATCAGCCATTTTAATATTTTTAAGATTGTAGCAGTTTCAGAATCTATGCAGCCATCCCTTATTTACAATGAATAGCTTGGAATTGTCAAAATCCTCAGCTTTCTGGTGCACAAGATTATCAACCAGAACACTCTTATCATTTAATCACAGAATTAAGAGTTTTTCAATTTTAGCTAAAAAAGTATCCCTTACTTTAATTATAACTTTAGCTGTTTCAGAGATATAAGAAACAGTAGCATGAATCTGCTATTTTTTTACAATTTCTCTGATTGATGACTCATTCTTTTGAAACATATTTTACTTTTCCTTAATAGATGTTTTTTTTCTCTCTCGTTTAATTTTTTTCTTTTTCTTGATTTATCACGCATTATATATGTTAATAAATATTGTATATAAAACTTTTCGGAAAAAAAAAAAAACAATCACAAAGAAAAAAAATGTATACACATGTTAACGAATTCTATTTAAATCATGAAAAAAATGTGATTTTAAAAAATCACATTTGAAATTTGAGGGCATTATATTTAGCAAGAAAAAAAATGGGTGCTGCCTTAAACAAGATTGTAAGTTTATGAATTTCAATGTTGTTGTTTTTTGTTTGTTTGTTTACATTTGTTTTTTTAAATTACTTATAATTCAAGTTGCATAGATGAAAACAGTGTGGTTCATCATTTATTTCACTGTACAATTTAAAAACCTGTTAGGATAGTTAAAACAAATGTTATTCCTCAATTCTTGTTTTCTTGATTCTTTTCAGATTCAAAAATTTTATGAATTTGAACAATCATTCTATTAATTAAAATAGTAAAAAGAAAAGAAAGATATTTAAAAGGTATTTCTGTACTATATTTTAAGAAATATATATATATTTTAAAAGTGTAAATGTAATGCAACAAAATTAAACATAATTTATTAGTAATTCAAACCTAACTCGAAAACTTTGTGTGCGAAAATATACTTGTAAAATAATATAGGCGCTATTGCACTGAATGCAAAGCCACTTTATACTTAAAACAAAATAAAATTATACTATTCTGCAAGCGCTTTCTCATAGCGATGGATTGCTACATCATCAACCACAAAGACACATGCTTCATGATCTCAAGAAAATGGAGCAATTAACCTTGAACTTTGCATAATTGCATATAATTAATTCACTTAGAGCTATGAAGATGAGAACACGTCTCTTGAAAGTGCTTGCAGAATAGTATAATTTTATTTTGTTTTAAGTATTATAAAGTAGCTATGCATTCAGGTGCAATAGCGCCTATATTATTTTTACAAGTATAATTTATTAGTATAATTTCAATGTAATTAACTATAATAATGTATAAAATTAATTTTAGATATTACTTATAAAAGATTATTAATCAAGTCTTATATGGTTTAGTACAGTGGAAGAGTGGATCATTCTTGAGTTCAACATCCATAGGTTGTGGCATTGATCTGTCATTTCTGTTGCTCAAACTTCTTATGACATCTCAAGCAATAAACCATTGATTTACTAATTTTGCCTTTGCATTACAATATGTGGCAAAAAATATAATGAAGGTTGAGCTTTTTTATGATAGTGTTTCACAACCTGTGATTTTCAGTCCTACATGTTGATCTAACACAACCAGCTATTAAATAATTAATTACAATTGTTTGTGTGTCGATGTCTGTTTTAAACACAAAAATTTACAGAAAGAATTGCTAATATTTTGCTTTTATGTTTCATAGACAATTGAGTCAGATAAACTGAATTGATTTTTTAACAATTCAACTTTTTCATAAATTATAGTCTATGAATACATTTTTTAAAACCATTATGGTGTGTAGACATAATAATGACTGAATAAATATTTGCTTTGCAAATAAACATTTAACAAAAATTGCAAACTCTGCTTTTATATTTGAGCACAGTTGAGATCAATAACAGATAAACTAAGCAGACTTTGTTTTTTAATTCAACTTTTTTATAGTTTTTTTTTAATATAAATTGTAGTCTATATATCTGGTTATTAAATCAAGACAGCCGATATAAAAGTAATCATTATTAGATTGCTATCTTTAGTTTATTGTTTTCATTTGTTTTCCAGATAAATATGTAACTTTTTTTTTTTTTTTGCTTTTATATGCCTTATTGACAAATCAATGAATATTACAAATGTTTATATAAGCATGCCAATAAACATGCTTACATTTGATTTTTTATGATTCTTTTTTTTTTCAAGAATGAACATACTACAAAAATTGTAGTCTTTGTATATATTCTTGAAATATCATGACAGTCTACATAATGAGTTCATATATCGGAAATTTTTGAATTTGTGAGTTTCAAAACAATGACATAAAATTTGTACTATAAAAGATAAATAAACTCAATAATCTCCAATGTTTGAAGCAGAAGAAAAAAATTTTCTATGTTTATTTGCTTACAAATTGATTTTTATTGATAATTATCTCTACATTTTTTAATTTATATATAATTTTTTATATATCAAATTATTTTTACTAAATCATTCATATTTAGGTGTAATTTACACACACACACAACAATATATAAAATACGAAAAAAAAAAAAAAACAGCCCTTAAAAAGCCTAATGTAATGCAGAGTAAAGAACTCTATACAAGAAATATTTTTTTTAAAAAATGAAGATGAGTTATCTCATATTAAAATTGGTTTCATGTATCCTTAAAGGAAAATACTCATAAGATCAATCCAACACTGAGTTCTAGTGTTTTATGATTTCTCCTTTCTTATTTTATCATAAACTAAACATAATTAGATATTCAGTATATATACATCAATGTTTACTATTTTTATTTCATATTACTGAAGTTTTTAATTGTTTTCTTTTTTTAATTTGGCAATTGTAATGTTTTGATCAAAATTTGACCATTTTCACACAATGATCACCAGCTAAAAAAATGAATCACATTCATGGATTCTAAATACACTTATCACTTATAGCCCATTAATAGCACTCTATAGTAAACCTGGGTGTGAAATTTAAAAAGATACATTGTTTTATTAACAAATTTTACTTGCTAAAAATCTAACAAATAACAGGAATAGAAAGAATGAGATGGACAAGTAGTGTAAAAACTTGACAAAGTTAAAAACTGAAGAAATAACAAGTAGTTTAAGAGACTGCCTTTTTTTTCATAAAAGATATTCCATTCTGCTAAAAAAAAAAATTAGTAATGTATAGAAGAAATAACAAGTAGTTTAAGAGACTGCCTCTTTTTTTATAAAAGATATTCCATTCTGCTAAAAAAAAAAAATAGTAATGTATATGTATGGTTTCAGAACTAGTATATATTAACTGATTTTAAATTTGAAAATCAATTTATTTATTTTTAATTTGTATATATAAGTAAAATAGGGAAATGAGAGATTTCAGATTGAATTATACATTTATATGATTATATAACAACAATAGTTTAATAAATTAAAAAGATTATGACAACAAATGACTGTATATCGATTTTAACAGAGAATTTTTTTATTTTAAGTGTGTAAAAATACATACATATAAAGCTTTTGTGGCATATGTGTTAACACATCTACATAACATGCCTTTCTCAGGTTCAAAAAAGACTTAAATCCTCTCTTTCAGATAGCTTGTTCATAGATAACTCAGCTAAACATACCATTATTCTTCCATACATTGTAAACAAGGAATGAAAACAAACTTTCTCACTACTCGGCAGGAAGATAGCTATTCTCTCTGTGAATGGTTGTTGGAGAAACATGTCTTGCAAAAGGCTATTTTTATCTTACACACATACACACACACAGATAAAGCTAATGCAATATTATTTAAGTGTTGTCACATAATAAAAAAATTGTTGCTTAAGTATTGATTTGCTACTAACTGAAAGCTTACTGTATATATAAAGGTATAGTTATATAAGTGATTTTATTTGTTATTCCATTTAATTAACTTATTAACAACTATAAATAAAATGTATATTTAAGCAGGATCCATGGATTTTTTACTTCAACCACACCCAATGAATTTGCATGATTATAAAAATAACGAATAAATGAGCTATCTTTCTAACCAACATAATTTTGATGATCATATCAAAAAGTTATTTGTGAAAACAGTAAATTATTTTAAAAATCAAATATATATATATATTTGTATTGTTAGAAAGAGCACATACATAATATTTTTATTCAGAATATATTTATCTTTCAACTTTTAATTCCCTTCTGGGAGTGTTGTATGGGGGGGGGGGGGTATTTTCACTTATTTGACTGTAATTTTTAAATCTAGCAATATTTATCTATTTACACATTTAACTATCAATCTAGATTTTAAAAAAGGTTAAATCAGTAGTATTTCAGCTTCACAGTTTGAGAAAGAGAAGATAAAAAAAAATTGTTCATTCATTAATAGCAAATTCAACTTTTAAGATCTCATTGAACAGTGGTTAGAATCTTATCTGTCATAACCATAGTCTAGTATTGAAGTTGAGCTGAGTGAACGTCGAAAATTTTCTTCACACCAGGAGCAAAAGTAGAATTCTTCTTCAAAAACATGGCTCCATAGTCAGTCCAGCTAGCAATCCAATAGTGGTTGGAAAACGGGTATCTAGCTATTTTCAGTTAGATAGTAAAAGTCTAGGACTAATCTGGATTGATCAGATGAGTGTCAATACCTGTATAGGCAAATACAAAATATAACTGTAATATAATGCAGGCTTCATTGCTATTGAGGACGATGTCCTAAAATCTCAGGGTTCATTGTTACCTTTACCTTTAATTTGAACTTGAAAACAATCACTTTTATCTTTAATTTGAACTTGAAACCAATCACTATTTAACTCATTCAAACTAACATAAATTTAATTAATCTGCTGCCTAAATTAGAAGTCTCATTTACTATTTTCTGCCACTAAAAATAAACATATATGGTAAATACATAATTCTAAACTATTATTTTTAAATGTTAAATTCTTATTTCACTTTTTTTTATCTAAATAATTTATAATCCAATTTTGAAAACAAAAACAAAACTTTTATCTTCAAATAATATTTCAGTTTGCAAAGATTGTTAAAGCAAACAATAATGAACTACTATTTTAAAAAAACTTCAGGATATCTTTTTCACATTTGTTTCCATTAACATATAACTTTGTTCCAATATTACTTGTAAATATAATTCAAATCTTTTATTTTAGTAAATTATACAAAAGATTGATGTCCTTCACTCCCCCTCTTTTAATATGCCTTCTTTAATTTGGAAAGTCTAAACATCAATCTAATTATAGCTTTGACTAAAACTAAAATCGGCAACAAAGTTCCTGAATGATTATTACATTTTTTCATTAGGGATTAAGACTATATTATATTACAATCCTATTTATTTTTTTAACATTTAATGCATTTATATTTATTGCAATGGACAAGACCCTCATCTTTGCCATCTAGCAATATAATAAATTATCCATTTACCAGCCAATACTCTACAGCTTATTACTCAGCTACCTACCAGCAACAAAAATCAAATGTATCACTGACTACAACTTCCTTATCAAAATTATGTGCTATTATAGATTTATGTATAATATAACATGAATAAATCCTTGGTACAATTTATAAATAAACATATTTGTTTTAAATCTACTTAAATTTCTAATCTGAATTATTTTTAAGCTTAGTATAGATCAAATGGTTTTCATTTAAGCTTTTTGCATAAATATGCAACAAATTTCTCCATATCTGATATTAGTTTCATCTCATTTGATGACTTTCCCAAATTTTTTAGCTATAAAAACAATATCATTAGCCCCACCACTTCATTTTAAATATATATACTTTGAATGCTGCTTTATAATTGTGTGCCTTCAGATGAGTTGATTCGTTTCTGTGAAAAAAATGTTATTTTTAAACTTATGACCCTATTTTCATAATAGCTAAAACATTTTTGATGGTGACTTCCTTAAAAAAATAGATATAACAAAATAAAGTATCTACTAAAATGATCCATTTTAATAATATCAGATTTCTAATGAATCATTATGTCTTACAAATACCTAACTTTTTTTACTTCCATTACATATGCCCCTAGTATTAGTAACTCATTCTACATTAGAACCATCTCTATTCTAAGTTTCTATAATCCTGTTCTCACTAAATACTGCCAATATCTAGAAGTAGTCTGAGATATGGATATAACACCATCATTAATGCTCATTGACTACTAAATATACAATTACATGTGTTACCATATTCTTAGTACTGCTGCAAAGCAAATGATAATTCATATCAAAATCATTCCAAAATGAATTCATACTGATGGTAAATGTTTGTCAATTCAAAAAACAAAAATATTATATATAACTATATTCATCTTATAAGCATTCAAATGTAGAATGTATTATTTGAACACTTTGAACATATAACCATTTCTGTTTCAGCTCTAAACATTCCAAATCAATTTTAAATGCATCAACATTATGCTTCTCATGATTTTCTTAGACATGTTAATCTGCCACGATATATGTACATTAAGATCTCTGTCTGCAAAAAGTTGGGATAGTTAAATTGTAAATATTGCTTAATTTTATCAGTGGAAGTTTTCCATTATTTATCACCATTAGTATAATTTATCCTATCATCTCAAATTTAAAGCTATGTCATAAAATGATAAAGTTCTTACATCAATAACCTACATAATCTATTGCTAGAACAAATAATCAGGAGATGTTCACAGAAAAATGGTATTTTCCCCTCTTGTAATTAAGAATTATATTTTTTTTTATTTTCACTCTATCATCTCAATGACACCCATCAACCAACTTCAATTAGCTTGAGACATTCACTTTATTGATCATTACTGAATGATTAGATAGTTGGGTATTATCTATTTGAGAAATCTTATGCCAGTTTGTGGTATGAAGTTTTAGTTACTCAAACTCCAGATAGTTTCATATATAGCAGTTAGGTGTGCTAACCAATAAAAGCTGTCATTGGAGAAACTCATTGCATCAATCTGTTCATGAAAGTCTGCTTATATTTTCCTCTATTTATTAATTTACATAATGATTATATAGTTTCAAGTGAGAATGAAGATGGCATGTCTCAATTCTGTATAATTTAGTTTTAAACATAAATATTACAATAAATTGAATAAAAAGAGAGAAATAATAAAGTGGTATTGCTGTCATCATATATATCTCAGTTATTACCCTGTCTTTCCACAATGCCATATAGTTTTTATTTCAGTAATAAATGAATGTGTACATATTCCTTAGATAAAAAATTTTAAAAACAATTCCAATACTGTAATCATAAGGAGTCATACATGAATATTACAAATCTTTAGCAATCAAATTAATCAAATGTATTTCTGAAATATATATTTTTAAAATTTGTGGTTTATTGCTTGGGAAGTCGTATAATGATCAAATATCCATGTAATAGATTGAGCACAACAATTGCATTTTAATTGATTAAGCTAAGTTGTTTTTTATTTTTTTCATGCAATTTGACAATTGTTTCAGAAATCTTTCGTTTTCAAGTCCACACTTTTATCATTAAACACAGGGTATGAGATTGATTACTATTTCAGCAACATAATGGCCATAAAGAAATGTTGTTTCACAATTTAGCATCATTAATAAAAGTAATTAATTTGATTTGATTTTTTTCATCAAAGGTTAACTGAAATTGTGATTTCAATTAATGGTGTAATAAAAGATGGAAGATTATATGCAGATTGTTATATCATTACTGATTAAATATAATAATCTAGCAAATGATAATTCAGCACCTCCTTTAATCAAGTCAAATTTGCAAGACAGCATTTCAAATCCCCACAATTGTATGAATGTTAAATTCTCTGTTAAATGATAGACCGAGAAACTAGGTAAATAAGAACTATGACAAAAGAGTAATATTTGTCCAACATCAGTGATAGTTTACTATTATTTGTCACCTCTTAAATCAATCTATTGTATTTTGCTTTAAGAGCAGTAATTAAATTGAATGTAAAGGATAGGCATATGATGTCATATTAGTTTATTCAAACATTCTAATTTTAAAGCTTCATCATAAACTTGTATATTCTTTTACATCATTATAATGTATTTCTGCCAAATTCTATTATTTTGGCATGATTTGAAATATCTTTAAGGTAACTTTTTTATTTAAACTCAATTAAATTAATATACATGAGCATTAAAAATATATTAAATAAATTAATATGCTTTATAGATATCAAACATTTCATTTTTGCATTGTTAATTTATAATTTTAAATTTCAAAAACATTCATGGTTTTCATTTTTTCTAAAATAGGTACTGATAAAGAAGGGGTGAGGGGAAGAAACAAACTTGTATATTCTCCTCTTGCACATGTTACTAAAAAGATACTTTACCATAAAATAAAATTAAAATAAAAACATTTTAAAAAATATCAACTTTAATCACAAAATACTAAAGCAAAAGTTAGCAAATAAATGAAGTTTAAAAAAAAATGCTAAATCTTTATTATTCTTGATTATAATTATTCAACTATTTACTTGTAAATATAATATAAAGAGTATTTGTAAAAGTAAAATACATTCAATAAACTATTAATTGTCAGTATTACTTAGTATTTAAGTTCAATATTTCTTAAAATTTCCAATAGCCTATTTGTTGCTTAAAAATACAGGAAGTGTATGAGGAGAAAATAATAGGACTGTTGACTTATTATTACATGTTTATTGTCTTTTAATTTGGCAAAATCATAAATTGAATATGACTTGGAACTAAGAACACTTCATTATAAATGTTTAATTATAATAAAAATTATTTAAATTTAAAATTCTTTTTATCTTATCTTTGATGTTTTCTTTTTTGCAATTTTACATCTTTGAATATTACAATATATATGAAATTTAAGATGATTATTGTTTGTATTTTATTCTTTGTTGCAAATCTTAATTTTCTTTTTAATCTATTACCATTTTAAAAACATTTTAACAACAATTTTAAAAAAATTAATTCATAAAAAAAAATTAACAAATATTGTTTACATTCTTCTGTTTAAACACTGTCTATTAGATTAATAAATTTATCTATTATTATTTTGACTGTCCATTTATTGAATAATGGGTTTAATCATTTGGACTGTAAAAGCCATAAAATCTTATATTATTTCTACTTTAATTTGGCTTAATAAATAAACAGCTGAGTTGGTATTAGGTTCTATTTTAGTTTAAAAGTCATATATAACATAAATGATCCCCAAGTGGATAAATTTAATGAATAAGAAAGTTCATTTAAGTAGAAACCTACACATCAAGCTTTGCATTTTTTATTTTCATAGTAACTTGTTTTAAAGAAAACACTATGTAATATAAAAGATCTTGTAAAAATATAAGAAATAACAATCAAACAAAAGTACAGATAACACCTGCTTTCAGTATAATATATAATTGCAAGAATGGATCTTGTGTTAATGGTACACATCCACCTGTCATTACCAGGCATCCATGGGCAACTCAGCTAATCATCATGACTTCCAAATGGCTATTTTTAGCTACAATGTAAATAAGAATAAAAAGTCATATAAATTCTTATTAGCCAGGATTTTAGCAAACCTGGTGAGTAAAGCATTTTCCTTCATGATCCCTCCATGATTGATATTAGAGAAATGCTTGTTTTGCTGTGGGCTATTCAAAAGACCTACTTGTATGTTTAGTAAGGATCAAAAATAGGAGACCATGAATTATTAAAGCTTTTGATATATATATATATATTTATTTTTGCCAATTTGGAAGAAATTCAGAATTAGTATATAAGTCAGAAAAAAATATGTCATTAATAATTATTAAATTAATAACATATTGGAGCAGAATGACTTTCTTTTAATAATCAAGCAGAAGTTAATAATTGTAAACATGAAATAAACATAGCTCAATGTAAATATAATTAAGGGGAACAGACCAGTTTTCCTCAACCTATGAGTAAATAGCACTTTGTATGTTTATCAAAGATCAAGAATAGAATGAACTACTAATTCTTAAAGCAACTGACAGCCCATTTTATTCTTGATTCTTGCTAGAGATATACAGAGTGCTATTTATTCATAAGCTAAAGAAAAGCGGTTTGCTTCCCTTAATTACATATAATTAAGCTATCCTAATTTCATATTAATTTTTATCTGTTTACGAAATTACAACAAATGAATGCCAACTTTTTTTTAAGCAAAAAAAAAAAAAAACTTTACAATTATATATAGTTTTTTTATACTAAAATATACATTTAAAGTGATGATGCTTAACTGTTTTTTTTTTTCCTGTTACTTCATCACAGAGCCATTATAGGAAGGAAAGACTATATGGAGCCATCAAATAGATTACTTTACATATATATACATTAGATTCTGTCACAAATAAAATAATCTTTCTTTAAACTCAAAGCAATTTCTTTGAAAAACGAAAATGTCAAAAATTGAGAGTACTGTTTGTAGTAAAAAAAAAATGTAAAAACACATTGAACATCATCAATTCAAAATAAATACCCCTCCCCCTTTTTGAGCATATGAACAACTAATAGTTTTATAATATTCCAGATTTAAAAAGAATGAGCAATTTACACAAAAATATAAAAGCATACAACATCCTTTAATCCTTATTTCTGCAAACTTCAATAAATATAAATACAATCATTAAACTATTAATAACAATGATTATAAATTTTAACACCTACTGGATATATATTTACAATATTTTCAATATATTAATAAACACATTCTGCAAAACAAAAAATATAGAGATGGATGGATAAGATAAGAAGTTTGCAAGAATGATGTCAAGAAAAGCTACAGATTTAAAAAAATGTATTAAACTTGAACAGACCCATCCTTGCTAGAAGATCAATATTGGTTAAAAATGATAATGAAAGATGTATTTTCTCTTCCCCAAAAAAGATGGGAATCATAATCAATAAAAATTTGCTAATCTTAAAAATCATTTAATGTAACAATTCAAAAAATATTGCTAGAATGTTTTGCTAATCTTAAAAATCATTTAATGTAACAATTCAAAAAATATTGCTAGAATGTTTCTTTTAAGAATTTTAAATAGATTATATTTTTGGATTACATTTTGCTTTTTAATAAATGACTCTTAAAAATGATGCTGATAATAAATAATAAATTGTATTCAGAGATTAATTAACGAATCCAGTAATTCCATTTAAAATATTGTTATTACAATTTAAGTAAAAATATAACTATACTTATCTTTTTTATTTAAACAAGTGTCTTGTGTTTTTGCTGGTTAGCAAGCATAGACTGCAATTATAACCATAATTCCTGACCTATTACTTTATAATAATGAGGAATGACTGGATATAGAAAAGCAAATATATATAAACTTAAAAAAGTCACAAATAGATTGAAAAACATTTAGGCAGATGGAATAACACGTTATAAAAGTCTGTGACCCATCAGTTGTAGTTAGCCTTTGCTTCTACCCTTTTTACTCAATTTATTCTAACAGGTTAGGAGCTAGAATAAAAGTTATCTATATCATAAAACAATGAAGTCCTTGTCTTCTTAAGAGGGGAATGATTAAAAATAGAAAGATACATTATTTGATCAATTAATTTGGCATCTGCACTCTTTGTAAATAATAATACTATTTAATACACATAAGAAGCTACAAATGATTCTATTTACTTTATGCCAGAGTCCTTTGGGACAAACTTGACTAAACAAGAGATAGCAAGTGGTTGTGCTATATCCATATTCCCAGGCAAGTTTCTGATTATTGGCCATCTTCATCTTCAATGAAGAACTGAATTTGCACTCATATATTTACATTAACTATAATATGAGATTAAATATCCAAAATTTTGAACCAAAAACAACCCACAACTAGATAAGTCGGATATTAGGTGAATATATTTTAATAGCCATAGTTTTACATTAACTGTAAGTATTTTTCACCCTTTGGCAAGAATGGTATGCGCTAAACAAAGCATCACATGATTTTTTTTTCTTACTCCAATATTTGCATTAGAAGTACATTAAATTGGAAAAAAAAAAAAAAGTCATTAAAATGAATAACTTTGTTTAGTCTAATAAAACATGTTTCTAAAAGGTAAGAATAGAAAAGGTGGGGAAGGGGGTAAATTATCAGAAATTGTAAAAAAAAAAAAAAAAACATTCTTAAAGAAGTGAATTGATATTTAAAAAGAAACTGTTTTTATCCCGAGTTCAAATTTAATAAAGTCTGTCAATGAAAAGAAATTCAACAGCCAAAACAGCCAAGAAACTCCATCACTCAAAATCAAATTAGGCTATCAAAAGAAATGTTATTTTTTTTACTACAGTTTTTAAGATCTTAATTATTTTCAAATGCCTTTTTCAATTCTGATATATAAATGATAGAAAAAAAAAGTTTTCTTACAGATAAAATAGTAAGTTATCAAATTATAGTCTACACAATAGCTAATTCAATCTTAAATAAAATTTCATAAAAAAAAATTATTGATTAAAAAAAAAAAAGATAATCTCAATTCTTAATAATATAAAACATTTGATTGGATTATCTGATATTTTCAAACGTTAGTCAATATAAATTATTTTGTTTTGTATAGTTTAGCATAATAGTAGGGGGGGGGGGGTAGAGTGACTGGTTCCAAGATTGATTCTCAGCTGAAAGACATAAAATTTAAAAAATCTGTTTGATCAATGGACTCAACCATTAAGTGTATAATTATTCCATTATTTTATTTAATCTTAATTATTCTCACACATGTTTTTATGTTGAAACCCAAGGTAGAATGGTTATGGTATTAATCCGATTTGGATGCAGTCCCAAAATGATAAATTATGAATCAATCTAAGGATTTTTTTAAGATAATTAGTCCAAAGATAAGACAGACAGTCATTAGTTGATAAAGATAAATGGGTATCTAGCTATTATTAGCTGATGGGTGGAATCAAAACAGAATTATTTAGGACAATTGAAAGAGGCTCATAGTGGTTAAATGGTATATTTATAATAAGATGCTTTTTTTTTAACAAATAGTAAGAAAAGCTTGGTATACTTATAAATGTTGAAACAATGGTATATTGAAATAGGTTCATAGTAGCCAAATGGTATACTTATAATATGATCCTTTTTTTTTTTTTTTAACAAACAGTAAGAAAAGCTTAGTATACTTATAAATGTTGAAACAATGGTATTTTTATCTATCTCATAGTAAAAACATTTATTTTACATAATTTTATCTATTCTATATTATTTTCATTCAAGTGCATGTATAAATAGTTTATTTTTTCTTTTGCTTAAAATAAAATATGAAAAGCATTCTTTACTACCTTCATTGCTTCTATTCCGTATCTTCATATAATCAATTCACATTCATCTTTAAAAACATCTTATACTGTTAAGGTGGGATTATTTATTCTATATTACAGCTTATTTTATTTTTTTCAGTTACAAGCAATATTTTTAACTTATAAGAAATAAAAATAGGGTGAAAGGATATTTTGATAGATAAAATATAAACAAACTAGTTTTATATCAAAATATACAGGTAATTTGTTTCAAGAAAATATTGAAATCTGGATTATATAAAAATAAAAAGTTTGTATGTGATTCAAGTGAATACTATGAACAACAGATATATTTAGTATACATATTTATGTTAGTTATACAATGTAAAAAAATAACTAATAAATAGGATTATTATCTAGAAACTACCATTCAAATTGAACAATCAGTAAAATACATAAATTGACATTTTATTACCAATAAATAAAAATAAATTTCAGTAGAAAACAAACAGGAAAATTTAAACCTTATTTAATATCTTTGAATAGGATTGTGTTGTGGGGATTTTTACAATGTTAATGAAGAAATGGACACAGTTTAGAAAGTGATATTTTGAAAATCATATTATTTGAATAAAGACACTTTATATTAATTTTTTTTAATTAAAAAATGAAATACAAAATATGCCATATTACTAAGGTATAAAAATTTTCATGTAATATTAACAATTTAAGAGGTGAGAAGATTAAATACTAGCAGCAAATATATATATATTGACATCATACCATATGTTAATATATTATTTTTAAAAAAAGAAACATAGATTGAAGTTAACAAACATAGAAACAAAGACTAATTGCATTCTATTAAAAAGAAATTAATACATATAATGTACACATACGCCGACTTGAATATATAATCAGAAGATACATGGTTTAGTAACCTGTGGATGAAAAAAAATATTTAAAAAATCAGAAATTTGTAAAATTGAATTAATAAATTTTGCACATGCCCATCCACATAAATAGTACTGTGAATTATCTCATACAATCATGGTGAATTCAAGGGCAGAAGTGATTGCTATTATAGCAATGCCATTATTTTACACTCCCAGTATCACTGCTGTAGCTCTCAAGTAAAAATTTAATTCTAATGTGATAAAATATAAATATTTTAGTAATGAAAAAAATGTATATCAAGCTAACAACATATTCTCACATATACACTCATTAAGATTTGAGTACATACATATGTGAATATTCTCTCTATCTCTCTCTCTCTCTCAGCTTACTACTGTGTTAACTCATTTTTGTTGATGTCTTAATGTGCATATTTTTTTTAATTAAATTATATAACAAGCATAGGTATATATATTAAAAATATCCAGAATTCAGTTTTATAGGCAACCTCTAGGCTTGAAAACAAATGGCTGCATTTAATAAGAGGGAATACTGGATAATTTATTAAATGCAAATTTCAAAATGAATCCTTTAAATATTGCATGCCTTTCTATATCTTTTCTTAAATTTTCATAATTTCTTTTTTCATAATGGCACTTCCTCCATCACCCCCTGTTTATAATTTCTTTTGAACTAATTATAACATAAGCATTGTAATGCAAAGGTCATAGATATTTTTCTATTCTCTTGGATAGATTTTATCTATAAAAAAAAAATAAGAAGAAATATATATATATATGTACATATAAGTTTAGTTTCCAAAAACTATATATTAATGAAGAAAATATATCCATAATTCAGCTCTTATATAAAAAACTGCAGTAGACATTGAGACATAGTGGCTTGGCCTAATTGATGAGATACGATTTACATTCAGATGTACTTTGGAAATATTTTTCCCATGTTTGTAACTTGTAACTCTATGTTTAAAAAAAAAAAGTGTTTATACTGTCTGAAAAATATAAGATATGTTACATGGATTAAAAGAAGTTTAAAATGTAAATTAAAGAAATGATGAAGTGTTAATAAAACTTAATAGGCATATTTAATCATCATATAAAATTGAAAGATATATCTGTGATCATTTCCAACAATAAAAATATATATTAGTTGTCAGCAATAAAGTTATTTAAAGAAAGCAATTATCTATGATTGCATTCTGATAAAGTGCTGCTTATAAATTGTACAGATATAATTATCATTAAATGAATTGAAAAAAATAACAGCAATCAATATTAGGATACATAATGAATTGCATCAAATAATGCCTTATAGTTTACATCATACTGCATTTGAAAAATCATTTATATTTTTTCCTATGCTTGATTTAAAAGAAGCACTACAAGTGACTATAGTACTTGAAGAAAAAAAACTCACTATATATACATAAATATATAATCAAATTCAATAAAATATAAGACTTAAAAAAAACTATATGTGATATAAAAAGACAAGGTAAGAGTGTTTTCTAAAATGATGTGGGTACAAGAAGATATGAATCAAATAAAACACTGTTAAACTTGGAGTTATCTTTATCTGGTTGAAAATAATGTGTGTATATACAATTTTCAAACAATCATCAGCTATTTGAATATATTAAAACAAGTGTTAATGCCTTATATGTCTAACATATTGATTACAAGCCATAAAAAAAAAAAAATCAAGTTAATGTTATATTCTAAACAAAAATGATTTTAGCAACCCAAATGTTTGAAAAAAATTTTGAATAAAACATTCTAAAACTGGAAGTTTAAAAATTTGACATCAGAAATTTCAAGTATAATTGTCTATATAAACATCACAAACAATATCTTTCGGAACCCATTTCCATAACTCAGTCAGCATTACAAACTCAATCACATAACATGTGATTGAAGTGAAAAGCATTTGCAATTGTGGTGACATTACTGTGAATCATCAAATTAAAATTTTGTTTAAAATAGTCAAGCATAATGTTAATGATGATAGCATTTCTGCCAAACTTAGTTTTAAAAACCATGAAGTTCTTTTATATGATAAAATGAAAAATACTTTTTGTGAGAGAAATCAGTAAGTAAACATATTTAAAAGACACTCCTTTACTTGTAAACCTAATTGAATATATACATCAGTGGGTCCCAATGAGATGAAAGTTTCTCCAAATTACCAGCAGAACCGTTTTTGAATTAATGCAACATTGTTTAGCAATTCATCACAAAAAATTTTAAGGCACTAGAATATCTGGATAATGAGTTACAATATAAAAATGTGAAGCTGTTTCTCTCCCTCCCCCCCCCTTCCCCTCCCTCTCTCTTTGCTATCATGAAATGTTGCAAATCAGTTCAAAACTTAATTTGTAATTCATAGCTTTATTGCCATACATAATTTAGATCATTTCAAACATTTCAGTAGTGGTTTTACCCAACTTAAAACAATATTAAATGTTAGCTTGTGGTTCCATCAGGCTTAAAATATGAAACATACTGTCACATTTTATGTTGAAACTCATGATTCAGCTAACCTAGCACTTTAAAATTTTTGGTGCAAATTCTGCACTATATAATCCATAAGTGCTTATTTTAAAATGAAAAAAATAATTTCAAACAATAATCATTGAATAGATGTATAAAAGATTCTAAATCACTAAAAGCCATGTGTTTGACATAAGTTTAGTTATACAAATAATTTATTAAGATGTAACTATGTATTTGTTAAAACATATATTATACTATGTATCTGCAAGTTTTAATATCTGCATGAAGGCTTAAAATCAAATGGCACATATGACAGGCCAATTATACTTAAAATTTAAGGAATTTATGCTTATCTCAATTTAATATTGTGCTCTGAGCAGTTGACTTAGTGATAAATTTAAAAGATATAAGTTTCTGAATCAATTCCATACAAAACAAAAAAAATCAATTCTGTCAATTGAATGAAACTATTTTTCCCAGTCCATCACTTTAATGCTCTAATGATCACTTAAGCTATTAACTGAATAATTAATAATATGTACAAAACATATTTTTAATAAACATACTATAACATATAGTAATAGAAAGTTTAAAACAGCTTTGAAAGAACAGAGTCATATTAAAAAAGAACTGATAGTTAAAACTGGAAAAAAAAAAGAGAGAGAACTATTAAAGTGATTCCTTATTCCTAGCTAAGATTCTGAGTGCTGAAAATCATTTTATAAAATAAATGCTCAATAATTTCTACTTTTATTTTATTTTTATCTATATATTCCAGAAATAATTCTAACAAGTGTTCAGCAATCTGCATAAAACTTAATTAGTTAAGCTCTCGGAGATTAAGCAAAAATATATACAAGTATGAAAAAATAAGGCCTTTATAATTCCAGAAGAAAAAGAGCAATATGAACTAACACAAAACATAAAAATAATGAGCTTTATGCCCCCCCCCCCCAATGGAAAGAAAAGATTGAAATCAGAATTGTTGTAGGTATAATTAAAAAATGAAAATGTGATTAAACACACAATTCATATTACAGTAAATGCAAAGAAATACATGTCAGCAAGAGAGATTGTGACAATTGGGCCTTGCATCAATCAATTGATTAAAGACACTAAACATATACACAAGTATCTATATATGAACAAATAAAATTTGGGCAGACAAAAATGCAAATAATAACAAAACAATAATAATAATAAATATACAATCCTTTTTAACATTTAACTCAAAAATAGAAAAATAAAAATAAATGAGATGAACCCAAAATAGTCAATACAAAAAAGTTTCAATGTCATTTAATCATATTAGACAATAAATCAAAATGCTATATTGATTTAAAGTTCACTTTATTGCAGCTCTAAATTACTACTGAAGCATACTTTTCTTTTGAAGTTTTATCATCACGTAATTGACAAAGTTAAATTACCAAATTAAAAAAAGTAACTGAATATATATAAAATCTATTTATTTCAAGTTCATAAAGTCTATTATTTTAGATGCCTAAAGTTTAATGGTTGCTACAAGTTCTCAAAAGGACAACATGAAAATAGCTATAATCTCTGACAAACAATTATGCAAAAAATTAATGCATTAAAATATTGGATTTTATATAAACACACACAATGAACAAATGCAATGTTGTCATTCATTTAACAGTTCTTATATAAAAAAATCTTTCTATGTAATGACAAATTAAAGGTTCATAGCTATTAGATAAAGGTAGCATCATTACAATGATGTATTGTCTTTATTATCAATTTATTAAGGATCTTAATAATTTTTGTTAGTCATTCATTAGATTAGAAATTACATTACTTTCACGTAAGGTAGGGACTGGTTTCAATCCACTTTTAAGACCTTATGGTGTCTGACTTAAATTATGTTGAGATTCCTTTTATCTTACAGATAAAAAGCTTGTCAAGCATTGTTAGCCGAGAGGTCATCACACCCGCCTTGCAAGCAAGTAGTTGGTTGCAGACACATGTGGGTTCGTGTCCCGGCCGATGCTATGACATATGGAAAAAAGAAAAAAAAGCTGTATACCGATTCACCAAACAATAATGGATAGAATAGATTAAAATATATATATATGATCAAAAAAACTCATAGCCCATTTCTGATTTTGAATTCCATATGATAATATGCAGACTAATAGATCAAATATTTCACCACAATATCTCTTAATTACTAATGCTGTTTAAATATGCAACTTGTTTCCAAAAACAATTTAAACAAACTCATGTTTTAATGCATTGATTAAAGATGAAATCATGAAAAAAAAAATCCTAATAATAATGTCGCTTCTTGTTCACTTGCCAACTAAATTTTATTAACATGATAATTAAAAAAATATAAATAAAAATGATTACTATTTAATAACTACATATTTTCTAGTCAATTTAATGTTTATCCATAAAATTAAAAAAAAAAACAATACCGTTTTTGAAATAAGTTTATGTATCTATTAGAATATATTATATACAAATGTTATTTGAAAGGTTTTTAAAGAAGTACTTGTTTTGTCGACTATTATAGTTCCTCTGGTAGAATTAAAAATAAATTTACATAATAAAAGCAGTGACTACTGCTGAAATTATCTAATCAGAATTTTAACTTTTATATGTTAATGTATCCTGCATGGTTTATGGTGGACTGTCTGATTCTGTAATTCAAGGTCTATGGATCATAATCCAGCTCCTGCCATTTCTGATAATTAAGCTTCTTTGAAAGCGATAAAGCTATTCAATTATTTTTTGATAATGGTAGTGAAATGAATCAAATATATATATATAAATGCTTTGTAAGTTGTTTTGTTTGGTTAAACTGTTCAAAAACCTATTTGTTTACTACAAAAAAAAAAAAAACTCCAGTTACTTTCATTCAGTCTCAGCTCACCAATAAGCATCCATCAATGTGTTATAACTAATGATTACAAAGGGAATTAATTCATCAGCAACTAAATATTATCATAACTTATCTGTCAAAATAGATGACGTACATCATTTTAGCCTCTTTGCACAATTTTTTCATATTATATAAAAACTTGACTTAAATTGTGAAATGATTATAAACATTCATAATTAAAAAAAAAATTAAAAAATCTATTTGGAAATTTAAAACAATTATTTATTCAAAACCAATAGTAATTCTACAAATATTTCCAAACTGCAGAAATATATTACAGTGTAATTTTGATCTTTTAAATGAGAAAGAATAAACAATAAACTAGCTTGAAAGGTCTCCTCATCATCCCTCAGTGCAGGAATAGTGGAAGAGAAGACATTATTTGCTGGACTTTCCAATTGTCAAACAGTAAAAGTAAAGTAGCTTTAAAAAATTAACTTAAAAACCATAATTACAACTTGAAAGTTTTAATTTATGCATTTAATCACACCTATAATGTATACATCAGAATTTTTTTTTTCAAAATCACAACTTTTGGCAGTATTATAGAAAATATATATATTATTATTATAACAAAAGAAAAAATCAGATATATAATAAAAAACTAACAACTGGATATCAAAAAAAAAAAAAAAATCTTATGATAAAAACAAAATGAAATATACACACATTTACTTGAACATTTGTAAGATAATTTTCAAAATGTTCCAAATATAAAATCAACTATAATTTACAATGTATTTCAGATAAAAGAAAAATAAATAAATAATTGAAAAGAAATTGTCACTTTTGCCATTTTAAAATATATATCCATTTTTCTGAAATATTTCACACCTGATACACCTGTCAGAAAAATGTGTCAGACATTGTAATATATGTGAAAAGATAATATCAAAACAAAATGTAAATCATTTTTTAACAAGAACAAAATGTCTTATCATCCAAATATTATAATAATTAATCTTGAAGTAAAGAAAAGATTTATATATTGTCAGTATATATATTGTAGTCAAGCTAAGAATAATTCAAATAGAATAAAAATCACCCTCAAAAGAAACAAAAAATATAGTCAAGCTGATAATTTTAATATAATGAAAATTAAATTCAAAAGAAACAAAAAATAATAATTGCTTATTTTAAAATAATTAATAATTTTGCTTTTCTGCAAAATATTCATCATAAGATTGATATGAGTCTTGATTAAAGATCAATATAAATAAGAAAAAAAAACTTGAACAATAGATCCCCAATATTACACAAGATGCCTTTAATGCACTATAATTGTAATAAGAATCACATTCCATGTGTACTATTAAAAATATAATAAATTATTATTTTGCTACTAATTATGTACTATTAAATTAATCTATTTCATTAATATAAATAAATTTTGACAAAGGAAAAAAGCTAAGTTCTCTTATTTTTATGTTAATTGACAATACATATGTCTGAAAAATGCAATACTGGAAATCTTTTCATGATAAACTACCAAGAGCCATTTCAAAAATAATTCTTAGGATTGATGAATTATGCAATAAAAATTAAGTATAAATTAACACTTTTTAAACATAAAAAGGTATTCTAATTATTTTATAAATTAATAATTATTACAATTTCTTTTTAAAAATATAGTTATAGATGTTTTACTTGAAGAGACTGAAAAATTTTACATGTCAAAGAAGACGTTAAAAATTGTGGTGTAAGATTATATTCTGACAGCATGGGTTTTAAAAATTCAAAATAAACTGATTGCATTTATATCCTTAATAATTCAAAACACTTGGCAATGCTTTACAAAAAGCCAGAAAGTGATCAATAATATTGCATTATTAATATTACTGAACTATACTAACCAACCATCTATTATTTTCTTTGGAAAAGATATTTTTCCATTTTGCATATGCAGAAAATCACAATAAAATGTTACTTTATTAGTATAAATAATAAATTTTGCTTTAATTAATGAATATATAAACATGACACATACACATTCTTTGGGAGCAAATTTTACATTAAAATTTATTTTTGCAAGTGTAGCTGTGATATTTAAAATAAATTAAAATCACTGACTAATTTTTAAATGACATACATTAAACTTCCTATTATTTCTTTTTTTTTTTTTTATAGGCTGTTTTTGCTTTTAAAACACCTTGATACATTATGTGACTTCCATTGTCTTTAATTCCAAAAGAAATTATAAGCTTACTTTTAATTTTTAAAAAATGCAAATATTTCAATTTTAAACAAGCTTTTACTTTAAAACGTTTTTGTTTAATCTTAACATAAACATATTCAAAACTTTTTAATTATAGATAATTTAGACAATTTTCTTTAAAAGAAAAAATAAAGATCACATGACAATGTATTTCTTGCAAATATTATATCAAAACAAGTACTGGAAAACTTTTTGTTTGTTTTATGAAAAATAAACATATGTAAATGATAAAAGTTTCACCACAGAAGAAAATCAAATCTCTTTTGTTTTAGAAACATAAAGTTTAAAAAGTGATTGTGCATAATGTCTTTTAGCACAATGTTCCTCGAAAATAAGACAACCAGAAAATAAGCCTTAGTATAATTTTTCATGTTGCTTATAATATAAACCCTATCCCAAATATAAACCCTAGTTAAAATCATTTGCTAAATAGATAGCTTTTGTTTGCCTGTTGAAACACATATGATGGATGTATTGAATTATAATGTAATGAATGTTCAACTAAACGATATTATTGACATTAATACTTTTGCTTTTAATAAATAGTAATATAAATTATACAGCGCTTATAGTGTAAGCCCAACCCCAAATATAAATACTAGTTAAGATCAATTGCTAAATAGACAGCTTTTATTTGCCCATTGAAACATGTATGATGGACATATTGAATTATAATATAATGAATGTTCAAATAAACAATATTATTGACATTAATGCTTTTAATAAATGGTAATATAAATTATATGGTTCTTATATGATTCTTTTCTATTTTCCTGTCTATCATTTTGACAAACATAATTCTACTTGTACAAAGAAACAATTTATCTACAACAAGCTAATATATTAGACAATTTATAATTTCATTTATGTATTTTTAGTTACTTATTTTATTTATATTTAATACATAGATTTAGACTGCTTAATTTAGTTTTAGAGTTTCATCATGGGTAGCTTTTAAATAGTCCAGATAAAAAAAAAATAGTGTGATTTCTTAAACATTTGTATCCTTTGTAAAGACTTCATTAAAATAATGAAAGTGATTTTAATAACCAAAGTTTAGCTTAAGTTAACTATTTCATAAAAGTTAGCATGGCAGCGCTCTTTCATTTGAAATTAAAATTTCTCAGTTTTCTTTTTAAAATTCCAGGAAAATCAAATAGACTATGCATGTGTCAATACCATCATTCTCTGCAGTTAGAGTTCCTTTTTAAAATGGTGTATGGCATGTTAAAATCGGACAAAATTCTGATTTTTTATTAATATTTCTAATAATGTCATTTAATTTTTTTTCTGCTCACTTTATTATATTGCATAGAAAAAACAAAGATGTGTATGTTTCAACAGCCAGCATTAATAATAAAATGGATTTAACATGCTCCAATGATTTTACAATTTCAAAGTCTTCATCCCAAAAATAAACGTAGCACCATATTTATTTAATTTTAGATTTTTTTCATTATTTGATTTTTATTACTTTAAAAAATGTTTATTATTTGATAAATATATAATTTATTAATGTGTTTGTACTAGTGTGTCTGTATAGTATATAAATTGTATTTGTTTTCAAATATAACGAAAGTAGTGATTTATGTACAATGTAAGTTGAGGACTTTGATCTAAGTTTGAGGCAACCTTGTTTTATAGACATAATGATTCTCAAAAGGTTTAATAATGTATCAGTCTGTCTATATTTGTATTAGGGTGTTTGTACTTGCATGTCTGTGTTTGTATAATAAGTAATGATTTTCTCAACATATATAAAACTAGGCTATTATAGAGCAGTGCAATGTAAATTTTAAGGCTGATTATCAGATGCATGAAAGGTTGCAGTTGATGAAGCAACACAACATTTACTGGGTATAGTATCATGTGAAAATATAAACTCTTAAAACCAATAAAGGTTTCAAATGGTGGGTGTGTGGTTACAGCCACAATAATTATGTATACCTCATGGAATTGCATTCAGACAAAAAATCAACTTCAGATTCTTTTCTATGCCTTGGTACCCATGCTGTGGAGTCAGTAGTTTTACCACATCTTGCATCACTTTATTTTCCAAGTCTATAGCTAGCAAATGAGCTATATGCAAATAAATTACATCTCTGAGGGACAATAAATATAAAGCATCACTAGTGTGCACAAAAAATATAAAATGAAGAGAGGAGACTCATTTTATCATTGGTACAAACAGTGGTCTTCAATTTCTAGTTTTGGATAGACAAGAAGCCAATTGCTATGATTACAAATGCATAGCCATCTTCTGGAAATGATTTAATTTGTGTTGGATGAATCTTTTTGTTATAGACACCTTGAGATTTTTTAACTTTTGGGGGACAAGATAAAAATGAAGAATTTTTATGCTACTACTTTTGTAAGTTCTGAAGCTATGGATTATCTCAGATAAGAAATATTATATAAGTTTGAATAACAATTTTGTGAGGAATACAAAGAAATTATCAATAAAGATGTAATTTTAAAATTAGTTAATGATAAATTAGGAATTATGAACAAACAATAAAGTAATTATTTTTTTCAGATATTGAAATTTCTTTTTTTTCTCCTTACTTTTTAATGGTAATCATTACTTGTCTTAATCTTATTTTTTCCTTAATTTTTCTCATTTCTATCAGTGTAAAGCTTTTTGCTCTATCAAATAAATTTTTTAAAAATTCAATATGGTGCCAAATATCTTGATTATGTTAAGTCATCATTTTTTCTCCTAAAGAAGGGTTTTTTAAAAGAATATATAAGGAAGGCTCTTATGAGTAATTTTAAATGTACCTGCAGTTTTTTGTTGATTTTGAATGGACAAATTATTCTTAATTGTAATCATTTTTGTTATCACTCCTGTCTTTCAAGTCTTCAATTAACACTTGATTTAATAGTAAATTTAAATGGAATAATATTCTGATCTTCAGATAAGATGTATGCAAAAAAATGAGCTATTCCTGGTAAGTACAAGAGAGGAATTGTAATGGGCTCTAAGGGTAAGATTCTTATAGCTCTCTGTAAAGAGAAGAAATACTTGAATAAATGAACATTTTTGTACGTGAAAAATTAAGACATCCCTGAAAATAATCCCTAAAGTGACTTTTGGAGAGAGAAAAAAAAGACCTGGTATTATTTTCAGGGAAATACAGTACTAAACATCTAAAGGGAGATCTTGTGACTTCAGGAAGAAATGACTGGGGATAAATTATAACAAAAAACTACAAATAGACAAGATGCTCAAATCTATCAAAAAACAATGCTTGCTGCAGAAATTTAAAGGCACCATCACAAAATTTCAAGCAAGCCTGTAGGATCACCATAAGATGAATATGAAAATATTTGTTATTCACAAATTGGTTTCTATTATCATCACAATTTTTATTATTTTTCTGTCTTTAGAATTTTTTTTCTTCTGAATTAAAATGGTCAGATTCATTTATAAATGGTTATTAATGATGATAAATATTTTGAACTCCAAGATATGCATTGTTAAATGAAAATTGAATTTAATCTTAGATGCCCATCTGATTATAATATCACAAGATTAGATGAATTTTTATATCTATTAAGAAAGTATTCAATGTTAACATGTTCAAAAACAGTTTAATTAAGATTTTTTTTAAAAAACATATCTTAAAATAAGTTTATATATTACTTGTCTTCTAGCACCATGTATCCTTTAAAAGTTAAAAGTTCATAATAGAATTCTAAAAGTGAAATGCTAAAAAAAAGTTGTAAATAAACTTACCACTAATTATGATGAAATATTAATGATTAGTTATAATAGGTTATTGTCTAACTATTTTACTACTTTAAACGAGAATCTTTAGACATAAATATGTTCCCATAAGTCATAACATGTTAATACAGTAAAATATTAGCAAAACTTAAATTAAAAATCTTTACATAAAGTCTTTACAAATAAATATAGGTGAAATTATGCCAATAATCATATGATAAAGATAGCTATGTGCCTAGCCCTGCAGGATTATTGTCTCTCTTTGTCCAACAGTAAAATATGCAACATCATATTATAAGATTTTTTTTTTATAGACAGCACATTGACATTCATATGACTAATCCAGATTATCCTACCATCTTTATTCTATAGCTAAGAATAGCTAGATGCTCGTTTACCAATCACTATTTGATTGTTACCTGTTTTAACTATGAATCCCCCCCCCCATACCGTTTATTCCCTGAAATAATTTTGACATTCAAATGGCTAGAATCTGAACTTCAAGATCAGTAGAATTGGAAGATAAATGCTCTAACATTATACAAAATTCCTTCATATAAACTGAGCAGACTTTGTGTAAATAAATAATTAATACATTGGATGATATAGTATATACATACAGAGTATTTTTTCAGTATAAATATAACTTTGCCTGCATTATTGTAGTAGAACTGACAGATTCTGAAGTCCAGGGTCTATAGCTCATGATCCTGCTCTGATAGTTCCAGATACTAAAATTTCTTAATATGTCCTGAGCAATGGATTTCAGGGTCAATGGAGTGCTATTGTTAGTAACTGCAGATGTTCAAACTTCTTATGAACACCGAAGCAACAAACGATTCAATTTTAATTTTTTTTTTTTTTTGACAAGCAAGGCATTGTTCTTTTTATTTTTAAATATATCTACACTGAATAATATCCTCTTTACCATTCAGTTTCAAATCAATCAGTAATTTGATATGTTTCTTTAAGGCAGAATTTGTTCGTGCTTTGTTATATATATAATTAAACCATTTTGCATTAAGTTAAAAAAAAAAAAAATTTTACATTAAATATTGTTTTGACAAGTGTGAAAAGTGATTATATAACATTGATTAAAATATATAGACAAATGAGAGAACATTATTTTCAATTATTAGTAAGTTTAATATAATATTTAATGTGAGCTATCTTTATCAGCTAAAGTTAAATTTAAACATCAAAAAATATTATTATGATTTATAATGCGATTGCTCCAGCTAGTATCATTACTGTTTAAAAACTGCAACTTCATTAGAAAACAAAAATGATCAATTTATCTTTTTCTTTTTTTTAAAGTACTTGCTTTAGACATAGTATATTTAAATACAAAGTTGTTGTGCTTTTTTTTTTTTTCTTTCAGCAATACAATGTAGAGAACCCTTATCCCTTCATAAAACTTATTTTAAATAGTTCGATATTAAACATTATAACGCAAGATTTACATGTCAAAGATATTCAATTTGTTCAGTTAGCTAGGTAAGAGACTAAAAATTAAGCCACTTATTTATTTGAGATCACTATATTGATAGTATACCATCACAAGTGGCCATAGTCATTAAAAGTGGGAAATATCTCATTACAAAGTCAACATCTATTTGAGAACTTTTCATGTTTTGAAGAAAAAAAATGTTTCCTGAAAAGATCACAGCAACAGGTGATTAAAGATGCTTTAGTATATATATATTTTCACTTTCAATCATAATAATGAATGCAGTGAAAAAATTATATTATCTATAATCTTTATAATTATGAATTTAATATCTGTTAGGAGATGATTACTTTCTGTGTTCATTGGTTATTTAAAATAAATTAAAAAACAAATAATAAATTAATTAATTAATCATTAAAATTAAGCTTCATATGATTTTTCTACAATAAAAAAAAATTGAAACAAACTTCATTTTCAGAATCAATAAAACAATTGCATATACTTTCATATATCAAATGCGTTGACCGGGGTGCGGGTTGGGCCAGCTGCTAGTGAAATAAGACTGATTAATATATTACCATTACAATGGTTGTCTTGTGTAATTTAGTGCAGTGATGCAATTAAAGAATCCTGAATCAATTCTTAGCTATTTAAAGTAAAATAAAATTTTATTTGATCATTTGAATGAACCTGTTGTATTCAACCTATCTCTAGATTGTTTGAGAGTCATATAACAAGGTGAATTATCAATATACAATAATTTTTATATTAGCAATATATGTAATGTACAAATAGTCAAATTTTTGATCCAAATTGTTTTAAGCATCTATTCGAATTATGTTCAGCATTTGGACAGATAAGAGCTAGAGTGTTCCACAAGCCAATCATCAACTTAAAACTTCTATTTAGTCAATACTTTGAGAAATTTAACCCCCATAATGCAATGGTAACTGTGCATACCCTTAAGACAATATGGGATATAAGATGTACTATGATATTCGATAACAAGAAATTCAACTGGCTGAGAAAACTATAGTGATTGGGATGCATTTCAATCAATGTCAGAGATACTTGCCTAGGAAGATGATGACTCGAATCTGGGGTGGCCTCGTAATAACTCTATGAGAGATTATCAGATAAACATTTGTTTTGAGTAAAAGTTAGAATTCTACTGGGTGGCTTATTCCTTAAGCTAATCAAACATTTTGTTACATGCTTCACCCTTTTAAGTTGCATTTTTTTGATGTCTTAAGAATCTCCTTCTATTACATTGTTACAGGTCAACCTCCTTGAGTTGGAGTTAACTGTTTAATGGCCTGGAGCCTTTTGTCTTAATAGTCAAATATTTCAAATTCTCTATGTTTTGGTTATCATTTGCTTAACTACTTGTATAAATTGTAAATATTTATGTTATTAATAAAGTTTTTATTATAAATTTAAAAAAAACAACTTTTAACTTGTTATCTGAGTAAAAATGTTCTTTTAATTGTTTACTTATTTATAAAATTCATCGTTTTCTTGTAGATCTTTGTAATTTCAAAATTTTCTTAACTGCACAATGCTTTTTTCTTTTTCGCTAAAAATATTTTAATCAGTTTTTATTTTTTATTTTTATTTTTTTTTCAAAATTTCTTATAGAATAAATAAATCAAAGTGGAGATTCTGAAAATTACTTCATACACTGATTTGCATAAATATTAATAGCTGTCTGGTAATTGAATCTCCATGCATCTTTTTTCTTCACTCAGAATTAACTTATAGGACTTTTAATTTTTATTATTAAAAATGAGCATAAATCATAAACCAAACCTCATAGCATAGTAATAAGTTTATCCACTAGCTATGTTTCCATCCTAGGGATCTAGTCCAAGCTGGGTAAACCTTGGAAAAATGTTCATGTCATAAACAAACTTTTCCCTTCACATAGTCCAACTTATCATTCTGTATTAATCACTAAATGTTTATTTATATATGATTAGCTAGAGAAAAAAAATCTCAAATAAATTTGAGTTCATCAAACGAATGTGGATGAGTTGTGCTGATTAAATATATATATATATATAACTGCAATATGACTGACTTTACGGCAAATGGAGAAACTATCAAACTCCTATAGGCTCTGAACCCATGGATTACTGTAAATTTATCATCAAAAAAAGATATATTAATTATAGCTATGAAAAAAAGAAATAGTGAAAAGCAACTATAGAATAGATGTCAATTGCTAAAAAAATTTATAAAAACTTAATATCCATAATATATGTTGATGACTTTTTAATTGTTTATTAGAAGTTTTTTTTAAAAAAATAAAGGAGAAAAAAAAATTGCAGCTATAAACTTAACTGAAGCAATTCATAATTGCCTAGATACATTCATTTCTTTGAAACTAATTAAATATGGATTATGTTATTCAATATATGCACTTTAAATTCTCCATCTAAAAACAAAGTGGGGAAATAAATCAAGCAGTTACATTTAATCCTCATCAATAGTACCAGGGCTTAATGATTCAAACAGAATTAAGCTAGAAATTTCTTAACTAATTCCAAGTGAAGTAAAAAAAAATATCAGTTTGGTCAAGTAAATGAAATTGTTGTACTCTTTCTTTCTTTGATATGTGAATATCATATGAACTTCTTTATTTATCGTCAATAGCAATTTGCCTTTGTTGGTCAACTCTGTAACACAATTTAATTTATTATTCTAATACTTAGATCTAATTCATAAGCATTAACATATGCAATCATTATCAAATCTATATCAGTGGAAAATGATGAATCTAAATGGTGGATCAAATAACGAACCATTTAATTCTCTTAATAAAAAAAAAATCATAATGTATTAAATATAACCAAAATTTACTTGAAATTAATATTGGGGATATCACTGATACAGGCGAAGAATTATAAAACTCCCTTTTCACTCTGTGAACATCAGTAAATAATTTGCTCAAAGAAAACAGCCTGTTACAAAGAATAATAATAAAAAAGGACATTATTCATGGGATCTGCGAATTTATGATTCATAAAGATTTGGATACTTTTCCTTCTTCATTTTGACTTTCAGCTAAGAATATTCAGATATTCACTTATCAACTAATATTGTATGACTATCAGTTTTTCTTTCAATATATGTATGTATATATAAAAATAATAGATGGAAATTGTTTTTATATTTAAATATATATTTTGTTATCATTTATTTAAATTAAATTCAAATTTTCCATGTCTTTATTGTGCATATAGCTCTTTATTAGTTTTTCTAAGCAATTTTTTATTACAACAATTTGAACATTCTTTATTTTTTAATATATATGAAAATTAATATCAGTAAACCTTTATTCTTTGCAGTAAATGTTTATTTCATTTAATACCATATGAATTTTTAAAAATAGCTAAAATTAATTTGAAATGTATACAGTATGCTTTTATATATATATTTAAAGATTGTTATTAAGTATTATAATTAGTCATTTATTTATTTAGGCTTGAATTAAATTATAATTAATTTAAAAAAAATAAAGAGAAATAATTAAAGTGTTTAAATTGATTAGTATGTAAATAAAACTTGTTTCTGAAAATAGTTAAAATTTTTTATTTTTTTCTAATTATTTTTAACTTAAAAAATGTTAGTAAAAAAAATTTCATTTATGAAATATAGATCTATTTTGTAATAATGTTCTCTTTAAATCTTAATTATATATATATAAGTGAAACATTCTAAGAATTACTAGAACTGTTTAGTGATTTTAAAAACTAATAGAAGATAAATAGTGGTTATTTTATTTTATTTTTGATAGAATAATATAAATCAGAAATTTGCAACCTATAAAATTACATCCTAAAGTTGATATGCAGATAGACTATTAATATCATACTGTAAAAATCTGAATAACAAAGAAATATTTAATGGCCTATACTATTATATGTTTACTGAAGTTAAAAACTAGAGAAATCGATTTCATAGTCAGTAAATTACTCATATTCAACATTATAGCAATTTTCCAATTGCTGTTTACTTGATTCAATTTAATCCAGTATTCCAACATCTAGAGACTTTTATATCTTTAGCATGTAATAGTGTTCTTTGTTGTTCTATTTTTAGTTATTTTCACTTAAATTCTAAATGCTAGGAATGCTACATTACAAAAGCTTCAGTATAGACGATTTGTTAAATTTTGAGCTAAGTGCTTTTGATCTCTTGGTTATGATATAATATTCATAGTAATGAGTAGTTAAAAGGAGGGTGACTAGTATAAATAGGAAGTAAATTTATGTAAATATATCCAGATGAATTAGACAGCCCACTTTTTGAGAGGGGGGAGTGGGTTCCTTTTTATTTGTGGAATTCAAAATTATTAGCAATGTACCATGTCTCCTCTATTTTGCATTTGGAATCATTTCGTTCAATACACATGTCACTAGCTGATGTAGGCCCAAATACATGGTCGAGTGTTTTGTTGTTCCATGAATATAAATTTTTGTTCTAGATTGCTTTTGCCCTTTTATAGAGACATTGACATTGGGACAATCTTATTGCAAGGCATGAGATTCTCCATAGTTGATTGCATTACAGCCATCTTGAGATCAGGCAAATTTGTAAACTCCTCATAGGAGTATGTTCATTGGGGAGTTTAGCTTTGGAATTGTTCATTAATCTGTTAATAGAGGATGAGGTGCAGAAGTTGACTCTATGAGTCTGAACATATTTTGCTTATGTTCCTGGAGAGTTTAGGAATATAAGAGGCAATATCCATGGTTTAGTGTCCAATGGAGGGATTTTGTTCTGATCAAAACATCCCCATCCTCTTTAACGGACAGCACTACAATATGCAAAATCGCTGGCCAATGATACTACCAATAAGTGGAATTAGAACAGCATTGAACAGAAGTATTCCCTAAATATTTTTGAAAATACACTAGGTATAATGTACACACGATGTCAATGTCTTCATTTATGCTCCAGAGCTCCAAATTAACCACATTAAACATGAGCTAGCAGAGAAATATGCATTAATGTGGGCTTTAGAATATGAAGACTTTCAAAAAAAAAAAAAAATATCTTGACATATTTGTCCATAGGGAGAATGTCAACCTAAATTATAAAATGGTAATTAAACTCATTGAAATCAAAGGCTATTTATACCCTGATTCCATCTTCCCCAACTTATATAAATATGCCAGTCTAACAACTTTTCTATATAGAAAATTTAAATTACTCAAATTAGAATTGGACCGAAAGTCCAACATCGATAAATACATTAATGATTTATATCTTGTTAGGATCAAATACAGATCACTCACTAACATCATCAACAAATTCTACAACTAAATCAAAACAAAAACCCCTCCATTGGACATTAAACCATGGATATTGGTCACTTATATCCTTAAAGTTTCCAGAAACATAAACTAAATATGTTCAGAGTCATACAGTCAGCTTCTGCACCTCACCCTCTATAATCAGATTCGTCAACAACTCCAAAGATTAACTCCCCACTGAACATATGTCTCATACTGTTTACAAGATCATTTGCTCTCAAGCCAGCTGTAAAGCAGTTTACTATGAAGAATTTCATGCCAGTGTTGCAACAAGATTGTCCCAACATCAACATCTCTACAAAAGAGGTAGAAACAATCCAGAAGACAAATTCATATTTCCGGAGTATCAAAACACATTCAGCCACCATACACCAGCATTGTGTGTATCAAACAAAATGACTACAACTGCAAAATAAAGAAGACATGATACATTGCTAATAACTTAAACTCTATAAATAAAAAGAAATCCTACTTCTTCTCTCTAAAAAGTAGATTATCTAATTCATTTGGATACATTTAGATAAATTTATATCCTACTTATGCCACCACCCTCCTTTCTCCACTCATTACTATGAATATGATATCATAATCAAGATAACGAAAGCATTTAGCTCAAAATTTAAGATACATATACACTGAAGCTTTTCTTATTTAGCATTCTAGCACTTAGAATTTAATTGTAATTCGTTTTAAAAAGTTTATCAATTTATATCATAAATTTTTCTGGTAAGTTTTGTGTAAAATTAAACCAAATAAAGTATTTAATTACCATTAGTTATTTTTTTTACCATCTCCCTGATTTCTGTTCATATTTCTTTTATTAATAATTTTTTTGATAACACAGCACTGTACTCTCAATAAATAGGAAAAAATGTGATAATCAATCAATTTATAATAACATATTCATTAATATAGTAACCCCCTCCCCCCAATAAATAAAGTTTTTATTTATTTACATATAAATAATTTGTTTATTGTAAAATAATTATTATTTTATTTTCCTATTTCACATTAGATTCTTTATAAAATAAATATATTTGTTTCTAAAATGTTTATTACTTATCAAATTTAATACATTTATGGGTTCAGCAGATTAACTTGAAAATATAATAAATTTTATATTAAAAAATGATATGAAGTTTCCTAAAAATTAAGACTGTTATAATGACCCCTTTGCTATATTAGGTTCAGCAGTCATACAAAATTACCTATTGACCTGCTTTTTAAAAAATAAAATTTGAAATTATAAACAATGGTCTCTGAGTGATAAGTGTAAGACCCAATCTATATCTATTAACAAATAATATATTATCAAAGTTTTTTTGTCCTTATTTGATGCATGACTTGTTTTAAGTTTTAAATTTGATTCTCCAAGATATAAAAACTAAAAAGTTTGGAAACTTAAAGTATTAATAGCCAAGAAAAATTCATGCTAATAATAAATACTGTGTAATAAATGAAAAATGGACTTGGATTTAACAGTAAAGGGCTTTTATACATATATTTTTGATATAATTATATTTTTAGCTAAATAAAAATATCTAATTTCTCCAAAAAATAATAATTTTGGTTACTTATAAATGTAAAATAAACATTTTTTTTCCAAAAAAACTGAAAACTACTGCCCTCTATCATAACAAATTTGTTGAGAAATGCTGATTTTAAAGTGTTTTTATGTTGAAGTGAATGTTCCCTCAGTTGAAAGATAAAATTAAAACAGGCTTTAAAATATACTATTTGCACAAATAAAATTGTTTCATAGACAAATAGTACATAAATTTGGAGATGTTTTCCAATATAGCAAATCCTGGGCATTCCTTCTAAATAAAGTAGGGGGGGAAATGGCAATACAAAATCACAGTCAGATATCATGGGACTGTTTTTGCCATCCTGCTCATCCCAAACAATGATTATTTTCAATCCTAATAAACAAATAAGATTTCTTTAAAATCCATAACAATAATCAAATTTATTAATATCCAATATCTTCATTTTATATGTATCTCTGTGCACCAATAATTAGTAATTTATTATTCAAAACATACATATTATCTTATTAATATATATAATATTTTTATAAATAATTATCAACTACCAATAAGTATTTTTCTCTTTTTCTTTCCAAAATGGTACATTAATTTTAACACACTAAATTCTTCACTCACTTTTTTGTTAGAAGCATATTTTTCTTAATCCTTATTACTATTATAATATATTATGAAATTATTCTTATATTTAGACCATCTTTTAAGATTTTCAAAGATTATTTCTGTAAAATATCTATATAACATATTTTTAAAATGCCAACAAGAACATAATAAAATAAAGCATTTAATTGCTAGTATGAATATATGTGTGTGTTTCTTATTATTCATTAATCAGATTATCATTGGAATGTACTGATTTTTATAAATTCATTGTCTACAGTCTAAGTATATGTGTTTAATGTAAAAAAAAAAAAATTAATTTAAGAAAATATAAAATTATGCTGTGGTTATATTTTGTAGTTTGCTTGCTTTATAAACAGAATAATAATAATAAACTGATGTATAATTATTTGCATATGTTTTGATTAATTTAAATTTGCAAATGAGTTTAATTAAAAACATATTGGAAAGCATAACAACCTTAAAGCTACTTCACTTCTCATTTTTAATAAATAAATGACCTTTTATACATCATACTATTATTAAAAATTATTTCAAAATATTTATTTATTCTAGATATATGGAACTTTTAAAAAAATTAATTATTTTAATTAATTGTATGCTTCTATTTTTATCTGAATTCAATATTTGAGAAACATGTTACACTTCTAACTGATTAACACTAACACTACTATAAGATATATTTTATATTGTAACTAAGGTTGTATGCATATCAATTATATATCTACTATTTTTAGAATCACATTTAGCCACACAATTCTATAGTTTTTATTTCTAAATTCATCACAGTATAAATCCATCAGCCAGCTTATCTTATTTGTCATGTTTTTTTTTCTTCTAAAATAGAATTTGAAAATTATATTTTTGACTATTAATGATACTCTAATGGCTACAAATGTTGTAATAAAGGCACAGTTGCCGTAGAAATGCATTTTGATAGTATTTGTAAATGATTATTAGATGGGTTTTATATTTATATCATATCAGTGAAATAAAAAGCTAGCTTTTAATGAGAATGTTTCTAAACCAATCTCGACAAAATAAAATATAAAAAGTTATGAGGGAAGGGGGGTACAAAAAAGAACCTTTTCATTTTGATATCATCTTGAATATACATGAGTGTGTTCAAGTAATACTGCAGTTGAATTGTAGCAGTTTTCTAGTGAATAAATACTAAACTATAATGATGACAGGTGTGCGAAATCTAGGGCAACGAATAATGCCTAAAATGCATTTTGGAAATTGTTTATCTTTTTTCATATGCCTTTCTCCATATGTTTTAAACATATAAAAAGTTTATAAATTTTCTTGTATAAAAATGTCACTCATATAATAATCAACCAACTACCTAATAAATCAACCATGTGATTTTTTTTTAAGTTTTAATAAATACTGAAAATATATATCATGTAATTGTCTAATTACTAACAATTTTTGCACTCATTCAAGCAAATTAAATTATAGTCCCAGAAATCATAGAAAGATATGATGCACTAGCATTAGTAAATGAAAAATTATGTTGCAATTATTTTTTGTTCTTACTAAGGGGTAACCTAGATCAATCTGGGACATTTTATCTTCTAGCTAATAATATTTAACACACATTCTGACCAATACTTCGATGGCTAGTTGGATTGATCATAATCAACTACCACAAAGAAAAGTCCTGTGACCCGAAAAAATAAAATTCAAATTTTATCTGGATCAGACATCTACTTTATACAATCATGAAAACCAATGCAAAAATAATGTTACTAAATAAACATTCTCTATTGAATGAAATTATTGTGTTATGCATTTTAATAGATATAGCTCTAATAATTATTAAAAACTATACTAATTAACAACTTGGATGGATTTTTTTTCTTCTACTTTATATTGAATTTCAAATAGCTAGACTTTTTTTTTCTAAACTAAGCTTTTTCTTTTCTTTTTTTTTTTCTTTTTTAAATTTAACTTTTTTTAAAAAAAAAAAAACTAGGCTTAGTTTGCAGAGAGCTAGTTAAATAATTTTTCAAAAATGAATTAGAAAAACCTAAAAATATATTATTATAATCTGATGGCTTTTTTTTTATTATTTAAATGTGATTCAAGGCAAAATTTAAACATTCCCATAAATTTAAAAAATAAAAAAAGAGGGATTGGGCAACAAAGATTTAGTTGTCATTTATAGTTTTTTTGTGTGTGATTTTAAAGCTTTATTATTTACAGTCCCTAAGACTATTTAATAAATCATTCTTTTGCTGAGTGTCTGCTTTTGTTCAGACTGTTCATTTTCTGCATTCATTTTACCCTCTGTATATTAATATGCTTTAACAAATAAGTTGTTTTGAATTGAAATAACATTTATCAATCATAAATTTGAAATATAATTTGGAATTTAATGACCATTTTAATTTTCTAAAAAAGGGACTTAATTTTCTTAATTAAAAAACACACATAATATACAGTACTTCTGAAATGCCTTGTAATATGGTGAATTCAAATCTAAACCAGATAAACTTTTTAAGTTCCAATCAGTTTAGGGTTTTTCTTGCAGGCAATCAGCATGTGGTCAACCAAAGTAATCATTTAATATTTCTCAAAAAAATGGGTAGCATAGAAATACTAATTACCATATTGCTTTGATTATAAGACATTTTTTTTCCAAATTTTGAGCCCATGTAAAAGGGATGCATCTTAAATTGGGAATAAAAAATTTTCCTTTCTTATTTCTGCAGATCTTGTTTTATACTATACATGCACATAGTATTGTGATAGTTGACCTATGTAGAATGGCGTATTAATTCTTTTTAATCAAAATGGAAAAAAATTAACATTAAATGTCAAAATTTTTTGGATTAATTTTGTAAATGGCTTTAACTCTCTCTCAAATTGTTACTTTTTTTTCCATAATATTTTGTCGATTTTACTGTTATTTTATCAAGAAAATTGTATTGAATAAATATTAGACTTTTATACAAAATCAATACAACAATAAGATAAAAACGTGACTTTGTTCTGATTGGTTGTTTTTTGTCTCTCTACACAAGAGAGTGTCTATCAATAATTTTGACAATTCTGATAACTTTGTTGAAGTGAAAACATATTGTTTTATAATCTTTTTTATAAAAAATATTTGTAAAAATATAAATTATTTTAAAAGAATAGATTCAGCTTTTAATAGAAAAATTTACTTTTACACAAAAGTAAACTGAGAAAGAAATTGTTGATCGCTATAGATTATTTTTGCCAATTATAAAGAGAAATTTATTTTTAAAAAACTCACATTTCTTTTATAATCTGACAAATTATTAATTTGGATTTCAGAAAAGATTTTTAATCAAAACAAAAAGATTTATTAGTAACATTAAATGTCAATACTGTTTTTTAAAATCTTTTTTTCCCTTTGAAGAAAAAAACATTACAGTATTTATACTAAAAATTAAAAAAAGACTTTGTACTGCAAACAATATATGTATAATTTGAGTGGATTCTGCAGTCTTAGAAAAATATACCTAAAGAAATTATGAAAAAAAAAAAAAAATTCTTAAAATGCTGTATTGCTAACAATTTAAATGGCCTGAAAATGATGTACTCTGGTGGAATAATGAAGATGAGAATTAAAGTTCTGAAAGTGAAGATATAAAATGTGAAAGTATATCTGAATAAAGTTCGCAATAAATTAGCTGAACATTTTGTATTTATATTAGTTCGTATTTAAGTAAATTAACATCTGTCTTATTTTTTAATAAAATCATTTCAAAATTTTTTTCACAATTTTCCAAGCTTAATATCCTACTGCATCTTAAATTCGGACATCTCATATTGGAAATAATAATGGTATAATCATAAATATTATTGCATGCACTTAGTGAATTTTAATAAAGCAAATGAATATATATTTTTTAAAAAAAAATATGATGCTTTACTAAACAGTAAAATTACCAGCTTTCGGCTGTCTTGTCCGTCTTTTACAGCATATTTTTATGATTTCTTTGTTCTATTTTTTTTCTCTCTTGTTAAATAATTATGATTTAAAAATAAAAAATCAAATGAAAGTTTGATAGTTTGCATTCTAAGTGAAGCACCCAACTTTTTAAAAATTGCCATAACTAATTACTATATTTTCACACATATATTGCACACACATGCTAATAACATATATCCAATTTTTTTCAGTAAAACCATCCCCTTCCTATCTAGATGTAGCTCACAAAAAAGAATCCTCAGATTTATTTATTTTTTAAAGTTTATATTTGCTGTTAGTTTAGATAAATATATATTAAGCCTGTGTTTCAGTTATTATATGTTTTTACATATAAATAAAATAAACAAATAACTGAATTGTTTATTGCTTAGAAATTCATAAGAAGTTTGAGTACAGCAAGTAAAAGTCAGGTCATGATCTACTGATCACGAGCCTCCAGACCTTGCCACACACCTAATTATGTAAGGCAATGAAATTAATGGTGTAAAAGACAAAAGCAACTTTACAATATTTAAAATTATGTAACATACATATATAATTAAAATAAAATTATTTTAAATGAAGATAAGCTTATGCATAGAGATGATTTTTTTTTTAAAAAAAAAACTAGGTTAATAAAATTAAAATTTATTTCATATAGTAATATCTATTCGATGAGTTGCTCAGAAGATCAAATGCCATTAGAATACCAAAAGTGTTAACAGTTCCATTCATTTGACCAAAATGACCCACACTCCCTTAATTCTCAGTAGGGAATCAATCCGAAAACTTCCAACTCTTCAATTCATCCTTATTTCATTAAATCTGATAATACATGCACATATAATTAGTGTTTTGTTTTGTTTTTTAAATAATGAAATTAAAAAACAAACTAAAATTGCATTTAACTTAAAACATTTCCGTGTGATCTATTTAGTTATATTTCAGAAAGAGACAATGCTAAAGAAGGACTGTTTTGTTAGAAATGGCCACACTAATCAATCAGCAAAACATTTGATTAAGATCGCTAGCATTCTGCCATTTCTTTCCATTTTTGTTTTGAAAATGGTATTGTATTAAGAAAACACGGAAACAGCAGAAGAAAGTACAGTTGTTTTTTTAATCAATTATAAATGAGAAGAAATACTCAATTTTTAAACAAGGAATGTATGTTTTTAAAAAATCCATTATTTAAAAAAAAAAAAAAATGGCTTGAATATGGAATAGATTTGTAAAGAATGTTTTAAAAAGAATTATAAGGGCAAAGAAAAAAAAAGAAGGGGGGATTAGTAAATGTTAAGGAAAGAGGTACTTATAGATGAAACGAAAGATACTTAAATAGCACCAAAAAAAAGGCATTTGAAAAAATAACTAACAACTTTCTAACTAATAACAATGATTTATCTTTTTTTAATTTTTAAAAAATGGAAGTTATTAATATATCTGTGTATTCATTTTGAATAAAATACATATATATATATACAAGAAAAATATAACTTTGGACAACTAAAATACAATATCTCTTAAATATAATAGCACAATGTATGTTTGTAAATTGTTCTGTTAGTGGAGAGCTGTAAGATTTGGTCTAAATCCAAATGTACTAGAATAACTTTGTTTCTAAGAGGGGATTAAGCAATAGCAAACTACTATTGATCACGATCAGTTGCAACATACTGGTACTTTAGTATTAGACTTGCTGTGATGAAACTCGACCCTAAACCTAATCCTAACCCAGTATGGTTGTGATATTTCACAGCAGGTTTAATAACTAAGTACAATATATTAATGCAAGTCAAATCTATTTGCAACTATTTTGTACATGTAACTACATATGATCAGAGTAATTAGAAAATAGAGTACCATATAAGTCAAGGGATAAAATGTTTTTCTCACTGATGCTAATCTGTTTCTGCTCATTATTCCCTTAATACAACTTATTATAACATCTCAATGAGAGCTATAATAGTACATTATGTCACTAAATGCATAATGGAATTAATAACTGCAAAAATAATGACCGTAATATGCTCAAAAATTAAACAGTTATTCCAAAGTCATCAGTTGTTTTTCATATAATTAATTTACTCCTCAAAAACACTGTATCCCCCCCCCCCCCCCCCCACCATCACCACCAACAACAATCAACAACCGGATGAAGGTTTCCCCCCCCTTTAACCCCCCTCCCCCCTCTTTATTCTCCCCTCCCCCCCCCCCCCCCCCCACACTCTCTCTCTTTCTCCATCCACCCCCCTTGGAGTCTCTTTTCTGGTCTTTTACAATCTCTTGGATCCAATTTAAAAATTTCATTTTCCTCCAATTACCACCTCTTCTACAAAAATGCCCACCCCACCCCCACCAAAATCTTTTAATTTTTTCAATGATGTCAGTAACACCTGTTTGTTCTCTTACCCATACATTGCGTAAACACTGTATGATAGAGTTAAAATGGTCTCTTTCTATTTACACTTATATAACAAATACCCAAAAGATATATGCATACATATTTTACCAACAAAAGAAAAGATTTCTTCATTGTAATAATCCTGCTTAAATATTTTTTTACATATTTTATTAATAAAAATATAATAATAACATAAGTTTAAAACATTTATTTTTATTAAAAGATAGTAGGACAGTAAATTACTACATGATTAATAATTAAGAAAAAATGTTATTTACAAAAAAAATTAAATTATGATTTATAGTACATAAGAAATATATTTTACTTGTTGAATCTTAAATTCATAAAAATTATTAATATGGTAAAATTTATTTGGCTCATTATAATTTATATTTATACGGTTTAATTTCAATCAGTATCAATCCACTGGTTTCTCCAGTCTCTCACCTCTCTTGCCCACAACACACTAGCAAACATTCTTATTTTGTCCATCCATCTTACATATGATAATACTGCTTGATATTGGTATGCATATCTTAAGAGGATTCTCCAAGCTAGATTTCTTTTTAGTGAAATATAAAAAAATGAATAGCACAAAGGTCTTTATATTTATAATCCAATTTCTCTATCTAATTGCTGCTCCTAATATTAATTTTTTTTATTTTTTTTTTTATTTATTCCACTACAAACAGAATATCTGTGTTGTTTTTTCTTAAATGATCATAGAGGTCTAACTCTTAAAAATAAAAATTATGACTAGAGGCTTAAGTTTAAAAACAAACAAACAATTAAGACGTTGCAAAACAGATAATGAAATCATAAAAATATTTAATAATGTTTGCTTCCTTCGATTATTTACCAACAAAAGATCCAGTTGTCAAAAGATTTGTTGCAGTATGCGTAATTGAAATAAAAAGATTTTTAGATGTAGGAAAATATTAATAAAAAATATAGATATTTTTGAACTACAATGCTGTCTTGTGAAAATTTATGAAATTTATAAAAAGGAAAAGAAAATGAACAAGTGGATACTTGATCTGATTAGACTAAAACTTTGGCCAGTTTGTTATTGTCCAATTTCAAAGTCTTATTATAAAATGATCAAATCCATTTAAAAAATGCATTGTGCTAGTAAAGAATGATAGTGAAAGAAGAGGAGGTTTGGGAAGGTTTGATTATTGCAATGATGATTTTACTTTTGAACAATCTAAATATCCAAGTATATGATGAGGATTTCTGATGAAATGCTAGTCATATGATCACCAGGAGTCAATATCAACTTGATAGTACCTAATAATGATCAGATTAACATCTTTTATCCTATATAAATATTATGAATATTCAATTTCTCTATATTCTTCTTAATTCATTATTTATAATTGATTTTCTTTATGATTTTTTGACTAGCCTTCACAAAAAATCAATTTTAACAGGCATCAACCTGACTGTAATGATTTTACAATTCAGCTTTAGTTTAGTCCCATATAAAACTGAACTTATATATGTGATTTACATATCATTTCACTTATTAATAATAGTTCTGCTTCTAAGGGTGATATTAAACAAGCCTAATATTTATCTTTCATCAATTACTCTCTGTGCAATTGCTATGTTCATATTTAAAATTGTCCCAAAAAAAATACAAGATTAACATATGGGATTTTAATTAAAATTAAAGCTCATTTTTTGCATTTTTAATTATTAGATGGAATTTTATTTTTTGGTAGTAACATATTGTAAATTTTAATATTTATTTTTATTCATTTTCAATTTTTATATTATATTATCAATGCTCTTTCTTCATTTTGAAGTATATTGTTTTCTAGAAACAACACATTTTTTATATAATTAACAAATACAATTATTATTCAGATTTCTTTTTCCTCAATAATATAAATATTTGAAAATAACAATAATAATGTTTAATCATTAAAAATAAGCAAGATCTTTTGTTTGCATGATTTAGTGCAGAGGTAAGATCTCAGACTCAGCTGAATAAAAGTATAGGAATCTAGAGAACAAATAATAATAATAATACAAATTTCAAATAAAATACTGGAATGAAACTAATGTTGAGTTAAAACTAATACTTTAATTAAGGTGAATAATGGAGAATAAATACAATTATATATATAACTGCAGTTATAGGGGAGTTTTTATAGTAATTGTACAATTGTATTGTTTCCTGGCATACTGAAAATCAATATAGGAAATTTTAAGATTATGAATAATCAGAAATAATAGTTTGAAACAAGATGATATGTTATGGGAAAAGATTTTAAAAATGTAAGTTATTTATTGTTTTGGGTCCAACAGTAAATGGAAAATACATCAGCATACTGTATTCAAGTAAATTTTAAAAAACCGAGAGATCTCTAATAGTTTTTAGTAAAATTCATCATAGCAACTCATATAAATAATAATCCCACTTTATGAAAAGCATGTATAACATTTATACTTATTATAAATCAATTAAATATCACTAGATTGCTATGTGATAAATATTTTATCCAGTCAATAATCTGATTCACACAATTAATGCATTCTGAAAAATATTGTGACTCAAAAAAATCATATATTCTATATTCATAAAATATCTAGCTAATCTAGTTTTTAATCCAATAATATATATATAATAACTCCAAGCCTTGAATATTCATTTTTGGTTGCACGCACAGAGATTAAATCTTTCATATTGCAAGGTTTCTTTATATATTTTCAACATAAGTTTTTCTATGTATTATATATATTTTCTTTTAGATTATTGTGTAAGACTGAAAATGGTACAAATATTCATTTTGACCTTTATGACTAAAATGTATTTTCACCATTTTCTTTTAGCAATTTAATACAAAATTAAAATATATATTTTTGACATTCTAGTAAGCTAAATAACCAATGTTTGATTATTATAGTAGCAATGAGGTGATTTATAATTGGTTGACTCAAAAGTTCAAGACTTATGTCAAATAAAGGATTAGTTTTTATAACACCCCTTACTCCAACAATCATTCTCTATATAATTTAGTACAGTGATAAGACTCGCAGCTTCAAGAATAAAGGTTCCTAAGACAATTTATCAATTCAGCCATTTAAATTGAAAGTGTTATGCTCAATATAACATTTGCAAGCTCAAATTCCACATCTTTCTGATATCCTTCAATTATTGTTTTTATTTATTATAATCACTTTAATGAGTAGTACATGCAACTTTTTATCCTCCATCTCAATATCAGCTATGTATTATTATTACTAGTTGCTTTCAATTCCCCAGAATGAACTCTTGTTTGGTTTACTACCCAGATAATTGGCCAATTGTGAATAAGCTACATAAAAAAATCTTGGGTTTGCTTGGCAATAGCAACTATAATGAATAAAATTCTCAGTTGTGCTCTAGATTTGATCTGTTGATCATGAGCCTTCAGAACCGTACTAAAGAGTCTACAACTTTATTTGAATGTAGTTCTGCCATGCGTTCAGTTTGTTTTATGGAATGATTCTTAGTCTTTTGTTTAAGAGATATAAATAAACAGAGTGTGTGTGTGTGCATGTGTAGCAATTGCTAATAATAAATCCCCAAACCAAAATTAGATATTGCGACTCTATAGCAAAAGGTCTGTTTGCCATACCTGTTTATTCTCCTTAAAAAATATTTTATATATTTACATAATAATGCATGTTCATCACTCAAATGCTTTGATCAATTTAGCACAAATGTAGAGTGGTGGGATCAAAAAATAAAGAGGTTACGATTGAATTTCAGTTGATGATTAAAAATATTACTCTGCATGGATTTGTGTAGTAGTACAATAATAGACTCTAAAGCTCAAGATCCATGGATTATAGCCCAGTTGTCACATTCAGTGTTCAAATTTCTTATAAACTCCAACGCAATATACCCTTTGATAATTTTTTAATAAAAATAATTAAATAGACAGCTACTTTACTGTTTCAGAATTCATAAAAAAAATCAAGCACCAGAAGTGTTTGGACTGGACTGGGAACCATGAACTTGAATACCAGAATCTGCAACACTACTTATTACTGCTCAAAATTATGCAGGGTATTATTTTTTAATGAAATGTTATGCCCAACTTTCCATTTCAGTGCTCAAATATTTCACAAATTCCCATGCAACTCACCAAGCATATGTATGAAACTTGTAATATTAAGCAAAGAAAGGATAATATAGATGCAATAATGATAAAAAGGGTAATAGAATGAAAGACTAATGATAACACTATTGCAAATTCAATCCATAATCACTATTAGTAATATATCAAATGGCAGATCCTACACATTAATTCCCCCAACATTTTTCCAAACCATTCTGCCTATCTACCTATAGCACATTCCAAAAAAAATAAGTTTAACAAAAATGTTTCTCAATGAAATTGCTCAATGATTAATTTATAAATTAAATAAATATATGCTGTTAAACAGTGATATTACATTCCTAATTGAAAATAAATAAACTGACTACTAAGTACAATTAAACAGCAATATTATATTCCTAATTGAAAATAAATAAATTGATATTTTGCATCCTTTCACACTGTGATTAAAACAAAAGGATGTTTTGAGAAAGTGAAAATCCATACTAATTAAATTTTCCAACCTTGCAACTTAAAACAACTAAATACATTTAGCTAATTGAATTGGCATAAGTATCAACACACATTCTATATATGTATATAAAAACAAATCTAAGTGGCACTGTAATGTGAATGTTATATAATTAATTGTGTTGAATTTTAGTTGCAGACTAAATATTGGCATTCATTTACTATTATAGAATAAAAAGAAACATTGTATTTTCAACAGATTATGCAACAGCAAAAAGAAGAAATCATTTGATCTTTTTAATAATGAAGAATTCTAACTTTCTTTCTTTGCAACGTCTTTGACTACTTTCTATGAAAATTGTACATAAAAAAATTAAAGAAATACATTTTATCTTCTATCAGGAAAAATATCTTTAGAGCTAATAGTCACATGATCAGTATTAAAACTAATATACAATAAACATTCTTAACTAAAGAAATTGAAAAATATATACATTCTATTGTATATAAATATTTTCTTTAGTCACATGTAAAAAGGTATAAAAAGAATAAATTTCCAGGCTGAACTATCAATCTTCAGTTGGCCCAGCCACAAACAAAAAAAAAAAAACCTCCAAATACCAAGTTATGATTCCAATGAAAATTTTTCTATATTTTAAAATTTACCACTTTGTATTGCAAATAATAAAAATGTCAATAAATATATATATAAAGTCTGTTGTATCATGCAAGTTTTTTATGGGATGATTATAAGTTTTTGCGAACAGGTCATATGCTTAGAAAGTCATGATATTTTGATGTAAATTTAAATTCACAGACAATAAACTTTCCCCCCAAAAAAATTTTTATAATAGTAATTTTTTTTATTTACTGATTACATCATTTACATTAAATACTAAAATCAATATTGAATTTTATCTTCCTTCTGTAACAATTCTTCATAATGAAATTGTTTTTTTTTTATTGTTTGCTTTCTATTCCTTTCTTTTTTTTATTATTATTATTATTATTATTTTAAAGAGCTCAAATATGAATACCTTGATCAAAGTTGTGCCAACAGAACATCATTTTAAATTATTTGGGACTATTCCTATACAATATGTTGAAAATTTTATAAATTAGCTAAATGTTTTAATATGATCACCAGAATAATAATATGAATAAATAAATAACATTTTCCCCTAACAAAAATACCACAAATACATTCTTTACATGCTAAACATTTTATAATTAAAATTGACCAAAAGTAATTAGAATAAAAGATTGTTAATTTTGCAATGATCCTATCTTATTTACTTACAGAAAATATTGAATTCATAACAAATTTTATTATTTTTCAGTAAAACTAATATTAATGGTCTTTTCTATATAGAGAGAGAATGTAAAAAGGGGAAAAAAATCAAATAATGACTTCTATAAACAAAAATAGTGTTGTAGATCAATACTGAATCTCTCTTTTCATCATATTTATACTGAATCTCTCTTTTCATCATACTTAAGTTCTTTTTTTAAAACAGAAAATGGCTTTAACTATGAAATGAAAATAAACACAATTTGCAAACATAAGCATAGTAATATCCAAAATGAAAAAGGTTTAATGTTTAAAATTTAATCAATGAATACATCAGATTAAATTTAAAATATAATTCACATAAATTGATTTCAAATTTAAAATATAAATAAATCAAATATTAATGAGATATATAAATTATGACACTTATTAATTGATATAAATTGAACCAACAGTTGAGCTTTCTTAAAAAATGATAAATATGTGTAATTTTGTGTAAATAAGCACAATAATAACAAACAAAAATAAATTAAGGCCCTCATATTCCAAAATCAACAATTGATGAGTGAAGATTAAAGGGTTTTAAAAATCATTGAGTTAGATTATTTATTCCAAATTAATATTTTATTTAAAAACCAACTTTTTAAATACCAAAGTTTTCTTACATTTTTTTTCTAGATAAGTTAATATTCATAATTCAAGTTTACTACAATATTTAATCAATCTAATAACTAAAAATATAACTGAAGCATTTACTTACTTTATTATAAGGTTTGCTATTTCTTTTGTCTGTGAACACATTTAAATGTCTTGATAATCGCTAAAATTTATGCTTAATGTGGGAATATTGTAATGTTTGAAGGTGGAACAATTTGTACATGATCATCAATTAATATTGTCACAACACAACACATGATAAAAATAATAATAATAATAATAATGCCAGTAACTTCCAAGAGGAATAGAATAAATCCTTAACTAGTATCTCAAGCATTAAATATCATGATACAAATTGGCCTAAGTCCCAATGTGGACTATTAATATTCTGTCGATCAATATGTAGAATAAATAAATACCAACTTAAAATTAATTATATAAATTTTCTATTTAAAAGATATGTATAGGAACATAGATGTTTTGTTGGTATTAATCATTGAGTTATAGTCATAAACTCAATAATGACCTTTATTTAGTGATCAGCAACTGCATATCTCTTTCAAGTAAAAGAATATTGCATGAATTGGAAAACTGTCAAAAATAAAATGAGACATTGATAAAATTGGATGTAAAAAGTAAAGTGAAATTCATTATAAATTTTTTAAAAAAAGTAACGGAATTTATGGAGATGAATTGTATATTAGGAAAAAAGTGTCAAGATTAATTATTCAATTAATAAAATATATTAAATGCAAATAGTTCAAGTTCTTATTCTGATGGAGAAATGGAGAATTTTATTTAGATGGACAGAATATTTCTGATTAGACCAACCCACAAATTAAAATTGTCACAGGAGATTTTAATGCTAGAACACAAAAATGATTGAAAATGTTATACATTTGAATATGGACACTAAGATGAGATCTATATTATATATATATATATATATTTTGTGAAAACCCAAACTAAAAATGGTTATGGAAGAATACATATAAAAACACAACAGAATGGATTATATTTGCATAACAGAAAATATACTTTGAAACTGTAATTTATTTAAAAGATTCAATATAATAAATGATAATCATTTAGTAAAATAAAAAGATATATGATAAAACAAAGCTAAAGTTAAATGTTCCTATGAATTTAAACTATAAGTTGCAAATGATATTAAAATATTAACAAATTTCAGATGACAACTCAAACCTGAATGAATTCAATGGAAAGATAAGTAATATTCTATTAAAGTCAACTATATAGATATCTGAGACAAAAAAGAAACAAGTTATTAATACATTTTAAATTAAAACAAAGGCAATGTAATAATAATATGAAAACATATTAAAATAATTCATTTAGAAAAATTAACTATCTAATATTTTCTTTGATGTGGAAGAAGTGTTAAAATTAAAAAATATATATAACTGTGAATTGGCAAAGAAAACTATAGAAACGAAGTCACAAAAGCGTAATACAATATATCATGGTATTCAAAGAAATTTTGTTCTAGTAATAAAAAGAAAAAAAGACACTTTTAATAAAAAAGATTTTTAAAATGACATCATGAAATATGTAGAGAATAGTTCTACTGAAAAATTATTTGGTAATAAGGAACAAATTACATAGTGAAAATAAAGTAGATTCTACAATTACCATATGATCTGAAATGACAAGTCTTTTAAATGACAAAGTGAGACAAGCAATTAAATCTTTGAAAGAAAAACTTTCAGGAAGAATGGAATTATTATTGCTATCTTAAAAATAAAAAAATAGAAAAATTGTTGGCAGATGATAAAGGTGTAGCAACGCTTAAAAGAAATGCAGGAGTGATATTGCTATTTAAAATAGATTTATTTATTTAAGATTTTTTTTTTAATGCTACTTCAACTATTAACAAAATATTATAAAGGGATCTACAAAGATTCCAGCCTGGAAATATATTCATCTGTGACTTTATTAAGACTTTCAATTCTGCCAATGTAAGCATAAATTTGTTAGGTATTAAATATGTGATTCATAGTTTATATTTATCATATGTACGTAGTTTGATGGCTGAGCAATTCCATTTATGAAGCAGATGAGACCACTTTATTCTGGATTGCCATGAATATGTTGAAAAGATGCAAATTATGTCTAGAAAGATCAACCCCAGCTGGATTTATTATTGGATTTGGAAAAAGAAATTTGTTTGAAATATGACATGAATTCCATATTTTTATGCCATAATTCTTCGATTGTAGATTCTTGATTAAACAATTAATAAAAAAATCTTGATTTGAAAGGATCTTAGGTAATGAAATTACATCCTAAGTTATTGGCAAGTCAAATTGATTGGCTTAACAGTTTTTATATCTTTTCTGTGAGACAACTTCTCTTCTTATATGTGAATGAATAGAAAGCCAGTGAAAATAAGTAGACTTGAGTATATCAATAATATTTCTCATGGTATCCAGAAGTTTAGTAAAATAACTTTTTTTTTCAAAAAAGACTATAGTATTCACCAGCAGAACAGACTAATTGCATCATAACACCAAATAGTTCCAGCCCACTTTCCAAAAAGATTATTCCTAGAAATTAATTTTGATATTACCTTAGATAAATGAGGAAAATAAGTTAGGCACTTAACTATATCTATGTAGAGTTGTATCTTGTGTCTGTTATTGCAAAATTTGTGAAATTATAAAATAATTTTCTGTTCTTTAGAAGAAAATTTGAGCATGCTGACTTTACTAGATTAGGAAGACAATAGACTTAAAAAAATATTTCCAATATTTTGTCATCCTTTTTGAGACTTTCCTATTCATGAAATGACTATTTTTAAGAAATAAAAACAATATCATCCTCATAAATCAATTTCCTGCATTGTGTTTCAAAAAGATCATTGATGAATACATTAAATAAAGTAAGTGAGATAACCCTGTGAAATTTTGTATCTATTACAATTATCATTAACTATCACTTGAATGTCATTACCAAGGAGCACTTTGTCAAATAAATTAACAGTTTTCCTGTATTTAATAATTTTAGAAAATTTTAAAAGAATATCATTTTTCCAAACAAAATCATAAGCTGAAGTTAGAACAATAAAGGTCACATTATTTTGAAAGCCTTTTTCAATATGAGTTGTTAAAGATCAATGGATGCTCCCAAAAGAGAAAAGTGGAAAGAGATTGTGGAGTAGCAAAGCTTTACAAAATCTAGATGTTTCAAATCTGATCAATTTTATGAAAGTTGTATGTAAAAATACTTCTAAAAGAACTACTACTGTCGCTCTAATGAAGTTGCCATTCTTTTATCCCAGACTTCTAAACCCAAAATCGATAGAATGGAAAAAAGCAACATTAGAAAAGAATTGCAAACTTCCCTATCATAATGATCCACTAATATCAAATCTAAAAATGCCTTAATTGCCATAAAACAAAAAAAGGCCTCAGGAATAGACAGCATACTTCCAGGATTTCTAATAAATTTAGAACCTAAAATCAGAACATGATTGGCAGAACTATTCAGTAGCATTATTCATACAGAAACTATTCTAAACATTTTACATAGAAGCAAAACAATAGCAGTATTAAAATCAAATAAACCTAGCAATGATGTGAAAAATTATTTCTCCGAATCATTATTATGTATTTCGTATAAATTGCATTAAAGGAATTTTTCAACAGTTAAGAATTTATATGGTGAGCAGGATAGGTTTAGGGCATGATGAAAAAAACATACTAGAAATTACATATTTATAAGATTACTATTAGTTTTATAAAAGATCTTTATTAAAATTATTTTAACTAATCATCAGAGAATTTTAAACTCAATCTATCCAAGAAAACCAGCTGGATTTAAGTGATTTTTGCCCATTAAATCACATCCAAATATTAAGAGAAGTTACAGAAAAACTAATGAAAAATTGCCATTATTCTTCAGATTTATAAACCATGAAAAGACATTTGAAACTCTTGATACACTTCAACAAGATTAAGAACTTTTGAATATCAAAATATAGATCGGAATATTTCAAATATTAAGAAAATTTCTCCAAATTTAACAGTAGTTATTAGATTAATTGGAGATGTTAAGATTAGGATTTATAAGTTATGTGTAATAGTAATCACATATGAGCAACATTTTAAAGAGGTTTCCAATAAGTATTTTGTGAAACAAAATAGGAAATCAATGGACTAAAAATATATGGAGTATTATTTATGAAACGTAGAATTTACAGATGTTGTGATTTTTTTTGCAAATAAGAGTACAGCACTTCAGAAAATGTTATCACATGAAAACAATAAAGAAGAACTAAAGATAAATGTTTTTAAAAAAACTAATATCCAATGGCTTTTCATGTAAATAGAAAAGCTTGATAAAAATAAAATAGATAAACTTAATAACTATAAATACTTTAATTAATACAGATAGAAACGTAATGGATAAAATTTGGCAGAAATAATATTAAAAGAAAATCTGCAATGTGTGTTAAAAGGAAAACGTTTTAATAGATGTGTTCATCGGTTTTAACCTATGTACTTGAGATTTAACTATTTAACAAGAAAGTAGACTACACAAGACATATAAAGAGATATATATTATTTGTAACAAACAAGAAAAAAATTAACAAAATACATGATTAAGAGAACAAAGAGATATCATTAAAAGCATTAAAGGGTTGAAATAGAACTGAATTGGAAATACTTCTAGATGATAATAGATATACACTTAAAATCTTAAACTAAAGTCTCAAGAGATTGTAACACTTAGAAAAAGATCAAGAGAGATAGATAGATGCAATAAGGAAATTTGCTGAAGTGATATGAAAAACCTGCAGTGGATTTATTGCAGTTAAAAATGATGATAATGACCTCCTGAAAAATAAATATTCTCTTAATATCTGGAATATGACTTTAAGATGATCTATTCTTACAGTAAGTTGAAAATAAAATTTAATACAATTGTTAAAATAGGTAGTTGTAAAAATATTTTTAGTCCAGTCAAAAGCAAATAATATAGACCATTTTTTCCTAATTAAGCTTTAAGACAATTTCACAATAAATAATATACCATAACAAACAAAAAAAAAGATTCCCATAGCTCAGTATACATTTATAATCTACTTTAACAAAAGTAATTTATTTTGTATCATATTACTCAAAAAATACTACTCAAGAAACATCTATATAAGCATAAGTAATTAGATACCAGATGACAGTGCCAAAAAGATTCACAAACTAATTTCTTCCTATTAGTCTTGATCAGTGAATAGAGTATACTGGACATAACATGATATAAAATGGATTATTGTTTTTAGTAAATTACAGCCTAATTTTAAATTACAATATTTTCAGTGTCAGAATAAAAAAGTAATCATTATACAAGACATGTTTTTCTTATCAAAAGTGAAATTAAAATGAGGTGCTTCTAATTTAAACTCAATCCTTAAAAAAACCCTTAGAATGACAGTAAATGATTGATATACTGATGTCAAACACATTTTATGAAGTGAGACAGTGAGAAATGTACCATATCTCTTCAGACTCTTTTAAAAACAAATATAAATATCTATTTAAAATAGCAGTAGAATATTATGGTATCCTTTTTTTTTAGCTAGCAATTTAAAGGCCTATATTTCTCGTGAATATATTTATAAATACATGTCCAAAATTGCAAAAGTTATATGTAGCATATGGTAAGACTTTATTCAAAATAAAACAGATTCTTACAATTAACTTATATATTTAAAATTTTTCAGAGAAGGGATCAAAGTGGAGAAAAGAAAAGATTTGAGAAGTGAAATGATGAATATTTTGAATGATTTCAGAGAGAAGAAATTTAAAACAACTGTAGATAATTTCTTTGACTGTATAAAAGCATTTATTATGGCAAAATAAATTGTTTATTTGCTCTGAATAGTTTGAGGTGGTAAGAAAATGGCAGAATCTGAAACTTAAGGTCCATGGATTTTGAACCCTTCTGCATGTTCCAAATTCTTATAAACTCCTTAGCAATAAACCCATTTGTTTATTTATTTATTTAACTGCTTATCATAAAAAGTTCTCATTTAATCCTTTGTATTTCAGCAATTTACTTTTAATATTTAAATTTATATTTGAGTAATTCTTCTATAAGTATTTATGTTTTACTATTTAAATTGTTTAAAATATCTTCCACAACACATATATAAATGAGCTAAATACCATTGCATTACACTGCACAAGATTCAATTGAATAATAATAATTCAAGTTATTTGTATATTTATGGAAATAAAAATCCAACATAGTTTAATTTTGCACTATTTTTTTTTAAAAAAAAAAAAACATTAAGCCATTTATTTATACAAATTTAATAAATGAAAATAATTATTTATGCAAAAGTTAACTAATGATAAATATTTCCCTCAATTTTTTCATCAAATAAAAAGCCTAATAAGCTATGTAGATTAAATTTCTGAAAATAACGTTTCATTTATTAAAACCAAACAATATGCTTAAGTGGCTTAATTGTTTAGTTATGAATTTTTGCATATATATATCAGATGCAAATTCCTATAGAAACAGCTTCAGCTGAAGGTTTGTTTTAATAATTTTTAAAAGATAACATTTTAAAAATAATTTGTATTTTTTTTTTTCTTTTTTGTTTTGCTTATTAACTCAAATACTGTAAAACTTACTACAAAAACTTACTTTTGAAATAACATTTTAAATTTAAAAAAAAATTTTTTATTGTAATAATGTATACAAATTAACAGCTGGAAGAAGTCAATGATTAATACTTATTTTAAATAAAGAAGAAAAAATTTAAAAATCTATTATAAGTAAGTTTAATATATAAATATAAAAATAGATTTTAACCATTATAATATCAAAATCACTCAATGACTAATCTTTTTGCCTTAAGAATTCAACTCTGATATGTATAAATTATGATTTCAAGCAAAGCAGAAAATTCAAAACGAATAATAAATCACCTATGCACTTACTTCATACAACTTCTCTATATCTATACTAACAGTTTCAATTCTTCAAAACTTATATCTAGTTAATCAAAACATGTAACAAGAAGGGATCGAAAACTCAATGTATGGGTAAGAAAACAAACAGGTGTTACTGACCTCATTGAAAAAATTAAAAGACTGAAGTGGAGTTGGGCTGGACATATTGTTAGAAGAGATGATAACAGATGGACAATTTAAATTTTAAACTGGATTCCAAGAGATTGTAAAAGACCCAGAAAGAGACCACATATGAGATGGATGGATGAAATAAGAAAGTGTGCAGGGGTGATGTGGAGAAGAGAAGCTAAAGATAGGAAAAGATGGATTGAACTTGGAGAGACCTTCATCCTGCAGTAGATTGATAATGGTTGATGATAATGATGATGAATCAAAACATAAAAACATATTTTCTCTATTTTTTATCCATATAGTTTAACATTTTTATTAACTAAGGTAAAAGCTTAAAAGAAAACTTGTACAATCAAAACTATTAACATAGAGATGAAAATAAATAAATAAATAAATAATGTATATAGATGCATAAATGAAACAATTTATTATTTATATTAAATATAATATAATCAATAAAAAAGAACATAGAAGAAATAGATTATTTTTATGAGGAAAAGTAAGCATTTTGGTAATTACATTTGCAAGCATTTTTTAAAATAAGCACACCCATAAATTAATAATATTTGCATATATTATCAATGTCTGAATTATTTCACATAAAAAATTATTAACTTCTATTTCCTTTAGTAAACTTTCTATAAGTTTTAGCACCAGTTTTTGTTTTATTTCTGGAAAAAAGTAAAAAAAATTATAATGTTCTGGAGAAATAAGTATTTCACACATGATCACTTTTAATCTCAACTTTTCATATACCTATACACAAATATGAAATCACATGTGTATATTTCCACTATACACTCATACATAAACATAATTTACAAAAACTGCTACTTCCTATGCACATTTATACAAGTATAAAATAACAGATGCATATACCATCAATTAAAAGAACTTAAAATGACAGACATATGTACATATGTGTAAAAAAGCATATATTAAATAATAACATGTAAACATGAACATAAATATATATGCAAACACAAGTAGAAAAGTCATATAATTATTATAAGAAATATTTTATTTTGAAAAAGTGACAAAATTAGTGAATATATCAGCTGTTAAAACACAATTTACAGTAATGAAGAGGAAATTAAATCCACCTATTTAAAATTCAAATAATATTTCTATGGTAGCTTTAAAAGTGTTGACACCATTTAAATAGAACGTGCTCTTAAGTTATAAAACTAACTGTGAAATGTATTTCAATTAAAAATTAAACAAGTAAATATATATGTAATACATTTTAATATTCAAATATTTTTGAAATTAATTAATTTAAGATAAAGAATTCAAATATTTCTCATTGATTCCTAAGTAAGTGGATTTAAAAAAAAAAAAACAATTCTATTTTCATTTCCTCTTTTTTTTCTTCTAGATAATTTCAAATGAGAAACCTATTTAATGTAAAATAATGCAATACAGAGTGCAGCACTAACTTGTATTCAAGAAGAGGGGGGAAAGCTAGATTTTAACTCAATTCTACAGAGATGAAATTACACACAGATACACAGAAATCCAACCACCAGGAAATATTTTAAAATACTGTTACACAATAATTAGAAACTGCTATTTAGTGTAGTATATTTTTACGGTCTTTTTTTTTTTTTTAGCTTTTATAGCAGATATAACGAAAATGTCACAGAGTCCCTTACCTAACTAATTGTTAAGTCAATTAGCAAAGATAGAAGAAGATTACATAATAATTCCTCTTTATCTTCAAATTCCAAAAGTTATTTTAGGTTTTGAAAATTCGTACTTTTTTTTTTAACCTAACCAATAATATTTAAATATTCAAATTTTTATAGCTATTAGCATTTAAATAAATTATTAATGTTTATCCATAAGCATTATTCACTCATCCAGTTATTTATTAGTTTATCTAAATATATTCCCTGTAAAACCATATCCGTTAAAACATATATAACTCATCTAATGAGTTAAATGATAATTATGTATAAAAATAACATTCTAAAATTGTTTAATTACATAAGAATGGTAGGCATATTTACTAAATCAATAATATGGGTTCAAACTTTAAAACATTGACAATAAAAAAAATCAAAAATAGAAATGAATTTATCATTCATTATATAATACTAATAAATTATATTAAACACATCCATGGATTTTTTCTATACATAGTTATAATCCTGTTTTGAAAATTCTAATAAATATTTTTTTTTTAAAATAATCATATATAAATAAAAATATCTGTGTTTATATAAATAAGCATATACCCACACAAATGTATATATAAATATATTTAAATACAATAATATATATTTATACAATGAATTAGCATATATATATACACACTATCTATATACAAAATAAGTTAAATTATAAAATTTAATATAATTTATATTTAATAAGATAAAATTAAAATTTCTAATATAGTACATAAATATTATTAACACGACAAACAATCTGATTTATAAATATGCAAATAGTATAATTAAAAGTTAATACTAAAAAACAAGCATTTAAAGATATTACATTAGATAGTTTTTCAATATATACATAAACAGGAGATACTTATTACAAATAAATTATTAACATTTAATGACAAATCTATATAATACTGCATTGATATACTTCTTACCCACAATGCAATAAAATACTAATCAAAAAGACTTGAGTTTTGACAATCAACTAATTAAATAATTTATTATTGAAGACTAGCAGTTATATAAATTAAAAAGAAAAACTGAAACCAGTTGCTATGTTTACTGATTAGGAGAACAAATTAATAAACATACTGCTACCATAAAAATAATGATTGAACATAGAAACAAATTTATTACTCTCTTAAATATTTTGTAAATTATAACAAAAGAATAATTGTCTGTGTTTATATAAAAAGATACATGTATACAAATAAGTCCACAAATATATCACATTCACTAATTACTTAATTATTCTGAGCAATGTCTTTGATGGTTACCATTATATGCAAGATAGCAAAAGATGTCATTTTACTGCAATTTGAAATGTGTCTCATTTGTATTACAGGTTGGATAATCAAGTCCAGTGTATTTTTTAATGTATTTATGAAAAAAAAATCAAATTAGATTATTCTTTCTAATAGGGACAATAAAATATAATAACATAACTTAGTATTGATGAAAAGGAAAAAGCTTGAAAACATAACCTACCTATGCTTTTATTATCAAAACTAGAATTCCAAGCTTTAAAATCAAATCTTTATCATATATTAAAGATCTTACTTAAACATTTAAATGTAAGTTTCGGCATATACTTGAATATAACCATAATATATAAATGTTAGATAAATTATACTTATATGTGCTTCTCATAATATTTTTAGATTTTTATCAGAACTCATCAAAACATTTTCAATTATAAATAATAGCTTAAAAAGTTTTAAGACTTTTAACCAATATGTTACAAATATAAAAGACAAAAATTGTCTATGTAAATTTTGTTAGACAATTAGTAGAAATACAAATAAGTGTGAGGATTCCTGACCTCCACTAATTTAGGGTGTAAAGACAAAAATATATTTTTTAAATTAAAAAAAAAAACATTTATAATTTTTAATGATTTTAAGCTCAAAACTCAGCATTATTTTTTTTAAGAGTCATAGAAAAATTATATTGTTAGTCTTTGCATAAGTGACATCCCTATGTAAAGATACACACACTCATCAAAAAGTTTCAACAAGTGTTTTAAGCAAGGTCTTTTTTATAAAAAAGAAAAAAGAAAAAGAGGTCTCTGATATTTATTTTACAACTATTTTTTTTTTAATGTGATATAAATCAACTTTATGCATGTAATAATGACACTAATATGTTATAAATTCTTTTCTAATACCAACTTAAATTTACATAAAAGTGTACAATTATATTTTTTAACATTTCCAAAAATATAAGTTTTTTTTTTATTCTGCAGCTGATCAAACACCATGGTTTCAAAGGACAGATATAAATGGATTTCCAATATTTTTTTTCTTTCGGTCTCTCACAGATTGAAAAAAAAAAAAAAGGACAGATAGTATTTCTCCTTGATTTATTTTTCATGACTTATATATAAGTTTTTTTAAAAAAAAAAAAAAATTGGAAAGTAAGTATAAAAATTAATTAAAATAAAAATATTTTAAATTTCTTCCCCCTACTGCCGTAGTTGATATAACATATTATTTACGAGACGAAAAAAAGGGGGGGAATAAAAAGTAAAACTATTTATTTAAAAAACAACAACATAATAGTAATAAAATCAGAGTGTGTCTTCATTCAAATTTAAATATAAACTATTTTCATATTTTACACTCTGAGAAAAAGGTCAACAATTTTGCTGCTGATATGCTTTAAGTGTAAATAAACCATTTACTGATATTAAGGTCATGGATTAACCTTAACCTATGGCCAAAAAAGCACCTGCCCAAAGCAAATGCATTAACAAAAATGTTGCTAGGTGATGTAGCTAAAAAGACTAGAGAAATTAAAAGGAAAAGAGCTTACCATCTGCAAGAGTCTTCAACACTGACATTAATTCAAGAAGAACCAGAATGGTGACTTGAAAATAAGGCCTTGCCATATCTGAATATGAGAGGCCTTCCACTCAATAAAAATAAATTCTTCTCTTGTTAAGGTGCTTGGAGATGGGAACCTAGAAAAAGATCATGCAGACAAAATAATGGTAAAAAGTAGAACAAATAAAGTGAAATACTGGCCTGCTACCAAACTTCCAGGCTTCAATTCTTGGACATGAATGTGCATTTTCTTTTTTCCTATTTCACATCCAAACTGAAAAAAATCCTCCAAAAGTAATGAAGGTCCACTTAACTTGCCCTCCCCCCTAATACGAATCCGTGTGCTATCCACTGTTTTCTTTTATCTCAAAATACTGCTCAGACAAGGTGTCCATTCAGGTAGGTGATTTTATTTTTTCCAACAGTAGTATTAAAAAATAATATTAGATCCTCCGGTTAAGGAAAAAAGATGTCAGATATTTACACTCACATGTTGTTCCGCCGATGGTTTCACAAATGCCAGTCCCAAGTCAATAAGCTAAGCAACAATCGCTGGGACTTCATTTGCAAAACATACACTCACCATACACGCTGGCTCTCTCTATTTCACATACATTGAAACGCTGCTGCTGATTGATTATTCATGACTCTGAAAGATCATGTGATGCACTCCACGGGGAAAGAGATCTACACACTCTCTCCTCTTTCTTTGAATGGGCAAAATTTTAAAACAATATATATATTTTACATTCGAGTTTTTTCAATGCAAATAAGGGGGAAAAAATTATTTATTTTAACAAACGTTTTATTAAAATGACATTTTTGTCGGAAAGCGGGAGAATAACAGAGGAGAGATTGCTTAATAAAAGAAAATGGTGGACGGAAAACAAGCAGTTTATACAACTTGAAGACACAACAGGTTCGCTCAGTACCCTGGAGCTCCCTATTCACAGGCTATAGTTTAAAAACAATGATTAAAACACTTGGGAGTGTGGACAGTCTTTAAATTATTTTAACTTTAAAACAGTTTGTTTTTAAAAACCACAATTTTAAAAATGTAAGATAGGGAAGAAAATCCATTCACGTCCAAGTAAAATATTAAAATTTATTAATCTTAAAAAATAATAAATTACAAAAAACACAATACAAGTAAATTATATATATATTAAATTATACACTAATACTAATAGATGACATTACAATAATTATTATTTATTAGCTAAAAAAAAAAAAAGAATAAACAAGCTATTATGTAGGGCGAGTTGATCTATATAAAAGAAGAGAACGATCCAATTATTTAACACTTTATTGATCTATTAAGTTCTTAAAAGTGATAAAAATTAATTCGTTTTAAATATTTCTCATACATAAATTAATTTCATATCAAATCGTAATCCCAGTATATATATATACAAACGTTTTAAATTATGGTTTGTTTTCTTAAAGGATGTGTGAATCCATAAAATGTGAATGTCATTCTACCTGTATAGATCTTCTAAAATGTCACTCAAAATCTATTTTTCCTTATTGTCTTTTCTTTTGCAAATATTGTCATTATTTTAGTAATAGGATGGAACTCATCATCTAATCAACTGTCTTCCTAAAAATCTTTTTTCAAAATTCTCTGGTTGACTATTTATCCCACTCTAAAAAGTCATACCTTCTATTGCAATTATAAACTTTCTATCCAAAAATAATTAACATGATTTTTGTCTGGATATTTTGCTGTAGTAGAATATTAGAAGCAGGAAGTAGACAAATCATCCACAAATTAACAATAAATTCATATATTCACTTTCTTGTCATTTTCAGAAAAGCTTCTAAGAATAAAATGGTCCCAAGCAATTCCATTTACTCTAAAAGTTTCAGATCTTAAAAAAGGTTTTTTTTTTGGCAAATGCTAAAATTAAGATTGGAGATCAAACTTAAACCAAATGGAACCTTGGTATTATTATTTGAAATCACAATCAAATAAATAAAATGTAGAAACAGAATCTTCCATGTTTCTCTGAAGGTTTGTGATGATGGTGTTCTAGTTGTATTTTTATATTGAACTATTTCCATCATCTTAAAAGACATTCACATTTGATGATGAAAATAGACCAATATAAAAATACAACTAGAATCTTCCATGCTTCAGTTTTAAGTTGATTTTCAACTTTAATATTAACATTTGTAAGAAAACCAAACTTCAGTATTATAAGAAGCTTTAAGAATAAATAAGGCAGCTTTATTATTAGAACTTTTTAAGATAAAGAAAAAAATGGGTATATGTATCAATTGATAGTTGTGCATGTCCTGTCTACTTTCACTATTTCATATATACATTTAATGCCCTATTTATTAATATTTATTCTTACTATGCTCTTTATATTTAATGCAATATTTATTATTTACTCTTATTATGCTCTTTATATTGAAATATTATTCCTACTATTTAATGCCTTAAGAATTTTAATGATAATAGATTAATCTTTTTTTTAAAAAAGATCATGGTTCAAAACTTCATCTGTTACATAGCCTGTCACACAACAAATCACTTATTTGTTTAATATCATTATTTAATCTTAAAAAAAAAAAAAACTCAAAAGAAATATTTCTTCAAAATTGCATTATTAGTAGTCTTAGACTTACAAATAATAATAATAAATTAATTATTCTTTCATTTAAAAATAAAATGATTGTGTTGTCATACTGTACTGAAATGCAATTTCTAGAATCATTTATTGTATAAAACATTTTTATGGAATACATTTTGTTTGAAACTTTGTATTTTTATTATTAGAATTTAAATATTAATAATAATTATGGATATTTAAGATTAATAAGCTTATAATTACAACAAGTTTTTCTGCTAATGACTGAGAGAGAGAGCTAAGCCATTGAACATTATTTTAAAAAGGTCAGAGAAGATAATTAAAATAATAAATCACATAGTGTCTTCTTGTTAGGTAACAATACCAAGCAGCATCCATCCACATTTATCAATAAATTAAGCATGGTTTAACAGCATAAGTGCCCTGGACATTTGTGCAGTGACCTGGACACTCATTAAAGATCAGTCCAGCCTATAAGTGACCACAACCACAGTAAATAGTACTAAAAACCTTCGTGGACATTTTATCTGCTTCATAATACAACTAGCTACTTGAAAAATTATGATCCTGACACTCATTCACCACAGAAGGCTATTTAACCGGACTAGTCAAGCTCAAGGCTAATGAACTTTAATTCAAAGGTTATGAACCTTTTCATTTTTTATACATCCAATACTATGTTATACAAAAAAAAAAAATCATTAAAAACAATCATGCACAATTACCAATGACCATATAATTGTACTGTAATCAGCAATGTTAATCAAATTTATATAATAACAAGCAATCATTATACTTAAAATACCTTTGTAATCCTGGCAAAATTCTTATATAACATTTGTAAAACCTATGTAACACATCTTTTAGTCAAAAAAATATATTGTTGAAACATAACTTTATGTTGTTGCAATATATATTCTAAATTGCTTAGTTTTATATACTATTTGATTTAATAAATCATTCTTAGTCTCAAGTCAGATATCAACATTTTGTTGTTATATATATATACTTGTAATTAAAATAGGCAAAACACTATATATATTGCCACACACAGCAAGCTAGAGTAATCAATGGATGCCAGAAAGCTTGTGCATAAAATCCCCATCCAGTGCCTACTCATCCAATATAAAAAGGTGGTTGCTGGAAGGGTTGCATTAGATCCTAAGATCTAGGTGCAGTGCTCTCAAATCCAAGGCTTCTCACTGACGAAGGCCATAAGCCAGAAACTAGTCTGGGGATATTGGATGAGTAGGCAGTAGATGGGGATTTTATGCACAAGCCTTCTGGCATGCATTGATTACTCTAGCTTGCTATGTGTGGCAATATATATGAGTTTTGCCTGTTTTAACAGTAGTTATACACAAGCATAAGAGGTGGTGGTCATGTGATGTTTATACTTGTGATTAATTGAACTTTAGATTATAAAAAAAATTCTCATACTTTCCCAACTGTATATTTATTTATCATAAGTTTCAATTGCAATTATTAAGTTATGAGTATATTATGAACTTAATGTGCAGATTTTGATATGATTGAAGATTATATAAACTATTCTGCCATTACATTATTTCTAGTGTGTCCATTTGCTCAGCTATATAGCATTAATGAATTAATCATTTGCCATTTTTTATTTGTTTGTAGTATATAACATATATCGTATGCAGAAAGAATAAAAAAAAAAAGACATATTATCTTTCATATTGACAGGTCATTAATTATCTATCAATTCATCAACTAGACAAATTGCCCAAAAGTTATCAAACACAAGCATTAACATAAAAATGTTTGTTTAAAAAAAAAAATTGTTTGATATAAGATAAAATAAGCATATTGTGCTAGTCTAAGTGTACCATGTTTTTAAAAAACAGTAATAATTAATAAAGTCTACATAAATTTTTAACAGAATAAAAATATGTAACATATTCAAATAATGCCTGTCTAACAAACAGTGATTCTAATTCTGGCCTCAATTTAATATATATGAATCAGAAAATGAAGAGCATTCAAATAAGTAAAAAAAAAAGTTTTGTGAAATTTTATTTAGCAATGAAATGTGTTGATTATTATGAGTAAGACATTAATATGTTGAAAATATAATAATTTCTAAAATTAAGATTATATTCTGTTTTAATACTTTTAATTTATATATATTAAGATTCATTTAAAATGTTAAGAAAAAAAAGTAGTTAAATAAACAAATTGTGTCCAGCGATGATATAAACAAATTTTTATACTGCATTTTATTGACTTAATTCCAGATCTCAAAAAACTATTATGGACAAAATAAAAAGTATAGGATTTTTATATTAACATAATAGAGAACTATCATTTGTGTTAAGAATGGTTTGTATACTAGTATTTATTATAAACGAACAATTTCTAAAAAGTATTAAATATTTACTTCATAAATATTTATCTAGAAAATCTGAAAGACCTCAAGAAATAATATTCTCATATTATAAAAAAAGCTCTGTAATACTTAAGTTATTTTAAAATGATCATCAAAATATGTAACATTTTCATATTCATCAAAACAATATACAACAGTGTGATTTGGATAAAATGGAATATGATTATGTTCAAAGGTGATCATATTGTCTGAAAACAGTTTATTGGTGGTATTAAATATTTAAATATTTATTTTCAATTTTTTTTCTTAATCATGCACTATTCCAAATATACTATATCAAATATGTCTGATAATTAAGTAAAATAGAAGATAAAACAAACAGTTTTTAAATAGCCCATTGCAAGATAAAACACACTTCAACTGACCTTCATAAAGAAATATGAACTAGAAGACATTTATTCACAAGACTTACTGGATAGAGAGAATTTGGGCAATTTATCATCCTTATCAAACAATATTTGACACTTAAGTGCATTGTCTGTAGGTCAATCAAACTAAAAGAAATACTAAACCCCATTGGCCCTAAATTCAAATCAAATTAATAAAAATGTCAAATAATCCCACTATATCACAAATAAATCATGTCATCATTATAAGCCACTTGTAAATGAATAGAGAATTCTTTCCCTGGAGAAATGAGAGCGATGAAGAATAAAAAAATTAATTATAAACCAATATATGAACAATAAATATGGCAACATTACATACTTATACTTTAGTTTATTATTATTATTATTATTAATGTAGTTATTTTTAATTTGTTACATATAAATCAAACAAAAAACATTTCAACTAGTAATAATCATGTTTTAAACATATTTGGTCAAAATAAGAGTCATAGATCACATGACCCTATTCTCGTAAGCTTGTAAGTTATAAACAATGAGGATTGCCAATTCCTCAACAAGCTATGTGTTAAATGCTTAGCCAGAGAAAGCATTTAAAATATCTCTGTCAGGAAACCCTCCCCAAACCCCTGACCATGGTTTTGTGCTTTGGCACTGCTCAGAGGGGTATCAGGGTAGTTTTAAACATATTTTATAGAATATATAAAGCTAAACAAAATAACATAACAAATATTAAATAAATTTAATAATAAATTTTTAAATAATATAAGAAAATTATTAATAAAAATAGAAATATGTTCTTTAAAAAATGTAAACGAGAAGATTGTATAAAGTTATAAAAGAAAATGAAATTATATACATTTTACTCATAATGGAAAATAAATAAATAATTGAATGATGTCACCTGGAAGTTCACAACAAATTCATATTCTTAGAAAGGTCAAAGTTAAAACGGCAATCCATAGACAATGAACTCCAGAACCTATCATTCTACCATTGCACTAAATCCCATGAGGTATAATGTAGAATAATCTCATAAACAAAATTGATATAAATATTCTAGTAATAACATTTTGACTTATAGACAAATGAACAAACTTCACAAATTAGTTACTAGAAAGATCAGTAACTTGGAAGGGGGGGGGGATAGCTAATGAAATATGTACACAAAATTTGATTGTTTCATAAAATGAAACTGAAACATGAAAACTTTTTAATTAAATTTTCTGATTTGCTAAATTGCCTGCTAATAACTGGAGGACCAATTTCTGAAATAATCCAACAGTAACGGACAATATTTCTGTACTATACGACTGCATTATAAATTTGAGCTTTTCAAACAATTTTTATATTTTAGCATAAAGGTAGAATGGGAAAATTCATAATTCAAAATTCCTACACCCAAGTGAGTTTTAAAATGTCTGTTTTGTCAATAGAATGAAACCATTGTGTTTAACTTTGGTGCTCAAACATAGTAATCTCTATTGTGATTAATTATATATATATTCCAGAATTCTGCTCTTATAATAATAAATATGCTAAGACTATCACTGAAAATAAAAAAATATGAACGGGATATTTTTAACAGTCATTCTACAGTAGGACTGAATAACTGTTTCAAATGATCTCAATAGATCAACTCCTGACTCATCAAAAATGTCAAATCAATTACATAAGGCTAAAATATATGCCCAATTGTGCAAAGTGTAGTGTGAATTTATAATAAGTATTTTAGTCCTACTAAACTACTACTAGATATGTTGCAATTAAATCTTCTGATGACTGGCCATATCATGTTTAAAATCTAGAATTCCAATAAAAGATTTTAATGATTTCTAATGCATATAATAAATAAAAAAATGTTTTTTAAAAGCTTACTGGGGAGGGGTGACCAGAGTAATGAATGGATGCAAGATGATTTTGTGCATAAAATACCTATTACTGCCTACTCACCTATTTAATAGCTTGTGTAAGCATATAGAATGATGATCATATAATGTTTAGAGATAGGGCTTTCCAACTGCTTCACAAAAGAACAATAAAGAAGACTGTATTATTTCTCAGTTTTGCCATTTGACAATGGTAAGATTTTTTTTCTGTCCTTATTTCAATCTAATTGAGAACAGATAAATATCCATTTATTGACTATCATTGTAACTCTTTTGCATACACATGTTCATATGCATAATGAAGTTATTTCTTTCTTATATCTACATCATAAAGCAGAGTGCATTTTCAGTAGTTAGCACCATAATCATAGCTCTCATTAAGTTGATTATTGGTTAGCAATCTGGAAAAATATATATTATCAAACCATATATGCATATATAAAGTTTTTATATATGTAATGTTTATATCTCCTCAGAATTATCAAAAGATTGGGTATCAAAAAATTATAGAATGCAAGATGAACTTCGCCATTTAGAATGTTTTAGACAGGATATGAAATTATGAAACATGCTCTGCTGCTCCTTCAGCAATATGTGCTTATTCTCAAATATAGATATATAAAATTACAAAATTAAAAGAATTTTATATATCACAATTTCATATATATACCACATCTTATAAATATCATTGTTATTGTGTACAATTAAATTAATGTATGCTTATTGATCTATGTCATATGATCTCACATAGCTATTTCATGCTGTATATTGTTTCAAAAATTATCATTAGTATTTTATATATATATATAATTTCTCTTTTGGGTGTTTTTTTCATATTTAATAATATTTTGTGCACTTCTGGGAACCAGAGTTTCATTTTATAATGCACTTGAAATAAATATTCAATTCACCAATGTGTCACCGATTTCACTGTTCAATTTCAATATTGGAAACAATTGTAAATTGATTTTTTTCATTATTAGAAAATTCTTGAAACATAACTGGGTTTTTAATTTCTAAGAATAAGCACACAGTTTTTGATACATAACTGGTGTTTTTATACACATTTAATAAATTCAGTATATATATATAGTTTTATCTGCTATAAAAGACATATCCTGAAAAATAAATTCATCATTTGCATTCTACTATTAGTAATATATTCATTGGTGATAATCAACAAATTTATTACTAAATTTTGTAAATGCATTATCCTATTTAAGTTTAGAAGTGTAAGATTAAAAAAAAAAAAATCAGATGAAATGTAATATTTCAGTATAAAATAAATATATATAAAGTTCTATCATTACTATCTTTTATAATTGAAATAATTTATAAATTTATAATTAACATATTCATTCAATATACTGAATATTTATTGTAGTAAAGAGAGGGTTTGTCTATATGCATACTCCCTTCCATCTCAACAACCGATACACATGATCACACACATGTGAAAAAGATAAATGATCCAAAATATGTATTTTATGCAGAACCAGCACTCGTCAGTTGGACCAGATCATGTTTGTGATTTAAAAACTTTTAACTATTTACCCAATCAAGATGTGAAACCACATGTGCAATTACTATCCATGAAGACTGTAAATGCACAAGCAAAAAACGTGTTTTTTTATTTCTAGAAATTAGATATGAACTTCTTTTTTTGTTTAGTTGTTTTATTATAGCATTGGTGGTCGAGTGGTCGGGAAAGCTGCCTTACAAGCAATTGTCCTGGGTTTGCGGGTTCGCTTCCCGGACGATACTTTGACACATGAAAAAAAAAAGTCATTAAAAAATAAAATAAAATGATGAAGCCAAACAAGAGACATTTGACATCTACTTTAAAAATAAGTGAATGACTTTTTGTGAATACTATATAAAATGTGTTTATTGTCTCACAAAAATATTATTGGGTAGTCTTGAAATATATTTAAGAGTAACCAATAATAGATCACAAATATATTTCATGAAAAATTTTACTTCACTTTTGATAACATCCAAAAAAATTATATTTTTTTATTATTTATGTATAATAAAAACAAAACATTTAATTTACTTACAATTTTGAAAGGGATATTAATTACACAACTGGATGGTTAATATTTAAGAATATTATAATTTTTTATAATAAAAGTCGAAATCTGCAAGCAAAAAAGTTTTGTGGTGATCAAATTGGTAAGCTTCATTTACCAGTTGTTTGACTCACCTTTATCACTTTAAAAATGTATATTTGCAATTCACTGGCCAAACATTGATTCAAATATTAAGGGCAAAATATGGATCTAACTGGTGTATAATTCTGTGTATATTTCAACATTTAAGTTGAAAATAATTTTTGTGTTTTATTCATTTATAATTGAAATAATTATTGGAAACAAAATGAATATACATAAATAGAAACTGCTAATAAAAATTATTTATTGTATTGCTCCTTTTTTGTAAAATTTCATAAAACTCAAATGACTCTGCACATTTAGATTTAAAAAAGCAAGGGATGTTGCAGTTCAACAGTCTAAAGATAAGCCATCCCTAATCAGAAATAAAAAAAATTTATGCTGAAAATTAGTCAATTAAAATTCCAAAGCATATAACTTAAAACATTCTGCAATTCAAATTGCAGATCTTTGTAAGCTTTAAAATGATTGTGAAATGAAATAAAAAATGTAAGTAATATGAAAGTTTTTGAATGAACTTAAAAAAAAAAGTTTTATAAATGTTTATTAGTTGCCATTATTATCATTAACTCCTTATGATCATATAAACAGTATTTCTACAGAATGACTTAGTATTCATTTAATTTTGTAGGCTATTTAAAACTGCATTCCTTATTTCAATGATGAAATTCATCCATTTCTCTATGGTTGTTCTCTTGGTTTCTTGAGCATTATACATTCTCTATTGAATTACAGTATAATGTTTTGTTATATGATATGTAGCTAATACTTTTATATGAAATAAACATTAATTACATGTACTTGTACGTATTATATATATGTTCGTATTGCTTGAACAAAGTTCTGATATTATTTTGAAAAGTGACTTGCTAACTTCTTAATTTTATCAAATTAATAATTAAAATCATTTTTGCAATTTCAGTTGTGATATAACTGTGATATATTAAATGATTTAAAATATTGCTTATTTAAAATGATGCTTGTTTTCGAAAAGTTATGACTATGAACAAATAAGTATTGTTTTAAAAAATGGCATTGGAAATTGTCATGGTAATAATGCTTAAAATACATCTTCAGTGCAGATGCTTGGGGAGCTGAAATGACTGAATGGGAATAAAAAGGATAATCTTTATCACACAAGCAAGCAAAACCAATTCAACAAGTTAATATAATAAATAACTACTTATATGTTTTACATCTTTTATATCTATCGAAGTTTAACAAATTTGTAAATTTCTTAGGGAATACGTAAAAGACTTAATTAATGCTCAATTTTTCTATTTTTTATAAAATATTTTTAATATTCAAGTAAATGAAATAGATATAAAGTGGATGAATTTTATGAATATTTCAACATAAAATAAAATCATTTTGTATTATTTAAGAAGCAATTATGATCATTGTTCCTCCATATATATTGACTAAATCTAGCTTTAGTATTTTAAAATAGTTTGTTAAGAAAATAGCATGTTTGTTTTGACTTTACATAGATATATATGTTCAAAGAAAATCTAACCAATTAGTTTGTAATATATATATATATTTATACAAGGCTATTAATTGCTTCATTTGGTAAAAATAGATTTTTTTTTAAAAAAGAGGGGTGGGATAGATAAATTTAAATTAACAATACCACTCTTAAAAATTAAAATTAGAAATGTACAAGCCTTTAAAAAAAAAAAAAACATGATTATTGATTATTTTTATCAATATTTTTTTTAAAAGCAGAACAAAAAAAAAATCAATTCCTTGTGATATAAATCTTTAATCTTTAAATATTATTTTTTAAGCAGGAAAAGATGTGATCACTAAAATAAAGTATAATTCAATTGAAAGTTGTAGATTTTTTTTACAATAATAATCCTATAGTTAGCTGCTCTAGAGGTCATGTGACATTCAGAACTCAATATTCAAATAATGAAAAAACGAGACTTTTTTAAAAAAAATCAGCTCTAAAACTATAGTAATAATATTCTGCCAATATAAATATCAAACTAAAATAATGATCAACTCCTCTAATACAAATTATAAATCTCTAATACAAATTAAAAATCGAAAAATTAAGGTATCAATCGGCATTTTAAAAAAAATGTAATTTTTCCACAAAATTTCTTTCCATGAAGAATATTCCATGGAATAATTTCAGAGATCAAATTTGTAATTAAACCCATACAAATAAATATAAATAAAAGCAATGGAAAATAAAAGCCAAAAATTCTCTAACAGTATCTCAAACAGAAACAGTAGAGAAGACATTATTACCCATAATAATGGTTTAAGCAGTTTTCATTCTTGTCTTGCTTGAAGCTGGATATCTTTACTTATTTCTATGACATGAAAAGCTGGACTAACTTTAAGACGGTTATCTGGAGAATAAATATTTAGATTCTCAAAAAAAAAAAAAAAAAACTTTAAGTTACCTAGCATGGATTCAAATTGTGGTCATGGAATATGATAATTCCATCATTGAAAAGTAATAAATTAAAGGCAATAATAATACTTCTTTATACTCAGAGGAAATGCTGAAAACAGTTAAGACTCTTTTTAATATTTTAACTACTTTTGCTGAATCTGAATATAAAGCAGTACAAGTAACTCAGCAGAAATAAATTGTAACTGGTTCCATTCATATTGAATTAGTTTTAAAAATAAAATATCCGTATTTAAAATTTAAAAAAATTTAAAATTATTAAAAATCATTAATTTTTGCCTGCAACTATATAAAACAAAGACTAAAGGATAAACAAAAAAACAGGTGGAAACAGAAAATGTCAGAGTTGATTATTTGTTTTCATTGCACATTTTAAAAATATTATTTGTGTTAATGGTAGGGAGATTTAGATGCACAGCCCCTTTTTTTAAGAATGATATAGCACATTTTTAGAACAGCAAAGTCAGACCAAAGATTTCCAATATTGATTCTCAGCTGAGTATCATAAATAAAAAACACTTTGCCAAGTTTAATTTGGTGGAATTGTTGTTTTCCAGCTGTCAGAAGAATGCTTAATATTGCATGATATCCTGATAGGCTACAATATTATCCCAAGTAGTTTACAGTGATAAAATGGTGAACTAAGAACTAAAAGCAATAGGATTAATTTTCAACTGGAATATGTAAAAAAAAAAAAAAAAATCTTATTCACTTAATTGAATGGAACTGCTGTGTCCACCAAAACTGTCATTAGCCATGTTCAACATCACATGATCTCCTAAGTTTGCCTACTATATGATCTAATATTATCAATGTGGTTGATGGATAAAATCAATTGCGTCCACAAAATGAACAGTTCATTTTTTGAAGAACTATTTTTAATAAGACTGATAGCAAATAAATATGGCAAGTTTTGAGATTTGATTGCATATTAAACAATAGTATTTAAGCTTATTTTATCATTATGTTACATTATTTAAATCTGATAATGTTCCAAGATTTGCAAGTAGGTCTGGAGATAACTGACACTTTTAATTTATACTGCTGATAATATAAAATAGAGATTATATCCCTATTATAATTTTCATTTCTTAGCTATCATACAACAGTAAAGATCACAGAAAAATTTAACATCTATGTTTTGTTTTTGTTTTTTTCTTTCACTTTTTTTAAATACAATTATTGTACAAATTAGAAAATTACTGAGTACAACATAAACATTTTTAATAGCATTTTAAAATGGATAATAAAAAATATCAACAAATATATAAACTTTGCCTTTTCAAAATATCAAATAGCTAACTAATAAAACATTTAGAAAGCAGCAAAAAAAATACCTTGTGTTGTACTGGTTAAAGCACTACTTTCAATGTGAAGGACTTGGTGCTCAACCTGGAATAGATCACTTGCACATTTTCTTTTAAGAAATGTTTTCCAAGAGTTATTTTCAAGATAGCTGATCCAAAAAGTTATCCAATATTGATTTGCACATGAGTATCTAGTTAATATTTAGCTAGCAAATAAAAACGTATCTGGGTAAATCATGTTAATAGTAACTAAAATGCAACATTCACCATTAACAAAAGAAGTTGTCCACGTCCAGTCAATAAATTCATGATTTTATTTATTTTATACATAGCATAGAAAAGTAAGTATGACTTATATGATCTATGTTTAAACAACATAATTAATGGCAAATAGAAAAATTAGTAACGATTACAGATGCTTTTCTCATTATGTATACTCTCCATTTGAAACAATAATCATTTCTACTTTCATGGTCAATCAAAAATCTTATGGATGTCTGATTCTTATAATAGTCTGAACAATATAATGTGAATCAAGTAATTTTCAGATGAGTGAAGGGTAACTATTTTATCACTTCAATGAAAACCCATTGGCAAAAGGTCAATCACAAGAATCTGATTTAACAGACTGTGGTTGAAGAATAAGTTGACTAATACAAATGTATAATAAATATTAGAATGGGGGGGGGGTTTTTCCTATCATGACAAATTCTTTTTATTAGTCATTCATTAGACTAGAAATTACCCAATAATGAATAACTTACTCTCACACAAGGTAGAAACTGCTTTCTATCTGCTTTTAACATCTTGTGGAAAGATGTAATCATAAACATATGACCAAAGAAATATGAAAAAGATCTGATCCCCAACATTTCATGCTAAATCAGCACTCATCAGCTGACTCAGAAAACAATCTCTTACACATATCTTTATTATTGTTCAGTATATAAATAAATAGCAAATTACTATAGTTTAATTAATAAGTGTCAAATGTTCTGCCCTCACAATTTTGGCACAAATCACTTTATGAAAGTACAGTATATTAATAATTTTCATTAGTTATTCATTAGACTAGAGATTACCCAATAATGAATAATATTTCTGAACCATTTTCACTCAAGATAGGGTCTGATTTCTATCCATCTTTACTACCTTGTGGATATCTGCTTTGGATAAAACCAGCCTCTATTTTGGTGAGTAGTATAATGAAAATTACAGAAATATTCATTATATTATCATGACTCTTTCATCTCATAAAAAAACCTGTTCACTTGTAATATAAGTATCACCTTCCCTAGTTTAATCCAGTAGTAAATTCTAAAGCTAAAGATTCCTAGATTAATTCGCAGCTGAATAAAGTAAAAAAAAAAATCTGTCACGTGATTTAAGTAAAAGAACTATTAGGCAAAATGGGCCATTTGAATGCCGCGTGACCTCTTGAGTAATTAATCATGTGATTATTTCGAAAAATATAAAATTTTATTAACAAATACAATAAAATACTTGGCCTAAGTTTTCAATTATATGATTTAATTATAACTGTTAAAGATTCCTTTGAATACTATACTACAAAAATTTTTGTAATAAGATACAAAAACATCAATATATTTTACAATGTTTTAATTTTCTTTTAAAAGAAAAATATTTACATTATAATTATTTTTAATTTTCACATTTTAATCATTTGTACATAATAACGATGTGCACCAGTGATTCTTTTGTATCAATAAACTTGATAAAATAAAACAAGGAATAAAGTAAATTTATATATAAAAATGACAATTAGAAAAAAAATAATAAAAATAGAATAAAAAACTATATATATACCTTTACATATATATGAACACAAGAAAATATTTGTGTGAATTATAAATTCTTCATGAAGACATGTCCAATTCCTGATGATGACAAGAATCTTTGCAGGGTAAAATAATGGATTCAAAAACTAAACCTCAAATGACAAAGCAAAAACAAAAAAAAAATTAGATGATCAAATTGAATGGAACTATATTTAACCTCCTTATTTGGTGTTTGAATATGTCGCGACTTATTAATAAGTATGTGATTATTTATTTATGCATTAATCTATTTTTCAAATTGCCTAGTGACAAATTCCTCATCATGATAACAGAATCAATCTAACTCATTATTAATCATCCTCATTTCTTCTTATTAATTTTTCATATTATTAATTTATAAAGAAAATTATTTCATAATATGAACAATTAAGACATTTTCGACCTGATTATTTGTGCTTCAAGTGAATGTGATTTAATCTGATAATTTCCATTTCGTTACTTTTCTTGGTATGTATAATATTCTCAAAAATATTTTCCAGCACTACAGGGTTTTTTTTTTTTTAATGTAAATTTTTTACAATCATAATCACAGGAAATATCCTACTTTTAGCAATTTTAATCTTTGTTTTTAAAGAGGTATCCTAAATCTAATAAATTTTTTCAAGTTTTTTACTGCAACTTTTCTCAATATCAAGTCCAACAAATGTCTTGATCATTAGCCCTTTTTGTTATTGATTAATGACCCAACAAAATAATATGCCTGACTTTCAAATTTCACCATCAATTTAAAAAATATATGCCCCTATCATCATCATCTAACTCCTTTACATTCCATAATCTGACTTCTTTTTATTCATCATAATACCATTCCATTTCTTCATTTTATTCTTTATAATAAATGTTTTCAGGTTTTCATTTCTGGCTATTATTATGACATTTCAACAAAGTGAATGCACATTTGTCTCCACCCAGTTTATTTTCCTCATACGTGACAATAGTCTATTTCTATACAGCTTGTTTCAACTATATATAGTATTTGGCTCCAGGTAGAAATTTTTCATAAGAATGGTGAAATGCTTTAGAACATTTTGTTAAAAAATGTGCTGTAATATAGCAATCAAATAAATCAAAGATCTTGTAAGTTCATGTAGACCACTTTCTAGTACTGTCTTCACTTTTCAGCCACTATATCAGAAATGAAAATTTTTGTATTTTTATCCTTTCTTAAAACCAGAAAGTTCTATTTGAGGCATCAGACTATACTTTTATTGTTTGTTTGTTTTTTTCTAACAGTACAGATTTAATGCCATCAAAACCTGCAATTTGTGCTTGTGATAATAATCTCAAGATTAATTTGACCTCAGCTTTCATTATATGGAATTCCTCTATAAAGCTTATTTCATTATGAATGTCACCTGGGTTGGTGCATTTGTGATATAGATATTCTACAAATTCTTTCCATCTTTGTCACTGAAAGATAAAAACATTTTGATTTTATGAATCCTATAATAACTATTCTTTTTTTTTTAATTTGATTTATTTTCAGTCTTCGCAGATATGGTTATAATATTGGGTACTTAGGTATAAACCTTTAACCAAAAGTTTATCAGGTTTTTTTTCTAAATATCCATTTTCGAGGCCTCCAATATGGCTGACTAGAAGCTGTCGTATTTAATATTTCCTTTTTTTTTTGTTTAATATTATTCTAAAATACAAAAAATTACACCACAATACAAGAATTGATTGTAATTAAAATAATTTTAATATAATTTAAAGTGCAATCAAAAAAATAAAAACCATGAAGGAACAAAGTAACAAATGTGGATTATTCATGTTGGTGGAGGAAAATCTCTAATAGCTTATATCATTGTCACAAATACTTCTTCTTTTTTGAGCAATCATTAACACATAAATTCTGCTAAATAGAAATCCATGTGTTGACATGCAGTACACTGGTGCATGTTCTTCAGTCAATGGAAGATCGCAAATTTTAATAAATTTTGGCAAAATGTTACCAAAAAAGTAAATAAATGCTCACCAACAATGTTACGTTAAATGTAAAAAAATCACAATAATGTTTGCAACATGTTGTTAACATTTCTCATTATAAACTATGTATAAATCTTGTGAATGGAATTTATAAAAGATTTATTAATATATTTTTAACATAACAGGAATTTATAAAAGATTTTTTAATATTTTTTTAAACTTAACATGTAATAATTTTGACAATAAAACATAAACAAATACTTCCAGGCCCCTGATGATAATTAAAAAAAAAAACCTTCCCAGTTATGAGATTATATTTAAGTATCTAATATTGTTACTCATTTTATCCCAATGCTTTTTGAAATTTCCTATTAAGTTTTCATTAAAAAACATTATTATATTTAACTTAAGATATATATATATTTGCTATTACTTCTATATTCTTCTAACATCATTTTGACTTTCTAGATGTTTCATCTGTCTAACTATGGATTGGAGTGGTTTGAAGCCTGTCCATTAAATTATGATGATTGGCTATCTTAATATAAAGCTGAGCACTGATTGTATATATGTGTGGAGATGGTACTCTGGATCAACTGTTGAGTGCTGGTTTAGCATGAAATATGCATATTAGTGGTTATTATCTTTTCAACATGACTGTGATCAGGTAGGTCAGCAATATAAGATAGCATGGAGAATTGAGGGTCGTGTGAAAGTCTGAGTTTGAATCCCTTATATATATATATATCTAATAGTATATTCCCTAAAGTAAATAATATAGTTTTCTGAATTATATCTGGGATATTGGATAAGATTTTAGTTTATTTTGTTTTTTAATTTCACTTAAAGATTACATGAGTTTGTGCTTGTTTTCACTATTAAACTAAAATATTCTATAATCCATTGTCCGTGAACTCTAGCTGATGATGTCTCTACATATAAATGGCAATAAAGGGTCACAAAAATTTACTGATTTCTCTTGATTCATTTCTACTTTCATATCCATGAATATACAATGAAGCCACAAACTACACTATGTTTTGTTCCCAAGCTCCCTTTGCATACAAATGTATGTAACATGAAATAGCTCATTTTTTAATGATAAATATAATGCAATAAATATTGTTTACTGTACTGCAATGTACAGAACTTTTCAACATGAATGTATATATAACAAATTCATTATGTGTATAATACACATATGTGAATTAAGATTATAATACAACATAAATGAAAATTTAAAAAAATAATTTTAATAATAAATTGAGAAAGTACATTTACATATATACAATTCTGTCTATATATTCAATTATTTACAATTCTATTTCAGCACAATTAAATACTTGTTCTGGATGTTTTTCTTCTTCAATAATTTTTTACAATTCTAATGAAAATGTAGTGACAGTTTTATTATTAGTAGATGCAGTTTCACTGTTAATTTAATATTTTTAAGACTAATAGTTTCAGAATCTTTACAACCATCTATTCACAATGAATAGCTTGGAATTGTGAGATTCATAATCACAGCTACATTCTTTATAGAGACTTAAGACTTTCTGACACAATACAAGAGTGTGAACCATAACATGCTTACAATTTATTCAAAGATTTAAGGCTTTTTCTGTTTTAACTAAAAAATTATCTAAGTGATAATGGCATAAATCTGCTTTTTATAATTTCTCTTATCACTGACTCATTCTTTTGAAACATATATCTGATTTCCTGCTTTTCATTATTAAATCATTTTTTTCTTCTCTCCTTTAATGAAAGTATTTTATGACTTTTTTTTTTTGTGATTTATCACTCACTGTATTAAAAAACATTTTACTAAAGAAGGGATATGGAATAGTATATACACTATAAAACTTTTTGAAAAAAAAACGTGAAAAAAAATTATGTGTACACCTGGGTCTCTTTTTATGCGGACTTATTTAACACGATTTTGAAGTTACGCGATTCAGGTTTCACCGGAAGTCGAACTCCGATAATGCACTATTACTTTAAATAATAAATTTTGTGCACTTACGTTATATTGAAAGTAATAGCACATTATTGGAATTCGACTTTCATCTTAGTAATTTCAATATTTTCAGTGCTTTATAATAGTAAGATTTTATGCAATAATGAAATTAAAATCATGATTTCCACATTTTATGTATACACACATTAAATTTTACAAGATTATAATGTAAATTTGTTCAAACATTGTGCGTGTTAATTTTGCATTTTAAATCACATTCTGTTTTTGCTTTTTTAAAAAAAAACGTAATCAATTATTAATCATTTAGTGTCCACAAGTTTATTTTTAAAAGGTCAGTAATAGCAGTGGGCACAATTAAATTTGACAATTAAAAATTAAAATCTGATTTAATTAACAATTTAAAAATTACTTACGGCGACTTGAAATTAATGTGATGTAAAACGAAATTTGATTTTTAAACGGAATTGAAAATTAAAGACAAAAATAAGAATTTAATTTTTAATTGTTAGTTTTAATTAAATTTTTCCCAGCAGTGGTGAATAAATGTCTTTTTATTATCATAAGTCTAAGTTCATAAACAATTAATAAAATCATCGTCTCAAAGATTAATTACTAATTACGTTGTCAACAGAAAACCATTAACACAACATGAGAGTGAACTTGACGCTAGTTGTATTTCCTCGTGTGAGAATCTGATTTTTTACCAGTTTGAAATGAACATGTTTTTCGGCAAATAGCAATAATAATTAAAACGTGTATAAAAAATGTAAATTACTGTACTGTAAATTATGCATAAAAATATATTATTTTGAATAAAATTAAATATTATAGTTAAAAAAAGTTTGTCTTGTATCAATTTTTTTCAAATTTGAAATTTTTTATTAGTCATATTTTATTTCCTTATTTTTTTTTTTTTTTTGCGCGAATTTTAAAGCAATTTTACGTTGGTGCTTTGCTTTTACGTGAATTTTGAAAAATCACAGACCGCATCCCCTCTTTTTCAATGTAAGTTACATCTATTTTTGCATGATTTCATTTGCGCATGTTTTCTGAGGAACCTATCTATCGTGTAAAATGAGACCCAGGTGTATATGCTTTTTAATTATGATACTGAATTGCATTTAAATCATAAAGAATATGGCAATCAAATAATTTCATGTTTGAAAACATTAAATTTTCTAACAAAAAAAATGGCTGCCACCATAGTGAGATTATTTCAAAGTTTTTATTATTTATTTTACTTTTGTGTGTGTGTGTTTGTTCCTTTACATTTAAGTAAAATCATGCAGTTTCATACAGTGTAATTCATGATTCTATTGCACTATTGAAATATTCTAAACATAAAAGAAATAATAATTACAGTTTTATAAGTTATAATAATCAATAAAGCAAGTCATATGTAACATCATATTACTTTTAAAAAGCTTGTATTTACAAATATGTAATATAAAAAGTGTACCAATAGCTCAAACAAGCTCTTATCTAATAACTGCAGTAAGAGAAAATATTTAAAATCTGTAGAATATTCCTATCCACAGACCAATTGGTTTCAAGCTTATGGCTAACCTCAGTGAAATACTAGATCCAAAAATATCAACTCAAAAACCAGCATTTATTTAATTCCTAATGAGTAGAAAATCTGAAATTTCCAGACATAAATATTATCTAATTCAAATGGCTAAATAGGACCGAACCAAATTCAGATCTACCATATATTAATAGCCTTAGCATTGCTAAAGCCTTAAAGGTAAAATTATAATAATCAATAAAGCAAGTCATATATAAGTGATATTCAGATCTACCCATATATTAATAGTCTTATCATCGCCAAAGCCTTAAGGGTAAAACTATAATTATCAATATGTTATGTGGCATTGCTTTTAAAAAGTTTACATTTACGCTCCCTATATCAAATATTTATAAATACAAGTTTTTTAAAAGCAATGTCACGTTATATATGCCTTGCTTTATTGAATATTATAATTTTACCTTTAAAGCTTTGGCAATGCTCAGGCTATTAATATATGGTAGATCTGAATTTGGTTCATTCCCATTTAGCTATTTGACTTAGATAGCTGGATTTAAAGACATTTTTAGGTCTGGAAATTTCAGATTTTCTTCTCAATTGTTACATCTTAAATAAGTGCTGGGTTTTGAGTTGATATTTTGGATCTAGTGTTTGAATGTTCTAGCCCCTCACTGAGGTGAGCCATAAGCTCAAAATCAATTAGTCTGGGGATAGGAATATTCTAGACAGAGATTTTAAATATTTTCTTTTACTGCACTTATTAAATAAGAGCTTGTTTGAGCTATTGGTATGCTTCCTATATTATATAATTTTATAAGTTGAATGTATACATATATGTGTGTAATTTTTAAATAAATAATTAGATAGACATATTAGGTCCATTCAAAAATTCCTCAACTTTATCAGAGAAAATTTAATTTCAGTTATCTATAACCAAGTTCTTGTTACAATTCACCACTCCACAGTTAATGCCCTACTCCTTTTTTTCCCCCACTTTTTAAAAACTGACCAGAAAAGATTATTTAGAAACAATTCATATTTAAATCAGAAAATTTTCTTTTATGTCCTCAATTAATTCAAATCATAATCTTCAGATTTTCCTGCCATCTTTAAAAGTTTTGTCATCAAATACAAATTTATTGTCAATATAGTGATATTATTACATGATTGCATTTTATTCCAAGGCCCTTAGTGAATGCATAAATTAGCAAATCAACTTTGGTTTTCAATGGTCAGTATTGAAACAAAATAAATGAATGTTCGGTACAGTCATTTTCAAAATTTTTATACACACACCTACAATATAATTTAATTTAATAACTACAAGACATAAATAAATTATAAGCAAAAATGATTTTAAAAAATCCAGAAAATACATACACTAATATGATACTCTCATAAACAAACTTCTTCAAAAAAGTTATAAAACTTAATGCATTTTTTTTATTGTTGTAATAGAAATGAATGATTTGCTCTTTTCATTATTTCATGAAAAGACAATTTATTTTTGTTAAAGAACTGACTTACATATCACAAATTCTATCTGTATTTGGTAGAATTGCTATAGTCATTATTAGCATTATATGTTTAGCAAATTCAAATGAAATTTTAAATTTATAGAAGAAAAATGTGAAAAAAAAAAAATTATCATAGATTTACTTGTCAAAAGTTCTTAAGAATATTAAGTTTAATATCATAGTTATTTAATATGCAAGTGTTTAAAGAATACTAAAGTCATGCTTATAACTGAAAAAAAGTTGAAAGAAATAGATATAGCTAATCCTTCAATAAATTTAATATTTCATATCAAAAACATATGAAATTTAATAATTTCATGTTTAGTAATTAATTGTTAAAGTTTGGTTTGTCATTTACTTTAATAATATTTAAGTTTCATTATTTGAAAAAAAAAAAAAAAAGAAAATTGTTACAAAAAAAATGAAGCTGAAAGACTTAAAAAAAGAGCTATCAAAAAATAAGAAGTTAGAAATTGTCATATGGAAAATAAATATATGCATAAAAGTTATATCTTTCACTTAATTTTTTATATATAAATAAAGTAGTGGGTGTGTCATCTTCACTAACTTTTTTTCAGCTTTGCAAAACATTTCGCAAAAGTTTTAGTACAGAAAATATATATACAATTAAATTATGGCCATATAGAAATTATAATATTAATTTTATGCAAAAAAAAAAAAAAAAAACACCAATTAAATGCATTACATAATAATTATTTGCATGATATATTAAATGAAATTACAGAATTATAAATCATAATTGCTTCTTACTTTCAAACAAAGCAATTTAAGTCTAATTTTATAAAAAATATAATTCTATACTATTGTGATTTCTCATTAATGCACTTTAAGGGTTTAATCTAGCTAATAAAGGGGATCCCTGAAATGCATCCTGTGATCCTTGAATTGTTTTAGTTTACAATTCAGAAGTTGGCTACTATATATATATCCTCTAATATCTTAATTCATAAACTCAAATAATGCTTTAATGCATCACTTTATCATAAATATTTAACTAATTGGTACAGAACTGATATACACATATATTCAAAGTTTAAATTTTATTGAAAATTAAGACATTTCTTTTAAGTTATAATTCAGGAAGACAAAAATATTAAAAACAAATCATTATTTTTGTGGGAATAAATCCTAATTATCGAAAGAATACTATATGTTCCATAGCATAAATTTAGGATTAATGAAATTCTAGGTTATTAAGACTGTATATTTTAATGACACTAATTTTTCATTTTCAAAAAAAAAACCACACATACACACCCTATTTTTATTTTCTATTTAACAAGTTATTGGTTCTGAAAAGCCTCTTGACAACAAAAAGACCCTGTGATCAAAATTAAAAAAACACCTCATCATCAACAGCAATTTCTAGTTGACATTATCAGACTTCGTGATGCTTTCTTCACAAACTCACTATAGCTGTCAATTCCTTGCAAGCACACAAATTAAATCCACATTATTTTTTAATGTTTTATCATCATATTACAAGATATATAATGCATAGTTGAATCAGAAATCAATTTAGTTAAGAAATATAACTGTGGCTTTTATTTGTAATTATTATTTTTTTTTCATTCTGAAGATAAAGAATCAAATTTAATAGAAAAAATTAATATACGTTTTTAATAGAAATCATTTTATTATTTATTATATCTACAATTTTGTTAATAGTTTCTCCTAATTTAATTTCAATTTCATTGGGATGAAATTGATTCCAACTAATTTTGTAATTTTAAAAGTTTAATAGGAAAATGGACAAAACAAATTTTATTGAATATTAATAACATTAATCAAATGATTTGAAGACTAACATTTTCTTTAAAAATGTTTGAATAAATATTTTTGAAGTAACAATTATTTACTGAAATATACACTTTCATATTTTAGTTTAAATTGGAAGAAAAAAAAGTGCACCATTTTTATTTACTGTGATACTAGCAATTTTACTATTTCTTATCTATAGGATATAAAATCATGCCTGAGTTTAAACTTATTCACATTGTTTTTATTTTGGAATAAATTAGAAATTTTTTTAAAAAAGGATTAAGCAATGTAAGGTGAAGCAATGTCTGTATGGTAGTAATAAAGCTAGTTAATTCATAATACTTTCCTACTTTTAAACCATCTGAAAAGATGTTGTCACATGTGTATTAACAATTATAATACCAATAATTTCAATCTTATGCTTGCAATAGAATTAATAAGTCTACATAGGTCTTCATTGCAGCAAACCTATTTATAACAAAAGCAATCTTGTATGTAATTTTGAATACTGAAAACTATTTGTTTAAAAATAATTAAAACTTAAAAAAATTCATATTATGCCACATGATTAAAATTTATAAATATTTAGTAAGCAAATTTCATAATTTTTTTCTTAAAACAATGTAAAATATTTTCTGTGCAGTTTAAAATAATGATAACAATAAAATCTCAAAAGGATAAAGATTCTTAAATCAATTCTCAATTTTTTTTTTTGGTCAATTTTTTTTTTTTTTTAACACTTTACATAAAACATTTAAAAAATGGATAAATGCCAAATTTTTAAATATCAACTTTTAAGTGACAAGGAAAAAAATGATTACTGAATCCTGCACTGAAAAATATCAAGAATGTAAAACATTGCCATGATTTTTTTTCTTCAAAATGGTGCTAAATCATTAAATTAGATAAGTTCATTTCAATATGATATTACATTATTCAATGGAAAATTAATATTATATTAACATGGACCCCATATTATTAGCCCAATTATAACATACTTACAAAACTTAGTATAGTGCATGGGTATTTTTAATAATGTAAAACTGGATTTTAATTTCATCTCTCATCAAATTTATTTTATATACAATAAACCCTCAATTGTAAATTATTATTGATTTTTATGACATCCGTGTAAATAAATAATAAACACTCATTTTTTAATTATTAATGAAGACCTAATGCTAATGTATTAGCAAACAATAATGATAAACCCATAGACACATCTTTTCCAAGTAGTTTGGCCTTTCCTCCATAACACTTTTTTTTATTATCACTCAGCATATCACCACTTATCTGAGCAATCAAGACTGACTTGAATTCTTTATATTCTAGCTGAAAATAGTTTTATACATGATTTTGATCAACACTGAATATCTGACTATGTTATATATGGAATGATCACCCGAAAAAAAAATCAGATGCCTATTAGTGATTTGGAACAATCTGCAATGTTAGTAAGTTCATCATCTAATTCAGATTCAAATATTAGATTATATGCATGGCATGAAGCTGTACTGACTACTACATCACAAGACCCTACAACACTTGTATTTAAATACTTGACATAAAACAGGTGGTATTCTGTATTCGAAATGCTAAAATCTTGTTAAGGTAAGACCTAGCAGTGCAGTACTCAACACAAATTTATCTTTGTTTAATAAAGCAAATATATTATAATATATTTAAGAATATGTATGTATGTGTTGGTATTAAACTGCTAATTTACAAATAAAAGTTCATGCTATCTACAATATAACTTTATATGCCCACAATTAATATAAACTGGGTTCAAATTTTGGCAAGATAAAACTCAAATTTTTTTTTAGATTCAATCAGGTTTATGAATTTTCTTTCAGGTAACTGGTCTCATGCCCTACTCTAACTGGATATCTAAAAATTCTTAAAGAGTAAAATAAAAATGGAAAACTGTTTGAATCTTACCATCTAGTAACTTACAAGCCTGGTGAGTAATGCCATTTCTGTCAATGTTTCTCTCTGAGAGACTGATGGAGAAGTCTTTGCCTGCAGTGACTATTTAATGACTAGTTTAACCCTTTACTACATGTAGTGGTTTAATAAACAGCAAGTTTGTTGATATTAATGTGTTATATATAAATAGGTATTGTGATTAAACAATACAAAAATGATCGTCATTAATTATAGTTTATTCTTTTCAGCCCAATTTTAAATTGTTAGAGAATCTTAGTTCAGGTATAGAATTGATTTTTGATATTACAGTAGTGTAATTGCATAATCCAAGCTGTAAGCAATTTTTAAACACAATTTAATATATCAAATAAAAATTGCATTTTTATTATGAAAACAAAAATTATGATGACGGGAAAGGATATAATGAATTCTTGCAGAAATAATCTTAAATAAAACTTAAAAGAGGAGTGGTTTCCTTATTAATAAATCGTTTGAAATAAATGATTAAATTCGGACTAAATTTCATTCCACACAATCATAATAATTAGTCTCAACAAAACAAAATACATTCAATTTTTATAGACACAGTAATTATTACAACTGAAGGATAGGAAGTGAGAGCTAAAAAGGATGTAAATATTTACAATTATGGGCATAAGAAGATTAAAGTAAAATAAAACGTTTTAAAATGTGATAAGTGAAAACTTTCAGCACTACAATTAAAATTCATTTAGGATATATTATAGACTTCATTTTATTATGATTCTATATATTTATTTAAAAAAATATGCTACTGGGGGAGGGGTCAAATCAAATTAAAGGACAGTTGAAGAGTTGGAGTGTTGAATGGATTGAAGCCTATATATTAAAGTATGAAGATTGGCTATCTTAATATATATCTGAGCACTTATTGCATATATGTGTGGAGATGATAATCTGGACCAACTGATGATTTGCTGGTTTAGAAAGAAATACGTATATTGGTGATTATTTATCTTTTCGACATATATGTGTTCAAGTGTATCAGTGTTATGAGATAGAGTGAAGAGTGGTGGGTCGTATGAAAGTATGTGCTTATATACTCTATATATTATATAAAATTGATACCGGTATATAATATAATAAGCCTATGTTTCAGTTATTTAACTTGATTATTTTTACAGATATAGGATTGCCAAACAAGCTCAAGTTGTTGTTTTTTTTTCCAGACAGATTATTTATAAGCAACTATTGTACATGCATTTCTAGTTGATAAATGAATAACTATTTCTAGTAGGAAAGTACAGTTCCCAGGATAATAAGAGCATGCCAAATGTGTATTAATATAATGCCTATAAAACACATACCCACAATTGTAATACAAAGCAACCTTCTCCATCAATCGTATCAAACAATTAAAGGTACTAACCTCATTTATCTTGAATGACATCATTATGTTAATGCATTTTTTGTAAATTTTGATTAGTTTTGCTTGATATATCTATATCCAGTATTATGTTAATGGATTTTTTTTAATTTTGATTAGTTTTGCATGATATATCTATATCCAGTGTCTTTATCATGTTGTACTAACACTTGTATGTGAAAAATATATGAGACACCAAAACTGAAAAAGAAAACTTGTATATAGATAAGAAAATGTTTCCTTTTTTAAATATATATATATATTAATAATTTTTTAAATTATAACCAGAGGAATAATGCAAATGAGTAATAAAGCAACATATCAAAAAATTATTTAAAATTGTTTAATATATGAATTTTTTTTCTACAGTATAGGCTTTTTCATAACTGCACTCCAATATGTAATAAATAGGGCGTTTGAACTCAGACTTTCATACAACCCTCAACTATCCATGCTATCTCATACTACTGACCCACTTGATCACACATGTGTTGCAAAGATAAATGATTACCAATACATGTAATTTGTACTAAACCAGTACTTATCAGTTGGTCCAGATTATCATCATACATACATACAATTAATGCTCATCTTACATTAAGATAGCCAATCTTCATACTCTAATGAACAGTTGAGGGTCATGTGAAAGTCTGAGTTAAAATTGTTTAATAACTCTAAATTATCATTTGGTATAAAGAGAGAGAGAGAGAGAGAGAGAGTACTTGATAACAATAATAAACCATATTTTTTTTCTTCTTTCCACTATTCTTTGAACATTTTTGCAAACGCAAATATAAAAGTTATTATGATCATCTCTATTTCTAAAAATGTTATGAGAAAAAAATTGAAATACATATTTAAAAAAAGCTTGTGAACTATAACCAAACTGGAAGATCTGTGCTCATGTGCAATATGCATGCTTTGTATCAGAATGACTGCACTTATAATAAGATTGGGAGGGGTTTAATTTTAAAAAAAAAAAATCACACAAAGAATGCAATAATTGTAAATTTACTGCAATACTGATAAATAATGTGAAAGGATAAAACCTTCAACAGAAGTGCCTTAAAATGCTTATGTGACAGCCAATCAGATGTAATAATGACTGCACATGGAGCTCTCAATTCAAGAACATAAGCCAGATCACGAGAAAAAGATTAATCTACATTAAGCAAAAATTTTTTTTACTCTTAAATTTAATGAATAATATATGTAAGATATATTTTTAAAAAATTAACAGACAATTTTATAAATAATGTGCATTAATTTATTGATAAATTTATTACCATGATTGCAACATAAAATCCCTAAAACATAAAAATGTTATCACTTAGATACAACTTTTCACAAATTGAATATATATATACTGTATAGTGATTCATGTAATGTATAAAACATGTCTCTCTTCATAAATTAAGACAAATGGTTGGAAAATCTTATTGCAGTCCCTCTACAAGTAATAGATCTCTGCAAATGAAATCATTTGCACCAACTTTATCTAATGATAAGCTCTTAGTTAATAAGAAAGACCAAAGTATCAAATCTAGAAAATAATTATTACAGTATTCTATAGAGGTTCATTGTAAATATAAGACAAATGAACATTACAGGAAAAATAATTATTTTAATTAAGTTTTTACAAAACTTGAATAATTGATTAATATCATGTGCAAATAAAATACTCTTTTTATAATACTGTATTAGTTTATTGACAAATGTATTGTTTTTCTTATATATAAATACAACAGTTATTAAACATTACTGTGCACTAGTCTTATGGCAACCTTGTTTTCTGAAAGTTGAAAATATTTTAAACAGGATGTTGATTTAACAAAAAAATTATGATGTGATAAACTTAATGGCTTTTGTCTAGATAAGCTTTAGGTTTCTTATCCTAACCTTAATCAAAATCTTGATATATATTCAGATTTTAGTCATATGTTTAGAATTTCCTACATAAAACAGATTTTTAAGAATTCATATTTGACATTATAATAAAATTAAAAAAACCTTAAAAACAATTTATCAGCCAAAGTAAGATTAGCCATCATTATAACGACATGATTAGGAAAATCATACATTCTATCAAAGTTATCAATGTGTCTATCATTCTTGTAATTATAATTTAATTATAAATGAAACTACAAATTAATCACATGTTTAAAAATAAAAATAAAAAAATTACTATTTGACTTAAAAAGTAGTATCTTATTTTATTTTCTTATGAAATTCTAAAATAAGAATAACTTACTGATTTTTAAAGTATTTAGATGATTTTAAAACGAGACTTAAAATCAGAGCAATGCCACCAAACAGTAATGGTTCAGAAAATTACAATGCATGAGCAAATGTAAAAAGTTTGAATAATGTGCAATTAATATATATATATATTATATAATTAATTCTTGGAATCATTTGGGAACTATTTTAAAAAAAATTAAAAGACCTGCAAAAGTGTTACTACATGTTCTCAATGATATAAAAAGATGTAAAAAAATTAATTAAAGAATAAATTAAAAAAAAAAAAACAAGTTAAAGACTGCATCATGATGATTGCAAAGATATAAAAAGATGTAAAAAAAAAAGTTAATTAAAAAAAAGCCAATAAGTTAAACACTACATTTTTTATCCATTCAAATTCAAAATAATAATAAACAAAGAGTGCAAATCAAACTTGAAATGGTGATGGTCAATCTATTAGATTTAAATTAAGTTATTAATTTTTATTTATTTGTATAAAGAATTATATATATATAGATTGCACTTTGGCTATTTTATTACATTCATTAATACAATTTGGTCTCTATAAAATTTCTATGGCCTTTCTAAATATCCTTTGATAATAATTGTTGCATCAGAATATGATTTTGATTTTGAAAATATCTATGTGACGACCAATGTCTAAAACATGGAGAACAAATGCAGAAAGTGATTTTTTGCTACTTTAATATGCTCATTACTTTTAATACTGATACAATAATTACTAAGTCCTATATATGTCATATGGCATATCCCACATGAAACTCTTGCTGAAACAATAATTATATTTTTTAATATTCTACAAAGATGTTTCATCTTGTTTGTGAAATTTTCACGTCCACATATTTATTTACTACTTTTATATTTTTTATACCTTTTTAAAAAAAAATAAGTATATGTATGTAATTAAAAAAGATAAAACAGCTTTTAAATAGTTTAAAGAACAGAGATGCCCAACAACCCTCTAAGAGAGAATAATAAAGAAAAAATCACGAGTTATCAGATTTGTCAAATACCAAGTGTTATGTTTTTTTATCAATGACTTAATCTTTAATTAAGAATAGCACTCATTCAGTAATAAATTTTGAATGGCAAACTAACTACTTACTTGAAAAAAAAAAGTTAAGCCTGTTCAGAGTCTTAAAAAAATTATAAATCTTATTTTTTTTTTTCTAGTGTTATAGCATTGGCCGGGACGCGAACCCGCAAACCGGGCAACTGCTTGTAAGGCAATCGCGCTGACCTCTCGACCACCAATGCAAGACAAATCTTATTATTATAAAACGCTGAAAATCTTGAAATTGTTAGATCGGAAGTCAAACTCCGATACGCTATTACTTTAAATATTATAAATCTCCGCCACACATACATCAGTAAAAGTTTTAAAAACTTGCGAACTCCAATAATGCGCTATTACTTTATATATTATAAATCTCCGCGCACTCACACGTCAATAATAGTTTTAAAAACTTGATTCACTTAACTTTTTTAAACTCTTACTGACGTGTGAGTGCATAGCATATTATCGGAGTTCGACTTCCAATCTAACAATTTCAAAATCTTATTTGACTAGATTCAATTCTCAGGTAGTGAGCATGACAGACAAATGGCGCTGTATTTATATTTGAATTAAAAACATACTTCATGATGTAACAAACAAAAATAAAAGATATGCTTTTGTTTAATAGAATAAATCATCCAGATGTGAAAAAATATTAAAACCTGACTATAGAAATTTATTAAAAAATAATTTAGTTTATTAATATAAAAAATATTTTCTAACTAAATATCAACATTCTTTATGTTAAATGAATGAACTAATCTAATTTCTTTTTCATTACTGATTAGTTTATATTCCTTCAAATGCTTAAAAAGCGTTTGAATTAGATTACTTTATATTTTATTTTTTTCATTCCAAAGTAAAAAAAAAAAATTTCAAGTGAAACTAAAGACCTTATCCTTCCCATGCTTAAGTCCTAGGTTTAAATCCAGATTGAATAGAACTTAAATTTTTCTTTCATATAACCAGTCATAAATAACCAATCCAACTAATTAATCAATATTGGTCAGCAAATGACCCTCAATTGACAACTTAATGATAATATCCCATTATTCACTGTTCCTCTATGACAGATTGACTGCTGGAGAAGTCTTAGTCCTGAAGTCGGTTATTTAAATGATGTTTATCTTTTACCTATTGCTAAATAAAATCAAAATGCTGAATTAATTAGATTTTATATATATTTAATAAATAAATTTATTAGATTAAAACATTAAATATATAGCATTTGTGTCATTAAGTTACAAATGTTCATTACAATTTTTATGATAGATTCTGAAGATGGTTATTGCATTTAAAAAAAAATTAGATGGTTATAAAATCTGAATGGCGGTGCAGACACCTTAAGATAGCAGACACCTTAAGATGGTTATTGCATTAGAAATAAATACAATGATTAGAAAAACCAATTAGTTAAAAAAGACTGAAGATGTAATGATTATAGACTTACAATTTTGTGAAGAGAATATATTTCATTAACTTTATCATTACCATATTCTATATAATCACTGAGCAATAAATTATGAACACTAATGATATTTTGTTTTAAGCCAATAAACATCACATGATTACCATTTCTTATGCTTCCTTATAACTGTTATTAAAACAGGCAAAACTCTTTATATGTATTGGCACTCAGTGCAAGACAGAGTAAATGTTTTCATTTTAAGACTCATAGTTTTGTAGTTAAGTAGAGATAAAAGGTGGATGCTGGAGGGTTGCATTAGATCCTAAGATCTAGGTGCAGTGCTCTCAGATCCAAGGCTTCTCACTGACGAAGGCCACAAGCCAGAAACTAGTCTGGAATATTGTATAGTAGGTACTAGATGGGGATTTTATGCACTAGCCTTCTGGCATCCATTGATTACTCTGACTTGCACTTAATGGCACTATATATAGAGAGTTTTGCCTGTTTTAATGATATTTTGTTTTATTACAAGTAATATGAAAGTATAGAAATTTGCAAACTGATACCTGTATAACCAATTATTTATTACAATGTTAAAATTATAATGATGTAGCATTCTATTTATAGTCCTTTTATATCAAAAGTGAATTACACCTGGGTCTCGTTTTACGTGATAGATAGGTTCCTCAGAAAACGCACAAACGAAATCGCGCAAAAATAAACGTAACTTACATTGAAAAAGGGGGGTGTGCGGTCTGTGATTTTTCAAAATTCACGTAAAAGCAAAGCACCAACGTAAAATTACTTTAAAATTCGTGCAAAAAAAAAAATATGACTAATAAAAAATTTCAAATTTGAAAAAAATTGATACAAGACAAACTTTTTTTAACTATAATATTTAATTTTATTCAAAATAATATATTTTTATGCATAATTTACAGTACAGTAATTTACATTTTTTATACACGTTTTAATTATTATAGATATTTGCCGAAAAACACATTCGTTTGCAAACAACTAGCGCCAACTTCACACTCATGTTGTATCAATGGGTTTCCGGTGACAATGTAATTAGTGATTAATATTTGAGACGATGATTTTATTAATTGTTTATGAAACTAACAACTAAAAATTAAATTCTTATTTTTGTCTTTAATTTTCAATTCCGTTTAAAAATCAAATTTCACATCACATTAATTTCAAGTCGTCGTTAAGTAATTTTTAAATTGTTAATTATAATTAAAAATCAGATTTTAATTGTCAAATTTAATTGTGCCCACTGCTATTACTGACCTTTTAAAAATAAACTTGTGGACACTAAATGATTAATAATTGATTACGTTCTTTTTTAAAAAGCAAAAACAGAATGTGATTTAAAATGCAAAATTAACATGCACAATGTTTGAACAAATTTACATTATAATCTTGTAAAATTTAATGTGTGTATACATAAAATGTGGAAATCATGATTTTAATTTCATTATTGCATAAAATCTTACTATTATAAAGCACTGAAAATATTGAAATTACTAAGATGAAAGTCGAATTCCAATAATGTGATATTACTTTCAATATAACGTAAGTGCGCAAAATTTATTATTTAAAGTAATAGCGCATTATTGGAGTTCAACTTCCGGTGAAACACGAATCACGTAACTTCAAAATTGTGTTAAATAAGTCCGCGTAAAAAGAGACCCTGGTGTACTGCATTCGAAGTAATTCGCTCTATTTATTCTAGAATCATCTATTGTAAGTGTAAATATGATAATACAATATAACTCCCAAGTTAGATTCTAGATATTGATCTTAATGAGTGAAGAATGTTGGAATTGCATCATGTGATCATCTATGTTACATTCATGTAGTCCAATCTAATCACTGCAATTTAGACAATCTAAAGTTTCGGAAGCAATAATAATTTGTATGTTATATATATATATTTAATACTAGGCCAATGACTAAAATAATCTTTTATTTATAAATCAAGTTACATAATACACATTCCTATCACAGTTGTCTCAAACATCATTTGGTAACAAATGGATTAAAACTTTATCCCTCCCAATTAGGTATAAATTGTTTTTTACATATTTTATTGTCATTTCAGTTATTAAAAACTTTTTACTGAATACTATGCAAAAGGAGTTCAGAGTTAATGTTCTGGCATTAAAAATATGATTTCTCTTGAGTTAAATTCTGGAAGGCCTTCCAGTGAAGCTTCTAAAAAATCTGAAAGATTGTTTCCATATAGATATCTTGTAATAATAAATCTGTAACTGGAATTGTTAATAAAATTTATAAATATAAAATTAATAATATATTGTTGTTTTGTTTTCTTTTTAATTATTCTTATTATATATTCTCCAAGATTTTATTTATTTACTAACAGATGAATACTAGTTAGCATGTTGGAATTGCAATGTAGTTTTTATTACCTCTGAAAATCTTTTAAGATTCCAATAAACAATTTAAAATGATGTATAATAATAATAATATATCTATTGATTTTAAATGTTTTGGGATTTCTCTACAAAATTTAAGCTGAATCTAAAAAAAAAAAAAAGACTAAACTTTTTTTCAAATAGAAATTTTATAAATCATGATAACCTTCAGTGAAGTGGAAATGCAGAAAATTGGATGAATTAAATGAATAGGAAAGGGCTAGACTTAATTTAAAAAAAAACCATAATCAAATATTAATTTTATAAATTTTATTTCTTATATCCCGATTCATTAGTTAAAAATAGTTTAAGTTTCAATAATGATACTGTTCAATAAACCTGAGATATGGATATAGTCTAAAGTGACATATAAATTGCAAAATGAAACAGAGCAAGTTGTTTCCTTTAATTATTGATAATGATATTTTTATTAAAGTATGCAATTGGTCCAAAATACCAACTTTAGTAATAATTTAATAATTTAATTATTTTATCAGTGAATAATTATGATTAAATATTATAAAAAGTATAATTTTCAAATTATTAATGTTCATCAAAATATTTCACTAGTTGTAAAAATAAATTTTATTTCAATAGTTAGATAACCCTATATGGCTTGTTACAGAGCTTGTCCATAAATCTTGGCCAACCTCTGAAACTTCTGATGCCCAAATTATGAATTTCGGAGCAATAATTTTTTTTTATTATTTTACTTTCCATACCAAAGAATTTGTCAACAACATATAAATCCATTTCAACAAATAACTTACAATATTGGCGATATTTTCTATTCATACTTTAACTGGTCCCTGAAATGGGGGGGGGGGGAGTAAATAATAAATTACTGAATAATGAAAATTGAAATTTCATAAATAATTTTAAAATAATAATTTTTAAAATATTTTTTATGAATTGCATTTAATTATTTTTTTAAAAAAATCTATTTCTGAAAAATATTGCTAAAATAAAGATTAAAATACCATTTATATTATATTTGAATAATTGGCCTGCTACCAAGTTAAACCTCCTCCTTCTCTTTAAGATTTTTAGTGATATATTTATGATGCAATCTTTGATAAAAACAAAAGATAATAACATTTTACTGATTTAATAAAGTATAAAATACAAGACTATTAATTAATTCAAGATGCTTAGCACCTGGGATTTTTTTTTTTCCATTTGGATATTTTTCAAATTTCAAGAATCTAGATTTTTTTTACCATCTTATTACAAAAACAAACTCTAATAAAATAGAAAAATAATTATCTATCAGCTCATAGCAATTAAGCTTATTTATTAATTTATAAGTGTTAATTGAATATTTTTTCTTCATTTTTTGTTTATAAATGTGTGTATAAATTAATGTATCTATTATAAAAAGTTAAAGACTGCCTTTGAAATGTAGTCTCAATAATAAAAGTTTTTAAATATTAGATATTTGGTTTAACAGTCCTCTATCTTTTATATAAATTCACTAAGTTATTTAATGAACATTTTTAATATTGAAAATATCAGTAAAGAAAAGATAATTTTATTTCCACTACACACTCCCATTAATTTAGACTGAGATATTATTTCTTTTTTATTGTTTTTAGTCAATCGAAAAATAGGTTGCAATGTCATTCTATGATAAAACGAAGTTAAATATTTTTCATCTCAGTTGTCATTTATGACTAAAAAAAAAGTTCATTTTTTAAAATAAATTATTTAACCAACTATTAAAACAACTTTGTGAAATTAAAAAAAAAAATTAAAAAGAATATTATTCAATAGTCATTAAAAATTAAAAATTTTAAATGTTATATAGTTTCTGTTATCACTTTAACATTGTTAGGAAAGGCTATTATATTCTCAAATCAAACTAAGTACTTTGTGTGTGTGTGTGTTTTGTGCATTGTGAATTATCTATATTTATTAAATGTTTTATGTACAATGCTCTATATTTTATTACAATCCTGAAAATTTACGAATAATAAAAGCACTATCAATGGAGTCCTTCAATATTTTCTTTGCAAATCTAAGCCAGCTACAGGCTTAAACTCAACGTTACAATCCAACCAACTGCTACAGTATTCTAATACTACATGGTTTCACCTAGCTTTGCACATTCTTGAATTTATACTCATGTATCATAAGAGCAGACAGGAGTTAGAATTGACAACATTGTTAAAAATACTCAAAAAATAAAACTTCCACATTATTCTTCATTAGTTTTGATTTTCATTTTAGGTATTATATATAAATCACTATAATGAATAACTTTCTCATGCCTCCAACATGTGCAAGTTATATGCATTTTAAAAATAAGGCTCATAATAAGTTTAAATCTTATCAATAATTTCTGGTTTATTTAAAGAATAAGCTCTAAGGCATAAGTGGACCACCTATACATTTAAAACATTTGTGATGGAAGTATATCAATTTTCTAGCACATGTGTGAAAAGTAGTTTTTTTTTTTTGCATAATATTATATAAATATATATTCATACACATTTGACAGATTAAATTCCTTCTGTTTCATCAAATAAATACAGGGATTGTCTCATAAATAAGCACTTGGGATTATGAGCAAAATATAAGAAACTACAACAAACTTCCTGCTCTATAGTAAAAATATGGATTATTTTTTATTTTTATAAAATCAAAATTATAGTTATATACATGAGAACACAATTTATATTAAAATAAGTCAGAGTTTGTAACTGTTTTTGAGTCATTCACATAAGAGAACTAGCTGAAAATATTTTAGAATATCTAATAAATAGCTGATAATTAAAGTATTAAACCGCCCTACTCCTCCAGTTTACATTATTTCTGTTATTTTATTCAAATCATATTTTTAACTAACATTTTAGATGATATAATTTTTGATAATTATTTATAATTTGAGAATTATTGGAATTGCCTTTTTTTTCTATACAATTACAATTTTAAATTTTTTTTATATGATTTGTTTTTATTCATTTATAGAGAAAACACAATTCATATTCTGCTTATACAAATATATAAAAACTGCAAAAAAAAAAAAAAAATTCAGTTGTAACCTAATATGATTAAAATTTAAATCATGGTTAAAAAGAAACATCTTAAATAATTCACTCCTTGGCAAAGGCTTCACCAAATCCAGCTACAAAGAGAGAGTAAAAAGGTAATACTAATTAAGTTAGTGAAATACTATATTGTGAGGATTTATTTCGTCTTTAGTTTACTTTTTAGTTAATAATAGTTTTAACAAGACTGTAAACCTTAGCAATGAGCGTCTGAAAAAATCGTCACTAGGGACCTCTGTAAGTCTTTAAAACACATGCTTACGCTATGAAGAAAAGAGAGATCCCATAATAACTAAATGTCCTATTTTGAATGAATAAATTTGATGAATTGGCTATGTTTATGCTACTTTTAAAAATCCTAAGCTTGTCTCAAAATACTATTATTTTTTTAAAAAAATATTATTTCATCCAAATTCAAACACCATCTTGTATGCATGGCAATTGATTCTGGTAATACCAGACCATGAAAACCTTACATTGAATCATGACCAATAAATTAAGAACCATTGAATTAAAGAAGAAAAAAAAACACATTTGTTTATAATACTTTTTGATATTAACAAATTTGTTTCCATATTGACATTTCCTGTATTAGATGGCAACATAAAGGTAGGAGAGAAATGCATGTGTTTCTATGCATCTTTAATACAGACTTCAAGGAGTGTTACTTTCTTAGGATGTTTGATAAGTAGTTCAAATTCATACTGATTCTTCAGATGAATGATAAAAATTATCTCATAAATAATAAATTAGAATTATAAGCAAATCTTATGAAACCATAACAAAAATTTTATAATGTATAGTATAATATAAATTATTGTTGTTGTTTTTTACTTTTAATACCTTCCTAGAAAAAACTTTAAAGCATTACATTTTCCATTTAATGGGAATCAGTATTATTGATTTCAGTAAACTAATACTTGCTTATGTCTAAGACTATATGATCAGCTCCATAGCCTTGCTTGCTTTTTAGCTAGTTACATATATTTTAAAAAAACTTTTTTTTTTTGAATAAGCATGATTATTAGCTAAGGAAATGCTGTAGAGATTTTTTTTTTCCTTCCTTCAAAAAGATTAACTATGTCTATTATCAAATGAATACTTTAAATTTTTAAAGAAAGGCTACCCACTGCCATCTAGAGAATGTCAAGAATTATTTCAAAACTGAACAATGATGAAGCATTCTTTTTTATGATTATGATTAAATACTTCTATTTTAAACTTTCATGAAAAGAAAAAAACACTAATAATGAAACATATTCAATCAAAAGATAAATATATATTGCATTACTTAAAATTAAAAATCAATATTTTTGTGATATTATAATGTGAGGAAATGAATCAGAGTTTTATACACACTTTATGCATATACATATACATAACGATTCATTATATAGAACAAAGAGAATTTTTCAATTTTCAAATATATAAGCCAGTTTCATAATAGATGATTATGCAAATTTTTTTTTTTTTTTTTGGAAGAAAAAAGGAGGGGGGGATGGCTACAAATATGATTTTAATTACTGAGATTTCTTTTAAAAAAACCATGCATTATCTATTTTAAAAAAAATAATAATTGTATGACTAATTGCCCAAAGAGACAAATGTGTATATAAATCGCTGATGGGGTTAAAAATTGATTATCTGCTTCATTGCTAAGAAAGTGATGTTCAAGCATAAAAGAGCAAGTATAGCACAATATGCATTATATTGCCTGGAATTAGGTCAATTATCTTTTATTTTACTTTCCTCAAGTCATAAATCCATTCAGGAATCTCTAGGCTGATAATCAGCCAATCTTACCACAAACCTGAGAGGATAAGTCCACATCATGTTTAACTGTAATGTGTAGATATTTAAAATGCTTAATGCAAAAGAGAATGTAATAGTAAAACGAAAAGTACTTAAACTAATTCAAGGCTAGAGCCACAAGCATAAAATACTTTGTTCAACAGTGAATATATCACATCATGATAGTTTTTAGTTTATTATCAGTGCATAAAAACTCATAAGTTGAATATACATATCCTCTGATCTTCATTTTCCAAATATTAATAAATAAATGTCTATGTATTAACTTATAATAGACCTTTAGCTGCAGTGGCTACAGACTGGCGATATAAAAATATATCAACGTTTCAATCTAACTTGACTGCTATCCTAAATCATGAATAATAAAATGTTAACACAATGCTGATAAGCTGATGGCAATCTGCTAACAATAAAGATGATTTCTTTCAGAATATTAATGGAATACAATATTTGAAAACTAAATAAAAAAACACATAGACAAGCATTGTTAAAAGAGAAAAATGATCTACAGACTTTCGATAATAACAACATTGAACAATTCTATGAGAATTTATTGACTGATTAGAAATAACAACTTATCAATTAAAAATTACCATATTAAGTCATCAAAAATTAAGTGTACATCATCCAAAACAATATTTTATCTTAGAATCATTTACAAATATTTCATTTGAAAAAAAAAAAAAATAGAAACTATAAAAGATTTTAAATATATATATATATATATTTTAAGTACTCTATTAATGATATTATTCAAATATATAAGATATGTGTATATATATCAATTTTTCGTAATTTTTAAATGAATTGCTATCTGAAAATTCCACTCATACCTGATTCTCTTGCTCATTCTCTGGTCATTTAGTGAGTTTAATTCAGAGAAAAAGATACTACTAAAATAAAATAGAAAAAAAGACCATTTTACAAGTCAAGATATGTTTAGATGACTATATTTATAGTCTTAGTTTTAGTGATACTTTACCTGAATGACAGCCAAATTAAAAAAAAAAACAAAAAACAGAAACTTCCAATTAAAGCTGTAAATTTGAGTCATGCAATTTCTTTACCAAGCTTATGGAAAGTTAGAAATATTACTATTTATATATGAATGTAAGAGGAAAATATTACCATACCAAATGCACAAATACATACATATATGTATTTTTATATGCCATATATTTTGGCAAATTTATGTAAAACTACACAATATAGTTGTAGTTGTTTTGTTAAAAATATTTAAAACAGAAAATAAAATCCTACATATCTAAAACTTTTAGCAGTCAGGCAAAGAATGCATTCAAAGAGAATTATAATAATTTTTGCAAAGAATAGAAACAAGCCTAGAAAAACACAAGTTGTCTTTCAGGGAATTAAGGAGATCAAAAAGAAAATTTTAGCTATAAACAAGTATCATTGGATCAATTATAATTAGGATAACAAAGACAAACAAATATTAAAAAAATATATGGAAGAATTCCATTTAGGATAGTTAATGATAAAATACTCTATTTAGAATTTTCAATAATGGAAGATAAGATGAGATGAATCTTGAACTAAATAAGAATTAGTACAAATTCTAATGAACTTTTTCTTATTAATTTGGAAGATTATTCAATGTCTTACACATTAGAATAAATTATATTATTATTTTTAAAAAAACAAAAATATAATAGATTACACAACTATTAAATAATCCTTCTTTCAAATTGGTTTCAGGAAAAATCAAGGATCTAAAGACATTAATGCAAACATCTATATCCCAGACTATTTTCACCAGTAAGAAGCTTTGAATCTAGGAGTAGTGCACCTTAATTATTTAAAAGTTAATGTATATTTCCACCCACAGCCATCTTTTATTCCTTTAATTTATTATCAAGTTAGCAGCCCACATTGGAAAAATATAAAACTATTTCCTAAGCCAACTTGCTCATATAATTATATAGATCTGAAACCAGTATAGTATTTTTATATTATAGTATACTACATATACATCTATTCTTTAATCAGAATTAGTGTGAACCAATAATATATCACATGACTACAGTTTATATAATGCTGTTCATTAGCAAATTCTCTTTTTCACTCCATTTATGCCACCTGAGTAAACAAAAAAATTCAATTCATTATTCCCAGATTCAAAACTTCTTACTAATGATAAACCAAAAATCAAAAACTACTCTCTGAGAATATGATTAGAAAAACACTGAATGGATAGGCCATTTAACATCTATCTATTCCTCAAGCTATGTGGCAAATAACTGGGATGAAAGAAAGAAAATTTGCTATTAAATAACATTGTGTAGGCTAGGATTATGTAATGTTTTGTTGGTTTCATACTAATTCTGGCCTAAATTTTAATTACAATTAGTTCCTTATAATCATATTTGTATATAAAAAAATAAATATGATAAATCTACTTATACAATTCAAAGTATACTGATGATTTACAATTTAAAAAAAATACATAACCATCTAAATTATTAAAAAAAAAATTTTTTTTTTAATTCGATAAACATTATTTCTGCACAACTTCAAACCAACTAATTCCCTTAAAAAATGCATTTCTGGCATGTTCATAAATAAATAATATTAAAAACAGTTTTTAATTGTTATTAGTTTAAAGTAAGCCTTGTCTAGTTATAGATAATATTACTAAGTTTATAACTGAAAATGTTGTGGTATTGTAATAATTTTTTTGTTGTTGTTGTTGTTGTCATTGGTAATCAATCCTTTTAATCATTCAACTAAATATTTTATATAATTGTATTATCATAAATTTTCTTTTGCTTTATTATTATTATTTTTTATTTCACATTTATTACTCAAACTATACATGTTAAAACATCAGAAACTCTTGCTGTTTAATTAAAAGTTTTTTATTTTTCTTTTTTTAAAAAAAGGCGAATTATAAATAAAATAGATAATTAAACCAATAAACATCACATTATCACCACTTCTTGTGCTTGCTTATAACTGTTTTACAACAGGCAAAACTCACTATACATTGTCACACCCAGCAAGCTAGAGTGGATGCCTGAAGGCTTGTGCATAAAATCCCCATCTAATGCCTACTCATCCAAGCCAGAAACTAGTCTGGGGATATTGGATGAGTAGGCACTAGATGGGGATTTTATGCACAAGTCTTCTGGCATCCATTGATTACTCTGACTTGCAGTGTGTGGCAATACGTATAGTGAGTTTTGCCTGTTGTAAAATAGATACTTGTGAGTTTTTCTGTAAATCAAGATGGCAGCCCGTATTTTTGATAAATATAAAGTTTCAAGGGCCCCAAAAAATGTATTAAAAAAAAAAACTCCTACTAGGAAACATCTTATTTCACATTTACATTTTATTTTTCATTACTGCTATTTTAAATAAAGAAATCATTGTGAAAAATTAATTATAATATTTACAGTTTTTTTTTATTAACTTATTAACAGAAAAATGAAAAACATATATAAATACAAGATTTACACTTTATTCATGTCAGCGGCATGCAATGCACACTTTTAGGGAGGCAGGATCCACCTTTGGAAATAGTCCACTGAATTACATTCTGTGATAGGAAGATCATAAATTTTTATCATTATGAGAAATAATTGAAAAAACTGCTGACAAAAAAAAACAAAAAAAAAACAGCTGAATTGAAATAAAGTACGACAATGTTAAGAACATCTCATCCCTTCCACATTATTACAAAAATAAAATTAAAAATTAAAATAAAGCTTGTTAATGAAATTTATCAGAATGCAAGCCTTTTTTTTTTTCAATTTAACAATCGATTTATTAATTTTATTTTAATTTAACAACAAATACATTTTCGATAGATTATACGTCTTCGAAACAGAATATTAATCAAAAATATGGGTGCCATCTTGATTTACAGGAAATTAACAATAACCTTAAAATATATATATATCACTTTTATTTCAGAATTATTGTGATTTTTGCCTATTTATGATCAGAGATTTGCATGATAGTTAATATTTACTTGATAGAAAAGTAATAAAATAGAATATATATTTTAAAAAAAGTCAAATTCATGTACAAATTATACCCATATAAAATTACATATATATCTCAAATATCTGGATGAGATTAAAGTTGGATTTATAGAATGATTTGTAATTTCTCAGAAAAACAATTAACCCTATATAATTACCTTTTTTTAATTACTAAATATCTCAATATTCTCATTCACATCACAAGGAATTTGACACCCTTTTTTTGTAATTTTGTTCACTATTGATTGGATCCAATATATATATAATAAATAAATCCATGATAAACATGGGCCAAATTCCCATACAAATAATATTCCTAATGTATTATTGAGCAGCTACACAATGAAACTGCAATAACTACTTTTATATATATATATATATTAATATTGCAGTACTTAGTATATACACTTATTTAAAAGCAAATAAATATATGTTTTAAATACACAAACAAGTTAAAGTTTAATATGAAATTAAAAATATATAAATGTTACCTATATGTATACATAATCCTGCTTTTTTATAAATTTAGTCAGGAACTTCATTTTAACATTTGAAAATATTCATAGAAAATAAATAATTTATTCTAGCATAAATAAAGATAACTTATTTGTTGTATTCCCAATAACTGATTATGAAAACTTGGCAAAATTTTTAGAAATTTCATTTTTATAAATTAAAGACAATTTCTTTACATTTTTATTGATGCAAATGCCAAATTAAGTAACTCTTTAATATATATGACAAATTTAATGGGAGGGTTAATCAAAAGTTATTTTATATGGATAAATGTAGATTAAGTTTTTATTTTTTCCATCTTGAATGTTTACATTTTTTTAATATCAGCTTTGGTTTAATTTATCACTATCTATTTCATATTGCATTTTCAAATAACAAAAGATATCTATATTTTGTTTGCTTTGATAATTTCTAATTTCAATTTAAATTATGAATATAGCATTTGTCTTTTAAGTTTGAAAAAATATTAATCCTATATTGAAATTATAGAATATGCATTGTGATACTAATATACAGACACATGCTAATACTGAAAATTACATTTTTAAATCAGTAACTTTTTTTTATTTACTCATAATGAAAAATAATTTGCATGAATTTGCATTATGTATCTTACATTTTAGGATGTTGAAAAATAATTACATTGTTCTTTTATTACTCCACTGCGATAATAATGACATAGAAATTTAAAATTACTTCATACAATGTAATGTTTGAATTGTTAATTCAAATTATATGCAATGTTCTTAAAAATAAAAATGTAGTAAGATACTTTTTTATAATAAAATCAATGACTTAATTTACATTAAATATATTTATAGAATTTGTGCCTGTCCATTTTTACATCAAATGACATTACAAAGCATAATAATGAAAAAAAAATATTCTCATTAAATATCATACAAAAAACACTTTCTAAAAATACTTTTTGTGCTTTATTCAGAATTGAACCAGGATAATCTTTAGCCAACACGTGGATATAATATAAATTTCAAATAACTTCTCTTAATCTCTGATTTTTTATTTTATTTTAGAGTAACAAAAGAAAAGAAAAAATTACACAAATGATATGAAACGGTTTACAAGATAAATTTCAAATTACATTCAACAACAAATTGTATATCAAATGTTAATCTTTAGAGCATGTCATTCAATGTCGTGAAACTATATTATTTTAAAAAAATAAATATTTAAAACAAATATTTTAATACTAACATTTTAATATTTATAATTAGATATATAAATAATTTAAGCTTTAGTAATAGAAAAAAATTTTTATTGTAGTAGTAGCAGCTGTCATTTTATATTATTTTAAATTAGGTTTTGAATTTTAATAAAAATAATTGTTTGGAGTGAATCCATTGTAGTGAAATCTAATGAATTAATATGCTTTATACAGCATAATTGTAATAAGTATATAATAAACATGAAGTGATGTATAGATATTTTAATATATATATATATTTTAACTTGAATTCATCAGTAATATATACACAATCTAGTGCGTTATATAAAAGATTTTCACATAAATAACTAAAATATTTATATCAAATAAGATATATAAAACATATTTTTCAATAAATAGAGAACATGACAAAGCTTTATCAAAATCAATTAATTTATATCTTCACAATAGATTCATCATAAAATTACAGGAAGATGTTGGGTTTTTTTTTTACTTTTTACATTAACATTGATTTTTTGAAACAAATATCTAAAATATAATGTAGTTTGATATTATGAGGTCAGGAAGGACAAAATTCTATTTGTAAAACAAAAAATATTTCACAAATAACATAAAAATAAAAAGACAAACATTACAGTCCATTTTGGTTTTATTTAGAAATGCTAAAAGATTAATATTAATTGGATTAAATGAATTATTCTGTTTGCTTTTAAAGATATAATTATGAATATAGGAATTTCTTTGTTGATCCAAAGAAAAGTTTTATATAATGAAATATCGATAGTTACAGGAATTCATAACTTCTAAATATATATAAATCAATACTTAACATAAAATATTTATAACTTACATAAGTCAGTGCAACTCTGTTTTTCACACTTCTTGTGTTGTGTGGATATCTTTTTTGACATGTTGCAGTGCTTGTTTAAAAAAATCATTATATATTGCACAAGGATTAATGATAAATATGTAATAAAAAAAAATCTGTTAAATAAAAATATCATCTTACACAAAAATATTTAGAACAGACTGCATTTATGTTAGTACAGAAATAAGTTAAATTCATATCAAAAAGAAATGCAGTCTAATATACTTCAGAATTGCAATCATAATTAATTTTCACCTTGAATAAATGTATACACTATAAACATACTAAAATGTTTTTCTTTAAATTAGATGCATCTTGGAGTCACTTGACTTTTAAGATATCTTTAATCATATGTTTCAAGAATGCATGATGCCATGGAGTTATTAAGTACATCTACAAAAGATATTATACAAAGCAAAAGGAAAATGAAGCTGAAATTATTCTGTGTATATGTTTAATTAAAAACAAATACATTAATCTTTAATGAGATTTAAAGTTTATATCTGGACTAAAGATAATCTCTAATTTAATAAATAATTAGTAATCATCATTGATGCATTTATCTGGAGCAGATCATTTCAAAGTTGTGGGTGAAGTAAATTTGATACTTGTAAATCAAAATGTAACAATTTATTATTGATAAATATTGAATATATGATAAAGATATGAGAGAGATTGTAACCTAGGCTAACTTATGAGCACTAGTTCTGCACAAAATGTCTCTTGGGAGTCATTTGTCTTTTAATGCATCTTTATTCATAAGTTTCAAGAATGTGATAGAATTGGGGATTATTAAATACATCTATAATAATTTATTCCTGCATAAATTCTATATCTTGTATTGGTCAGAGGGTATTCATTTATTATTTAACACTCGCAAAGCGTTTGCACAATTGGCTTGAAAGGCTGATATGAATGTAATAATTTATTTTATTATTTTGATAATACAAAAGTTTTCAACGCACTGCTTTAATTATTAAATCTTATTATTGAAAATTAACAACGGTATTGAATGTACTCTCACCCTAAAATAATTTGTTACTTTAAAAAACTAACAAATCATTAACATAAGTAGTATTATTAAACAGGTCTTTTTTTATGGGGGAGGAAGTATTAAAGTTAGAATTAAAATGTTAAATGTTTTGAATGAGGTTTTACAGGAAGAAGAGGTTGAAATTATTAAAAAATAAAAGATAAACTAAAGATTTTTGAAAAATGTATTTGAAGGGGAATAAAAATGATAAATTGAAAATATAGGATTTGCAATGTTGAAAGGAATAAATAATTATAAGTATGGAAGGTTAGACCAAGAGACAAAACAGTTTGGAGAGATTTGTGGAATTGATGGGGTAATACTTTTTTTTGGGGGGAAATCATTAAAAATATATACCGTATATATAATTTGGTTTAATTATATCATACATTTTCTGAATGCCTGTTTTATTTTATAAACATTTCAATTTTGTTTTAATAAATAAATTGAAAAAAAAAGTTTAAGTTTAAAAAAATATTTTATTTCTTAAACTATTTGATTCAATTCCTTTAAATTACACTCATAGTAATATAAAAATGAAATTATAAAATAAAATGAAAATTAATATATATATATATATAGCAAAAATCCACTCTTTTACTAATATATAATGATAAATAATATTTTTCTACTGGATATAAGTAAAAGTAAAATGATAATCATTAAAATGGCATGATGGTGATTTGATGTGATGTACTATGGCTTCTTCTTTCTCGAGAGTCAGGAATCTCTCAACCACTATACCCAGAAAAACCTGATAGCCACCTTACTTATTTCCTTTCCATTCCCCACCTAAGTTTTTCCTATATTCTTCTCTATCCTGCACCATCCCATTTCCACAACATTATCTATGTCTACTCTATGGCCTTTATATTTAAGTCCCCCTTATCTTTTCCCAAACCCAGCATAAAAACCAAAAAACCACTTTCTGTATAATCACTTTATTTATATTTATTCTCCCACAATTTCATCATTTATACCCTTTTTGCTTGTCGGTATTTATTAACAGATGCCTACTATTGTATATGCCTTTTTTACATAACTTCCAGAATAAATCATCCACATTTCACCATTTATGTGTATATTCTGCTGTTGCTAATGATCCTGTTCAAACCTTAAACAGTAAACTACTTTCCTTGCTATTATCATAAATTAACTCACAGTCATTATTCTGTTTACTTCTATATATTTTTTAAACTCTTTTTATTCTCCAAACTAGTTCTCCATCTCTCCAACTCCCTATTTTTTATTAATGCATCCATTCTTCTATTCCATTCATTGCCACTATAACATTCAACAATTCTCCTAACACAATCATTCCACCTTTTGCCTAAATATATTGACATAGAAAGTCTTTATTCAAATATTCTGCTTGCTACATTACCTTTGTCATCCATTTTGTGCCTGCCCTTTATTCATAACTCAATTAAATACTGTTTTGGCTATTCTCTTATTATCCATAAATTGCAATCTATGGAACATTTTCACTTAACTTTTTGCATCTCTCATATAAAAAGTTGATTATCCCATTTCTCCTAGAATTGCCTTCTTTGTCAATTACACATCTGCATCTAATACACATTTTCCTATTTCTCATTTTACTTTTTCTAAGTAACCTAGCACCTCTTTACTAACACACAACGCACCATTACCTACCATAAGTTAATCCTGCTTCTGCCACGCCCATATAATTCTAATTACATCATATTTATTATATGAAAACATTGTTAATTTCTTTATCAGTCCCTTACCTTTCTTTGATTCATTTATCAATTTTTTCTTCCATTTACCCAAAAAATTTCCCTGCTTACTTAAGACTATTCGTAAATAATTACACCTAGTCACCTCATTTAACTTTATATCTCCCAATAAAAATTCTTTCTCTTCACTTTCCCTAGCATTTATCATCATTATGTGTGATTTTATTTTACTAAATTTAATCCCCATCACTTTACCCACCTGTGTATACACCTTCAGCATAACTTCCATATCTTCCCTAGTTCTTATGCATAAGAGCATATCATCAGCAAATAAAAGACCTGATAATAAATACACTCTCTTGCCATTTATTAATGGTATCTTACCCCTCCTGCTAGTCTTTCTATTGCTCTCTCCATTTCATCAAATATAACAAAACCAAAATAGGTGACACAGGGCATCCTTGCCTTAGTCCCACCTTACTTTTAACTCTAACTGATTCTATATTTCCTGATACATATAGCAATTATTTTCATACAATCTCTTAATAAGATCCACAAAAACACCATTCATTCCCAAACTTACCCATAATCTATTTCTATTTACTCTATCATATGACTTCTCTATATCTATAAAGACCATATATAACTGTGTATGTGTATTTCTACTCATATCTATAAGTTGTATTACAAATAATACTCATATTTATAAGTTGTATTACAAATAAACTGTGTGCTATATGCCTATCTGATCTAAAATCTCCTTGCATTTCTCCCACTATATTATTTTCTTCCTTCCATTTTGCCATCCTTCCAGCCACCATACATGCAAAAACTTTATATAACAGTGATGTTACCAGTATCAATCAATAATTGTTTAAGTTTCTATGATCTCTATCCTTTCCTTTAAATAGTAGCATTACTCTTATATCATTCCAGAAATTTGGAAATTCCCTCTTCTGCACAATCTTATTAAAACATGATAATAAATTTAATTTGTCCTATTTCCTAAATTCATCACCATATCTGCTGTTTATCCATCTAACCCTCTTGCCTTTCCATTTTTTTAATTTCTTCCCTCCCTCATTCAATTCATTTTAAAGAAACATAACAGTTCCTTTTCTATAAGCTTTTATGTTTGTTATCACTCTGTCATTCACATATCATCATCATCATCATCAACATCATCAACCATTATCAATCCACTGCAGGATGAAGGTCTCTCCAAGTTTAATCCATCTTCTCCGATTTTTAGCTTCTCTTTTCCACAACACCCCTGCACATTTTCTTATTTCATCCATCCATCTCACATGTGGTCTCTTTCTGGGACTTTTACAATCTCTTGGAATCCAGTTTAAAATTTCAATTGTCCATCTATTATCATTTCTTCTAGCAATATGTCCAGCCCAACTCCATTTCAATCTTTTAATTTTTTCAATAAGGTCAGTAACACCTGTTTGTTGTCTTACCCATACATTGTGTTTTCGATCTCTTCTTGTTACTCCCAACATACATCTCTCCATACTCCTTTGAATGGTCTGAAGTCTCTGTATTGCTCTTCTATTAAGTGTCCAAGTCTCAGATCCATAAGTAAGAACTGGTAAAACACATTTGTTAAATCTATTCTTTTCAAACACATAGACATATTTCCTTTTAGTATCAAGTTATTTCTACCAAAAGCACTCCAACCAAGTTTAATTCTATGATTAATTTCCTCCATTATGTTTCCATCTGTATTAATAATCTGACCCACTGTTAACTTCTTCTAATTCTTCATAATCAATCTTTATTTTCATATTTTGAGCAAATCGATTAAACATTACTTTAGTCTTTTTAACATTTATCTTTAGTCCTACTTTTCTACTTTCATCTGCTAACTCCTGCAATATTTCCTGCATCTCTGAAGCATTATTTGCAAAAACAACTACATCATCTGCAAAATCTAAATGACTTAAATACTCTCCATTTACTTTCATTCCTTTAGTTTCCCATTTTAATCCACAAAATACTTCTTGCAACACTGCTGTAAAAAGTTTTGGAGATATGGAGTCACCTTGCCTTACACCTTTCTCAATGTTGATTTTTCCAGTATCATTATGTAATCTAATTGTTGCTGTTGCATTTTTATAAATATTCTTTAAAATATGACAATATCCTGGATCTATACCTTGATGATACAATGCTTTAATCACTGAAGAAATGTGTATAGAATCGAATGCCTTTTCATAATCTACAAATCCAAAACATAATGACAACTCATATTCATTTGTCCTTTCTATGACTTCTCTCAATACCTGGATATGATCTATTGTACTAAAACCACTTTTAAATCCAGCTTGTTCTCTTGGTTGGTGGAAATCCAAAGTTCTCTGTAGACGAGTTGTAATTATCTTGGTAAAAATTTTATATAAAACTGATAAAAGGCGGATAGGTCTGTAATTTCTAATATCTTCTTTATCACCTTTTTTAAATATAACATCTTTTCTATATCCATTATATATTTATTTAAGATTGTCTCCAATTCTTCTCTAGAGCTACACTTTTTCCTCATCATCTAATAGTACTATTTCTTTCTCCCCTACATTCCTTTTTTAAATATATTTCCAAATTTTTTTACTCCTTTCTCTTCCACTTTTATTAATATCCTCCAATAATTTACTATTTAATTTCATTCTCTCTATATAATTATCTATTTAAGCCAACTTGTTTTTTTTTTTAAATTTTTTCCATTTTACAGTAACATCTTTTTCACTTCTTTTGTTTTTAATAACACACTTATATTTTCTGCATGCTTTTTTCTCTCTTTTATACTTTACTAATTCTCACATTTCTATTACTTTTATTCTTCTGAATATTCACACCTAAAACCTTATTTGTCACTTTTTTTTTACTTCCCCACATCACTCTTTATATTCATCCCCCAACAAACTCTTCCATGATTTCTTTTACTTTTATTTTATATTCTTCTAACTTATTGTTATCATTCATTCTCCAACCACATCTCACTATATTTCTACTTTTATTACTATTTTCCATCACATTAAAAAAATTGTGATCACTATTACATACTCTCTCTTCATTATCAAATATATTTAATTTTATTCATTCCCTCTTTTCTCTATATGTGATGTGATGTGATGCACTGTGACTTCTTATATGGAGCAGGAATCTCTCAGCAACTATGCCCAGAGAAACCTGTTAGCCACTTTGAACCCCTTTTCATTCCCCACCCCTAGTTTTCCCATATTTTTTCTATCCTGCTCCATCCCATTTCCACAACATAATCTTTGTCAACTCCATGGTCTTTAGATCTATAATCCCCTTATCTTTTCCCAAACCCAGCATAAAAACCAATAAGCCACTTTCTGTATAATCACTTTGTTCATATTTATTCTTCCACAACTTCATTATTTGTATCCTTTCTGCTTTCAGGCATTTACATTCAATTAACAGATGCCTAATATTTTTTATACCTTCCTTACACAGCTTGCAGACTAAATCACCCATATTTCTCCATTTACGTGTATATTCCATTAAACAGTAAACTACTTTACTTGCTATTATCATAAATTAACTTACACCCAATATTCTGTTTACTTCTATAAATATTTAAACTCTTTTTACTCTCCATACTAGCTCTCCATCTCTCCAATTCCCTATTCTTTATTAATGCATCTATTGTTCTATCCCATTCCTTACCACTAAAACACTCAACAATTCTCCTAACACAATCATCCCACCTTTTGTATAAGTATACTGACATAAATTCTTTATCTAAATCTTCTGCATAATGCATTACCTTCGCACCCATCTTGTTGCCTATCCTTTATTCATAACCCAATTAAATACTATTTTGCTATTCTTTTATTACCCATAAACTGTAATTTACCGAACACTTTCATTTTGCTTTTTGCATCTCTTATATAAAAACTTGATCATTCCCGTTTCTCCTTGAATTGCCTACTTTGCCATCCACACTTCTGCATCTAATGCATATCTTCCTACTACTCTCTGTACTTTTTCTAAGTAATCTAATACCCCTTTACTAATACATAACACTTCATTACCATATGTTAACCTGCTACTGCCACTCCCTTCCATACAATTCTAGCTACATCATATTTATTATATGAAAACACTGTTAATTTCTTTATCAATCCCTTTCTTTTCTTTGCTTCATTTATCAATTTTTTCTCCAATTCATCCAAGCAATTTCTCTGATTACTTAAAACGATTCCCAAATAGTTATATCTATTCACCACACTTAACTTTATATTCCCCAATAAAAATTATTTGTCTTCTCTTTCCCCAATATTAATCATCATTACTTTTGATTTTTCTTCACTAAATTTAATTCCCATCTTTTTATCCACCTTCGCACATGTCCTCAGCATGACTTCCATATTTTTCCTTCTTTCTGTGCACAAGAAGACATCATCTGCCAATAAAAGACATGATAATGTATATACTCCCTTGCCACTTATTAATGGAATCTCTACCCCACTTTCTAGTCTTTCTATTGCGCTCTCCATTTCTCTCAAATACAACAAAAACAAAATAGGTGACAGAGGACATCTTTGCCTTAGTCCCACCCCATTTTTAACTTTAACTGATTCTATATTCCCTAATTGATGAGTGTAATAATTATTTTCATATAATTTCTTAATAATATCCACTAAAGCTCCATCAATTTCCAAATTTACTAAACTTACCCATAATATATTTCTATTTACTCTATCATACATCCTCTCTATATCTATAAAAACCATATATAATTGTCTACCTGTATTCCTATTCATATCCATAAGTTGTGTAACTACAAATAAACTATCTCCTATACACCTATCTGATCAAAAACCTCCTTACATTTCTCCCACTATATAATTTTCTTCCATCCATTTTGCAACCCTTGCTGCCCCTAGCTGCCATACCCAATAACATTTTACAATAGGAAAATGATGGCTTCTTATTGTAAAAATACTATCAGTCATTTCTATATCAATTTATATTAAAATATATAAGCTGATTTAAGATTTCACTTTTGATTATTGTTTATCTGGATTTAAGATACAATAGAAAAGTATTGTTTTTCTACTACAAAAAGTTATAGTGTATAGTGGCTAATGAGCAATTCAACTATTAATAAAATATACTATCATCTGATAGGATTGAGCCCAAAATGCACTAATAAAAACAAAGAACTTCTAAATACTATCACCTGACTTTATAAATATAATACAAAAGTACATTAAATATAGGCTGCTCAAAAATGTTTTTTCTGATAATAGTTGTTCTAGATCTTTATATAAAATGATAATTTTCCAACTGGAAAAGTTATTGAGCATGGCTGATGGAGAACAAGTCAACTACTAATTAAACACCATTGGTGATTATCACAATTTTATACATACTCAGTTATAAAAGTAGTATTTACTACACATATCCCATGTCTATTTTAGAAATGAGTAAAATAGTCTATAAAATTAAAATAAATCATTTCAAAATCAATTTATAATAAAATATATAGGCTGATATACAATTGTTCTCCTGATTGTTATTTTTCTAAGTAATTTCATATGAAAATGTAAAAACAGTAGGAAATAATCATTTTCCTATTATAATAGGTTATTGAGAATGACAGTTCAACAATTAATTAAGAGAATAAAGTCAATTACCTAAGGCTTTAAAGGTTTATAAGAGTAGATGATAATCAATCCTTAAGCTATCAACAATCTCAACCTGTTGTCAAGGAGGTTGCCTTGATGACAGCTTGATATTGTTGATAGCTTAAGGGTTGACTGTTAACAATTAATTAATTAATTGAATAAAAGTTAATGATAGTAGTATAGTAATAGGAATTAATAATATTATTAGAAAAATTAATAAAGAATTTAAAAATGATATTAAATATAAAGTAGTGAATAAAAGGAAGAAAAATGTAATGGATATTTTAGATAATAGGTATATAAGTGGAGAAAAGAAATATATAAATGTGGTTTATGAGATAGAATGTAGAAAATGTAAGGATAAAGGGATTACAAATAAATATGTAGGTGAGACAAAAAAATTCAATATATACTAGGTTAAAACAACATAAATATGATAGAGGATCACCAGTATATATGCATTTTATGGAGACAGGTCATAAACTAGAAAAAAAGAATATTAAAATGATAAGTTATGCAAGTAGTAGAAGAGATAGAAAAATAAGGGAGGCAATTTTAATAAAGAAGATAAAACAAAATATCAATAGAGAAGAGAGTTTAAGAACAATCTTAGTATAAAAAATACAAAAATATTTATAAAAAAGAGAAAAAATAAAAGTGAGAACTAATAAAAAAATAAATAAGTAGTTTGTATAATAGATAATAGAGGGAGCTGTATATAAATACAAAATATAATATGAATTATTGGTTTTTATGATGGGTTTGGGAAAAGATGTGGGGGATTTAGATATAAAGGCTATAGAGTTGACAAAGATTATGTTGTGGAAATGGGATGGAGCAGAATTAGGGAAAATTTAGAGTAGGAATGGAAAATAAAGTAGCTAACAGATGTATCTGGGCATAATTGCTGAGATATTCTTGGCTTCATTTAAGGAGAAGCCACGGTATATCACATCACATCACCACATATATAAATATAAAAAAGGAAAATGAAGTAGGAAGGATAATAGAATAGAGAAAATGGTGGACGAAAGAGAGAAAAAGTAGAAAATAAGGTAAGAATTAAAAAATAAAAATACATATAAAAATAATTTTTTTACAAAAATAATTTTATAAAAATTAAGTAACTGAAAGAAGGAGGAATAGAATATGGATATAAAAGGAATTAAGGAATGGAATAAGATAAAAAAATTAAGAATGAGAATAAGGTTAAATGTGACTATAAGAAAGATTTTATAAATATTACATTGAATTTTAAAATTATGGCAAAGGTAAAAGGTGAATAAATATAAATATGATAAAACTTATGAATAAAAATGAATAATAAAAAAAAGGATAAAATAGAATTAAAAAGTTAAAAGTTATAGAATAGTAAGTTTAATGAATAAAGTGATGTTAATAATTAAGTTGATAAAATTGTAAGCTTATAATAGATATATGTATGAAATAAAGTTGTATTGATATAATGTGTAAATTTTGTAGATCTGACAAAGACTGCTAGGAACAGTTGAAACTGTAAAGAATAAATTAATATATTTTCCTTTAAAGTATAAGAAGTGTGAAATGTTATTATATGTTAATTATATATACTTGGCTATGATCATGCAAAGATGAATTCTATATTTATTCTTTAATGCAATTATTCAAAACATTATAAAGTAATTCATGCAAATTTTAACTAGAAAATGGATTCAAAGTCCTACTATTCTGACAGCTCATGACATGTTTGGTCTCAACTACATAAATCAGAAGTTAACAATTCCAGTTCTGAAACAACCATGGATAGATCTGTTGGTGAGATTCCATAACAATTCAGTTTGCTTTATTGTAGAATATGAATTTGATTGGGGTATCGTAAGAGATTTATTTCATATATCATAATTCTTTAGTTATTTGAAATATTTTTTCCTTGAACATTTATATATAAGTAAGATTTTGGTTTGATGTATATATATCATATCTGATGAAAACATATTTTCACTTTACGTATTTCAAAGACAAAATGTATCCTCTGATATTTGGAAAAATGAATCATAAAAGAATGGAAATTCATTGCAAGAAAAGATATACAAATGTGCCAGTAATATTTCTCATGGCATCATTTAATTGTTTAAGAAAAGGTACATCAAAGGATTATATTAATAGTAAACTAATAATAATAATAATAATAATAAAGTATTATTAATTAATCGTTCTTATTACATTGCCAGATGTATATCATATAATATTAAATCATCTAAGCACTTTATCACTGTAACGTTCTGAAGAAGATTGCTGGGCTAATCGAAACTGTAAAAGAGAGTGGTAATTAAAGCATTGTGAAACTGATAAAGTGCTTGGATGATTTAATATTATATTACAAAGTATGATTACTTGATTAAAATGTCTTAATGCCTAATAATCTCTGTTGTAGGTAACAAAAACCCTGCAATATTGAGATATATACTAATTAACCACAAGTTGTCTATATGTACACTAATAAATTAAATACATTAGCACAAAAATATTATTTAAACATTCTTATATAATGACTAAATTATACATGTCAACAATAGTATTTTTAAGAAAAATAACGACCAATGTGTAATGAATAATTCATGCATCATATAAACTGATAAAAGCAGACACAAGCAAATAATATATGGACTCTAGAAAACACATAGCAGTCAGGCACATGAAGAAAAATAAAAAACACTAAGGCAGAGAACTATTGAAAAGATATAGAAGCAAGAAGAATTAGATAAGCCCTGACCTAGTAACCTCCTGCCACTGAAGATATAAGATGTTCCTAGAATAGTAAAGGCTATTTTAGTCTACATTTTATATCTTCCTGCCTATGCACTGACTTCTCCAGAATCCTAAAAATTTCTTGTTAACATATGTATAAAAATATAAATATCTATAACGTTATATATATATTGTAATGATAAAATTTCCATAGTATGGGTTTTTATATTACAGTAGATGAAAAATGGGTTTGAACATGGATACTATAATATCAAAAATATATAATAATCTATATTCAAGATGTGTACCATAGTATCGTAAATTTTGGTTTTAATAAATAATAAATTGAATGGTTAACAAAAATCAAATAATTTAATTCAAATATATAATAATGTGATGATGATGATATATAATTTAAAAATATAAGTACTCCCAAAAGTATCTTGTTTTTCAGTTTCAGTAAAAAGAAATTCCTGGGCACCAAACTTCCTAAAAAAAAAAGTTTACTTTTGGAAAACTTTTTAAAGAAACCATCATCAATAATTACCATCATCCCAGTATGTCATTGAGTTGACTGCATGATTTCTCAGGGTTCTGGACATTAACTAGCAAAAGTGTGTAAAGAAGTATATATTTGGATTGAGTTACTAATACAAACTAAATGGATTAATAAAAAAAAAATTATTAATTTATTAATAATGAATAAATAAAACTGTTACGTATATACTCACAACTATCAATACATACACAAAAATATACTAACAAAAGATATTTTAAGTTTAAGTTACATTACAAGTTTAAAGACATGCTATTTACAATGATAACATCTTACCATGTTAAATACTGAATCAATAACTAAGTATGTTTTTTTCAGATACCATTCGTTACATATTTTGCTATTGTCTTCCATAGTTTTTCCGATATCTTCTTCTTGAAGACTGATGTAAGAGAGAATAAATACAGAAGCACTGATGATGTTCTCTGAGGTATACTATATGTAGGTTTTGAGTAATTTACATGGCACTATCCAATTCTTCCTTTACAGCAATACAGAGGCACTGCACATGCTGGATCCAACTGCATTTGCAGGCATTTTGACTAGTATGGGTTTTTGGTTATCTAACCACACATGGTTCTTCTAAATAAATTCATCATACTGATTGTTGTAACTGGATTATTGAAAAATACCTTTAAAAAAATCAGTAAAATATAATTTGGAATTTATCATTAACTAAAATATGATTTCCAGTGGCAGAAGTTTTAAACAGCAGTTATTTATCTTTTCTGCATGGATCATGACAATGCAAAGTTATATGAAATGATCTGCTGGCCTCCTAAAATTTGAATGATAGTAATAAGAATGCTGAGTTGTTAATTTCTAATCTATTTATACCTAATTGATGTTGTTCAAATAACATGGTTTTCAAAGAACATATGCATCACCAACTAGGGAAAATATGGCTTTTTCTATCATTACAAAAATATATTTTTTGAAAAACACCTCTTTACACTTTCCAAAACATATTGTGGGTACAAATTTCAGTACATTATATTCAGATATTTATACATAAAAGAAGAGAAAAATAAACAAATTTCTCTTTTACACTCTTTATTTACATTTCATAATGCAGGAAGAAAGAAAATTATTGATTATTAAATTTTTAATTTTAACTTCTAAAATATTATCAATTCCAAAATTTTAATATTTTTTTCAAATCCACCATTAGATTTTCTATAAAAATTGACAAGCTGTTTAACTAAAACTTTCATTTGAATGGCATATTAAATAAGGTTTGAAATGCTTTAAATGTTTCTAAACTACATAATTCAAAATTCTCTGGCATATCAAAAGCATTTTTCCTTCTTCTTTTACAATTGTATATCATTCAGTTTCTCACATATTACCAATTAATATTGAATAATAATGTGCATGAATTAATTTTTCTTTTAACCTTTAGATAGTTTACATTTTTATTTTTCATGTAATACACACACACACACATACACATAAATTGCAGTTTGCATATTTATTAGTCAGTTCACCTCAGCTGCGTTGATGTGTAACCAGTGTGGGCTACATCAAATTTGTAGCTACAATATATATACCCACACTTCTAAAATTGTATATAAATCTTTTGTTCCAAATTAAATAAATATTCAATGCCTAAATTTTTGTTTCATCATTAATAAATTATATTGGCTTCTGGCTTCCTCACTCAGGTTAAATAACAACTGTACTTGGTTTTGAAGTAAGACATAGCAATCTCAATCAATCATTTGGCAAAAAGCATTTATGTCATATGCAAAATGTCAATGTTATGATGTGAAAATAATAGTAGAATTTTGAAAAAAAAAAAACACATTAAATTTGATATTTTTATATTTATTGTATTGTACTATACTAAGATAGATTTTCTTTTTTTTTATTTAATATTTTTTACTATGCTCAAGAGACATATTTCAACAAAAGATATTTTCATTCATAAAAAAAAAAAACTGCTTTTTTTTTTGCTATAAATTCAAAAGGTATGAGATAGATATTAACTTTTAACATTTATAAAAGAATTTACTTACAATTCACCTTTCGCTATTCTTCTCCCACACAAAAACACACACACACAAACAAACAAAACTTCATATTATTTTTCGAAAGTGTAAGATGCAAAAAAGATTAATGAATAATACAAGATAGATCAGAAACAGCTTTTCTTAAATGTAAATAATAGATGGTATGCTAAGCAATAAATAGTAGACTACCATTAAAATATTGTAATATTTGTCAATGGCCTGAATTTTAGGAACAACTGGTTAAATAATAAATAAATATAATACTTCTGTTAGTACAACTTATAAATTACAATATAACATTTCGTCAACTGCTAAAACAGAGAATCTTTTATAAATAAAATAACTAATGCCAAGCGCTTTCAACTCCTAAGAGTCCTTATCAAGTCAGTATAAAAAATTAACAACTGGTTAATAATATTTTTTTAAGTAATTTTTGTGGACAAGTTTAAAAGTTTTATAAGCAGGCTAGTAGAATACCAAAAATATTCATTAATAATATTCTTTCCAAAAAAAAATTAAATGAAGGTTTTGAACTTCAAATAAACAAAAATTAATTTTCCCTTTTTTCTTCATTAAAATAAATTGTTGCTAATATAAGTAAAAGTTTTATTTTATAATTAAATTTTATAAAAGTGTGTTTGTGCATATATAAGTATAATAATAAAAATAATGGAATGGTTTTTTATTCAGTCTATAAAAAGTTTAAGAACAGGAAATAATAAAACTGAATTGCAATTTATATCTGTTGAGCTTCAGGATTACTTCTCTACCACTCAATTAGATTGTACAGGTTTATGTATAAAAATATTTGGTGGACAGTGGTGGATCATTGCACAAGTGCATGCTTGTGGCATCTGATTCTCAAGGGCTTCCAAAAGTTGGCATCTTCAAAAAGAGATATATTCTGGAAACCTCTTCATCTGGATAATTTGCCTTTCATTGAATGACAATGAAGTAAATGCCTAACCAATAAAATTTCCCATTTGAAAAACAGTAAATATCTTATGTGGTTACATACCTACAAACCAGTCAAATAAACCACAGTTGGATGTAAATAAAAAAAGTTCTTACCACTTGTATTAGATGTGGTGAGCGTTTTTAATATTATTTTTTTGTAAAGAAAATGTTACACTATCAAGTAAGTATTCATGTATTATATTATTGTGTATATTATGCACAATAAGCATTGTTTATTGTAATCACTAATTATTAGAATCAACATAAAGCACCCATTCAAAACAGTAAATCCATTGCATTTTACTTAAATATAAAACATATACCATAGAATAATGAATATCAATTTAAGATAAAATTTAATTAATTTTATTTTAGTATTATTTTTATTTTTATTTACTTAACATTATTAAAATTTTATTTGCCCATCAATGAAGCAGAGAAATGCAAAATGTTAAAAGCAAAGCAAACATGACTACAGCAAAGAAATTTGCTAGGTAAATTTTTAATAGCATTTTAAATACCATAATAGACAGTAAGTCAGTCATGATTATAATATTTGTGACTGCAAAATGTAGATTATTTTTAAGGAAAGGATTGATTGATCAGTATTATTTTACTAAATAATAAAGTGATTGGAAAGCATTATTTATTGTTTAACAAGGGGACCTCAAAACTAGATTGCACTTTAGATCTTCCAAGTGCTTGATCTGCCACTGTCTTCAGACACACCTATCATAAAAGTACTTTACTAGTATCAATTTGTCCATACATTAATATGAGAGGACATCATTTATAAGTTTATTTAAAATGATTTTCATCTAATTTATAAAGAATTTTTATGGTATTTGCATTTTCAAGTGTATATGAAAATTATTACTTTGATATATAATTAGATGTTACCTACTTAAATGCATTATTTATTAAAGTTAAAAATATATATGTGTAAGAATATATATGTGTGAAAAATAAAACAAGAGCACAATACTCATAAAAATAAACAATTTCAATAATAGAAATAGTTGCATCATACTTTAATATTTATTGTTTTGCAATCTATACATAGACACTCATCTGATAAATCTAGATCAACTTACAGATCTATACTTTTAATTAATAAAAGAAATGCTTACCAATCAATAACTGCATGGTTAGCAGGATAGAATACCTGGAACAAAAAATTCTATGCCTAAAATAATCTGAAAATTTTCTAAGTTATACCTCACCCATTTTAAAAATCCAGGGCATGAGAATTGTAACTGGATATGCTAATCTATATATCATGAAACTCTCATATATATAATTAAAGAGAATAGATTTCTATTTTTAATTTACACTTAGTAAAGAACAGCAAATATTATATATATGTAATAACAATAAAAAAATAAATATAACAGTAATTAACTATTATATAATCTTTCAATCCACAGAAGTACTTTCAGTTAATTCCTTAACCTTCTATGAATTGAAAGACTGTATATAATAGTTGATTACCATTACATTTATTATTTTTATTGTTATTATAATAGGTTTTAATTAATTGACATTTTATTTGTATTATACATATATTTGAAATGCCCCATGGGTAGCTATATTATTCCAGCCATACTCCTCTTTGTAATCAAGAAAGCTCAAATTTTAGCACTACACTTTAAAGGATATCCTCTTTCTATATATATATATATATATCCTCTTTCTATATATATATATATTGTACCATCTAGGGGTATTCCAACCACATCCAATCCCATATTTATATATGTAAATACATATAGCTACTTGAATTTTTTTTATCTGAATGTTAATTCATCATTGGATATGATGATTATTAATAGCTGGAATTGCTGAATATCTTACTTAACTTCAATATATGATGCATTCCTTTGATCACACTCTATGAGATGTTTTGTTTATTTGCTAATCTAGTACAAATGCTTCTTAGAAGAGACAGCAATTTGTGATTTTCTTTCCTCTGTATCCTTAAAAAACTAGTGAGATATTAAATTCATCAAAAGTGGGAAATTATTCATAATTTTAAAAAAGAGAAATGCATACATATTTGATACAATTAGTGACAGATGTAGGTCATAAACCGTGAATTTTAATAGATGTTATTAAAACAGGCAAAACTCACTATACGTATTGCCATGCACAGCAAGCTAGAGTAAACAATGGATGCCAGAGGCTTGTGCATAAAATCCCCATCTAGTGGCTCTAGTCTGTAGGCACTAGATGGGGATTTTATGCACAAGCCTTCTGGCATCCATTGATTACTATAGCTGTGCATGGCAATATGTATAGTGAGTTTTGCCTGTTTTAACAACAGCTATACACAAGCATAAGAAGTGGTGGTCATGTGGATTTTAATAGATAATGGCAAAAGTCATGTTGAAATTGAAATAATGATATTCACTTATTTCATTTTATTATGTCTTTGAGATTAAGCTCCTATTCATTTCTATTTTCAAAAAAATAATAATAGTAATAATAATAAAAGAAAACATAAAGTGCCTTAAGATTTAGCATATTTTTAAGTACCAATAAAAGAAACCAAATCATCTTGAATTTTGAAAATAGTATTTTATTAAAATAACATTGCTTACCCATACATCTTAATAAGTAATTGGTATGTTGTATTTTTACAGGTATTAATTTATATATAGGTACAAGTATGTCAAAAAAAAAAAAGGAGGGAAGAAGAAAAGTTTTTTTGTTTTAGTTTGTTCCCAAAGGGAAATTTATACTATTAACCAACATTTTACTATGTGAGAAAATGCAATGTATGTATTCATGAAATTTCTAATTAAGGAATTACATAGCATAGATTCTTTAAAAACAAAGTTGACATCTACATTAAAACCACAAAATATTAATGAAAGTTTAAATAACAACTGAAATATGGCTCTATAGTGATGGAAAAGTTGGTTCTTATTTTGCTATATATTGTAAAGTGTTCACCCAAACTTAAAACAAGTACATATATATATATACTTTGGATACAATGCCAATATTTTATAAATGAAATCAATAATGCTACTAAGAATACCAACACATAATATCGACATACTACTGAAAGAATTATTTAATGGAATCACAAAATATTGATTTGTATATTTATTCATTAAATCCACAGCCTATCTGTTGGAAGTATTATCTTTCACGTGTATTAAAGAAAACATTTACTAATTTTCCATTCTGGTTTTGGATAACAGATATTATAAGAATTATTAAACACAGCATCCAAATAAATACAATAATGGTTAAAATTAAAGAAGACTGCAATAACGATATTAAATGAATCCTGCAGAATTTTAACCTGTGATGATATTCAATATTCCAGGTGCTCATATGTCAGTAGGATTTGAATTAGGAATACGTGATATAATGATCTTTTAGTAATGACATAATAATCCAGATTTACTCATTATAAAATCACAATGGATAACCCAAGGCATAAGTCTAAAATACCATTTCGTTGTAATATTATTGTTCCATAGTTACGGTGTATTCAAATTATTGCACACAGATTTGTTGCCAGTCCAAGTGTTTTGAAACTTTGAATATTGAGTGTTTTATTAATCTTGTGGAGTGTTTAGTTTTATTTTAAGGTTTTCTGTTATGTGTGTATATATTCAAGTAATCACTTCATGTATGCCTGTCAATATAAAGAATTGCTTTAAAGCAAGCAATTAAATACAGAAAAACCATATAATTGATTGAGATTATGAATAATTAATAAATAGATTTGACTAGGGTAACTTATTTAGGTTTGATATTCTTAATAACAAGCTATAATAAGCTAACTTTTTTCCATAATAAGCTAAACTTTATTTACCAATTAAATTTTGAACAAATTTAGTTCAAACATATATTTTCCTCTAATTATGCTATGTGCAGATTGTCTTGCATCATACATGCTTTAAACACCCACATGATTACCAAATGTTTGATTTTCTATGACATATGTTACTTTTATTTGATCATTATTTATACAATGTGAATAAATTGACATTGTTGTTTTATTAATTAGAAATCATGGATTGCACATTTTAATTCACAACAATAATAATTATAAGCTAAAGTCTCAGAGGTCGGGAATAGATTAATTTTAACAGTTAATTAATTTAGTATGCATTTACATCTATTTCATCCAATTGACTTTAGTTAGTGTTTTAAAGACTAGTAACTAATGAAGAGTTAGCATTCTTCATTATTGGATCTACATTAGACTATTGGTATGAGTGAGAGATTAAAGTCAGCTCACACAAATAAAACTTTAAATATTTCAATCTGACTTGATATAATGGTGTCTACCCGAGGACATTAAATCTATCCATCCTCTTGCATCTATTTCATTGGTCACAGGATTACATTTGTACGATGAATATGCTTTAATTTTAATAAATGACTGTGATCAACTAGCCATCCCATTCATACTGTTACAGTTTTTTGTGCCCAACTGTGTGCCTTGAATATGAACCATTTTGAGATCAGTGTGAATTATACATAGATACTTTAAAAAAAAATTGGGGTGGTTGATAATTTCAATAACATAACTGATAATCCCATCAGAGTGAAAAAGGTCTACACATATTTGTGAAATGTTTGTGAGGCTATTTTATTAGAAGTCTTAATTGATGAAGTTGATCCAAAGGTAGATGTGAGCAACAAACCATTATTTGTCAACAGCAAATTATTTTCCTGCATTGTTTGTGATAGTTTTACTTATATCTTTATTTTGTTAAATATTAGTATGGAAGCTACTAATTCAGAAGTAGGACCAGAGATGAGTATCTCAGAATTAGTGAAAATAATGCTCATAAAATTAGAAGCTCTCGAAAGTAGAATGGATACAAATTCAAAGGAGATGGATGTTAATTCAAAAGAATTAAAGGATGAGATGAAAGAACTAAAAAAAGATCATAGAGAATTAAAAGATGAGATTAGGCACCTAGAACTAAATAAAAAGAATCTGAAGATGTAATGTGAGATTTGGAGAGTTGAAAGAAGAGATCAAAAGGTTAGAAAATAAATTAGATTTGACTCAGGAAAATTTGGAATACGGTTTTAAAAATTTAAGTGATAATGTCGACATGACTTGAAAAGTCTATAAGCAGGTCATAAAGAGAATTAATAAAATAAAAAAAGAGGTGATAATTTTGAAAGAAAAGTGCAGTCCAAGACAGACCATGTCAAGGTTGAAGTTGATATTATGAAAATAAAATAAAATGAGAAGTTGAAAATTGATGAAGTTAGGCGTAAAGTTAGACTTAAAGAGTCTTAAATTTATTATAATGTTGTAGGAGTTGAAAGTAAAAAATTTTCAGGTAATAATATTATAAGTGAATCTGTAACTATTAAAGTAGAGTTAGTTGCTAAATATATTACTATGGATCATATAGTAGAAACAGTAACAGTTGAATGTGAAGAATTTTTAGGAACTTTTCAATGTAACAATGTTCATATTAGACATGAGTCTTTCTTAGGGATATCTCCCCCCAATTGCTTGACAGCTATTTTTCATTGTAGCAATGTTCATATTAGAAATGGGTTTAAAAAGTTTCTTAGGGATATCTCCCCTCAATTACTTAACAGCTACCAAAACAAACTATTCCCATATGATATTAATCCCAAAGAGAAGAATTATTATAGTTATAACAGAGCTTGGGGAAATTTTAATTCAGTGACTAAGCTTATTTTAATTCAGTGACTATACTTAACTTGTTTAAGATTAACTTAAGATATTCCCAAGTTCTCGATGATGAAAGAGACTATTGAGATAGAAAGCTTAGTCAATTGGAAAGTATCAAAAATTAGAAATGAGATGAAAAGGTTTGATCCATCATTTTGTGTTAATAATGGTGATGAAGATAATGATATGAATTGGCAAATCAGGACTTATCATGAAAACGTATATCTTACTTCTTTTAATATTCCTATGACCATTAACCATTGGCATCAGTATAGTTGCAGCTGTAAGATGAGGATTAAATAAATTCAGTGAAAAGGAAAATCATTTTATTTCGTATAAAGATGCAATCTCTATATGCGCTCAAAAGATTGAATGTGCTGTTGACCCTGTAGCCATTCATTTTAGTTTAGTAAGGGATTTATTCCACAAATACCCCATTAAATTCAAAAGAAAAGTTTTAGTAGTTATTATCTACCTAAATCTATTATGTGACATATTTGGTGTGGATTAGATTACTTAAAGTACCAATTTAGGTCCTTTATTATTTTATGTGTAATTTAAATATGAATTCCCTTATATAATTTTTTTTGTTCAAAATTGTTGCTGAAAAGGATTAGATTCCTACCATAAAGATGATGCTTATCATCCAAATGTTAAATACAAGAGATTGGATGCTAATAGATATGACTTGTCTGCTAGTGGAATTACCTACCATTATAATTAAAATAATCATAAAATAATGAATTACATTAGTATATAACACATGCAGCCTAAAGCCAGTCCCATTGATGAGCTCAATATAAAATTTTGTTTCCTGTATAAGTGTTAATTGTATTATTGTGGTTGTTTTAGTTATTACAATATTATAGATAAAAAAAAATGTAGTGGGGGGATATGTATGATCTAGGGATATTCCAGCCACATCTGATCTCATATATATATATGGATATTTAATCACTGGACATGAGAATTATTAATGGTTGGAATTGCTGAATATCTTACTTAACTTCAATATATGATGCATTCCTTTGATAAAATTCCAAATGATGTTTGTTTATTTTCTAAACTAGTATGAATATTTCTAAGAAGAGATAGCAATTTGCAATGTGCTCTCCTCTGTATCCTTAGAAAACTGGTGAGATATTAAATTCATCAAAAGTCGGAAATTACTCATAATTTTAAAAAAAAGAAATGTGCAGAGTTTACTTTTGATACAATTAGTGACATAGATGTAGTTCATAAACCGTGAATTTTAATAGATAACAGCAACGGTCATGTTGAAATTGGAAATAATAATATTGACTTATTTCATTTAATTGTGTCTTAGAGATTAAGCTTGCAATCCATTTTTATTTAAAAAAAATATAAGTAATAAATAAAAAAAAAACAGGAAATACCTTAAGATTTAATATATTTTTTTAAGTACTGATAAAAGAAATCAAAACATCTTGAATTTTGAAGTATTTTATTAAAATAACACTACTTATGCATACATCTTAATAAATAACTGGTATATTGTATTTTCACAAATATGAATTTATATGTAAGTACATATATGATTGAAGTTATATTTTTTTAAAAAAAAAGACTATTACTACAATAATCCCTCAACAAAGTCTATGGAATGTATACTTCTAGCATTCGTTGGCAACTGTAAAAAATTGCCAATAAAAAAAAAAAAAGGAGAAAAAGTTTTTTTTTTTTTCAGTTTTGTTATCATTCTCAAAAGGAAATTATACAATTAACCAATATTTTACTATGAGAGAAAACGCAATGCATGTATTTATGAAATTGTTAATTAAAGAATTACATAGCATGAATTATTAATATTAATAGAGATTTAAACCACAACTGGAATATGGCTTTTATCGTGTTTGAAGGATTATTTTTTATTTCTTTATAGATCTGTTAAGTTTTCAACGAAATTTAAAACAAGTGCATACGTTGGATACAATACCAATATTTTATAAATGAAATCAATAATGGTATAATGATACGAAAACATAATATCGACATACTACTGAAAGAATAATTTAATGGAATCATAAAATATTGACTTGTATATTTATTTGTTAAATCCACAGCCTATGTGTTGGAAGCAATATCTTTCACATGTATTGAAGAAAACTTACTAATTTTCTATTGCCGGTTTTAGATCACAGATATCCAAATAAATATAGTAATGGTTAAAATTAAAGAAGACTGTAATAGTGATATTAAATGAATCCTGCAAAAATTAACCTGTGATGGTGTTCAATATTCCAGGTGCTCATATATCCATAAAATTTCAATTAGGAATATGTGATGTAATAATCTTTTAGGGATTAACTAACGTGTCCAGATATATTCATGATGAAATCACAATAAATAACTCAAATGCATATGTCTAAAAGACCATTTTGTTGTAATATTATTGTTCCATAGTTACTGTATATTCAAGTAATTGCACACTGGTTTGTTGTTGGTCCATGTGTTTTGAAATTTTGGATATTGAGTGTCTTATTAATGTTGTGGAGTATTTTATTTTAAAGTTTTCTCTTATATGTATATCTATGTCTGTCAATATAAAGAAAAACTGATTAAAGCAAGTAATTAATTAGAAGAAATCAGTATAGTTGATTGAGATTGTGAATAATCAGTGAGATTTTATTAGGATAACTTATTTAAGTTTGATATTTTTAATAACAAGCCATAATAAGCTAAACTTACTTTACCAATTAAATTTGCACAAATTTAGTTCAAACATATATTTTCCTCTAATTGTGCAATGTTCATATTGTCTTGCATCATACATGGTTTAAACACCCACATGATCACCACATGTTTTATTTTCCATATGTTACTTTTACTTGATCATTATTTATGCAATGTAAATAAATTGTCATTAGTGAGCTTTAACTGGAAATAATTTAAAATGAATTTATATCTATTTCATTCAATTAACATTAGCTAGTTTTTATCTTTTGAAGAGTTAGCACTCTTCATTATTTGATCCTATTATTAGGTTGTATTGGCATGAGTGAGAGATTAAAGTCAGCACGCACAAATAAAACTTTATTTTAATATTTCAATATTTTGTAGTTCATGAAATATTAAATCTGACTTGATATAACAGTCTCTACCTGAGTCCATTAAATCTATCTATTCTCTTACATCCATTTGACTGTTCACAGAATTTCTCTTCTCAATCCATTTAATTACATTTATATGATGAATTTAATTTGAATAAATGACCATAATCAGCTAGCGATCCCTTTCATATCATTATATATATATATCACTTTGATTGTATTGCATTATATATATATATCACTTTGATTGTATTGCACAATTAGGCATAGTCTTATTTTGCCCAAAAGCAAACCTACAATGAAAATGTCAACTATCCTTTTTAGACAGTTTTTTTAGATGGCATAATTTTAATTGTTAATAAATTAGCATATCAATTTCTAAAAGTGAAAAATCAAAACGTCTGCATGACATCAAAAAATAAAATGGTTATAATTTAACTTCACATTTTATTTCTAACTTAGTAAGATAAGTTTATGTTTATTATTCATAACATATTATAATAACTTTAAAATTTCAAATACTTCTTATATTTAAAGCTTGACATATTTTATATTTTTGACTAATGAAGTTAGTGATTGAGAAATGACAGGTTTAATTTTTTTAGGGTTATGTTGATCTCAAACAAGTCAGTTAGAAAAGATGCATAAAGAAAAAAAAAGTTTTATTAATCCTATGCTTGGTTTACCTTCTTTTTAAAATAAACTTTATCATCAATAATTCATTAAAAGTTTTGTCACAAAGATAAAATCTTAATATAGTTCTAGTTGAAGAATGGAATGAAAACTTATTTCACAGTTGGCATTATTATGATAAATACATTGCAACACTTATAAAAGTTTGATCACATTAAATTATCCTTCTTCAGATCTCATTTCTGAATTAGAAAACAGATATCTAATCTTATTTTCCTTTGCAATAATTTCATTTAAATTCTTTATTTAAAATGAACCAAACTGTTAACTGAAGCATGTCAAATAGTTTCTCAATGTTGCTATAAATTGTAATTATTGGAAGAAATTTAATAAGTTATCTGACTCTTGAAAATGAAGCTTTACTAATTGTTATAAGAATTGTGATGGCAACAGTAATAAAAAAAGTACTTCACATTCCATTAAAAATTGCTTAATCACATGGTTAAAACAATAACAAGAAAGTTTCTTACTAAATAAATATATTCTCATCCAGATGACTAAATTAACAATAAATGAGGATGATTTGAATTTTTCAAGACTGATTTAATGAATCTCAAATAAATCTAACCAAAATTTCACTAAAATATCAAACACCATATTTGTAAGATCAATCAAATCACATAATTATTTATTTTTCATAAGTGATAAATCTTTCATATTTCAATCATAATTAATATTATAGAAATTGGCTTTTTCAGACTTTTATCAATAGCAACAACTATTCACAAAAAATATGGCCAATTCAAAAAAATAAAGATATATAGTAATATAAACAATATGTATATATATTGTAATGGTACAGACTCATTGAGATGAATCTGGGGTGATGGCACTCATCACCAGAAACCCCAGTCAATCAACTAATTTAAATTTAAATTTTACAAATAATATGAGCATATTATAATGAATACGAAGAGCATGTGAGATCAGCAAAAACACTATTAAGTTCACCAGTATTACCCAAAATCAATAATCATCATCATCATGAATGATCAACAATAAAAAACAGTTAATCTTGTGACTAGATTCAAACTGGGTCTACAATAGACCAGGCTAATTATTTAGCCCTTGCCAGCTTGGGGCAGATTATTTAGACAATAACTGAGATACACAAACTTAAATGCTAATCCATTAGAATATAACAATTTAAAAAAAATAATGCTGGGATACTAAAACATGCTCATCTTCATCAATGCTCTGGCCATCTAGTACAATTAATGTACTGGCCATCTATAAACTACAATTCTAAATACTAAACTAAATAAAATGTAGTGCATGGACTTTAAAGGATATCTCCTTGCACAATCCAGCATTAGAGAAGTAATGACATCATAATCAACTGGATGTTCATAGACACTAAATATAAATTACTTTTATATTACAGACCATTATGTGCAAATTCACTCGAAGAATGAAATATAAAGTTATTAATATCAATAAAATTAAATTAAGGTCTGTATAATATGGCTATACATATAAATTAAGCCTTCTGATTTTGATTAATACAAAAAATTCACTATTACATTGTAATTTACATATATGTACCAATATGTTTACATAACACACAGCAATTATATAAGCACACAGACATGCAGTATGAACATATTTGAATTGTCATAAATTTATAAATGAAATTCATTTTTATAATATATAATAATTTAACAGTTTACAGAGATTTTTAGATGCTTATATGACATATATCTATATAAATAAGCATAGACATGCTTTATAAAATATTCTATTAATTTTTAATGATACATAAATAGTGATCAATTTAATTATTATTTTTGGGAGGGGGGGTATCCAGCCAGATGTCATTATACACAGGTATTTACATTCTAATGACATTCCAATAGTTAATAAATAAGCTTATTCCCATAAAATATTTTCTCATTACATAATTAATTCAATGTCAAAAATATGCATAAAATTCACATGTATGTTTGTGTGTATATATTGTGCCCTTTTGTATGGGTCACCATTTAATTTTGTGCTAATCTATTAAAAATTTTAAATTTAAGATATATTTGAATATGTGATGTTAATTTTGCTTATGGTAATATTTCAAAGGGTTTAATTAAAGCAATCTATGAGTATTTGATATGTAAAATTGTGCTGATATTGAGAGAGACATTTTAAATGATGATGATTATAATATATAGTTGGAAAAAATGGCCATAATCAATACTGCATTAATATATTTAATAAATAAGTATTTAAAGCTAAAAGTGTTTAAAAGACAAGTAAAATTAAATGCATATATTTATTGTTGATAAAATAGTATTATAAAAGAATATAAATATTTTAATTATTGTAAGTACTTAAATAGAAGATTAATATTTGATTTTAATAATATCGAATAATTATTTTAAAATCTCTTATAATATCTTGTTTATTTAAAAAATATTTATTTTAAAAAAATGCAATTGTTAGTTTATTTTTAGACGATGACAAGTGTTTCTTGTGTTGTAAAGAACAGATGTTAGTTAAATAAGCACACACATGCTTGGAAGTTGTTTAGTAAAGTTGCAGAACTATTTTAAAAATCATGTTATAAATTTATAAATAATACGTGAGTTATGATAAAAATAAAGATATTCAATGTGAAATATTAAATCTGGTTTTAAAATATTGTTTTAAAAATATGACGTATAAAAAAATACTTAGTTTATTTAAAAATAATCTTATAAAAGTTAAAATTAAAATCAAGTAAGTAAGAATATTTTAAAAGAATGTTTAATAAATTTAAATGAACGATAAAGATTATTTTGGAAATTTAATAATGTAATAAATATTAAATAAGCCATTATTTATTTTTAATTTTGTGTTGTTGGTAAATATGTAAATAAGCCAGCAAGTTGATTGTTTAAATGTACCAATCAAATGAGAAGTTTCTTCCGGTATAAAAGCTCAGTTCAATTGTTAGGAGAGGACTTTGTGATTGATTTTCAAGTTAATTGTGTTATTAAAAATAGCAAAGTAAATTTGATAGATGCTCTCAAAATCAATTTAAAAATTACAAGAGTGTCATTATAAATAATTTATAAAAGTTTTAAATGATAAACATGCAGTGTTAATTTAATTTTTTCCCTATTGGTCGTCTCTATTAAGCTCAATTTACAAGCAAATGGTCATGGGAACATCATATATAGTGAAAATATATCGGAAACTTTACCCTAGGAATATGACAAACGCTGGATTAGTTCGGAAAATTACGAGATGGAGAAAAGTAATATTTTGGACAGTATATAATTTTAAAAGCTAATTGCTATTGACTATTAGAAAATTAAATACTTTAAAGAATAAAATACTTCTTTATAAAGAAAGTATTTTGTAAGATATAAATTTAAATGTATATCTTAAGTAAAGATATTAGAAATAAAAGTAGTTTTTATAAATACTTGCCTTGTTAAGTCTTTATATTTAAAAGACTAATGTTGACAATTTTGAAAGGCAAATAAATTGAAAATATAATTAGCTAAAAGTCTTAAGATAATAAAAATTATTATATTGAAATAATCTAAACGCTGGTTGTTTATGAAGAAACTTATTCCTACCTGGATATTTTGTTAGGAATGCGAAGTAATACATGGACGTCCAAGTCAATTTAAAATAATTAAATATAAATTTTTATAAACTATAGACTAAATTAAAATAATAACTTTTGAATAATATTTTAAAAAAACTAAATCAGGATTCTATAAACTATTTTGATTTTATTTTTGTTTTCCTTGTGGGACTTATTTTAAAAAGAAAAACGATTTCATTTTTCATAAACTTTTAAAAAACACGTGATGGACTGGAAAACGGAAATGGTGTTTTAGTGAATGTGTACCTAGGATTTAAGAACTATTATGTTGAAAAGAAGACATCACTGGAGTTACGTAATATGAATTCTATTTTACTTATCTAATATACAATTTAAATATTATTAATCTATTAAAAATAAGATAGGTACATTTCTTAAATAATAACTAAAAATAATATAATGATTAATTGCATAAGTTTATTTTATAATTAATATAACACAGAATATTTTAAAGAATGATCGTGAGTGTAAATGTGAATTAATTTTATGAAGCTGTAATTCCGAAGAATATTGGAAGATGGACTGTACATTAGATCATTATTGATGGTAAAAATTGTAATAATAATAATTTTTATGTATTTAATATGTTTTCTTTAGATCAACCAAATATTATGTTATTGTTTTGAATGAATGTATAAATATTTTAAAAATACACACATATTATATTGGCAGTGACAGTTTTATTTAGATATGCATAATTCGTATTTATGATATAAATACGATGCAACATTACATAAGAAGCTTAGAAATAATTATATGATTCTTTCGTAAATAAATTTTGATATTTTATGTTATAGTATTAGAATTATATTTATTATTCATAGGTAATTATTTTTATTGCAAGTTAGGAAGAGATTTAAAAGTCTGTATTTTATTTTTGTTTATTGGATAAATTACGTTAAGTTTTATGTAGAAATTTATATTTGGATTGAAGGTTTACCAAATATGATGATGAAGTATAAATAGTTTGGATAATTAGTATTTTATTTAAAGTTGAAGATTGTTTTTTTTTTTTCCGGAAATTTTTAAATAAGTTTTAGAGAATGTTTTGTAGATAGAGATTTATTAGGAAGGAGTAGAATAACACATAAAGTAAAGTAATAATTTTACATAGAAAAGAATCATAGAATTTATCTAATATAATACTTTATGAATTTGAAATTGATGAATAATTTAAATATTATTATTTTAACAATACATGTATGTAATGCATATTTGATAAAACATATAGCATAAATTGCATTAAGTGAAATATAAAGTTATAATCAATTATTTGTTATTACATTACGAAGATACATTAATTTCTATATTATAATATTAAAGTAGTACTAATAGTAAAGTGAACACATACTATTACATTATGGAATGAATAACATTAATACCTAATTGATGTAGCAATTTAATTAGTAAAGTTTAATTGTTTACATATGCTACATAAATATTATTTACATAAATTTATTTGTAATAATTGAAGCTTACTGATATGTATTTAAAGTGTAAGTTCGAAAACATACTTCAAAGTTATTAGTACAGCATTTTAAAAGAATGTAAATTATTTCTTAGGAGTATGAGTTAATAACAGTGTAAACATATTGTATTATTATTTTCTTATTTTTATTTTCTTTGTTTTCTAATTGGAACTGTAAATATTGTAAATAAATTCTTAATCAAAGTTAATGTAAATAAATTTGTTTAATTTGTTTTTAAAAGTGTGTCGAGTTCATTATTTTGCACCACAGCATTTGACAGCAGATAATTTGAATAAACATAATATTTGCACAATGTGAATTTATTAATATTATTTTAGAAATAAATACAATATTTTCCTGATTATCATTTATGAGAATTGATTGACATTAACATATCATATTGCAATGGTCATAGAGTAATTATAATGCATAATATAAGAGTACAATATTATTTATTGCCACAGATTATTAAATTATAAGATTTTGATCTTTTCCAAAATTAAGATGCTATATGAAAATAAAAGATATACATATGATTATTTATTTATTGAATACTTAATAATATAACAGAAATAGATAAGATTAAGTTATACCTTAAGATTAGTATGATATATTATTATTAGAATAAGTTAGGTGTATTTAGGTTTGATATAAAATCCCTTATCATACTTATTTACATGGGTTATCATTACTTTAAGATAATTAGAAGAACCTGAGATTATTTAATTATATTTTAAAAATTAAAAGTTGAGATTTATTTTATTATTATTAAAGATAATTTATTTTATTTAAAAGCCATAAGAATGCTGTAGATGTAGTAAGAGGATAGTAAGGAGGTAATAGTATTCTTATGCCATTAAGACAATGTCTTGGGAGATATTGACTCAATGTAAATCTACTTATTACTTTGTAACTTTACTTCACAGTCTCATGATTTTGTTAAATACTTATTTAATTAGTACATACTATAGAATTATATTGATTTTGATAATTGATAATAAATTTAATTAGAATATGATTGTATAAAAGTAAATTAAAGATAGATATGCAAATTTTAATTAAGCATTATAATTTAATTGAGCTAGTTGTATTTCAAACTATATTATACATCGAGAAGTAAGGGTACAATATATATAGTATGAATTAAAGATAATAATTAATTCATTATTTGTAATGGTAAAAAAAAGGTTTTCCATTAGCTTTTAAATATATATATACATATTATTTTTTTGATGGTCCATAAAAGTTTGTTTTTTTTCAGGTTACTATTAATTACTTGCAAACATCTTTAAAAATACTCCAGTGAGTTTTTTTGTTCAATATAGAAAAATTTTTGGAGTTTTACTTTTTTAAATAAAATTGGAAACCATCTTACTTTTAGTTGAATAAAGTTATGTACTTTTAAAAAGTTGTTAATTAGAAATTTTAACTGTCATTTTCAAAAAAATTATTTAACATAATATTGTTCTCAATATATATAACACAATACTCACCAGCTGCACTTTATATATATATATTGCAATACCTTTACCTATGCTTCTCTCCATATAGATAAAACATTATACGTATAAACTAATTCTTCAACAAGTTGATGGACTTTCTCAGTAAACTGGTTAACAATAGACTGGCTTATTGTCATCTTCAAAAAAGGTATATTCTGGTAAGTGTTAATATACATACAATCAGCTCCATTTGGTCTAGAATTTGATGGTCTCAGGCATACCAGAAATACACAATATATATATATGCTAATGAATCATAAAAAAGCTGGCATTGGCCTCTTTGTAAAAACTCCTCCAATGCTGCACTAGCAGCAGCCAGATCCACTGTCCCATGCCTTCAGTTATCTCTTCATAGTAGTAATTTTGTCATAATCTGTAAAACTAAAAAACTCCCCTTTTTTCCAACCAATTTTTATAGTCAGGGTGACATTTAAAAAAATTAGTAATTAAAATGTTTTATTTATCTTGATTGAAAAAAGTTAATGATTTTTCAATTCAACTTAATCTTTTCACAAACAACTTTATATGACTTTTATCAAAATATGTTATACAAGGTTTAATTTGAAAAATGTCTTTAATTAAAATAGTAGAATTTTATAATTACCAGTATATCTATGGTAACATAAAAACATGCTTGTTTTAATTTCAAAATCAGAATGAATAAATATCTTTTTTAAATGTTTAATTTGTAATATAAAAATTTTAAATTCAAAATTATTTGCTTCTTAACTGTTAATCCAGTGTAATATAGAAAATATCTACAAAAAAATTGTTTATTCTACTTTTCCTTTCAACTTTGTATATCCACATGCACACACACAACTATGTTATTTTATGCCATGAGACATATAACCATCTCAATATATATATATAGAAATAGGTTTTGTTATTTTACAACCAACCTATGAGCCACAAATGTGCCCACATATAGAATATATAAATCTATCATTCTCTTTGATATTTTGTACTGTTGTCTTTTAAATTCTTCTACAACAAACTTTTCTTTCTCAAAAATTTATACTTATCTAATCCCCTCTATTCAACTCTATCTCTTATTTCTTTAGAATAACTTTAAGGTATACTTTCACATGAAAACTATGCTCAAATTCATAGTAAAATAATTTTTAGGAAGTTTCCTATTATTCATTTATTCTATTTATCCAATCTAGTGATTTTATAATAAAATCTATAGTATTTCTATAATAGACTGAAGAACATAAGCATATTTTTAAATTTTAATAATCATCCTCAAATATTTCCAATGTTTTTACATTATGTTAATTATAAATTTATTAAACGCACATTGATTATGTAAGTAATATTTACTGAGGCTATAACCTATTTAAATAGAAAGTAGGCTGAAATAAAAAAGGGGTTCCCCTCTTTTCTTCCATAGCGTAAGCTTGTGGTTAAAACACCTGTAGAGTTCCCTACTATCACATTTTACATGCATATTATCGAGGTTATAGCCTCAGTAAATATTACTTATGTAATCAATGTGTGATTAATAAATTTATAATTACAACTTTAAATTACTTTAATAGATTTCTAACTATAAAATCTTTCCATTGACTCGTTGTAAATCGAAAGATTTCATGAGTATTAATGTGTAATAAGAAATGTGGACTTAATCAGTGAAGTATTGAATAGCTTCACGCTCGCAGATCTAACTGCTTCAGCTTCACCTATTTAAATAGAAAGTAGGTTGAAGTAAAGAAGGGATTCCCCTCTTTTCTTCCATTGCATAAGCTTGTGGTTAAAACACCTGTAGAGGTCCCTACTATCGCATTTTACACGCATATTATCGAGGTTATAGCCTCAGTAAATATTATTTATTATGTTAATAGAAAATCAACTCTTACCCATGTGCAATAAACTGAATAAAAAAACATCTCTATATACAATTAATTTAATTACAAAAAAAATACTTTATCTTTTTCTTGTTAAAAGCAAGCATCAGCATAATGATGTCTGTACTGCACTTCAACATTTAAATCAACTTTCTTACTTAAAAAGCTACCAAGATATTAATATTGATTTACATTTTTTATTTGATAATTATCCCAGTTAATAGTTGCTGAAGATTCTTCTTAGTTATTAGCTGATAAAGAAATTAATTATTAAACCAAGGTCTTTATATATTTAATTCAAAATATTAAATTCTGCAAATCATTTTTTGAATTGTCAAGGATAGCATATAGTTAGCATTAATGTTAATTCAGAAGTCATAAAGCAGTTCTTACTTTAGTTTTTTAATCAATTCAAAGTAAAGATTCCACCAGGAAACCTGAATTGCATCTTGATCCATGATAATTAGTTTCAAAGACCATTGTCATAAAAATTGAAAACAAAATTTAAAATGTTTTCATGATGATGATATTATAGTTGTATTTATATATTCAATGGTTAGTAACAGCATACAGATTAGTATGTGCACAATGTTTCAAGAGGTATTATTCGCTTCTCTTCTTCAGGTATTCCTGGCCTGACCAGTGACAGTACTTGCATGGAAATCAAACTCTTAGATTCTTGAATATTGAATTTTAAGATAATGCTCTAACCATCTGACCCATCCTACCAATGGCAACAGGCAGTATAAAAATTTCATATACTTATCTATAAGGCTCCTCCAGATTTTTCACTTTTTTTGAGAGCAAAGTTGATTAGTGGTTTCCATACATTATGCATGGTTATATTGGGTTGATTTATGAAATTATTCACCATTATCATGTAGGCAGCTTCTTTGAATTTTCTACTTTGTACCTTTTCTCTATGTAATATTTTTGATATTTTCCCAATTGAACTTATATTCATTGGTACATACATGGTCTGCTGCCTTAGACACATCTCTTTTCTCTCTTGTAATTATCACTTTGTGCTCTTGCAATTGCTTTTCAATGGGATGCTCACCAATATACATTCTTTCTTATTTACATGGTATTTCATGGTTGCAGTTTTTGTTTCTCAGCATTTCAAGTTTAGATTTTGCAGGTGTTAGACTTCCTCATAGTGTGGTATGGCTCTGGACAGCTATTATGATGTTATACTGATTGCAGATTTTCCTTAGTTTTTCCGCTAATGTGATTATATAAAAGATTTGATCTCAGACCCTCAAGCTTCCTTCAGCTATCCATTCTATTTCATACAACCGATACACATGACTACACATGTGAAAAAGATAAATGATCTTCAATATAATATTTTGTGATGAGCCAGCACTCAGCATTTGGTTAAGATCATCATTGTCTGCAAATATATAATCAATGCTCAGTTTATATTAAGATAGCAAATCTTCAAACTTTAATGAACAGGTCTCAATGGTAACGATGGCCAAAAAGTTGGAGGATGGAGTAGATTGAAACCTGTCCATTAGAGTTTGAAGATTTTCTATCTTAATATAAACTGTGCATTTTATTGCATGTGGGATATGATGATATCTGGACCAATGATGAGTGCTGGTTCAGTATGAAATATATACATTGGAGATCATTTATAATGAACAGCTGAAAAGAGTAAATGAGGAACTGTGTTTAAACCCTTATACAATTTGTCTTCTATTTTTGGTCTGTATGGATACACTACAGTACCAATAATTGTCTTTTCATTTGATGGTTCTTTTTGTTGTCTATTTAAGGTTCTTAATAACAGTCAGAGGAGCTTGTTCTATGTAGATCTTTTCTTTTTTCAGATTTCTGGTTTCTGAAAAAACTTCTTTTGCTCTGTTCCATAAAACAACTTTCCAGACCCATACCACACTACGAGGAATTCTAATGTCTACAAAGCCCAAACTTGAAATGCAGAAAAGCAAAACTGCATCTAGGAAATACATGTGAATATGGAAAAATGTATATTGGTGAGACCAGTAATACCATTGAAATGTTGTTGCAAGAGAACAAACTGATGATTAGAAGAAATAAAAAGGGTCTGTTTAAGGTAGCAGACTATGTATGCACCAATGAACATATGTTCAATTGGGTAAATATACAAATATTATAGAAGATACAAAGAACAAAATTCAAATAATCTGTTCACATCGCAATAGCAAATAATTCCATAACTCAACCTAGGTTTACTATACATAATGTATAAAAACTACTAATCAATTTTGCTCTTAGAAAAGAGTGGAGAAATCAAGAGAAACATCATAAGTAAGTATATGAAATTTCTACTGCATTGCCTTTGGCAGAATGGCTCAGTTGGTTAAGAGTGTTATCTTAAAATTCAATATTCAAAAATCTAAGGTTCCAGGTTCGATTCCTATGCTGATATTGTCATTGGTCAGGCCAGCAACATCTGAAGAAGAGAGGAAAACTCAAAATATTGTGCATATACTAATTTGTGCGCTATTACTAACAGTTGGATGTAATTGGAATATTTAAAAAAAGTTAAATTTTTCTAAAGACATTCAATACTTAATATTAGATGAGGATATGATCTAGTATATAAATGCAACTAAAATTTAAAATGTCTTAGATTTTTCACTTATAGTAATAACATTTTATCTCATTCCATGCTATACAAAACATATAATACAAATGAACTTTGCTGAGCAATCTGATAAACTGATTAAATCAAAAATATTAATATAAGCAAGTATAAATCATCCTTTCGATCCTGACATTTTTCTTGTATTTGCCTACTTTCTTCTTAAAACCGAATCTGATAATTATTCATTTATGACTAAATGTAATTTATTCAATAAAATCTTTAAAAGTATTTTGTATAATAATGATATTCCATGATAATTACTACAGTCTTGCTCATCATTTTTATTTTTTACAAATTGAACCAATAGTATTATCTTTAAAAATATTTCAATTACTTTAAAAATTCCAATATTTTTAAGCTAACATATTACCATCATGTTTTAAAACTTCTGCAGGCATCCCTTTCTTTTAAAACATTACAAAGAAATGCATATATAATTAAAAATCATCATTTCAATACTTCTATTTTCCATCAAAAGATGATCAAAATATCCTGTTCAAAATTTATTGTCATCACATGAAAATGTATTATTTAAGTTCATATATTACTTTGAATGTTTTTTAAAAAAATCTAAACTGATCTTGATCATAAATGTCCATATGTCCTTTGCAATTTTAGTCTACTAATTATTTTAAAGCTCTTTTGGCAATTGGTGAATATTTGCCTTTAAATCCCTATATTAGTCAAGCATTGATGGCCGAATGGTCAGCACGGCTGCCTTTCAAGCAGTTGTCCCGGATTTGCAGGTTCGCCTCCCGGTTAATGCTTTGACACATAAGAAGAAAAAAATCCTCATATTATAAAGTTCTACATTCAATTTTATCATTTTACCAAGGATAAAGCATATGTTATCTTTTAATCAAGTCACTAATAATTGGCTCACTGTCAGAAAATCAGTCATGATTCTCCTTTTTAATTAACCTTAGTGTAAATTTAGTTGTATTCACAACAAAATGTCAAGCCTCAATAACATGACAAAATTCATATTTTACTATTTAGTAACTGTTGAAATTTATCACAAAGAGTATATATCCTTTTAAAGAATGAAAATAATTTAATTAACTGGCTTCATTTATTCAGAGTTCTTAAGAAGTTTGAGAATTGGAAGTGTCAGAACTAAAATTGATTAGAGGACCTTAGACTCAAGTATGACACTCTATTATTGCATTAAACTACGCAGCATATGTTTATTAAACAAGTTTATTATGGATAATAATTGGAATAAGATCTATTTTTAATGCAACTAACATTTTGACTTTGAAGCATACTCCTTCCATATTCTCACTCCTAACTACAATATAATGTAATAGATGCCATTAATTTGAGCATGTATGCATCGACGTTTTTTATGTTGATTTTTCTGTCAAACAAAACATTTATAATAATCCAATCCATATGATTACAGGATCAATACCATAATTTTCACCATTTGTTAAACAAAATATATTGTTTGTACCAATAGATGCATTAAAATGTCCAAAAAGAAAGAACCCAAGAGTATTAACAGTAATACTATCCAGCAAAAAAAAAAAAAAAAAGTTTTCCTTTTCTAAATGCTATGAAATATTGAAACTTATGCATTAATAAATTGACATAGGTACTATTGCACAAGGCGAATTTGAATACCTATTAGCTTTTCACTAATGCGTACATGAATTTCAGAAATATAAACTACTAAATTAGACTTAATAATAAACCTAAACTCGTGTTCCTCTTTTTTTTTTTTTTTACTCAAAAGAATTATCCTTCCAAAAAAAACACTTGTAACCATTTATCTGTTCTTTAATTTTTTCTCCCCTTCAGAAAATAGGCTTCACTAAAAGCAGTTGTGTCAGTTTTAAATCTTGATAGCTCTTTAACTTCAATTGCTATCCTCTATTCAGATTTTGAAAAGTTTACATCAAATAAAATTTAGACAATCTATGAAAGTATTTTTTTTAAATATATATAAATTAAAATATATACTTTTATAATCAGCACTATTCTTATTTTAGTACTTACTAGTGATGATTTTGAATTATTTTTGTATAAAAACGGACTATTTTTATACCATTTTCCCTGTTCCTTCATCTTAGTGGTGGTAGGGGATTCTGAAATAGAACTGTCTAAACATACAATCTTAACCTACTCAAATTCCCATACCAAATGCAATTTTAATACGATTTGAGCAAAAATCAAGTAAGGATTCCAAATGTATTAATTATGGCTTCCTTAATTGCTTTCTTAATACCTGAGTGCTAGTGCTAAAAACATGAAAATGAGATATTATAGTTATAATTGCTGGGTGCATTATTAAAGAATAAAAATCTAGCAAATAAAAATCAATCCAATTATCACTATTACTATAAGGAAATGACTGAAGGCATGAAAAGTTTGTGATGATGATTCTAATACTAATGTAAGTTGTAAAGACAAAAAAAGATTTTATATTAGCAGCTAGTCTTTGATTAATCAATATTTTATCTACAGGGCAATAGAAAATATTCTTGATCAGGAATTGCTTATTAATTATTCACACTTAACCTTCATATTTGAATATCATTCCATTATATGCCACATATAGATTTCATAAGTGGCTAAGCAAAGTATCAGATTTTCAACTTTAATACAATGGAATTAGCATCCATGGCCATTAAGCAATAAAAGCGCTTCCTGACAGTTGACAACATATATATATATATATATATATACACAATGTTTCACTTAACTTATACAAAATTTATACATGTGTGTGCAAAAGTTAATAATTCATTCAAGCCATTCATATAGGAAAACTGGTATTCTAATTCAATAAAAATAAAGGTAATGGCAAAATACAACTGGCTAAAGATTAGTATGATAGAAGTCAATTGCATACATTTTATATATAAACAAAAATTTATTTGTATAGTATTCACACACAGAAATTGATTTAGAGCAAAAATAAATTATTTATTTAATAATATATGAATTACCCTAAATATACAATAGGATCAAAAAAAAACCTGGGTAATAAGTTGATGTAGTTTTATTTTTATGGACAAACAATTATGGAATTAAAACAATTAAAAATATTTTCCACAAAATTGAAATAAAATGGCAATGCAAGACATTATAATGATAAGATCACAAGAAAAAACAAACAGTTTTCTTCAGCTTAATGGATGCAATGATATAAGGAATCACCTCAATGGATTGGGCATGTAAAATTAATGACAAATAAAACTCATCCTAAAAATATTTTATGACGAACATGATCAAAATTTTCAAGACAGATCAATTTATGCTGTAAATATTATTTCACTTTTAAACATACTTCAAAGAGATATATCACCAATGATCTTTCAATGGTATGATCATAATAAGAGCTATAATAGTGCAGTAGATCAAATTCTTTCAGAAAGAAAATTTGGCAAAGATGAGATTAAATGAGAAATGTAAATAGACTAAAGGCCCAGAGTGTGGTAAACATTTTTACATGATTCACAGATTGGTATGCATAATCATCACTTAACTCATATTTAACTTTTTGTTTTTTTTTATTCTCTGCTTTTCTTTTTTCTGAAGTTAGGATATCTACAATCATTTAAAGTATCAATGCCTATGTGATTTACAAAAACTCAAAATTCCCATATTAAAGCCTTACAAATCACTTCTGGTGCTTAAATATCACATGACCTGCCAACAATCAACAATCTAATTACTTTTATTATTGGCTGCAGCAACTATTGATCTTTCCTAATAAGAAGAGAATGTTTTGATTATGTTACTTTTTTATACACATATAAATATATTTCATTCACAATAACATTTTTTTTTTTTAATCTAAAAGCAAAAATTGATCTTCAATCACTTTCCAAAATGGTGTTTTTGGTATAATATTTGCAAAACTTTCATGTGAACATTAAAAAAAAAAACTGCTTCAGTTATGTTCATTAAAATGTAACTAGTTTAAACAAAAAATATATATAATTATTCTAAAAGAAAAAATTACTATTAAAAGAAAATTTCTAATTTACTAACAATCTAATTTATAAAACTTAAATTGGCTTTGACACATATTATCAAAATAAAAATAAATTGCCAAATTAAATATATATATATCTAAAATATGGGAAAACAATTTTAGTTTGGTTTTAAAACTTACCAAAAACTCAGCATCAGTAAAAAGAAGACAATGCAGTGTCCTCCTGAGAGATCACCCTAATAAATATATACTTGTGGGTACATGTATTTTTTAATGCAACATATAATAGATTTATAAATAAGAAAAAAATATTTACTCCTGATCAAAATTTTTATTTCCTATGACCTTTTCTTAAGATAGGTTTCTACAATCATGTAAACTTTTAAGAAAATGTGAACATCATTAACCAATTTCTGCATTGAGTGAAATATTTAATAATTATTTTTTACAATAAAAACTCAACAATAAGCAAGACATTTTAGAAAACATTTGACATTTCTTTAAATGATTTATTGAACATTTTCATTCAATATAAAAATTATTCTTAAGTAGCTGGTTAATATGTTAAGGAATATATTACTAGGAATATATTATTAATATATTTTTGATTACATATATAAAAGAAGATGTATTAATGTGTGAACAAATGTTATGTAGAAGCAAGTAGACAAACCAAAGTGTGCAACAGCTCTAGATTATTTTTTTGAATCACTTATTTTTAATGTTTTCTTTTCTTTCAAAAAAAATTTATTACTATGAATATTTACATTAAAGTGAGTCAAAAATGAAAGAAATACATTGATGGTAACTTTAGATAGAGGGGTTAAGTGCCAAAATAGGGACAATTAGATATGAAACTCGGTCTGGGTCAATAGGGGTAGTGATGTACAGACAGTCTACAAGTTTCATTGTGTTCTGAATGGTCTCGCAACAAGAATTAGGATCATCAAGCATGAGTTGTTGCAGCATTGGCTTATTCCTTCATATGGTTGGTTTTAGATGAGGTTGTAATCATTGTGGCCTAGACAAGTGGTTACTCCAATCAATTTGTCACAAGAATCTCTTTCCTCATGTATTGGCTGCCAGTTGAGGCTCAGTCACCTGCTTGTCTTTTTCTCTTAATTCAACAATGGTCTTTATCATGCTGTCCTCCAAGTCAATCACTGTTTCCACTTTCAAATGTCTTTTAACATCTGACTATCCAGATGGCAAAGTTCACAAAGCTGGCTAGCCGGATTTCAGCAAAACAATCTCCTTTAATGATGTTGTCAAGTGACATAATGCTGGGTTTCACTCTGCAATCCACTGTAAGTTTTCTTTATGAACTATTTTGATATTGCTTGTATTTAAAAAAATGTTTTTCTTTTCTAAGATTTTACATTTATTTATTTATTAATAAATAAATTCATCAAACTAAAAAAGAGTTGCATTTTACAAAAATCAATTGTCTATGTGATTCAATAGTTTGTTGCAAATATATTTAGATGTGTAGTAAATTTAGATTTTTAAACAGTGCTGAAAAAATTCCATTCAGGCCCAAGATTGGTTAATTATATAGCAATGTGCTGACAATGCAAGACTTATGTCATGACTTCATTTCTAATGATACTGGCTGTTTCATGTTGATGAGTAGTTCATCCATGTTCATTGTATCATATGAATAAAAGAACATCACATGATCACCATCTCTATACTAGCACATAATCATTGTAAACAAAGGCAAAACACTACTGTATGGAGTGTTTTTATGAATAAAAGAACTGAAATGTTAAGAATATATAGCACTGTTAATAGGATTTGATCTGCTTGATTCTCTTAAGTAAGTCTATAATAAACAAAGCACCAGATGACTCGTGCTTTACATTTAGCATTTTTCTTAAGAACAAAAATCTATTTAATTCACTTGAACAGTATTAAAAAAATATAAAAAGTGTCACTACATCAGTGTAAATCCAATATTTTTGAATGATGTAGATAATAGCCAGAAATCATGGGAGAAATAGGTGTACAATGATTACTCATGATTGCAATAAATGGATCTGAGGCAGTGCAAATAGAATGGATTACTAATTTTGATGTGAATCTTGGATATAAGCTGATAATTATGTGGGGGGGTATAAACATACTAAGGCAAGAGATCAAAGATATCTACATTTAGCATGTAACTGAAAACACTAAATGATATACTTGTTAATCTAGGGTCAAACCTGTATATCTGTATAAACAGGTGGGTTTGGATCTATAATCTTTAAATTTTAGGGTCATCAGCTTAGATAATATAGAAGAACTAGAGTTAGCTACTCAGATGTACATATACAAATTGAATACTACTCATTGACAAAAACAGACCAGGCATTCTTAAGCTTGTAATACATGATTCTCAAGTATAGTGGAGTGAACTGCTGCTACTAATACAAACATTAACCCTGTAATCTAGTTTTATCTTTTTAACAAATTTCTGGTTATTTATTTCCAAATAATTTTTTCTGTCAAGCATTCAAGTAGCAATCAATTAAATAAACATAATCAGCTAAAAATTAACTCATGAATTTTTTTAACTATTTAGTCTGTCACTGTATTACTGTATTAAACTGTCACAGAACTCCATGTTAAGTAATCTAGAAAAGATGTTAAACAGATCCTAACCAGTTTCTTGCAATGATCATTGCAATTAAACAATGAGAAAATGGCTATCATGTCAAATTGAAACTGCTTCTTGATTATTGCTAAGAATGTAGAATTCAAGATTCTACATAAAACTAATTTCAGTATTTATTTAATATTATAATGCTTTGGACATGGATTGTAATTGTGATGATTGAAATCATCATCACCATAAAGCACTAAGAAAAACATCCCTGGTTTTACAGAGCAAACCCATTGGAAGCCAATATAATTAATTTTAAGTTTTAATATGGTATCACAAGCATTAATCATCATATCATGAGTCAACAGTCATCACTTTGTGACTGGATTTAAAAGAAGTTCACAATAAAATTTGAGGATAATCATCATTTTATCAATGCTAAATTTAGAGCATAATATAAAAGCAATCATCATAATTTTATATGCAAAGACATATTTAAATAAATACACATAAAAATGCTGGAATCATATCAATGCTCATCAGTAATGGTCTGAGCCATCAAATACCATGAGTGTATTGACCATTAATAAACTAATTATTAAATCTATAAAGTAAAGCATATGAACACTGAAGGTAATTTTTATTTTACATCACAAAAATATATCTACATAGAAACATCTGGATGTCCATAAATATACATTCACAAATATAAATGGCAAATACCATTAGGTCTTAAATAGTTTAGGATTGCAAAGATTCTAGAAATTGTGAATAAGAAAAAATATATAAATTTCATTCATTCTATTATTAAATAATTTTACTGATATAGCTTACAAACCTTTAAAGCACAATTCTATGATGAATTAAATCACACATATTGGTATTCACAGAAAAGATAGAGGATTACAGTAATCAAAAAATAACTTTCAGAGATTATTATATTTTAAACAATTTTTTAATAAGAATAACTATAAAATAAAAAAATTAAAAATTTTAGAATGTGATAATGTGACAAACTTATAATTAATACATAATGATCAATCTTATCGAAATACACATAATTTCATAAAACAAATATGATTATAAATATGATTATTATTCTCTTCTAATTCTATTTAATTAACATTTACTCTACATGAAATATTCTCTTACAATAATAAACCCTAAAAAATATTTCATAATAAATTTAAAAAATAACTTGAACCTTCCTCCTCTTCTTCATTTGAAAATGATAGTCCGCACAATTTTATCCAAGTAAAAAAATATTTTCAACCAAACAACTAAAAAAATGATTCATTATTCTCAATTATTACTTTCTTCATAAAGTAATGTTTATAAATGTATTAGTGTGAATCCTATAATATTTCATTTTATCATGGATTTTCAATCCTTTGTAGTTTCCTAATTGAGGATCTTCTGATATATCTTGCAGGTAGTAATTTGGTCAATATCTTTCTCAATAGTTAATTTAACCATTTAATTTTTTTCTTTTCTTACTTTTTGTAGCTCCAGATTTCCAGGTTAATTATTATTTTCATATAAGATTAGCATAAGTTGAGACAGCCATGACTTTTGATGGATTAATATATAAGGCTAGTTAAAAGCTTTTGTCAGAGGTATTTTCCATCTCCTATATTCCCTTTAATGAAAGTGGTTACACAGCTGAATCAGTAATGAACAGTTTTTAGCAAGAGCTTTAGCCTATGATCCTTGTAAACTCCACAATATTAAACTGCTTTGTGAACATCATTTGTTTTTTTAACTAAGAGTGAGATCAATCTAGCATAAGACTTCCAAGCTAAACTTCTGATTCCTGAACTTCATCACTGCTAAACGTCTACTGAATTCTACTGCCCACACTGATGCCAATCTTGTATCACATGACTACCTCAGAAATTACTGCTTTAAGCTTCGACCATTTGATTCTCTTTTTCCATGAAAGATTATTTTTAATATATATATACACTAATTGAAAAAAAAAAATGACAATTCCTTCAAAGATAAATATCCTAATCCCTTTTATTGTTTTTTGATAAATAACTTTTAAAAATCTTAATGCCTTTTTTTTGTTGTTTTTAAGAAGAAAATAAATGAAACTATATGCCAAAATATTAACTTTTTTTCTTTTACCAATATACCTGATAAAAATTAAATATTTATATTATTATTAAAATGTTTCAAAATTTATCACATGATCATTTCATGTACTAAATTTAACCTAGATAAATTCCTATTTAACAATTACATTCTCCTCAAGCTAACATGGAAAGAAATATTTTTTCCACAATGTACATTGTGATATTCTATCATGGGTGTGGTGTATGTTTGTGCATATACTTAAAAAAGTAAGACAAAATATTGTTTTAAAGAAGTGATTTTAAAACATTGTAAAATTAGATTTGAAATTATATATTTTATAATTTATTTCATAAACAAGTTTAATTTCCAATAAAAGAACCAAATTGTTAAAAGAACTTTTTAAGTATTTTTAAAAATATATTTTTTAACAAACCCTCTAGATTAATTAATTTAAAAGGGCAGAATTTGAAATCAGCTTCCTATGGAGACTATTGATATGACAGATAATAAACAAATGGATCAATTGAAGAATTTGATCAGCAGAAAATCAATAAAGGGCAGCATTTTTTTTTTTTTAAAAAAAAACATATACATTTTCAAAACACAATTAATAAAGAGAGTACAAGAAAAAAAATTTAACCAATTTCTGTTTTAATTAAAATTGAATTGCAGTTATAAGAAACTTAGTAGCAATTTATAAATAATTACAAAACAATAGCATGACTGCCAATTGCTATTAAAGAATATTTAGGTTAATTAAACTACTCCATGAATGGATAAACAATCAGAAAAAAATTTGGACCAGTCAGCCATGGATTTCTGAAAGAATAGATGTTTCTACCATCATGATTCTACCAAGAATTAACCAAATTATACCATGAATAACATGATGAAATTTCATTAAAGCTCAGAATTATCTAGAAAAATGTCAAAATGATGCTGACGCATAACTCTAGAAAATATTTAGGATGAATGCTAAAAAAACTATAATAATGAACTAAATTTAAATTGTTAAAAGAACAATTAGATAGATAAATTTGTCTTAGTAATAATTATAACTTTAAAGGGTACTCGTTGATTAGACATGCAGTCTGCTTGATGGCATTGTTGCTATGCAAAAACAATCAAATATGAACATTCCCAGGCCAGTTTTTTTTTTTTACTTTTTTTAAATACATCTCTTTTTTGGGGTTATCTTTTCTAAATAAAAATTCACACAAAAACACAAACAACAAGCACACAGAATTTGTACTTTTTCAACGCTTTTTTTTATATTAACATCAACTAATTAATATAAAAGAATTAAAATTAAGAATTTGTACTTTTTAAACATTTTTTTTTATTAATGTCAACAAATTAAAAAAGTATTTAAAGGCCCCAAAGATGCTAGATGTTTTGGGTGTGGGCGCCTGTGGTAGGTCAGCAGCAAGGAACAGAAGCTACAAAACATTTGCCAGCTAGAATGTCTAATACAACAGAACTGTTGTATTACACATAAACACGGCTGTGAAATTACAGCTGGCTGCGTAAACAGCATTTTTATGTGCTTTAGCACATAAACAATGTCATCAAGCGGCATGCATGTTTAATCAATGAGTACCTTTTAAATTTCATTTATATTTGCCAATTCAATAATTTGAGCATGAATAATATTTTACTTTCCTTATTTATGTAACAATTTTAATGTTTCTTGTGATATGTTATATGTTCAAATATGTTTTGGGGATTAATATATATGCATATATATTAACTTAATCATTTGTTGTTTTGTAAAAAAATTTAAATTCTACTCCATATACTTACCATATATATATGAAGAGAAATAATCAGAAATAATAAATTCTTTACAACAGTTATATAAATATCAATAAATATTAGTAGTTATTAAAAATTTTAAATATAGCAATGATAAATATAATATAGATAAAAGTGTAGCTCAATTACAAAAGAATCAATTTATTAAATTATATAGTCGGTGATAAAATTTCTGAGGAAAATAATGGTATTGATAATGAAAATAATGACTCAATAAGAAATGAATTAGACTTTCTTATTATCTTAGGATATATACTGCATTAAGATATAACAAAAATTATATTGAGAAGAATATAAATATTAGCTGGTCAAATAGTAAAAATCTTGATCTATTAATAGGTAATTATAGGTTAAGAGATGATATATGATATAAAAAAAAATTAACTACAGTATTTAATTTTCCATTTTTCCATACATATTTTAATCATTACCGCTATTTGACAATATGCATTTGTGAACTGGTAAGAAATCAGATTCGTTACATAATGTTCAACTAGCGCCACTTTCAGTCTTGTTCTGTGTTAATGCTTTTCTGTTTCTATATTAAAAAAAATGAGATCACAATCAAAACAAAAAGATTATACATTATCATTAGAAAGATTATTTTTAGTTTACAAAATCAATAAAATTTTCATTATTATTTATTTTAAAAATCTAAAAAATTATTTATTTCTGTTATATTTTCTGTTATATCTAACAAAATATGTTTTAAAAGTTTAAAATTTTTGAATATTTATTGCGATCTTTTTATACATAAGTATAAATTTATTATTATTATTTACTCATTAGTATAAATAGGTTATTTACATAGAAGCTAAGATTCTACATACAGTTTCAGGCCATATTCACGTTAGCTGCTAATATAACGTTATATTTTTGAAAAAAAAAAAAGTATTTCAAGTCAAAATAAGTTATTAATAATTTAAATTTCTTGATATCTAATAAATATAGTGAAATATGCAGGATATTAAGAAGAAACATGAATCGCATAACTTCAAATCACATTAAAATAATCTGCATAAAACGAGACCCAGGTGTAGTATACATTATATCAAAAGCACTGAGTCTAAACGAAGGCTTACTACATAAGAAATAGATATAAAAATTCAAAAAATGGTACGAACTTAAATCAGAAAAATCAGTTTTTTCTTTCGCCATTAATTTCTCTACAATGCAATTATTTCCCACAAAATCCTAGTGACAATTTGAGGCAAAACATTCAAATTTTTAGTTTTTAAATCTGTATTCAATAAATAGAATTCAATAAATTTGACTTGGCTTGTTAAAAATCTAAATTTACAAATGAAAAACATTTTAAATAATTATACTTGAATCATTCTAATATTAAAATAATAATAATTAGGATTAACTTGCAATACATAATGATAACAAATGTTATATAAAGAGTTTGCAAAGCTTTGTAGATATCCCCAACCCCAGACCAGTTTCTGCTACTGGCTTCCTCAGTGAGGTGCTAGGATATTCAAACATTAGATTAAAAATATTAGGACAGATCCAGCACTTTATCTAATGGATAACAAATAGAAAATTCTGAAATTTTCAGACATCCATCTGTCTTCCAATCCAGCTAACTTAAATAACCATATGGGACTGAACTAGGTTCAGATATACCATATATTAATAGCCTTAGCAATATAAAATTGTCAAAGCCTTAATAGCAAAACATAAAATTACAAAAAAATCAAGTCACCATGTCACATGACTAATTTAAACAAGCTTGTATTACAAATATTATATAAAGAGCTCGCAAATAAGCTCTTAACAAACTTTGCAGAATATCCCCAACCCCAGACCAGTTTCTGCTACTAGCATCCTCAGTGAGTTGCTAGGATATTCAAGCATTAGATTAAAAATACCAGGACAAGCCCAGCACTTTATCTAATAGATAACTATTAAGGAGAAAATCTAAAATTTTCAGACATCCATGTCTTCCAATCCAGCTATTTAACTTAAATAGCCATATGGGACTGAACTAAGTTCAGACACACCATATATTAATAGCTTTAGCAATATAAAATCACCAAAACCTTAATAGCAAAAAATAAAATTACAAAAAAATCAAGTCAGATAGATGTCACACGACCTAATTTAAACAAGCTTGTGTTACAAATGTTATATAAAGAGCTCGCAAATAAGCACTTAACAAGCTTTGCAGAATATTCCCAACACCAGACCAGTTTCTGCTACATCTGACTTGAGTTTTTTTTAATAATAATGAATTTTTTTTTCCTATTGGCCAATTATAAATAAAATAAAAAAACTTAATTAACAAAGTCTTTGTTGTTTAAAGTATGATCATAAAATCTGAACAAATAATTACAAGATAATCACAAATCTACCAAATATTTGTTCTAAAATCATATTTAAACAGAAGGTATTAACTCTTTACACATGCTCTATGCTATTATATCAATGTTGTTTTTGTTGAATGTGAGGAAACTCTCAATTCAAAGCACAAGATAAAGATTGAAAAGATAAAAGTGGCTACCATATCTTTGTACCTAAATTCAATTATATAAGCCAATTTTTAAGTACCTTGGAAAAAGAAAGTGAAGAATATAAAATGTTCTAAGATACTTAAAATTGGCCTACATAATTGAATTTAGGTACAAAGATAAGATGACCACTCATATCTTTTCAAAGCTTCTATCTTGTGCTTTGGATCAAGAGTTTTGTCACAATCACAAAAACAATGTTGACTTAATATAACAGTACAGGGCATGTGTAAAAGTGTTGATTACCTTCTGTTTAAAAGTACAGTTTGAAACTGTGCTAATAAATGTATTTGTTAATTACATTTGTTCTGAAATTAAAAATTACCTTTATAATTAGTAAATTATCTCTAAAGATCAGTTCATCAGAATTTTAACAAGGTACATTTGCAGTGGTGATTTTTTTTTTATAATAAATCAATGCATTAAAATTAGATATGTAAACATTAAAAAATTATTTTTTATTGATTATTATAGAAGTATTTTATAAAATTAATTATAAATACTTAAATAAACTTCTGAAAATTGCTGTTTTGTGACGGTTTGATCAGAATAATGAGAGAAGAATATCCAAGTTCGTTTAGGTCTTTAAGATCAAACAATAGACTAATCAGAAATCAAATAAAGTGTGGCATTTTCTGTGAAGTTGGATTTTTTGAGCTACTGACATTTTTAGACTTTTTTGAACCAATGACTTACTTAGTATTTACTGTTTTTACTGGCAAAATTGTAAATTTAAAGAAAAAATAATATCCTTAAAAATGATTGAAAGAGAATGATTTTAAAAAAACTGCATTCAGTGCCATCACAGTACTTAGTCAAAATCATGACTGTGTTAAAGATCATTAATATTCCACTTTGGGATCATTTTACAAGAAATTTTAAATTTTCTCATTTATGATACAGACAGATGTCATCTGTTATCAAAAAATGTGATTGCTGCTATTTGTACAAGCAAGAATGAATAGAAATAACAAATTAAACAATACATGTGCATTATCTTTTTTTACATATCGTCATCATTATCATCACTAATTTTCATTGCAAAATAAGTTAAGTTTTATGCACATGTAAACTAGCTCTTTTTCAATTTATTATTCCACTATCTTTTCTGTAACTTCTTTATTCTTTTTTTTTATTAATTATTTTTGATAACTTAAACTCTAATTTAAAATTAAATTGTATTGTGGATATAGACAGTGTATTCGTGTTTAAAATACCTATATAATGCTGTATACATATGTGTAATTTTCAATATTGTGTAAGGGCTTGGAATCAAATGATATATATGTAATGATCACACTAGCTGCAAAACATATACAACCCCCCCCCCCCTATTCTCGTTCTTTTAGTTAGACTATTTTTAAAACATTTTGGTAACAAGCTGCATTTTTCAACATATGATAGTTTTTAGTTCATTTTTCTAAAGACAGGAAGCCATCCACCCCCACCCCCCAATCACAATAAAAAAAAGCTGAAAATATATGTCCAATTATTTTCATTAGAAATTTTAAAAGCAATTCAATTGTCACAGCTGATGTAAAATTAAACACTTTAATCACTTAGAAAATTAATAATTCATAAAATGCTAATTTCACAACTTATTTAATATAAAATTCAATAGCAATTTTGAAAAGATCATTAGTCTGAGTGCATGGAAGAGATAGCACAAAATTATTTATTAAAAGAATAATTACATAATTAAATATATACATATAACTAATAGTGGTATGCATACCCACCATGCCTGAATTCATTATTAGCAATTATAGTAATTTGTTCCTCTATTATTAGTTTGGTTAATAAACAATGCATGTCAATGTTCGCAATCTTTTTTAAAAAGTAGCTAAGTCTTACTTAATCCCTATTTAGTCAAGCATCATTTCATTATAGGTCACACCCCTTTTAATAAATAGTATCAGAAAATGAAAACATAAGCATATAACATATGTGCATGTGTAACCCATATATACAAAAACCGAAGAAACTTATGATTATAATGATTAGCAGATTTGTTTGCCGTAACCATAATTTGGATTAGAGTCTGGGTTAAATAAAACTTGAAAATTTTTCTCTCAAATCGTTTACCAATGCAGCTACTCATCAATATTACTCAGTAAAAAAGTTTAATTAAAATATTCTTAACTAGAAAGTAAAACAAAAACATAACACTAAAATTCCCATAATCAGCAGTTATTAAAATTAATGAACAATGTTTCCTTCAATATTGGGAGGGGGGGGATCTTATAGTGAGCTATTTTAACCTTATTGCTGGAATCAATATTGATCTCCTGCAGGATGAAAGTCTCTCCAAATTTAATTCACTTTTTTAAACTATAGTCCCTCTTCTTCATATCTCACCAAAACTTCTTTATTTCATTAATCCATCATATAGTTTCTTTATAGGTCTTTTACAATGGCTTGTGATCCACTTCAAAATCTATTATCCTCTATTATCATCTCTTCTAGCAATATGTTTAGTCCAACTCCATTTCAGTCTTAATACTTCCAATGAGGTCAATGATACCCATTTGCCTTTTCACCAAGTAGTTCATACTCAATTCCTTCTTGTTGCTCCCAACTAGGATATCTTCATTCTTCAATCAGTGATCTGCATTGTTCATCTTTTAAGTGTCTAAGCCTTAAAACCATAAAAAAAAGTAGCAAAACACATCTATTGAAAGACCATCCTTTTCAAACTCATAGCATATCTTTTTAGTGTTAAATTACATTTATCGAATGCACTCCATCCAACTTTAATTCTATTATTAATTCTGTCCATCCACATTAATAATCTAACCAAGATATTTGTAGTTGCTAACTTTTAATTCATGACTGAATACACATATTATTGTTTATGATCAATAAAATTGTATTATAAATTATTTATTTAAATATACCAACTTTCCAAATGAACAGTACAATGGTATGTTTTTGATTCAAAATCTGATATAAATTCATCAAGGTTTAAATAATTCCAGACAAATATATGCATTTAAAAATGAAAGCCTTAAGTGTTTTTTTTTTCTTTTTATATAATGTATTAGTAAAATTATAATATTTCAGATATAGATATTCTAGTATACAGTCTGAAAATATTCACGTGATACTAAAATCATACCTATGTATCACAGACAAATAAACCTTGATAACAAAAGTAGAGAAAAAAAATGATATTTAAATATTCCTTCTCAATATATTTCAATTTGTTTAAATGCTTTCTTTGTTCATTTTACAAAAATTATATTATTTAAATCAGAAATGTGAATAAATTTAATTAGTACCCATTAAAACAAAAAGATATATTAGTAGGAGTACAATTTTACCATCATTTAAAAATGATTCAAACATTTAAAAATAGTCATCTTTTGTAAATTGTGAAATATGTCAAGAATCAATTTTTTCCTTTTTAAAAAATTAATATATATGTTATCAAGGAATAACATAGCAATTATCAATTATTATATTTAACAGACAACTATTATTATAACAAATGGACTATGGGTATCTTCTATTGAAAATTTATTAAAACAATGGGGGGGGGGGGGCGACTATAAAAAAAAATGGCAAGAGACATGCATTAACAACATACTCTTATTTTAATGACAAAACAAAAGTAAGTACATAAATTTAATGGTTTAAAAACATCTCCATACATTAACAAGTAAAAAAAATATACCAATTAACTTTGTGGTTATAAAAGTACCTCTAAAAGTACTACTTTTGTCACTGCTAATGAGATTGCTAGTTTTATATATCAGACATTTGAATTCAAGATTCATAGAATGGAAAAAAAACTATTGCAGTGGAGTTGTAAAAGTTTCTTCCACAATGCTCTTCTAATATCAATCTAATAAAACCAGTTGAATAAAATATTTGAACTTGCCCTTGATTATCTTAAATCAAAAAAGGGCCCTGGAGCAAATAGCATATTTTCATAGTTTTGAAGGGGGGAAAGTAGGATTTAAAGGTGAAGTTTAATTAGCAAGACTGTTATCGACATTATTGATACAAAAACTATTCTAAAAATTAGATACACTATAGTAATTTTAAATACACCTGACAAAGATAAAAAAAAATTATCACCCAGTATCATTATTATGTGTTCTTTGGAAGCCATTTGAAAGAATCACGTTAACAAAATCTGTCCAATAGTAGAATCATCTATCTATAAAGCAAGCTGGGTTTTAAGTCAGGAAAAAACTGTTGCGAATAAGTTTTATCTTTAACAACTAACATTGGAACAACTTTCAGAATAAATTAAAAATTGGATTTGCCTTTATTCATCCTGATCAAGCCTATGATTCTGTTTGAAAAAAATAGTATTCTTCTAGAAGTTTCTAAAATCCTTAAATGCAGGAAAACTATTAATTGACTTGACAAAATACTCTGTAATAAAAAAATTCAAATGTCACTAAATGATAATTGTAGTAAATACAAAATTTTTACATAATGATCTATCACAGGGCTCGGTTCTCTCAGCTACTTTATATATTTATGCTCTTTCTTCATTTAAAATGCAGGAAATTTTCTCTATGTTGATGACATTGCTTTAACTTCACAAAAAAAGATCATTTCTAAAAATAGAAAAGTCTCTCAGTAAGGAATAGGAAAAGTTTGGAAATCTTTCTTAAAAGTTAAGATCTTATTCCTAATCCAACAGATAACAATGTTTAATTTTCCATCTAAATAATAAAATATTTCTCATAATTTGAATATAATCTTCAATCCTACCATATGCTATTTAAAAATAATTTTGAACCTTGGTCTAATTTATTTTCCTTACTTATCTAAAGTTAGATCTAAAATAATTGACAGGGAATAACCTTTTTGGAAAACTGGCTGATATTATTTGGAGTAGTCCATGCAAGCACTTTATAGAGAGCTTTCATTGCACTAACGTAAGCCCACTAGTGAATACTGCCCCTATGTGTTGGATAAAAACTGTTTATACTAAACATCTTTATTACTTAAATATTTCATAAGAAATATTACTGTTACACTCAAGTTTATCTTTTTGTAGTGACTTTCTGTTAACATATTCCATCACCAAATATAGAAAAGAAATTGCCTCAGGAAATGAATAAAAAGTTTGTTAAATAGACTGGATTTGTCAATAACTCCAAATATAGTTTGACCATCTGAATTCATCTCAAATAAATATCCCATTTCTGAATGTGAAAAAGTCTATGACCAAAGAAGTCTGCCATAAAAAAATGGAATTCATTAGGAAGTTCCAAACATATTTCTTTTTTCTAGATCTGAAGCTAGAGCTAGCTGGATTTGATCTTCCTAGCTATTATAGAAATCTCCTCAATAAATTCAGGAGAATTATGTTTGTTGTCTGCTGTATAAATTAAATTTAATAGTCACTGGCCTACATAGATGTGATCAACATAAATCATGAAGATATATAATGAGTGATTAGTCTATAACTTCAATGAATCTATATTACTTGGTTGGAATCTCTAAAATATCTACACTAAATGAATAAATTGAATTATTTTGAACTATATTGTTTAACAAAATTTTTAAATATATGACAATATTTAATTGCAAATGAAATTATTGTCATGCAGAGGATTTAAAAAAAAAAAAAGTAATAGCAATTTTAAATATATATAATTAAACTAATATTTTTATTTTCTTATTATATACAAAAAATTGGTTAGTTATTGTAATGAATTGGGAAATCATTTATTTGTATAGATTTTTTTTTTTTTTAAATTAAAGTTTTGACTAAATGTAAAAGCATATCTTCAATGACAGATAAGTGAAGGGATAAAAAGTATTTAATAATCTCTTTAAAAAAATATGAATATGAATGTAAAAATAGTTTTCACGGGTTGTGGTAGAACTCGTTTACATGATAAAAATTATACCAAAGGTGCATTTTAATAAAATATAACAACTGATTTCATTGAGAAGATAGGGAAGATATTGGTAAAGAGAGGTTATAATAAAGAGCTGCAATTAGAAAAGGTTGAAATATTTTGGAGTAAAAAGTTTACTATTAAGTTATTTCTAACCAACCACTGCAATTGTTGTCTGTTCTGAGAGAAACGACACCAAACATAAGGTAAATGAAAGCGATCCTATATCAATCAATAGATGTGATGCATGCTTCTCTCTCTCTCAAAAATGGTCTAATCACTTTGCATTAATTTGCATATATTTGCACACTGCATTTATATAGTTCTCAACACTTTAGTAGCTATGATTATGGAAGCATAAAGCCTTTAGAAAGCTCAGCTCATTAAATTGCAGAGTATTATTTGGTTTTACAAACTTCATTATCTGTGAACAAAGCACATATATATGTTATAGATCACATGCTAATGAAGGAAATATTTAATACATCACAACATTTAAAAAAAAAAAAAACGATTTTGGGATTGCATATGATATACATATTTGTGGTTCACAGATTAGGTGAGACATTCATTGCAAAACTCAGCTTTAATTTTTTATTTTTGATTGGTTTTTTTTCCCCTTCTGAAATTAGAATGGCAATAATACTTTAAGAATGCTTGGTAATGAATAAGGAAAATTAGAATATTTCTCATGTTGAATTTTTTATAAATATATATAAGAAAGAATATTTTTAAGTTGAAACTTATTGTTGCAGGAAAATGTTATTATCACTTAAATTCATAATAATGAAGTCTAATTTTTATAGAGAGTAATAATATTATCATTTTAAGCAAGTTTAGATTTAAATTTTTAAAAATTACAATTCATAATACAAAATCCATAATACAAAAAATTAATATGCTCTTTGTGAAAGTATTCATACATCCAGTAAAACTTCTAAATTCCGGGAACTTACAATTGGCATTCAAATCCAACAAACTAACAAAAGTTTCGAAAGTAGTGGGATGCAGCAGCGTCATCCCAATACAGCAGACATTGGGCCTGATCCACAAGTTCTTTTCATAAACTGAAAAAAAAAATCAGTAAAAATTAAGATGGCAGAAAAACAGAACATATATAATGAGGTAGCAAAATGATTCAGAGATGATGAAGATTAAGACTTTATCCAAATTATCATCAGTATGTATTCTTTTTTTAAAACTCCCAAAATATTTTTCATATATTCTTTTTTTAATATATATATTGTTTAAATAGTTTTAAACCATTGGAATACAAACAGCTAATTCTAAGAAAAAAAGATAAAAAAAAAGATTGACTTAGTCAAGCGTTGTTAGCCGAGAGGTCATCGCATCCGCCTTGCAAGCAGTAGTTGGTTGCAGACGGTTGTGGGTTCGCGTCCCGGCTGATGCCATGACATATGAGGAAAAAAAAAAAGATTGACTTAGAAGTTTGCTAAGTTGTTATAGAAAAAACAATAATATGATAGCCGGTAATGAACAAGTTTTAGAAAGGCATTTGCCTTGCCAGGAAGTGCCAATTATTGAAGGTGACAATATTAAATGGATACACATATAGCTATATGAAACAATCCTATTTTAATTCTGACTACTCTTATTTTATTTTTCTGCAAAAAGATCTACAAAAAAAAAAAAAAAAAACTGGTGATTTTTTTTTTTTTTTTAAAAAGAAAGTATTAAATTACAGATGAAAATATGAGATGGCAAACCATTACATCGCCAGAATAATATCTTTTTCTTCCCTAAAGTTATACATTAATTATACACTCAGTGATGCAACAATGACTTTTATCATAATAGATACTTTATAATGATCTTAGAAAGAGTTATTCTTAATAAAAAAAGAAGTACTAGATATTGCATTCAATTATTCATTATGATTTATTGCTTACTACTCAAAACGAAAAAAAAGATATAGAGAAATGAAAATATATCATAATTTATATTTATATTCACACACATACATAAATATACATCACGAATCTAAAGGCTGTGTGTACTTTGTGAGAATGTGTACCTTATGCTATTAATGATTACTTTATAAACATAAAAGGAGAAATTTTGATTTGTAATGTCTATATGTTATCACTGAAGTTGTTAATTGTATGAACTTATTCAAATGTTAAATGAGCATAAATGGATGACTGCTCAAACAAGTGAAACAGTGAATATGTAAATTTATTGGTTTTTACTTACGATTTTAAAATTAAGACCTGTCATGATATTCCTTCTCAGATACTTGATAGTTCTTACTGAGACATCAGGATTATTGGTTTATATTTTGCAATAATGACAGGCAAAAGTAAAAAAATATCCACCACCTCATGGAGTTGTAGTTACCAGTCAAGGAAATGATTGATGAATGAAATTAAAGGATACTATGAAATGGTCTCTTATTAACATAGATTGTCATCTATTGATTTTTTTTATTTAACTATTTACAACTGTGATTCATTTTCAAGAGAATAAAACCTGCACAAGTTAAAAAAAAGAACTATCAAATAATGGGATAATGACAGACAAAAAAAAAATTAAAAAGATTAAATGGAAAATGAATGTATTTTGATAATAAGCACAATAGTTTGGAAGCACAAATGAAGTATGGCTCATTATAAATAAAAAGATATGGGAACATAACATTCTAGAGATTAATGCTATATCAGATAGTATGTCAAGATTAATTATTCAACTTAGGGAACATACACAAAATGCAGATAATTCAAGTTTTTGCATCAACAAGATCTCATTATGATTTTAAAAAATAGACAATTTGGGGGAATTTTAATGCTAAAATTGAAACATGAAAGTACAGTGGGTAAATTTGGATAAGAAGAGAGAAATTTAAGACTTACAGTATTTGGAGAAAAAATAAAATTTTCCATTTTAATTTTTTGTTCATTTAAAAAGTAAACATAAAATGGACATGTAATGACTGAAATAAAAGTAGCACAAAGTGTTAATCCAAATGACAGAAATTCTCTAACCTTCAAAAAAAAAAAGACCATTGAATTTGTAAAATAGTTTAAATTTTTAACAGATTTCAATGATAATTCAGATTTAAATGAGTTAAGTAATAAGATAATTGAATCTGTACTAAAAACTGTTACACAAATCCGCAGTACAAAAAGCAGCAATTCAACAATAAATTTTCATTTGAGGCAAAACACTGTATGAAGAGAAACTATGCCCTGAATAATTTGATGATAAAGTGGTACATTCTGGAGCTACAAATCTAAAGACCATGGCTCCATTCATTTATTTGTTATTCTAAGAAAAAAATATGAAATATTTTAAAGTATTTCATTTAGAAAAAATAAATATCTGAATTTCTGTAAAATGTATCAAAAATAAGTTAATGATGGCATTTAATTATTAATCAGTAAAGAAAATTATAAAAGAAAACAAAAATCTTAAAAGCATAAAACATCCTTGATATTGGAAAAGAAATTGTTTCAGCACTAAAACAAAAATATAGTAATAAAAAAAAAAGGAAATATGAAACGGTTGGAAAAATTCTGCAAAGAACTATACATTAATAAAAAGAAAAAAAAAATCTCTACAATTATATCTTTTAAAATGACAAGTATTTTAAACGGGAAGCGGATGTAGCATGCATTTGTACAAAATGGAGAATATCCAGGAATTGATAAAATTATTATCAGTATTTTAAAAAAGCAGAAGAAATGGAGAATCTTTGGAAATGCTATATAGCAAATATCTAAATGATGAAGATGCACCAGGTGATTGGAAGAATGCAGTATTGATATTTAAGATAGATGAAAATAAGATATTAAATATTACATACCTATTAGTTCTAAACAAAACCTTTATCAAGATCATAACAATTCATTTATAGAAAACTCAGTATTCAAAATAGCCAATCAATAAAAACATGCAAGCACAATAGATTACAACATTGTATCAAAAGAATTTATCAACAAGATCATTCTGGCATGGTTTTATTGAAAAGACATTTGGTTCTATAAATATTTTAAGCAGAAAAATTTAGAATATAGTTAAATTCTAAAGAATATAATCAAAATCCAATAGCCATGATTAAATGACATGATGATACTACAAAGATTAACAATGATAATGGTACTCAGCAGGTTAAATTCATCATTTCAAAACTTTTTATAGAAGATTTACAGGAAATATTTTAATTAAAGAGGAAATATTTTAATTAAGGAGAAAAGATTTTCACCTTTAATATATACTTATGTATTATAAGTTCAACAAGGTCATGTTTGGTACTAAGGATACTCTCAAACTCAAACACAAGATACTTTTTTTAAAGATAAGAGTAGCCATCTTTAAACCTACATTCTAATTATATATGCCAATCTAAAGCTTCTTAGCTTGAGAGTGTGAAGATGTTTCTCTATTCACTTTTACATCTATTACTTTCTTTCACATATTAACGTTCAAGAAAATTTTCAATTTAAAACATGTCAATATTATGAATTCTTAGAAACTATGTAATATTCAAATTTATTTGCTAAGCACAGAGATCATATGTAATTACAGAGAAAGGATTCCCATCTTTAATATATGCACTGTACTGATCTTACAAGCTCAACGATGTCATGATGAGTACAAAGGATAATCTCAAACTCAAACCAAAGATAAAGACTTTAATTTTGTGAATTAACATTAAAAACTAAGGGAACAACAATAAATGAAAATTAGTTAATTCATCTAAACTTTAAAAAGGATGTGGTTATTTTTGCAAGTAATGTTTCAGAAGTTCAGGAAATATTATAAAAGTTATCAGATCAAAGTTAAAAAAAAGTAATGCTAAATAAGACTTAAGTAATATTTAATAGCATTTTTAAAAAAAATTAAATAAATATTGATAGTAATAAATTAGAAAAAAAATCATGCTAAAAAGATTGAATTAATGTTTAATGGCTTTTTACAAAAGGAAAAAAAATTGATAGTAATAAATTAAAAATATATATATACAGTGATTAAATTATTAATAGATTGAAATGTAAATAATAAAATTAATTATAGTTCTTTAATACAAATAATTTAATTTTAAAAGATATAAAAACACTATGTATTGAAAAAGGAACCTGTTTAATAAATATCTTTTTATTAATACTTATGCATAAATTAGATACATAGATACTTAATAAAAAAAAAAAAACAGAAACTGAAGATTAAACAGCAAAATATGGAGACATATTCATTAGGATTAATAAGAAGAAATAAAAAAAAAATGTGAGACTGAAATGAAGCTAGATTAGGTATACAAGATATGATAATAAATGCACATCACAAGTTTTAAACTGGATCCCAAAAATTGTAAAAGACCTAGAAAAAGACTTATTCATATGAGGTGAAAAGATAATATAAAAAAGCTTGTTAGAGTAATGTATAAAAGAAGCTAAGGATTAGAGAAATAGGATTAAACTTAAGAGAGATCTTCATTTTGCAGTGGGTCAACAATATGTGAAATGATGGTAGTGAATCTTTTGATAAAAATGGCATATAAAAATATTTCTACATTCTTTAAAAATTTATGAAGAAAAACAATTGTTTTAATGTGATTTTCAAACATGAACATTTATGCATCTTAATGATGTAAAAGCTGATTAAAATTTATGAAGTAGCTCTTAAATTAATCAATTATAATAAATTGTTTAAAAGATGGCAAGCAAAGGCAAACCACTAATAATAACAATCAAATGTTAAATTGTTTGCTCATAGTACTATATTGCTACTCTACTTGATCCAAACCAAAAACTTAGCATACATATCTGCATGTCAGCAATGTATAATTGGATTTACTTTAATGGCATAACGGATTTCAGAAATCATTCTTTATATTATCTGTTTATTGTAGGTTATATTGAAGTACATGTATGTAGAAATAATCTATTCCAGGACCACAGCCAAAAACAAAATTATCATTCAAAACAATCATTTAAACAGGGAAAAAAACATGGCACAAAAATCAAAAAATGAGAAGTAAAAATGTACATAAAAGTAACTGTTGTATATACTGTGCATTTCAATTCTAATAAAAACGGAAGCCTAAAATAAAAACATAAACAAATATATCTCTAATAAAAATACACTGATCATAGATTTCAGTGAACTGTTTTCATAACTGGAAAAGATTATAAGTCTTTGTGCTGTAATAAAGAATTCATTATTTTATGATTATTATTTTCATGATTAGAAATTGTATTACATTTTAACACAGCTATTTTTTTTCGGAATCATAGCAAAAGCTAAAATGTGAGGGATTTTTAAACATACATTTTATATATGCTATTAAAATCATTTTACTTCCACTTTTTATGCTCTTTTGTTTGTGTAAAAATAAATAAACTTACATATAAAAAAATCACTTCCATTTTCTTGCTTGGAATTTTTTTTTTCCTTGATGAAATATTCTCGTTTTTTGGCCATAATGACATCTAAAATGTTTTTTTAAAAAATCATGAGCTAACACTAATAAAAATCGTTTATCTTTTGCTTTTTTATTTGGAAATTATTTCATTTTTAATTTATTCAATTTTCTAATTCTAAATTTCAGGATTATAGTTAAAATAATTAAGTATCTTTTTTGACATATTATGCAGCAGAATAATTAAAAAAAGATATTTTCACTGTCAAAAGACAAATATATAGATAAACTAAGTTGATAACTTGAACTTACAAACATGGCAAAGGTATCACTGTGACATCATCATCATCATAATCAACCATTATCAATCTACTGCAAGAAGAAGGTCTCTCCAAGTTCAATCCATCTTCTCCGATCTTTAGCTTCTCTTCTCCACATCACCCTTGCACACTTTCTTATTTCAACCCTCCATCTCACACGTGGTCTTGTTCTGGGTCTTTTACAATCTTTTGGAATTCAGTTTAAGATTTCAATTGTCCATCTATTATCATCTTTTCTAGCAATATGTCCAGTCCAATTCCACATCAGTTTTTTAATTTTTTCAATGAGATCAGTAACCCCTGTTTGTTCTTTTACTCATATATTATGTTTTCGATTTATTCTTGTTACTCCTAACATGCATCTCTCCATACTTCTTTGAGTGATCTGAAGTCTTTGTATTGCTAATGTCCAAGTCTCAGATCCATAAGTAAAAACTGGCAAAACCCATTTATTAAAAACCTTCCTTTTCAAACACATAGGCATATTTCCTTTTAGTATCAAGTTATTTCTACCAAAAGCACTCCAACCAAGTTTAATTCTGTGACTAATTTCATCCATTATGTTTCCATCTGTATTAATAATCTGACCAAGATATTTGTAGCTGTTAACTTTTTCTAACTCATCATAAGCAATCTTTCTTTTCATGTTTTGACAAAATTCATTGAACATTACTTTAGTCTTTTTAACATTTACCTTTAGTACTACTTTCATTTGATAACTTCTGCAACATTTCCTGAAGCTTTAAAGCATTATTTGCAAAAACAACTACATCATCTGCAAAATCTCAATGATTTAAATAATCTCCATTTACTTTCACCCATTTAACTTCCCATTTTAATCCACAAAATACTTTTGGCAGTATTGCTGTAAAAAGTTTTGGAGATATGGAGTCACCCTGTCTTATACCCTTCTCAATGTTGACTTTCCTAGTATTATTACGTAATCTAATTGTTGCTGTTGCATTTTTATAAATATTCTTCAAAATATAACACTATCCTGGATCTATATTTTGATGATTCAATGCTTTAATCTCTGAAGAAATGTTTATAGAATCAAATGCCTTTTCATAATCTACAAATCCAAAGCATAGTGGCAACTTATACTCATTTGTCCTTTCTATAACTTCTCTCAATACTTGGATATGATCTACTGTACTAAAACCACTTTTAAATCCACCTTGTTCTCTTGGTTGGTAGAAATCCAATGTTCTCTGAACATGAGTTGTAATTATCTTGGTACAAAGTATGTATAAAACTGATAAAAGGCTGATAGGTCTATAATTTCTAATATCTTCTTTATGACCTTTTTTAAAAATTAATACTGCATTTTTCCAATCATCTGGTACATGTTTATTATTTAGACATTTAGTATATAACTTTTCTAAAAAAAAATTCTATTTCTTCACCTGCTTCTTTTAATATATCAATTATAATTCCATCATTACTTGGAGCTTTTCCTTTCTTCACAAATTTAATTTCATATCTCACTTGTTCATTTAAAATTCTGGGCAATTCGGAAGATATAATAGATATGGAAGGTACTTGATCTTTATTATTATATAGTTCTTGATAGAAGTATTCTGCCTATTTAATGATGTCATTTCTCTTTTTAGTAATAATTCCATCTTTTTTCTTATTGCAGATATATATTTCCTACCAATAGCAAAATTTTGTTTTACACTCTTGAGACTTTTTATTCTCTTTTGTAGTTTTCCTTCCTAGTTCACAGTTATACATTCTTATATCATTTTCAACTCTTTTCAACATGATTTTACAAAACTGGAGGTATTCAATCCTTTTTAATGCATTATTTTTGTATATTTTCATATTCCTTCTTTTCTCCATAAATTCTCTAGACTCAGTAAAAAATTTATTAGTCAATTGCTGCTTTTTTTCTACCAGCCATCTTTGTTGCAGTTTTTAAAAGTGTATCAGTTATTTTCTTATTTTTTTTCATTCAAATCCAAATCATGTTCAAAATCTACTAATACTTGAAAACAATTTGTAAGTTCTAATTTAAATTCATTAGAATGTTTCTGAAGATTAGGAATATCAACTGTAGATATTGTTTTTCTTAATAATTTTTGTCTCTCTAGTTTTGCATTTACACGTATCTTACATCTTACTAATCGATGATCATTTCCTGTGGTAAATTTATCAAGAACATTACAATCTTGAAATATGTATTTCCTGTTAATCAAAATATAATCCAATTTTGCTGTACTTTCATTTGGATGCTTTCATGTCTATTCACTTTTCTCAAAAAAAAAGAATTTATAATATAAAGTTTTTCTTTTTCTGCAAACTCCAACAAGTCTATGTCCTCTCTCATTTCTATTACCATAACCAAAATTAGCCACAGCACTTTCATCTTTCATTTGTTTTCCAATTCTGGTATTAAATGTCCCATAACAATTTAAAAATGATGTTTACTCTGATCAAAAGCTTTTTGTACATCCATATAAAATTTTTCTATTACTTCATCACTATGAGAACTTGTTGGGGCATAAACCTGAATTATCTGCATTTGGTATCTGCTATTAAGTTGTATAATTAATCTTGCAACTCTGTCTGATACACCATCAATCTCCACAATGTTGTTCTTCCACTTTTTATTTATAATGAATTCTGTTCCACTTGTATTTCCAATATTTGTATCTTTATAGTAGGGTACATGTCTACTTTTTAAATTAATTGTCTCTTCACCTTTTCTTCTAACATCGTAAAGTCCAATAATGTCTCATTTAATATAAAACAGTTCTTCTAATTCTCACAATCTTCCTTCACTTGAAAGTGATCTGCAGTTATAAGTACTTAAATAAAAAGTCATCATTAAATGGCAGCCTGGGTCCACAATCAGGGAATTTTTAGCACCCTCTGCCTACGGCCACCAACCGCTGCCTTGGTTGGTGACTTTGTAGCCTCCTGGGAATAAGGGCCATGATTTATTTTTGTCTGTCATGATTGTATATATCTATTGAAAAAATATTTATCATTTACACATACCTTCATTCTGCCTTATCAAGCAACTGAGAAGAAAGACCATGGTGTTTCTTGATCTTAAACTCAGAGGTAAAAAGACAATAAACTCGCCATGCTACCTAATGCATGTTGAAAGCAGCCCATTCATGTTCATATACTATATGAATAATCACATAGTAATAACAGCTGCAACAACAAGAATGTATGGAGTGGACATTAGGAACATGCCCTGTTTGGTTCTTTTAAGGCCTTCAAGAGGAATCAAAGAGTCTCTTTTCAGTTAATAGCAATCTCCTTTCTGCAACCCACTGTAATTGATATATGTCTTCATTAACAAAAGATAGTTGTAGAATTTGTTAGCAATAAAAATTTTGACTGCAGTAGATCATTAAAATTAAAATACTATAATAAATTGTGCTAAGAAGGTAAGCCAGCAATGGCAAACTAACATTGATGACCATAGTATTTAATTGTATAATTACATTTTTTGAATTTGAGCAAAGAAAGTATGTTCATATATAGCCAGAAAAAAAATAAGTTTTATTTAATATATATATATATATTTCATCCATGTTCATATCAAATTTTATATGTTATTAAAACTTCTCAGTATAACTCAAAGGGTAAATTGTATGCTGATCAATTTTTTAAAAAACTTTTAAAACAAGTAATACTTTTCAATGCTTGATCAATTGAGTTTTTAAATATATTTTTCAAAATAATATGTGAATTAATTAAATAAAAACAATTTTAACTATTATTAGTATTAAAGTTTTATGTAAAGTTGATTAGTAAATCATCAACATCATTTTCAACAATTATTGATCCACTGCAGGATGAAGGTCTCTTCAAGTTCAATGCATCTCTGATCTCTAGTCTTTCTTTTCTACATTGCACCAATATTTTCCTTATTTCATCCATCCATCTCACATGTGGTTTATTTCTAGGTCCTTTACAATCTATTGGAATCCAGTTTAAGATTTATACTGTCCATATTATCATCTAACAATATGTCCAGTAAATATTGTAAAACTGAGTATATGATTGTATAATATTTTAGCTAATCTAATATGCATTTCATGTTAAGATTGCCCATTATTTTGAAGATAAAATGAGGGGTTTGAATCCAAGTCAAATATAGAAATTTTTTCAAATAGTTAAAGTTGTTAGCACATAGTTAATCCAAGTAGATAATTAATTATTGGTTGTTAAAAGAATATCTAATTGCTGCTCCTGTTATTGTTGTTATTATTATTAACAACAACAACAACTCATTGTAAATAATGAGGCAAAAAATGCTCACCAGCAAGTAGTAAGCGTTTTCTCCAGTATTTTTCTGTGGTTAGATCTAGAGCGATCTTTACCTTGCTGTGGATTATTTAAAACAGTTTTGTGTATATATGAGTGTGCAGAGATACAGATAACTTTAAATTTAGAAAATTAATAGCAATTAAACTGAGCATTAATTTTATAAGTAAAATTAATAAAATGATTTTTAAAAAAAAATCAAAACACATATATATATACACCCTCACACACATGTAAAAAGGTATTTTAATTGTATTTAGCACTATGTATGAATATAAAGAAAGTCTTTAGACAGGCAATTTTGACAAAACAACTTCAATTCTCAGACCTGGATTTCTTTTTTACTCAGGAGTCTATCTTTCAATTACTCAACTTAATCTTTATTAGACTAGCTCTGTGGTTTGAAATGACTTCTTTTAGATATTTTTAAACATAAAGTACCATATGTAGTTTGATTTTAGAAGAAAAAAAATGCTATGAACCAGCTATAATTAATTACTGAAAGTAAAATTATTGCAATATTTTAAATCTTTTAAAAATTGAATAAAATTACCAAATATATATATATATTGTTTTACAAAGTTTGCTGCAGAATTTATATTCCCTTCTGATGCTGTACTTAATTAAAATCATGAGTAAAATATTTTGAAAATATAATAAAAAGAAATAAAATTTTATTGGAAACTAAAATATTTGATTTCTTTAGGGAATTTACGTTTTAGATTGTTTCATACTTACTGCGATAGAAAAAATGTATCTTTAAAAATAATCTATATAGGTTTGAATTTTTTTTTTTTTTTAGATATATAAATATATTCATGCTGATATACATAAATGTATGTTGTTTTAACCATTATTCCTGTTTATGTGGGTGAAAACTCTTTATCAGATCAATTATATTTACTCCAATGTTTGCCTTTCGTTGCGTAATTAGGTCCTGATTTTGTTTGTGCTCACAGCCATTTTGAAATCTAAAAACCACCACTGACACATCCAATTCATAAATGACATAAATATTGAATAAAAGTATTTTAAATTACTCTTCATGTAAGTAAATACTACTCATTATATCAATAGTTTTCCTTAAGTTTTTCCCTAATCAGTTTTCACACAGTAGAGAAATTAATGTTCATTGGCAATAAATATTTAATATATACATATGTAATGTGATATAAAGTAGCTAGCTACTTCTTGTCCAATGTACATTTGTAAAATCCTTATCAACCACTTCTATTCTTTCTATTGACTTTTGAAATTTCATTTTATTTTCTCTATTATTGCATTTCTGATTTCTCTTTTTGTCACTCATACTTAAAGTAATTTATTATGGCTTTTTAATATATTTCTCTTGTTACATATATTAAAATAATTTAATCAATTCTTTTCTAACTTTATTAATAGCGAATAAACTATGATCAATTTAAATCCTTTACCATTTCTTAAGGCATTTTTCTTTAGACATCTTGTTTTCATCTTAAAAAAATATTATTCTTTTCACTATTGTTATCATAAAAAATATTCAATTTTTGTGTTAATTTTGTTTTGACTACATATTAGTGGCAGTTTTCTAACACATTTTGGTTGTCTAAAATTTTGCCTTTTTCTCAATTAAATTTTCTATCCTTCTTTTCCAATCCCCAGTTATCTCTAATATTTTATTTAAAATATATAAATATATTGATTTATTCACTTTTTTTTTCTTTACACATTTTAATATTTGATTTAATCAATTTATTGTCATCTCATCTAGCAAATCTGATTAGAAATTATTTGGCTGAAAAAAAAAAGAAACCCCACAGTTTAATTTTATTTTTTAAAAAAAAAACAGTGATGGAGACACATTTGAGGGATGAAAAAGACTGACATCTAAATGTGAATTTAAGAGACTGGATGTGTGGTATACTATATTTAATTACTAGAAATGGGGAAGATATGAAAGAGTGGAATAAAAATATTTGGAAATGGTTTTGTAAAACTATAAATAACATAATAAAGAATAATTACAAAAAAATTAATTGTAGGTGATCCTATTAATGAAATTGGTAAATAGCATAAATATATTACATATATTGATACAGGTATATAATAAGCCTCTATTTCAGTTATTACATAGTAGAGATGTCTTCCCATCCTTTGTATATGTATTAAATGGATTATGTCCTGTTCATGAGGGGTCAGATTGACTTTAGGGCAACATGGGTGTGACAAAAATCTTGGCCTCAGGGTGGCCTTTGAGTGTTCCATCATCAGATTTTCAACTGGAAGGACGGTTGAAGAGTTGGAGTGTGGAGTGGATTAAAACCTGTCCATTAAAGTAAGAAGATTGGCTATCTTAATATATATCTGAGCACTTATTGCATATATGTGTGGAGATGATAATCTGGACCAACTGTTGCTGGTTTAGCATAAAATACTTATATCGATGATTATTTATCTTTTCGACATATATATGTTCAAGAGTGAAGAATAGTGGGTCATGTGAAGCCTGTGCTCATATACCCTATATATTACATATATTGATACAGGTATATAATAAGCCTATATTTCAGTTATTATATAGTATGAATATAAAATTATTGAAGAGGATTTGTGAGAAAGATGGATAGAAAATTATCAATTTAAGTAAAAAAATATGATGGGAAGCTTACCAGTTTACCTGGTCAAGACAAATTTTGAAGTATATTTTTGGTTATGGATTGATAAATGAGGGGGGAGATATAGTAGAGATCATAATTTTATATTGGTAGGAAAGTTAAAAAGGAATGAATGGATTATAAACAATATCATTATGAAAGACGGTGATTTTATATGTTATGAAGAGTCAATAATTTGGTGAAAAAGATTATAAATGAGTTTATTTAGAACTAACTAGATGGATGGGAAAACAATACAAAGTGTAAAAAATAAGCCATGTAGTAATTATAAAGAAATTGTTAAAAAGTAATAGAGCAAACAAAGAGTTAAAAGTAACAGGAAATAGTTGTTTAAAGAGGGAAAAACTGCTAGAATAAAATTAAGATGAAAATAGAATAAATTTAATGAGAAATTAATGATGGAAATTAACAGTGAGGGAAGAGAGAATTGTAAATTTTCTTTAGAGATATACAAAGAAAGGAATTTTTTTTTTTAAAAAAAAAAGAATATTATATTAAATGCAGAGGGAAGGGAATAAAAACCAAAAAAGTTGAAAAAAATCTATAATGAATTTGTAAAGGAGAATGTTTCATTAGAATGCTTAATTTCAAAAAGATGGATATAATAATGGATGCAAAATTAAATAAAGCAATATATTAAATAAAGAAAAGACAAGCTGATTAAAAAACTAGGCAGCTGAAACTGTAATAAATATAACAAAACGTGCAAAATTTTCTTTAAAAGAAAATTTTAATAAAATTATAATTGATAATAAAATTCAGACAATCGGAAGATCAGTATTATTGCATAAAGAAAAAAAAATTGGATAGAATTAATAATTGGGAGGAAAATGAGAAAAGTTTGGTAAATTCAGAGAGAGAAATAGAAGATAATTAATTATTCTACCTTAGTTGAGTAAAAAGTTTTATAAGAAAAATAAATCACTTATTTATTACATTTTTAGATATAGAAAAGCTTTGCAATAGGATAGCTAGAAATAGATTATGGAAAAAATCTTAAAACATCGAAATAGACAAAGTTGTTAAGAATGATTAAGAATCATTGCAAGAATTATTTTTATAAGTGCCAAATGGAGATATACAAAAGTGTGAAATGGGGTTTAATAAGAATATCCATAAAAAGATTAGGAATAGAGATAGGTTCCTATAATTGGAATGAAGAAAATATATGTCTGCTCTTTTTTTTTTTTTTTCGAATGATATACCACTTTTGAAAAATACTTTAGAAGATATAAAGTTATTTATTAGAGAAATGTGGGGATGTAGTAAGATATATAAAAAATGGGACATAATTGTCTTGGAAGAAATGGGGGACCACATTCTTTTTTTCATTTCATTAAATGGAGAAAAAAAATTATACAAATAATTATAAATTAGAATCTGGAAAAAACAGAATGTAAGTAATTAAAATTCTAAATTATTTCTCATATAATAAATAGGAAATAGGTGCAGTCAAATGGAAAGAAGTGAAGGTATCTGATTAAACATTTGTCAATAATGAGATTTGTATTAGCCAGAAATGTAAATTTTTTTAGATATAATACAAAAAGAAGTAAGAAGATATTAAAAATATTTACAAATTTTAAATTTTTTTTGATTGAAAATAGATAAATAAAAATAGTATTAATTGGATTGCATGGATAAGACTTTGGGCTAGAAAAGTTTTATAATATGCTAACAATTTATTTCCATGTATTTATACAAGAAATAGAATGTATAGAATAAGTATTATGGTATATAATGATGAATCATTTGGGGGGGGGGTAAATAAGTTGGTTAATGAAAAAGAATCAGTTATAAAAAAAAATGTGAATAAAAAACGGTTTATACATGATTAAAAATTGTAACTTTAAAAATTTTGTATGCAATATCTCCATTTAAAATCTGAATAAAGTTTGCAATTTTTGTCTAGGGCACTTCTGACTAAGTTATATTACTCATAACCTGGCCGTGCATAGACAAAAATTGTGAACTTTATTCAGATTTTAAGCACATCTCGTATATATTCTTGCGTATAGTTATTTTCCATATGATTAAATATTATATAAAATATCAAAGAATAAATGATGACATTAAAAGGAGCTTATTTGTTATCAGATGAGATGGGAGCTTTAGATAGTAAGGGAAAGTGCAAAAATAAGGATTTAGTCTGTATATGTAGTTAAGTGGAGATGAAAAAGAGAAAATTTGTTTTACTTTTGGATTTAAGTATATTAAAAGAGAATAAAAATAAATTGTATAAAAAGTGGGGAAAATTTAAAGATAGAGAGTTAATGAGATAAGAGATGTTATGATTTTTTTTGTTTAGATCTTTATAACAAAATTAGGATATATAATAGGCAAATAATGAAACTAATCAAAATAGCTATTATTAAAATGAAATAGTGAGGAGAGAGATTAACCAGAGATAGAGAAATAATTGGGTAATAAGGAGTAACAAACAGATGAGTTGTAAGACTTTTAGAGGGAGAGAATGTTTAACTTTTTTAACAGTTTTTAGATATATAAGCCTATGCACAGAAACTTCTACCTTTCTTTAAGAAGAAACAATCACATCACATCAAAAAAGTAGGAAGATGTTTATAAATATCAATGAAATACAAAATAATAAGAGTTTATTAGAAAAATTATAGATGGTTCAGTGTTTGCATGCCCAGCAGATTTTGAGCACTTTCAGAGTTGTTGACACCTTAAAAAGACATAGTAACAAATAGTAATTTAAATGTGCAAAGCAATCACAATAAGTGAAAACTATATTAATTGAATAACGACCCTAAGTAAACTAGACATTACACTTTTCAACTCATAATTTTTCAATGGGTTCATTAAGTCAAATTTCACACACACAAAAACAATATGCAATACCATAATTTTCAGTTTAAAACAGGTTTAAATTTTATATCTTTGAAAAATATAGGATGTGTCAATCCCATAAGACAAACAGAACTGGAAAATAAATGCAAGTCCAAATCTTAGCATCCAAAGTAGTATGACTCCTCGTAAATTGTCATGGCTATATCATATTACATCTTACTTTATATGAATCAGACGAATGTGTATACACATGCCCAACACTTTGAAGAAAGGTATATAATATTATAATTATACATTTTGGGCATCAATTTAAATTAACATGGAATCTTCATCCTTAAACAAAGATCATCAATCACTCATTTGTCGATTAACAATGGATAGCTAACTTGATTAGTTATGGCTGAATATGTAGAGATAAAAAGTTTGGGTTTTCTTGGAAAATTTTGCAACTATCTAAAAAAAATCCAAATTTGACTGACATTCAATTCCAGGATATACTAGTAATTACATTACAAAGTTTTCCTAATTGAGACTAAGCTTGGTTTCTCAAAGTTGAGGGATTTAAATAAAATAATTTGATTTTTGAGTGTATAAACAAAATATAAGTTCTTAGTATTTAAAAGAATTGTTGTAGTTTTTATTTCTTTGAAAACTACTGCTATAATATATTTTACCATTGATTTTATGCACACAAGTCTTCAAACAATTAGACCATACACAAAAATAAAATAAATTATTTGCTATTATTAAGCACATAAACATTAACAAAAAAGCAATTTTACTTATTTAAAGAGTTCATTCAACTTTAGTTTCAGTTTCATATTCCTTTTAATATTTAAAATTTTTTAAAGAATTTTCCTTAAATAAATATCCAATGGTTGATTTAAAAAAAAAAAATGCTGATTTATATAATTTCATTTACAAAAATAATTACTGAAATTCAAAATTGTTTAAAATATGTGCAAATTCCTCAAATATAGTTTTTCTTGGTGTATTTTAAGAAAGCTTATAACCATGACCTTATTAAAACACTATTTTTCTTTCTTTTCCCTTTCAATATTTGCTACTTCTTCTAACATATTTTTCTCGTGTAATTACTTCAACTTTTTTTTTTCAAAATGTCTCAAATATGCCTTTATCATTTTCAGATTTTAAACTATATCTCTTCAAATTACTATTTCCAATTTCATACAGTGATATAGATCTTAAAGTAACATATGTGATGCAACTCACATGCTTACTACAGCAAAGTCAAGTTAATGACATTTATATTTTTAAAAAAAAACTAATTATAATGTCATACCTTAATTAGTACATAACACTGATAATTATTAATGTATAACTATTAGATTTTTAATATTAAATGCTATATTCTGTCACTATGTTAAGTTGTACAAACCATCTGGCAAAAAAAAAAAAAAGAGTACATCTAACTTGTGAAAAAGTAATGTAGTTTTGATTTTTTTTAAAACTGTTACTACTTGTTATACAAAACAGCTCTGCTTGCTATATATTTATATGCATATTAACAAATGTTATTTTGTAATTTTAACGATAGTTCACTCTTATAAAAGTAATAATGAGTGCAGCTGAGTGGTGATATGCCATATTTTATTCACACACCATCTCACATACATTATATATCATGTGTAGTGGCTCAAGTTTTGTTATCAAGTTTTGATTACAATAAAATCCATTTGCAAGTGTACAGCATTTTTCAACAAGCACATATACATAATATAGTTTTTTTAAACGTATAGTATGCATATATAAAATAAGATTATAATATAAACAAAATTAAAAAGATAATAATAATGTATTTATTAATAATAAATTTGTTGGGGGGGGGGGACACATTTACATTCAAAAAATAAAAATAGTAAAATACTTATTGTACCATATTTGTATTTTTTAAATAAAATGAATAGTGAAATTCTGACTTTCATCACAATTAAATACGCTTGTGAGATATTCTTTTTCAATAACTTTTTCTCTGTTAGCTAAATATAATAGCAGTCACATTATGCTATCACTGGTGGCCTTGATATTTTGAACACAAATCAACTTTATAAATGTTCTCAAATTTCATAAAACTTTTAGGCTAGCTTAGAAAACATTTTATTACATGAAATACTGTAAACCAAATTCAGAAAGGATAATGAAATGAAAAATATAATGTATGTAAATTCAATATAAGCTGAAGGAGTGCTATTAATAAACATGATAGCATATGGACTCTGAAATATAAAAATGGCTACTGCCAAATTATAAAATTTATTAAAATTACAACTTTAATCTTTTTTTTTAATATTTATATTTGAGAGGGAGTAGGGTAATATATATTAATACAGTGCATATCATGACCTTACTATATATGTATATACCTGCACAATTATATACATAATTTGTACCGATGACTGTTTATGACAATAAAATAATTGCTGTAAAAACACTTTTAATGTAACGTCTGAAATTTTAGAACAATGACAAGTCTCACAAAATGCTACAGAACTATTTGTCATGTATGAGAATTCCAAAAGATATATTTCTCTAGATATGCATTGCAGTAGTTACACACTTCTTCAGTATCTCATTTGAATAATTTGTAAATTTATTTTATCATGTTCATTCCCACTAAGTTATTAGCATTGGCAAAATATTACTTTGTAGCAATTTTGGCTATCCACTATTATAATTATAAAAATTATCATTTTTTAAGTTGCTTACTTTCCAGAATCAGAAATTCTGTTAATCAAACAGCTACTGATACAAAAGATCCAGTGAATGTAGGACAAGGGTTTTTGATCCTGAGCTCATGGACACAAATGCCCTGTAGACTTATTTGTGTGCGTCCATCACTATTTGACAACCACAGAAAAGATTTTATTTAAAAAATTTCATTTTAATCAATCACCAGAAACCAAAAAGCTGACAACAAAGTAAACAGTGAAGGGCATCATCAACATCATTAATACAGATATATAAATTAACAATTGCTAATTAATAACAATATTAAAAAATCAACTACAACACACATAACAGATGAGCACCAATCCCTATGCCAATAAGAGTTTCAAGTTCTGCCAACTACCCAATCTCTGACTGTGCAAACTGAGTATTCTTGGTGGTCATGTGTGAAGTTAGTTTGTGTTGCTTGCTCGCTGATTTGGTACTATGTTAAACATGTACAGTGTAAAATAAAACATTTTAAAAATATTTAACTATATATTTATTTTTATGTTTTAACTTAAAATGAACAGATCATGTAAAAAACAAGTAATCTATTATTTAAAACACTGACTGAAAGGAATCTATATTGTTTTGTTAATTTTAAAAACAAATATGTTTGCTTATCGTGCGGTAATAGCATTGTAGTATCAAAAATACATAATGTTAAATGTCACTTCCAGACAATTCATTCCTTATTTGATACACATTATCCTCTGATATCTGAAGTAAGGAAGTAAAAAACTAACTCAATTAAAATGACCAACATTCAATATTCATTAGGCAAGTGAAAAAATCTAAAATGCTAGTATTACTTCTTTAAAAATTTATCACATGCTAGTAAAGAAGAAAATGCCATTTCAAGATAGTGAGTTGTTAAACAAAGAAACATTTCTGACTGGCATTGATTGTTAACTTGAGAAATTTTCTAACAAACATGAGATTATATTAGCAATTCGAGACTTACAGTAGTCAAATAATATTGTTATAAGAAGAATACATGCAATTTTAATGGAATTCAAACTCATATTAAGAATGACTTACAACTATGTCAGTGGTTTTCAGTACAATTTTTCATGTCAACAGACATATCATACACAGCACCATTAAATAGTTATGGTGAGAATGGTATTTAGTAATTTCATTATGAAAGAAAATCTGAAAATATTACCAATGAAAGGAAGAACAATGGGTGAAATTATTTATAATACATTCACAACGTTCACCAAATCAAATGAATATGCCTTTACACTAACTGTTTGCTAGATAGGGCACTAGCAATGGTTGGCAATATTAGTGGATTTATTGCCGTTTGCATAGAAGATGAATCATTTCCAAATTTTATTTTACCATTATATTATCCATCAAGAAGCTTTATATGGTAGAATATTGTCCTCCATACATGTAATAAAAGTAGTTACAAACATAATCAACTCTATTTATACATACATACTGAAGTACATTGACTCAATAAAGATAAAGTACTTACAAGATATGTAAATTTAATAAAAAGAATTTTAAAAAAATAAATTGATCACAAAACTTGAAAAATTTGATGTATTAACAGACTTTTGTTGGCTGGTTGATTTAGGCTTCCTTATCAATATAATGGAGAAAATAAATTCCTTAAATCTGGAGCTACAGGGAAAGATAAACATATAACAAAAATGATAGAATCTATAACTTCATTTAAAGCAAAAATGACTTTGTGGATATCATATCTACAGATGAAGTTCCTCACGCATTTTCCAAATATGAAAAAAATCATAGGTGACAAGGAATTTAACTTGTGATCCTTTGTTACACACTAAGTGCTTCAGCAACAATATGAGAAGTTTCAGCAGTTTATAGTCATCGAGCCAATGGTCACCTTTTCTACCAATTGTTTTACCTCTCAAATAAATATAATAGAAATAGTGGCACACATTGCAGAAGTTGTTCAAGAAAAGGCAGAAAATCTGAAGATAGAAATTTTGGATCTTCAGAAAATTATACTAAAATCCTACATACTACATGAGAATTTCTGGACTACTTGACAGAGAAGTTTCCATTCTTAAAAAGAGCAGTATTCAAAGATAAAATATTTTTTCTTCCATATACCTATGAATAATTTAAAATCAAAACACAAATCTCAAAACAGGTGCATCATGCTGGTCTGATTATGAAGCCTTGACCAGTGAAATAAAATGCCAAAGACTGCATTGACAATTAATATTGAGAGTGATATTATATTTAATAATTTTCATAATATCATTATTATAACATATTTTTTGTTAAATTTGTAAATTAAACAAAATTAATCGTATTTTTTTTCGAAAACATAATTTTCTTTTCAGTTTAATAGTACCTATGCAAAAGAAAACTAAAAATTAGAAAATATCTTGCTTAAATATATAAGACAAAAAATAACTCTCAAAAAAAAAAAAAAAAATCTCAAAAAAAAAAAAATCCTTAACTGGGGGGAAAAAAACATAAACATAACCATGTTGCCTACATCACCTGAAGATTTTTTTAGAACCTAATTATTGCTGATGTAATTTAGAAACTAAAAAATAACTATCACTATTATGAGAAAATAAAAAGAAAAATATTTTTTTAATTCCTCTTGCTTGTATATTATTAACAATGTTCTACATAAATATTATAAATTTGCTTTGAAAAAACATTATGCTGTAATTTCATCATTATTTTAGAATATGCTCTAAGGTAAAAAAGGTTGGAAACACCTGTTGTAGATTAAGAGTTTTATTACAAATGGTCACACTAAGAACTAAGAACTTTTATTTTGTCCACCAACAGATAATTTAATAAACAAATAAAGAAGATTCAGCTTGTATTATATTTAAATCTTAATATACCCACTTTTAAGAAATAATAGACGAATCAAACAAATAGCAACTGCATTTTTTTTTATTTTAAAAAAGGATAGTTTTGTCAAGCGTTGTTAGCCGAGAGGTCATCGCAACCGCCTTGCAAATAAATAGTTGGTTGCAGACGGTTGTGGGTTCGCGTCCCGGCCGATGCTATGACATATGAAAAAAAAAAAAGGATAGTTTTAATATGGTTTTTGATGTGTTTTTTTTTGTAAACTTTGATTTTAGAATGCATAGAAATAAAATAAATAATGAAAAAAAAATCAATTAATATATTTTTTTCTGTAATTAAACATCAATGTTATTGGTATATGGTAATTTGCAATCTTTATTTAATCTACTTTTTGGGTATTAAATTGAAATATCAATAACTTCAGATGTATGTCAGGTGCTACAGATATAATGTACTTCATTTATTTAATTCTTAAATAATTTATCATTTTATAACAACAATAGACATGTTTGCAACACATGTTCAACTTTTAGGAAACCAAAATTATGCTTGACTTAACTAACCGTTTTTAAATACAATGAAACATTTTTATTTAGTGTTGTTTTTTTTTTTTTGTAATATAAAATCATACTATATATATATATACATAATATTTGTGGGTGAAATATGATGTATATATACATACATCATTGGTATATTCTGGGGGGGGGGGGATCATTTAATACAAAAGCTACTGCAAATGAAAGAATATAGCAGTTGGTAATGGTCAAGTTTTATTTAAAGTTTAATACTATGGATGGCATTAATGTATTTCTGCTGCTTAGAGAAAGCAATAGAAAGATTAGGAAGAGGGTTAGAGATACCATTAATAGATGACAAAAGAGGATATATATTATCAGGTCTTTTATTTGCTGGTGATATCTTCTTGTGCACATAAAGTAGGTAAGATAAAGAAGTTATGCTGAAGACATGTGCAAGGATAGTTAAAAAGATAGGGATTACATTTTGTGAAGAAAAATCAAAAGTAATCATGATAAATGCTAGTGAAAGACAACAGAACGAACTTTTATTGGGGACATAAAATTAAATGTGGTGAATAAGTATAACTATTTAGGAATCATCTTAAGTAATCAGAGAAATTGCTTGGATGAATGGAACAAAAAATTGATAAATCAAACCAAGAAAAGAAATGGACTGATAAAGAAATTAACAGTGTTTTCATATAATAAATATGATGTAACTAGAATTGTATGGAAGTGGCAGTAGCAGGGATAACTAATGGTAACAATGTACTATGTGTTTGTAAAGATATGTTAGATTACTTAGAAAAAGTATAAAGAGAAGTAGGAAGACATGCTTTAGATGCAGATGCATGACTTGCATAGGCGGCAATTCAAGGAGAAATGGGATGGTCAAGTTTTTATATGAGAGATGCAAAAAGCAAAATGAAAATGTTCGATAAATTGCAATTTATGGATAATAAGAGAATAGCCAAATTAATATCTAATTGGGTTACTAGTAAAGAACAGACAACAAGGTTGATAAGAAAAATAGTATGGTATGCAAAAGATTAGGGTAAAGAATTTATGTCAGCATACGTGTACAAAAGACGGGATGATTATATTAGTAGGATTGTTGAGTGTAATAGTGGCAAAAAATGAGAATAATAGCATTAATAAAAAAAATAAAAAGATGGAGAACTAGTATGGAGAATAAAAAGAATTTAAATATATATAAAAGTAAACAGAATATTGGGTGTCAGTTAATTTACGATAATAGCAAGGAAAGTAATTCACTGTTTAAGGTCAAACAGGATCGTTAGCAACAAGAAAATATACAGATAAATGAAGAAATGTGAGTGATTTAGTCTGTAAGTTATGTAAAAAAGCATAGAAAATATTAGGGATCTGGTAATTGAATGTAAATGGTTACAAGCAGAAAGGGTACAAATAATGAAGTTGTGGGAGAATAAATATAAACAAAATGATTATACAGAAAGTCATTCTTGGTTTTTTATGCTGGGTTTGAAAAAAATAAGGCAGATCTAGATATAAAAGCCATAGAGTGGTCAAAGATGATGTTGTGGAAATGGGATGGAGCAGAATAGGGAAGAATATAGAGAAATTTAGGGTGGGAAATGGAAAGGTAAGGTAAGATAGCTAACAGGTTTCTCTGGGTGAAGAGGCTAAGAGATTCCTGGCTTTAATAAAGGAGAAACCATAGCACATCACATTACTAATAGTAAATTCATGATGTATATGAATATTAATAATTAAGATTATTATATTTCTCTATTCAAATATTAAAAAATTAAAATAATGATCATATTATTTCACATTTATCCACATAAATAATGCCTTCTTATAACTTAGGTTCTTATAATCATTGCATAAACATACAAATGACTCTAAATAATATAAAATGAACATACATAAATCCATACTTGTGCAAAAAATATATGCCACAAAATTGAGAGAAAGCATTAAAATATTCAAAATACAACAATGTAGATTAATAATACAAATTAGCAATATGAAAATAATCAAGTCAAATAATCCACACTTTATAGAAATAATTTCAATACAGGGATATTATTTAAAAAATACAATCCTTAAAAAAAGATGAAACTTTAATACATTCACAGCAATAATTTTTTTTTTTTTAAATTTATATATAAACTAAATTACTTTTAAAAAAATCTTGTAGATAGCATAATTTAATTAAATAATTGCCTATACATTCATATCAATTCAAACAAATGGTTAGAATAAAATAAAGAGAAGAAATGAAAAATGTGTTTTGTTATTTTAAAAAAGAGAGATGGGGGACATCTATAGATAAGAAGACACATCTTTGAAAATGAAGATCAGATTTGTTTAAACTATGCTCCATGATTGTAAAAATTGGATACTTAAAAAAATAATAATAATTTTGAACTGTGGTACTAGTGAAGACTTTAATTCAATGATTAGCAAAAAAAATGATTTGACAATTGATCAGGTCAGATCTAAACTCTCACTTGAAGTACCAAGATATGATCAAAATTTTCAATCTAATTTATTAAAAGAATGTCTAATCCATAATAAGATTGGTATTAGAAGAAAAAGGAATAACCAGCAATAAGTTGAGTAAATTCCATTATCACAATAATGAAGCTGACTTTGAGAAGCTTAACAAATCAAACAGATGATATATTACTTTTGAAAAAATGCTATTTCTCATGACCACTAGCAATCAAGATGAACTCGACAGCTTCTATATATAATATTTTTATAAAACAATTTTGTTTCAAAAATAAAGAAAAATTTAAAGATAATTAAGGGAAAGAAAGAAAAGAAGTTGAAACTTAAAAAAGATATGTACAGAAAAAGTTGTTTATTAGTAATATATAAGATTTGAAATACCAGGCCCTCTTATATCTGGAGCCTAATTGTAAAAATAGAAAATTTGAACTCAGACTTTCAAGCCCCTTCACTATCCAGACTATATTATACTATTGATACACATACATAGCCACACACATGCAGAAAAGATAAATAATCACCAATATACATATTTCATGCTAAACCAGCACTCATCAGTTGGTCCAGACTACCATCTCCCATACGGCTGTCCATTAAAGTATAAGGATTTGCTATCTTAATATAAACTGAGCACTGATTATATATATATGTATGGGAGATGCCTGTCCATTTTTTGTGTAAGAATTTGCTATCTTAATATAAACTGAGCACTGGTTATATATATATGTACGAGAGATAGTAGTCTGGACCATCACCTATGTGCTGGTTTAGCACAAAATATGGATATTGGTGATTATTTATCTTTTCTGCATGTGTGTGGACATTTGTATCAGTAGAATGAGATAGTGTGGATAGTGAAGAGGCTTGAAAGTCTGAGTTCAAATCCCCTACATTAATTAGTAATATAAATGTTTAAACATTTATACAGAAAACAATATATTTTTGTCTAAACACTTTTATTCATGTTTAGCATGCTTTCGGTATATTACAGATCATATTCATAGCTCATTCACTTCTTTAGTGTAAGTATAGTTTTATTCATTATTTAAATTCATTTAAATTTGTTATTTCATTAGTCAGAAGTATTTAAATTTCTTCATAGCGTTCATTTCTTCGAAAGGGGGGTGTTGGTCACTTTCTTGTTTTTGGCAAATCGAGCTGTTATAATATTAAAAATTAATTAATTTAATAGGAATAACCAACATAATCATGAATGGAATTATTCACCTATGAAGCTCTTCAAAAAATCTAATTTGATATAATATAAAATTGATAAATCATTATATAAAACAAAAGCATGTGATAATCACTCAATGCAAGTTATGGAAAGATTAACTGACGTAAAGCTTCAGAATATAAAGTTATGACAACAAAGTAAATTGAGATCTTTAAAATTTGTAATTCTATAAACAATTTTATAATAACTAATATTTGAAATATATAAAAATGAATCTACTATTGGTGCCAAAAAAAAAGCAAAGTAATGTGAAATATTTCAGAAATAAATAAATATACATGTTTATAAGTATGCTGCTGGGGAAATAAAAATAATACAAAGTTTTTTACATTATCCTTACACTTGTAGGATAGGTAACTAAATAGTATTTTAGAGAAAAAAGGAAATATTTAAATTGTGCGACATTAACTCATGTGCATTAATGTGTAAGGTTTATCCTATTTTTTTTCTTTTTTCCTGGTGGATTTCTGCAATAGCAATATTACTAATAAATGTTAATTTTTAAAAATAACCTAGATAATACTTCCATGGAAACAATTAGAAGTTTATAGCGAGGATTCATTTTTAAAATAAATAATTATACGGTTAATAGTTTGGGAATTCAATTGGGTATTTTAGCACCAAATGGCAAGCTAGCATAGCAGTTTCATTCAATTATTCAACCGGAGCTGCTTCTTTTTTTTTTCATTAATTGATACAAACACCTTTAGTTCTTAAATCTGCCATGTTATTACTGCTCTAAATGAAACATTTGTTTCTGTACTAATGCATAAAACTTTATAGTTTAAAAAATGAAAATATTTTTATATTCCATTTTGCTTCCTGGTTAATCATCATCATCAACCATTATCAATCCACTGCAGGATAAAGGTCTCTCCAAGTTCAATTCATCTCTGATCTTTAGCTTCTCTTCTCCACATCACCCCTACATACTTTCTTATTTCATCCATCCATCTCACATGTGGCCTCTTTCTGCGTCTTTCACAATCTCTTGGAATCCAATTTAAGATTTCAATTGTCCATCTATTATCATCTCTTCTAGCAATATGTCCAGCCCAATTCTATTTCAGTCTTTTGACAAAAAACAACAGGCTACTAAAATATATGTTGTTATTCATAATTTTAAACTGGTTAATCATGGAGTTCCACAAATATCTGAATTTGGCCCTATACTATTTTTAATATATATATATGATATTTTTGGTTTATCTTTGGATCCAATAATTTATGTTTTTGCTAATGATATTGCTGTCTTATGATGTTGTTTCAAATAATATTCTTCTACAGGTGATTAATAATTGATTTCACATTAATTAGTAACTTGCTTATAGTAAACTGTTTAACAGTTAATCATAATAAAACAAGGGGTATTATCTTTACTTATAAATACTCTTCATATTCACTTAAATCATTATTTGTTATCAATATAAAGCTCATTGCGATAGTATTTGTGCTTACGATATATCATTTTTGTTGATACCTATTGTTATTTGTATGTTTTTATTGATTGATGGTCAATGCAAGATTAATTATTTTTTATATTATTTACTGAAATTCTTGTCATGTCTGCTTTCTTGTTATCAAAATATATTATCTTGAAATATTTCTATTTGGAGTGGTTATACTATTTAATTATTATCCTCATTATGTACTTTGCAAAATTATGCCATACATATTATTTTTATTTATCTTCTGTGCATGATATTTATAATATTTCTTATGTATAGTCTGTTGTTAAGCTTTATAAGTATAGAGTGATTATTGACGTATAACACTATCATTCCTTTTTATATTATACATTGTTCATTATAAGTACTCATTTAGCTAAAATCTTTCAGATGACATTGCCAGACTGACTTTGAAAGCAATAGTAGACAATTTTTTATTTTGCTACTGTCTATTCTATAGATGTTACCTATATATCATTTTGTATATTTAAAATATATTTGAAACTTTGTTTATTCTATCACATGTAACAATATTTTATTTAGTATTATATTACATTTGTATATATTGCACATATTCTTTTTTTTTTAAATTGCTTGATTAATTTTTTGTATTAACCTGTGTAAATTTATTCACTGTATGTTTTGCACATGATAAACGTATGTATATTCTTATCATCTTCTTTTTTAAATTGAATAACATTTATGGATAACTCCTTGCACAAGTCTCTTCTTGTTTGGAGTTATTTATATATATATATTGCTTAATAAATAAATTAGTATTATTATTACTGATGATAATAATAATAATGTATACATACATGATTTGTCTTAGTTAAAAGATGAAAATAAATAAGTTTTGAGCAGTATTATGTAAAAACCTCAATGATTGGAAAATTTTTTACAGTTAGAACCATTGAATTAAAAATGTGCACATTTCTACCTGTTATTATAAAAATTGTCACAACAATTCTCAAGAACATATTAGCCTTGAGGAAAATAACAACACTGTTGACCAGTAACTTCTAGAAAAAAGTTTTCTACATCCGCCAATGACAGAATAGTTTAGGCAGTGATCATGAGGAATTAAATTCTTCCTGATATTGAGGTGTTCAACATGCTTACAATCAAAATGTTTTAATTTCATATAATGAATATTGCTGAAGTAATAAATTATCATTTGCTGTATAATGTATTTAAGTACAATTACTATATAGCATCCAAATATTTAGTTACCATATTTAGTTACCAAATGAAAAACTATTTATTCCTAGATGAAGAATAAAACAAAAGTAGAAAAACTCACCAACTTAGCATTTGGATAGTTTTCTGAAAAACAACTAAACCTTTTCTAATATTTGCACAAAAATGCTGATGAGATTTATATCCTATAAGCCGCTATTTAATTACTTCATGCTAAATTCCTCTCACCCTTATTTGAAAGACTTTAGTGACAATTTCAAGTATATTTATTTACAACATTTTATTTTATAGTTAAACTTTTATTCAATATTGTATTTTGATCATTTTTACATTATTTATTACAAATATAAGTTTGTGAATGAAAGACATTCTAAAAAATAATATATGAAATTTTCAAAATAAACACCTAAAAGTACTAAAGTGAATACTTAATAAAAACAATGACTATTCATCCATAAATGAATCATAGCCTTTGCCAATTTCCAAAAATTATCTAATAATTTATTTATTTGAATTTTATTTTTAAAACTAACATGAATTTTTGTTTACACATCAAAAAGTATTTTTTAAGATGTTATAAAAAAAACCTTGCAATGGCATTTATGAAAGTATTTATTTCTTCTTCAGAGAATCAATCTCAATGCCTGTACTGTTATAATTATGATTTTATTTCATTTATCTTCTTAAAACAAACATTTCCAAATAAATGTAATTGTAATCACATATTTTTTTGATTTAAAATATATATTTTACAAATATGTTGCATAAAAAAGGATAAATATATAAATAAATTGCTGAAAATTACAGGTAACAAAAAAAAAGTTCATTCTCAAAATCTACCAATCAGGTGTTGTTAGTTTCTTTACATTATAATATAACCAAACAGTGGCATTATCAGCTCTTTTTAAACTAATACTTTTAGATCCAATTTCTCCATTAAATAAATGTGAACAAGCAAATATACATCATAGATGGCTGCAAAATAGTGAAAAAAGCCAAACACAATAACAGCCCCATTAGAATGTACAGAAGACATACTATTAGATACTAAGTTATCCTGTTACAGATAATTAATTCTCTACATTAATAAGGTGATTTGCATGTTTTATCTACAAATAAGTTTTAAAACATTTTAAAAACATTTGTTTTTAGAAATTTGAAATTATATAATCCCTTTTTTTAATATTTCATTTTTATTGAAAATCACTATGACACTTGATTAAAAACTTACCTAAACATGAATGTTTTGTGAGCAAATTATGTTAATTATTGGAAAAATCAATTACAAATATTCTTTTAAAAGAATTATTTTAAGTCCAGCTATGTTTCAAATATCAACAGTTTTCTATTATTATTGTAAAGACTAAACATTTTTGAGATAAAATAGCATTTCAACATCGATTTAACTTGTTTTCAAAATTATAATAAATATATTTTAATTTCTATTCATAACCGAGTAATCTAACGATTTGGTTTTTTTTTTTTTTTAAATATATATTATGATTTATCATTAATATGTATATCAAAGTACTGTAGTGCCCTCTAGTTAACTAAATGCAATACTAAAATTCACTGTTGTTATGTAACATTTAACATCTGTTGTTACATAATTATCAATCTCTGAAAAAATAATCAACAATGCATTTAAAAATTTTATTAGTTAATTATTATATACATAGTTATAATTTTAGGTGTGAAACAAGTATATGAATATAAATTACATTTAGCTAAATCATATGAGTGTTTGGCTATAAAGGTGGAACTTCTGAATTGATTCCCAATTGAGTGGAAAAAAATTTTCAGTATGGATAATTAAATAAGATCATTGTGTTGACTGATATGATCAATGTTCAAACATTATTTGATCGCTCAAAAAAAGCAAAAACTAAGAAATAATGCGTAATTTTTAATTATATAATTATCATTATTACGTTTAGAAACTAATTTTGACCAAACTGTTTCTTTTTTATAGTAATTCTTCAAATCTACGCTTAGATAGAAAACTTAAGCACAAATAAATTGCAATTTTCAAGTATTATATATACATACACATTCTGTGGTGAGGGGGGGGGGAATTGTGTAATAAGATGAATAATCATAAATATTTTACTACAAAATTCAATCTAAGGACTGTAGGTATATATACATAGACACCTATATATATGAGAACGTAATTGTATTTGATAACTTGTTGCAAAATTAATTAGCAGTTATTTCTTAGCAAGATTTAATTAAAATGTGCTTTAATAAAACTGTCATTACCTTTAAAAAATCTGTAATCTAACTGCGTATTATCAATTAGGCTACCAATAGTAAAGATTCGCTAAGAGAAATAAATACTTTTCATTCTCTTAGTAAATGACTGCAATATAATAAAACATTTTATTCTAATATCTAAATGAGAGCAAGATGAAATTAAAATATAATCAAATTATTTCATAAAAATTAGAAATTTTAAAATAAATTTGAAAATTTAAAGTGCTTTGTTTATAAAAATTATATCATAACGATTAAAAAAAAAAAAAAGATGATATACTAAATCAATCAAAACAAACGATCAACAGATTACATAATAAAAAGGAGTTGTTGTTTTTTCTAAATATATATATATAAATGAAAAATATAAAATGCCAACATTAGTGAATATTATTACAGGAATTCATAGTGCGATTAATAATTATTGTCACTGAAAATAATAGTCAATACATATCGCTAATTAAAATAATCTCAACTTATTTTGACCAAGTCATTGTCCAGTATCACGTATCACAAAATAAATAGTAGTAATAATAATATGATTATTTGCTCAGATAGTCATGCACTGCTTCAATATGCAAATGAGAAAATGAGCAAAATCTATTCAACTGACCAAACAGAGAACCCTAGGTGATGTAATGCAATAGATATATAATGGATTTAGTCCATGGAAAATGATTTAGTCTCTGTCACTTCCGGTACTTAAGATTTATATAAAGTTGAAGCAATAATCCAATTATACATATACACTAAACAAAAGTTTTCTTTTTTTATTTTAATCAACTGGGAATAACACCAAGCATGGACACAGATGATAAAAATTATACACGAATTTCAAACAAATTTTAAATGTTAGCTTGCTAATAATAATAACTCCCCAGCAATTAATAACAGAACAGCAAGCATATCGTAAACTATAATTTTTGGAAACAGTGGTTTAGAAAACAAAGTTATAAATATTTAACTACCTAAAATGTGAGGAAAATGAAATTAAATCTGCTGTACATAATAAAAGCCATACAGGTTTGCTAAACCAAATTAAAAACTCATCACAAATATGGCTTATAATTTTTTTTTTTAAGTGTCATAGCATCAGCCGGGACGCGAACCCGCAACACGGGCAACTGCCTGCAAGTGCAAGGCAGTCGCACTGACCTCTCGACCAGTGCTGAAATTTTTATTAAATATTATGCACAAAACATTGTACAACTTGCCAAATCTCAAACATTGTATTATACAATCATCTCATACAAACAAACTGGTGCTTGCTAATCCATACTAAATACCAAAAACTAAGATCATACCTGTTCAATAATTTGAATAGAATGATTGTTAAAAGTTATGGTCTGTAATAGATACCTCCAATTTATATAAGTGATCCATTCTACAATTGTTTATGTAATCCAATTTATATATAACAAAAAAAAAAAATTTTTTTAAGTTGTGATGTATTAAAGAACATCTTTAATTATTATCTTTACAGAGGATTACTATTTTAAAAATATTTTATAAAACCAATTTAATTTTTACATAAAGACAAAATTTACAATAAAACTTCACTATATTATTTTCATAAAAAATAATTTTCCCCACATATTTCATCTGAGGTTTTCTATACTAAAAACAATGTCGTAAAAATAACATTGTTCTCCCAGCTCCATATTTGTTTCAATTCATATTATTGTATTGATCATTTGCAAATCAAGATCCCAATAAAGTAACATTTTCTTGCATGGATGGATTGTTGATTGTTTTTAATTTATGATGATAAATATTCGACAATATCCATTTGCAAATGAATATTATGATTCCATCTGCCTCCTCTCTCCCCCCAAAAAAAGAAAAATACACTAAAGATATTTGTGGTTATTTTACAAATGAATTACAAATACATTCAAATATAAAAAATACTAATCCATTATTATATTTATTTATACTTCATGGTGCTATATTTTAACTTTCTGTGCACAAATCTTTTATTTCTGAAGCTCTCCGTTGTATTCTTTTCTCAGTCATATTTAACCAATGAAAACAATCAATATTGTACTTTTTTTACAATGTCTTTGATAAAATTTTGCTTAAATTCATTGTAAAATACTTTTTAGGAAGTCTTTTTGCATTAATCTGTTTCACAATATATTCCACAGTATCATGTCCAGAAAGCTACATAATATTACATTGTTCTATATTACCATTATATTTTTCAAATTTTACAGAAAATTATGTGTTTATAGGAATAGGAGATCCAAGTCTTATTTTCATACAATAAATAAGATAAAATAAGTAAATACAATTAATTTAGTTACAGTATTATATTACTGTAATGAAAGATCCCATTTTTATTTTCTTAAAGCAACAACCACACATTAGCGGTTGTGCTGCATCTCAACATTTAATTGCACTTTTCTGTTTAAAAAGCTATAATATACTCAAACTAACACATCTCAAATAAAAGTTGCTGAAGATTTTCTTTTATCACTAGCTAACTTGGTTGTTTTTTTTTTAACATTTATTGCTAAACTAGTTTTTATATGTAGCATTCAAAACATTAATCTGAATTGGCGAAAAAATGTGCAATTGTCAGCATATTGTAAATCCAGAAGCCATAAATATTAAATTGTTTTTTTTTTTTCATTTAATTGATTCAAATTTTAAAAAATCTGTTATCAAGTCTGTATCACATCAATCTCTAATTTATGAAGCCAGTTTCAAAGACAATGTCATAAGATTAAAAAAAAAAAAATAGAGGCTAATATACATCACCATTTGACATTATTTTCATTTCAATACTTCAATAATGGCATCTCTCAATCCATTATGTATAAACTATGTAATACAAATAAACATTGATTGGTAATCAATTAATTTCAAATTGATTAATTGAGTCAAGTGCTTCGAAGCAAGTCAATATAAGCAATATATAAATCACTTTTTTTTCCCCCAACACTTATCTTGCATTTGCCTAGCAATAAAAACCATGTCTATAATACTTCTTGATTCCCTAAAATCATATTTGTCTCTGGTAATAATTCATCTTGACGGTAAACAACTTATTAAATAAAATCTTTGAGAATAACTTTGCTGTAATGTATAATAATGACATTCCATAATAATTACTGCAATCATAACACCCTCATTTTTCTAAAAAAATTGGAATAATAGAGGCATCATTAAGACCAGGTAGCATAAACTCATGAACCTATATATTTCTAAAAACTGTCAATGATTTTTTTTTTAAAAGCTATACATTTTAAACCTTTTCTCAATATAGTAGCCTTTCCATTTTTAAGATTAAAAGGGCGATTTTAGCCTTACTAACCTCTATATTTTTGTCCAAATCTAAATAAATGGATAGACTGAATATATTCTCAACAATAAAAATCATAATGTTAATACTTAATAAATTGATCAAAATACTTGTTCCACCTAATTCAAAATATTATTGTATATGCAATGGATTTAACAGAATTATATTGTTTTTCAAATCCATTTTCAGTGCTTAAAAAAAAAAAAAAAAAATTTAAATTTGACCATAATCATGGGATATGATAGGAAAGAAAAACTGAATGACAATATAGGTATAGAATGGAAAAATAGTAAATCATTAAAAAAGCGAGTGAGTAGTGCAAAAATGAAAAATGATAGAAGTGATGATAGGAATAGTTTATAAAATTGTGTAAGAGATGTATGATGGTTTATATAGGTCAGTTAGTGAAAAGTAAGAAAAAAAGAGGTAAGGCGCATGGCAGAGCAATAAATAGAAGAGATATTAAGTCAGAACTATTTTATCAATTTTCAGAAACAGAGCATGTTATGAAATGTGAATAAAGTACTGAGGTGATCAAATATTGTAGACGAGACAATAATATACAAGAAAAAAATAGAAATGTATAAATTTAGTACAAGATTCAATAAAGTTGGGAAGAAAACGGGCATTAAATAAAAATTGGAAAGTATGAAAACATTTTTTAGGGTTGGGATTAGTCAATGGCGGGTGTGCTAAGATGCTATGTAAATTACGTGATATTTTGAATTAATGTAACATCCTGACAATATTCAATTTTGAATGAAAGTCAATTCGATGGAAATAAATTTATGATTTAAATATATAATTGTCTATTAAATTATGTTTCATATGCAATTCAGGAGAAAATATATATATATATCTTTTGAAGTTATAATTCATTAATCATGTTTAAGTCTTCTTGTCAGTCATTAAACTTTTGCCTTTAAATGTCTATAATGAATATAAAACTTCACAGTCAATATAATATTCTGATAAACAGAAAATTCTTCATGATTTCTTTTAATCAAGTCATTAAAATAGGATCACTATCAGAGAACCAGTCATGATTTTGTTTTAATTGACCTAAAAATATATTTATTTATATCCATAACACATTCCTTTAGAGCAGGAATGTCCCAAGTCATCTCTCAGGGATAAACATGATATTGGGGGGTCTATTCAGACTCAGGGATCAATGATTTTAGTCATGTTAATAGGCAACTCAATAAAGCAGAAAAAAACAAATTAGATATAGAATTCCATGGAGATTTAGGGCTGAAACTCATTAATCTTGAACCAAACATTGTTTATCTTGCCAAAAGTCACCACGAACATCTGTCACATTGACAAGGTTAGTCAATTCTACTAAATAAAAGTTTTTATTATACTGTATCTCTTTAGATATAAATATATTAGATATATTGAAATGGTATAAGTTTCACCTGTTTTACTCCATAATCTGCGCTAACTTTAATACCCCTTGAGTACACATATATCAACATAAACATCATTACATATGTATCAGTGCACATATATATGTGAGAACAGGCTGTGATATATTATCAGTTTGTGTATATTACAGCATATCTGTATTTAAAATGCAGAGCTTTTTTAAATTATAGTTTTATTATTTTAAAAAGTCAATTCATTAGTTTCATTGAGAATTGCATATATGTATAAAATCCAACTAGTACCAGCATACATATATAATGAAATGTTGTCTAAAGCAGTGGTCTTCACCCACCGGGCCACGGATCGGCACCGGGCCACATAAGTTTTCTGTCGGTCCACAGCTAGACTAGCAAGAAAGTTTGTAATAACAAAATAATAAGATTTTAAACTTTTAATTAATATAAACAATTTTTATTTATTTTTTCATCGCATTTTTTCCCGATTTAAACAAAAAAAAAAAAATAGAACAAAAACAAAATCCAATCAATCATACATAAATTAATTTGTTTTTCTATTTATCACAGATGTTTATGGGGGAGGGGGTAAAAAAGTTTTTTATTATACAAACTCCGGTTGTCTTTTGATAGCCAATCGTGGCTGCTTATCAGCGTTGTTAAAACAATAAAATGTAACGTGACTTTTTTTGATCTCTTGGGATTTTTTCTATGGTGATTTTTTTTGGCTTTAAATCAATTTTTATTACCTTTTTTTTAAAAATAAAAACCAAAAAATAAGTTCTGTCACTAACTTTTACAAAGTATTTCTCAAGAAACCGCCACCACCCCAAAATAAAGTAAGATCAAAACTTTTGACTTTTTCAAGTTTCGTTTTCTTTTTTTTTTTTTGTTTAAAAATATGCCACTTTTTTTTGGCCTATAAGGCAATATTTTTTGGGGTTTTATTTGTATACTGCTAAAATACTAAACTTTTATTTTTAAAACCAATTTCTGTTACCTTTTTTAAAAAATAAAAACAAACAAAAAATAACTTTGGTGTCTATCTTTTGTCTCAGTATTTCTCCCCCCCCCCCCCAAAAGATCAAAACTTTTGACTTTTTCAACATTCAGATGAATAACATTTTATTCTTGCACGTTTTAACAATGAAATAATAAACGTAAAATGCAAGCACATTAATGAGAACGATTGTTATTGTATGTTTTATGTAACAGTATGACTGCGCAACTCGAGAAAGAGTGTTTAGCATGTGAAGGTAAGTAACACCATTACAATACACAATAACTAGTGTGCTGTTTTAGTCAGTTAAAACAATTATGCTTATCTAAGGCTAAGCAGGCTACATCTTTAAGAAAATTTATCTAAACTTCTGCTGGTCCGCGAAATCTTATCCTTATTTTTACCGGGCTGCAGGTGTGAAAAGGTTGAACACCACTGATCTAAAGGATTTGCTAAATTTTGTAAAACTAAATTAAAATATTGTCAATAAAAATCATGCCACACACCTGCTTATAAAATAATGCATAGGCTAAGTTTCTAAATTTATATTTTTGCAATATTTTCAAAACTGAAACTTAGTCAATAACAAAATGCACTGAACCAGCACTATTTTAGGTCCCTTTGGGAATCGAACAACTAAACCAAACTAAATTTATTTGACGTAAAATATTAAACAATAGTTGAGTCAATTTTACAAATTTCAAACTGAAATTGTAAACAAGTGCTAATGAATTCATCCCACCGTGAATTCAGCTTGTAGGAAAATAATATAGGATTTGAAATTGATATAAATAGCCTATATTTGACATTTTAAAATATATCCTGTAAATTTATGTGTGATGCTACCAGAATCCACATCCATTTAAATTTTGTGATGAGCGAGTAGGAGGACCGCAGATTTTCCATTTCTTCCTATAGGGAAATGGTCATCTCCAACCCCATCCTAAAGCTGCCATGGCATATGATTATCATCATTGGGATAGAGTTCCAGCCACAACCTGCTACCGAGAGAAGATTACCACCAAACAACGTATCCAGAAAAGAAATGTCATAATGCCTACCTCCAAGTGATTGAAGTCCAAGCTGCTGAAGAAATTGGTAATATTCTTCAAAACCGCAGAACCTTAAATTAATCTTTAAACTATAAATTAAGTAATAAGCTACCTATGTAAATCTACTGAATGTTCAATTTAATTATTAATTTCTTTTTAAATCAAGTCATTTCTAAAATTAAAACTAAAACTTACCTGGATCTTAATTAATCTAATTCATCTCTTAACCTAAATAACTGTAATCAGTTATTATATAATTTTTTTTATAAACTGTAGTCATACATATAACTTATTGTTTTAATTATTCCATTTTCATTTATTTAATATATGTTATGATCTGCTAATATTTCAAGGCAGAAAATAATTATTTTAGTAAACTTTTAAGGAGAGATCATTATTAAGCTCTTCAGCATAATATTTAACATTGCTGCTTAGCTTAAGTAAATGACTGCTTCAAAATCCTATTCTGATAGATAACCGACTGCTATGCACACATTATCATTATGTTATAGTTTTTAAGGCTTGCATAACAAATTGTTAAGCTTATGATTTGATCTATTAATTAGAAAATGCTAGCTAAGAATGATATTAAGAGTATATTTTTAAATGTTATTGAGGCCATTAAATACACTTTCTACTCCCTAATTTAATTTTAGTTATATATATGTAACCACAATTAATTAGATTCCATATATTAACTAGATTAATAATTTGGTTAACCCTTTTAATTAGCATGATTACTATATGCTAATCTAAAAACTGGCTTGAGTTATTTTTAGCAAATAAAAATTATCAGTAAGATACATTATTTAGTTATTCTATATATACATCTTTGTATTACTATGTGTCGTGACTGGGTCTTTAGTAAGCATCCAAGCATGCTGGAATATGAAAGCCAAGACCATGTTGAAAGCCTATCCAACACTGATGTTATTTATTATACTAGCTAGTAATTCAGTCTTAGAGCACTGAATATTTGATACTGAAGCCCACGAATAATTACTCACATTGCAACCTTAATTTTAGTATTTTATTAGTTCCATAGTCTCCAGATGCAACTCTAAAGATAACCAGCTCTTCTCCTCCTTATTATTAACACTTCAGCATTAGTCTGAATCTATAATCTAAATTACCAGGTTGAACCTATGTTGAGCTTATTAAATAGCTTGTTTGTAATGTATTTAGAACAATCAACTTAATGCTACATATAATAATCATCCTGGATAACATTTTAGCTTATAATGTTGGCAAACCTAAGAATAGTTTGATAATAAGCATGATTTATTAACTGCAAACACTTGTATGAATTAAGTTAAATTCCTGTAGATACAATTGCTCTATTAAATTCATCTCATCATTTTTGCAAAACCTGTGTGCATTAATTATATATGTATCTTAACCTAAGTAATTAATGTTCTTTTGTTTTACTTGAATTATTATTTCATCATTTATTTTAATAAACTTGTATAAAATTATAATTTCTTTCACATCTTTTACTCGCAATCCAACTCCAAGTTATCCAAATTCTTATTATTAATATATATTCTTTAGTTAAGTCTTGGTGTGTTAAGTAGTTTATTTACCTTTTATTATTTTTAAATTGTTAATTTTCCCAGAGTCTCATGTTTCTGCTTTTGCTCAATAAACTCGCTGAAGAATTGAGACCAAGTGTAACCTCATAAATGTCACCTATAGAGTGTTAAATCATGGAATTCTGGTAAATGAGTTGAAGTTTGGTCAGATTCGAGGTCTCACCACCTAATCTCAATAAGCTTGGGTGTATTTTGCCTGGAATTTGGATTTTATTACGTGAATGTGCAAATATGACTGTTACATATGTAATCTAAAAAATAATAAACACTGTAAAATAATCTAAAAATCACATTAGGGCTTTCCTTTTTTGTCCTCTCATAATGCCAATTCTATTGCTAAAAGAAGATTGCCTTGACAACAGTTCAAATTCTTGATTGTAATCTATATTGGGATTGTCTAGGTGTTAAATGGTTTCTAATGGTTATCGTAATTATGTATTAATAAAATGGAAGGGGTCGATGGAAAGTTGAAAAATTACTGAATGGATCGATGGTCAAAGAGTTTGGGGCACCTACTTTAGAGATTAAGATGTTTCAATTTTTGAAAGTTCAAATTAGCAATTGTATTGTGTAAAGGATGTTAAAATTTAGTATAAATAGTAGATACTTCTAACAAGCAGCAAGCTTTTTGTGAATATGATTGAAATAACACTTCCTTTTAATGCAACTATCATTTTAAACTTGGAGCAACCTATTCTGTAACCAATTTAACAATCTGCATTTAGAAGTGTTTAAATTTTAATTATCAATTTAAATATATATGGAAGAATCTTAGAAATTTTTTAAAAATATTTTTATGATTTCACTGATAAATTCTTTCCAAATTTTTTTTGTCTAGGATTTTACTTAAAAACATCAAAAAGTGTCCTTATTTGACATTTTCTTACGTCATAAATCAACTGCAATATCATTCTCTAATCAAAGAAAAACTACCAAAAACTTCCAATAACACAAGAGTTTCTGTTAAACTGAAATAACTCTTTACTATTAAACATGCCACTGGTGACTTCAAATACTATGTATTATTTCAAAAGATTATTGAACATACAAGTTAGAAAACTAAAACAGTTTGAAAAACTGCTAAACTTTATGATGAGGAACAGTTTGCAACAGATAGGATAGCTGGACTCCATCCTATAGGAGAGGATCTTATTTTGCTAGAATTGTGTTTGGCAATAATGCAAAAAACTGAAATTTAAAAAGTCCTCATTCAGAAGATTCAAATAAAAAATAAAATTAAACATATTAGATAATATTGGGAAAACAGTTATTGGTAGAGGGTCTCCTAACATTAATAAATAAAATAGTAAATCGAAAGGCACTTTCATACAGGTTTTGGAAGATTAGTTAGGTTTTATAAAATTTTTTCATAATCAAAAGTACTCCATGACATTGCAACGGTTAATAATACAGAAGAATAACCAAAAGCAATTTATTTATCGATAAAAATAATTATCTTGTCAAGTGTTGGTGGCCGAGTGGTCAGCACAGCTGCCTTACAAGCAGTTGTCGTGGGTTCGCTTCCCGACCGATGCTTTGACACATGAAAAAAATAATAATTATTATTATCTTAAAGCTAAAGGGTGAATTGATTCTCAATTGGAAAAATTAAAGAGATAAAAAAGGAAAAAAAATCTTAAATCTGACCAATTATATGTCATATTCTTAATGTCCTACTACTCGAATGCCATAACCAACTGTGCACATGATATGGAAGATTTAAAAAATAGCATACCATTTAATCTATTGCTCAATATATTAAAAGGATTCAATAATCTGTGAATATATATATTCAATTTTAATTATTTTCCAACTGCAATTTATAGATTTTTTAATACTTTTTTAAAAATAAAAAAATAAAAAAAATTACAAAATCTTATAAATGCAAATATTCTTAATTACTCTCAAAATTAAAACAAAAAACACACAATAATTTGATGAGATTGTTACAAAATGTAAAACTAGATAATATTAATTTTGAAATACTAGTGTCATTAATCATTTGTTAATTATTATAAACTATCAAGTGAGAATGTGCAGCTTCATCTTTTCAAAAAAGCATCAGTACTTATTAAAATCGCCAAGTGCTCCAAGAATAATGGCATTCATTAACAATTAATCTTAGCAGTATGTAAATATTGAACTACAATTAATTTTGATAAAATAGTGTTTGTTTTCTCCCTTCTTTTTTTTTATTTACAGAAAAAGAAAAAATATTTAAATGAAAGTAAAATGATGTCAAACCATAACGAGATATAGTATGGCGATAAGCAATGACATAACTATGAGGGTCTATGGACTCAATTGCTTTTGTGCCCACTATGATGTTAAAAATAACATTAGCATGTTTAAAAAATAAGCAAATAAAAGAAAAATAAACATTTGTCATATTTATATATCATCTTCAATTTAATTGATGTTTCAAACTTACTGTCTCTACAGCTTTGATACAAACCATTTGATGAAAGTATATTAATACTTTTTATCAGTCATTCATTAGACTAGAGATTATCCAGTTAATGAATAATATTTCTGAAATGTAATTTTAACTACACCACTCTCACGCAAAGTAGGGGCAGGTTTCTAACTTTTAACACATTGTGGAGGGGTGTGATCATAAACATAACTAATATAGACAAAGATACTTCTAAATAGAAAGGGAAATGTGTTCACTATGCAGCATTTAATATAATTTATACACTTGCTTACTGGTAATATAAAAAGTAACCATATGAGCATGGAGTCATATAGCAATCCTTTTTTATTATTATTTTACAGCCAACATATTTACACCCATTTGACCAAACATCTGTGACCTTTACACTCTAGTTAAGAATAGCTAAATTTACCACTACTAACTGCTACTGGATACATATTTAGATTGATTATATGACATCTATCTGAAAGAAAAACTTCTAGGCCTATTTGTAACTTGAAAAAACGTTCAAAGTTCAACTTTCCTGGATTTAAATCCCAGAATAAAAATCTACCCATAATTATTTTTACTTATTAATGCAATGTCAGTTTGAATTTCGCTTTTATTTTGTATTTATTTAATTCTGATCATGAAAAACCAAATCTATTTGTACTTTCTTTTTATTTGTAATTATGTGTATACATTATGCCACAAAAAGCCTTGTGATGGCCCACCCTGCCCACAACGTGGGTTTTTAAAACTTGAATATTTTTTAGGCCTGAAATATGGTTAGGCTTTGTCTTTCAAGTAGCTGGTCCAATTTAACCTAACTTGCTTAGATAAGTTATTTATAAATTAATTACATTAAAAAAAAAAAACCATAACAGATTTTAAATCTGGAAAAAATTTCCAAATCTTATTCACTTTAGATTTAAATATTACAACATAAGCATATCAGGCAGAAAAATTATTAATCTTCCATTAACCCTTTTTAAAAAAAAAAACAACAATTGTATGTGTATATACATACATACATACACACACAAGCAACTGCAAATAAATACATGACCGATCAAATTTCATTACCAGTATTCTTGAATAGATCTCCATAATTCCATAAACTATTAACTTAATTAAAAAGATAAGGCTGATATCATTCTATATATATTTGAAAAATCTCCATCTACAGTTCACAATCAAATATACAATATCTGAGACAATTTCTATCCATATTAGACCACTAAATGAAATATCACACATCAAACTTTATCAAAATGATTCAGCAATATAGTGGAAAGAATTCAAGAAAACTGTGAATTAATTTGATTACTGTATTTCATTCCAGCATAGTGCCTTATTTTCACATATAGTGTTCCATTGGATACTCTTATGTGATCAAGAATCACCTTATCTGCAATGAGACTTTATAAAGTTACATTAAAAAGTGTAATGCTATATATATATATATATATATATGTATATTTGCTTGCAAACACTATTAAAGCTTCAAAACCAATAAGGATGCAATTAATATATTTTTTTTAAAAAAAAACAAATTATCATTTTCGAAGAAGAGATTCAAATGTTTAAACCTCTAGCTCATCTGATGATTAGATATCTATTCTAACACACACACATCAAAATTACTCCAAATTCACAATTAAACCAGAGTAGCCATATATATATAAACTCTAAAACACAATCAATGGTTTCACTGCTACAAGCAGACTTCTCAAGCATAAAGAACTACACTTGAAAAGTCTGCATGTAGTAGTGAAACAAACAATGGGTTGTGTTTTAGAGTTTATATTTTTTGTGGCTAGTTTGGTTGAATTGTGAATTTGGGGTAATTTTGATTATTGACTAGTTTAGCTTTAGGCTTTTAATATGTGTGTGTACTGTCTTTTTTCACTAGATCAATAGCTTGTGATATTATGGAATGTAATCCAGAAGCACTGTAAATAAATTTGATTGGTTATATATATATATAATTAATGGAACACTACATAATTAAGTAGCAATACTGAATAATGTGAATTTAACTTATGCCATCTATACTATTTTTTTAATCGTTCAGCAAAGATTGGTTAATTTTTTTCGTCAAAGATTGCTTTTTGAAAAATATTAAGTTTCTATAAATGGCATAAGTTAACATTATTCAATATGATTATATATATGCACACATATTGTAAATGCGTTTATATTTCAAAAACACAAAATCAAATGCTGAAAAGATATGATAAAAAAAGAAAAAGGAGGAGGAAAAGAAGTTTCACTGAGAAATTCATAGTTTGGATTATGGAACATACTAAAATGTATTTTTCCAAACATTAATCTTCCTCAGCATAAATGGTGTTATACAAGAATACATTGTGTCTTATTGTACAGTCCTACAAAGCTCAAGGGTTTGATTCACTGCTCAGTAATTAACTTTTCAATAACTCCAATTATTTAAAAATAACTTTCCTCCCTCTTTTATAAAATGTATGTTGACCAAAAAACATATATACCATAACTCAAAAACTAGCATATTAAGGATGATGATCTTATTATTGATAAACATTTTAATGCTGCATATCGGAGCTGTCCAAAACATTGCCCGTGGACATCTGCGATCCATGATAAGAATTTGTACAGCCTGCCTAGGGGTGTTGAATTTCTTGAGTGAATAAATAACTATTTGAATGGAATGCTTATTAGATATTTTAAGTCTGTCACTAATCGATAATCTTGATATTGATTATAAATAATTAGTGTCTGTTGTCTACGATTGAATAAAAACTTTTATAAGCATCATATATATGTAGTGTACTTATTATTTTGTTTGTGGCCATCAGATAAATATTTCTTTTTTAATAAGTTGATAACAAAATTCTATTACAAAAATATTTTGATTTGTTTAAAAAGAGGGGTTTTTTTATGCTTAACAATTTTTAATCATAGTTTTTAAATATTTAATATAATTATTAATAATACATGCAACTTTTGAGATTTTCGCTACTACAAATAAATCTTTTCCCCATTATATTTGAAAATAAACAAACCAAGCTTTACATTATAAACCTCTTGTTATTTGTAATCAAAGTATTATAAGATCTGAAGATATTTGCGAATATATATTTTTTTAAAAATACTTAGATATTTAAATTTGTTTGCTGCTTTGCCTTTTTAATTAATTTTTATATAATCATAAACAAATGGTTTTAATAGTATTAAGCTATCCTTGTCTCAGACTAAAGCTTTTATAAACATTATGAATTAACATATTACTGAAATTATACATTTGGAACTTGTACACAATGCATATTATATACTGTTTGAATTCATCTAAAACTATCCTACTGTAACATTAATATCCCTAACACTATTTATTATATTAACCTAGCTTTTTTCTGCAATTTATGCAATTTTACCATTTATGTTTTTATACATTGGTGTTAAAACTTATCTCAGCCTTCATATATATTAAGGGATAATTATTTGAAATGGCTCTTGTGCACGTGTATATTTCAAAAATATATTTATTTGATTGAACTTTTAATACTAGGAAGAGATAACCAGAATTGTTCTTGGAAAGATACGCCTATTGTATAATACATACTTCTGCCATTACATATCTATTGCAGGGACCATTCTGCATCAATCTTCCAAATGACATCACCATGCAAAATCATGGAGCCATGAAGCATATTTTTATATAAAATGTGTTTCATGTATTTGTCAATTTGTGTCATGACTGAAAAGTTTGAACAATGTGAAATTCTGTTTCCTTTTAAGAAAAATGGCAAGGAAACAATTGCAAGCTTGAAACAGATTACAAGTAATGGAGTGTCGAATTCTCCATGTTCCAAAATGTATGGTTAGTGAAGTGCTATGTCAAGAGAATGCTGTTTGTTTGTTGTTGTTTTTTTGGATGGAAATGGCACTTTGTTCATAACAACCAAGTATTTAAGTCCTGAAAAGTTTGTGTAATGCATTAAATGTGAATGTCCTCTTTTAGAACAAAGTGAGAAGTACAAACTTCATCATGTATCAGCATACAAAGACTTGAATATGAAACCATTTTTAATTAAATTCAGTATGACCCAGCTTATCTGAGCCATATTCGCTTGATCTCACATCATGTGACAATGCAAGTATTAAGAGACATGTCTTTGCAAGAATTTCCAGATTACTTCAAAAAATGAAAAACATGTTTAAGCTGGTACAGTGCATTAAATGGACTACATTTTGAAAGGGATTCAATTTGTAATACCTAAAAATAAATAAAAATATTTTTTTTTATTTTAAAATGTGGGATATTTTTGGTCCTTCCTGCCCCCTCCACTGTACATATTAATATTTTATATTTAAAAAAAAAATAACCCCAACTATAATCTATATTTTTATACAATAAGATTTTCTATTCTTTTAATAACTGGAAAATCAAATAAATATAAATGGGCTCATTTTATATTTACAAGGTAAATTCTGATAGTAGATTGGTGAAATTAATATAGTAGCAAGGAGACTTTACATACTATTAAAAGCACGGTACTAGTTAATATTTAATAATCAGTAAATAATAAATTCTTTACAATAGTTATATAAATATCATAATTTTTTATACATTAAGTCTTTTTCAGCACCTGATTTGGTGTCCTTTTCAAATGTTAATAATCTATTATGTTAACTAACTATTTCAGACATAAAACCATCTAGTGTTCAATAATGAAATTAAAATAAATCGTTAAAATAAATCAAAACCCATTTATATAAATCCAGTAATTACAAACTAATTAACTATATCATAACAATATAATAAATTAAATAAATTACATGCATTTTTTCTTACTTTTTTACAATTATATATATATCAATTTATATAATTTTCCATTCATTTTAAAATCACCAATTATTAATCAAATTCATAGAAGTCTTGTAAATATTCATACAATTATTTAAATTATTTTTAATATAATGTTTCATATTTCTTCCTTTTGGATCTTTGATGTAATTTAAACATTTAATACTTTTTGTAGCATCTATTCTATGCCCCTATTTCAAATAATGAATGTATAATGCAGATTTCTCATCCCTTCTATTAATTGCATTATTATGTTCTTTGGCTCTTACCTCTAATTGTTTGCCAGTATGCCAAGACTTCTAAAATTTGGCTAATAATTGGTTAATTAAAAATGAATGGAAAATTATATAAATTGACATATATAATTGTAAAAAAATAAAAAATGCATGTAATTTATTTTATTTATTATATTGTTATAATATAGTCAATTATTTTGTAATTACTGGATTTATATATGTGGGTTTTGATTTATTTTTGGTATCGTTTGTTTTAATTTCATTAGTGAACACTAGATGGTTTTATGCCTGAGATAGTTTGTTAATGTTAAATAGATTATTAACACTTGAAAAGGGCACCAAATCAGGTGCTGAAAAAGGCTTTTTAATGCATAAAAATATTTGATATAAAATATAGCTGTTGTAAAGAATTTATTATTTTCTGATTATTATATTATGGAAGAACAGCATAAAGATATTTATTCTTTTTCAATTTTGATGATATTAGTTAATATTTATATAATCATATATGCAAACAGATAATGTTTACAAATAATCATAGTTTTATTTATTTTTTAAAAAAAGTTTACTATTTAAAAAGCAAATTAGTACAAAAAATAATGATGAGAAAGATAAGACAATAAAAAAAATTATGTTGATGGCCTAAAGCAAAAATCAAATAGCACAAAAACTTTTTAATGAAACAAAAAAATATTTCTAAAACATAAGAATATTAAAATATAATAAATCTATACAATAATAACTACAGTAAATTTGATTTTCTTCTTTTACTTCCTGAGCCACATGGGGTGGGGTTACTTCTAAAAATGTTAAAGCATTATAGCAGCTGACATCTCATAAATCTTGATTTTCGTTTTTCTAAGAAACATCAGAGAACAAGAAGTACAAAGATATATTATGAAGAATGTAATAAATAGTAATGATTTGTTTCTGTCAAACTCTCATTAGTCAGTAATTATAATTCATAAACAAATAATCAATATTACAAAATAAGGTTTAATAATGGATTCACATTAATTTAATATTTATAATTTAGATACTTATTTTGTATGTAAATTATTTTCTTTGCTTAAACCATATTAACTTACATTCATTTTTTTTTATCTGTGACTCATTTATTTCAAAAATACCATTGAGCTTTAGAATACTACTCTACTTTTATTATAGTTAATATTAATAGAGGTGGTTTTTAAAATACAATTTCAATAAATCTGTTTTATTGATTTATTAATTTAAAAAAATCTAAAAGGACAGTGTATTATGGACAGTCAGCAGAGATATATTGTTATTCTATTATTAACCACAAGAAACCATGCCTCCAAAGGTGTTTCTTCATTGTCAATGTTTTCATGTAAAAATTTTGGATAAAAAAAAAGTGTTTTTTTTAAAATATTTTTGATTATTTTTACACATTAATTAGTTGATAATTATTTAAAATAAAAATAGTATATGTATACACTTTTATTTTATTTATTTATATTTTTAAAAATAAAAATAATAAACTTGACTGTAATAAAAAACAAAGAAAATCATAGCAAGGTTTGATCACACTCATCATTTACCTGTCAGAATTGATAGTGTTAAGTTCCTTTCAAATATTGTACTGATTATAAAGCAAATATCAGATTTTAGAGCAGAATTTGATAGACTTATCATAAACCTACATTTACTTGTTCAAATATTTTTAAAAAAAATAAATAAAAAATAATTTGTTTATTTTCTCAAGATTTTTTACTTTCACATCCTAAGTATGTCATTTTACATCCTCTGCTTTTATTTACAACTCATTTTTTCAAAATTTACAAAGTTCAAATACGATTTTTTAGAATATATTTCATTTGTAAAATTAAATTAAGATATATCTTCTGTATTTTAATGTATTAAAAATACGGTCATTAATTACTCACTGTTTGTCAAATAAAGAAAGAATAATTAATAATAAAAATATTATGATATTTAAAATTAAGCATAATGTTCATTATTTATATTCACATTAATTTGATGTGTGTGTGTGTGTATCTGTGCATATTGTAAATTTCTAATTTGTTATATTCAGATTGAGTCAGATACCACACAGGTAAATGAAAATGAGGATGTAAATGAAATGATGCCTGAAAGAAAATATATTCTTTTTTTCCATTGTAGAAATTTGGTAAGTAATGACATTATCATAATCAGTTCTCTAAACTTCCTTATTTGTCCCACTACAATATATATTTATAATTACTAATGCATCCAATATACATCTTTATTTATCATTCTGAAGTAGGGGATTTCTTTATTTATATGACTATATCAGATGCCTGTTTTCATATAGGAACTAATATAGTAAGGTTCTATGATGAGTATCCATTCAATTTAATTTCTTTTAATAAAGTGATATCTAGATATGTATATTAATCACATTAATAAACATGAATATTATAGTAGTCAATATGCATACACTTTTAACATGCTAATAAAATATAAGATATATATATATGTTAATAAAAGAATCCACAGACTAGTAAGAATTTGAATTAGTATATATAGAGAGAAGTTTCTGGCATAATCATATGTTATGCATGTGACATGGCATTCAGATCTGGGCTGATTAAAACTTATAAAAGTTTTCAGATTCCAAGTATTTTATTCCAAATTATAAGTCTATAATCAGTCCATTTAGCTTGATTACTTACTGATCATTAAATGGATATCTAGTTCATCTTAAAAAGAAAACTGGTAAAATCATCACTGCCCAGAAATTTGTTTACTTTTTGCCTTATTTATGTGACTTGCACATTTATATTTTGTATGCTAAAAAGCTGATTCCTATATAAATAAACTTTTAAATTTTAAAAATAATGTACTTAACTATATTTATACTTCAATAATTTTCATTATTTCCTTGAGTTCATTATGAATCTAATGTGGTTGTCCCTACTATCATAGCTGGTGTTGCAATTATTGGTAATGATGAGATTCACATCCAAATATAATACATATTATAGATTAAACATCTATATGCTTAATACTCAAAAGATAAATCCCATTTTGCATAATTTTTTTTTTTAAAAATTCTGATCCATTATTTTCCAAAGTAATAATGAATAAAAGCAATATAATAATTATTACTCACTAAAATAATTGTGACATATAAGTAAGATTTTATAATTCAAAATATTAAACAAATTCTTTAAAAATGTGACTAAATATATATAATGAATCCACAATATGTACTGCATCAATATATTAATTACAAGATATCAAACAAACAAAATGAAAATAACCAAAAATAAAATAAAATTAAACTCAAAAAAATTAAACATTAAAATTATAAATTTTATATGACAGCAGTGATTTTTCTAACTATATGCAATCATATTTATTAAAAGTATAGAAACATACAGATTACAAACAGTATCTCATACTGCTCCTAAGAAGATTTGTTTTATATAAACATCATTTCAAATTTGATTTTTTTTTATTATAAGCAATATTTACAATATATATTAAAATGTTTGTATAAATTTTTTTTAAAAAAATTTAACTATAAAATCACAAAAACCAAGGAATAGAATTACTTTTGTTCAACTGGATTTAATTTTTGTTGTTGTCCATTAGTTACAATAAGTTTATATTTGTTTTAAAAAGTAAAAAAAAATAGTGATAATTAGCAAAAGATAAGAAAAAATTTAGTCTTTTAGACTAAATGCAGTAAAAGATATCTGCTAAACATGAAAAGGGGCGGGGTGATTTATACAACCCAAGCTCAATTCAAACTAATTTGATTTTTACAAATAGAGACATTCTTAGGAAAGTCATGATATGGATGCCTGTTTAATTTAAAAAATATACAATTAAAGCATTTGAAAATTGATAGCAGTACCACACACCACTTGTAGCCATTGAGTGTTAATATTTCTTAAAATTACATTAAAAGCACACATATTTTGTTTTCATTTTTGTTATCTTTTGAAATTTTAATGTGGTACAGCATTTCTAATAATAAATGTTTTCTAAATGTAAAGCTAAAAACTTATAAATAAATAAAAAAAATCATAAAGTAGTGATAGAAAAATAGAACTATTAAATGCTCATGAATTGCATCAAAACAACTGTGTTTAATGATAATGAGATTGCTAGTACATTTCCATAGAGAAAGAAAGTTATTAAAGAAAAAAATATTTTAATTGATATAAGAAATTTAACACTTTGCAATTCAACAATTTAAAAAAGATGTTACAATTAGCTTTATATCATTTTAATTTTTTAAGTGAATGTGAATTAGTAAATACACACATAGTAATTATACAGATAAATGTGCTCACTGGATTAATTATTAATAACTACATTTTTAAAAAAATTTTGTTTGTATTGTAATTTCAATATATATATATTCATATTATACACATAAAAAACATCTATCTTTACTGAATTAACTGTTATCAAAACATAACAATAAAAAGTGTGTGCTACTATGAAGGTGGTTTAAAACAAAATATAGCAGATATCACTTCTCCATTCCATAAAATTTTAATATTGTGAATTGCATGTTTTAAAAGTAGAGTTAATAACAAATATAGTGTATTATATTTTACAAATTGTTTATAATTTCATTCAGAATAATAATAGCATTAATGTTACAAATAACAAAACATAAATAAAAAGATCTTAAACCATTTGATTTTCTTTCATTTAAGCATATGAAAGTCCTCATTATTCTTTTATTTTGTAGCAAATTTTTATTAAAAACAAATGTACAAATAATAAAATTATTATTAATAGTAAAAAACTCAACTTCACAAAGAAATAAAAAAAACAATAACTCTATTGAAACAAATTATTTCATATATAAGTTTCATAAAGTATTGTATATATAAAATAAAATAATCATTTCCCTTCTCTATTGATTATTGATAACAGCTGATATTTAGAAATAATAGCTAAAATAAATATTAATAATTAAATGACAGAATTCCATAAAAATCATGCAAATCAAATATGTCTTGAAAATCAAAATGAGTTCATACAGTACTCTCCAAACCATGCACATGAAAAGCATATGAGAGGTTAAATCATGACTGAACTGTATCATTCAGAAAAAAAAAAAATTGGCACTCTAATGGATGTGTGCATTAAATTTTCTGTTTTTTTTTCTTTTTATAAACTAATTTTTATTCTTCATTACAATTTTCCCAATTTTTAATTCCTTTTCTTAAAAATCATATTTCAATTTTGCAAATTAGAAAAATCGAATAAATTGAAGTATAATCAGAATAATTACTTTTGTTATTTCACAATTGTTTATAAAAATATTTACTGAATAACACAAAATTTGTTTTAACTCCATTTCTAAATCTAAAACCTGAATGAATTCTTATTAAAACATCATAAGGTTGAACTGCTGTTTTAAATTTTAAAATTCTACTTATAATTTAAAAATGGAGGGGGGGGGGCTGCTAAAGCGATTATGGAAATGTCTCTTTTCAGCCAATCATAATTTGCTGCGTTATGTTATAATATGTCTCTTGACTTGTTTTTTTTTTTAATAAAATATTAATCGAAAGATCATATTCCCCTCCAAAATAAATATTTCACAAATATTTTGTAAAAATAATCAAATAATGTATATAAAAAACAGATAACTTTCTTTTGAAATGCTAGTAAAAAAATTTCTATATTATTTATATTAAAATATAGCTTTTCTCCCAAATGTCAAATAAAAGATTAATACCTTCAAAAGCTCTTGCGAGGAGTCTTGGGGTCTGAGAACAAACAAACTGCCTATTATGGCTCATTTATATTAGGTTCTCTATATAATGCTGATATCTTCAAATATTTTTTAATTATAAAATCATTCTTATTTTAGTCCCAGTTTTTAATGACAAATAAATGCAAAAGTAGTCATAAGAGAGTGAATTTAAGCTGAAAGATGGAATTGCCTCTATACTACATTGAAGAAATGCAGGTAAAAAGATAATCTTATTAAGATTTAACTTGTTTAAAAAGTTATTCAAATGGAAGTCAATCTCCAATAATGCGCTATTTCTTAAATACTATAAATCTCCGTGCGCACTCCCGCCGTTAAGAATTTAAAAAACTTAAGAAGTTTAGAGCATACATTCTATATATACCAATTCTTACAGATGATGGTTAAATCAGGGTTTTATAATAATAGGTTAAATTTATAAGTCATGTTTGTCTAATCGTAGATGGTTAAAAATGAGACACTGTCTTTCTCCTGTGATGGGTTAAATAGATGTGTACCATTGAATATTTGATTATAACATCAGGCACAAAAATGACTCAAGACCTGATTTAAGCATAGTCTGTAAGAGTTGGTGTATAGAGAATGCATGCTCTAAACTTACGTGATTCACTTAAGTTTTTTAAATTCTTACCAACAGGAGGGTGTGCAGAGATTTATAATATTTAAGAAATAGCGCATTATTGGAGATTGATTCCGTTTGAATATTTTCAAAGTTTTCAGCACTTTATCATAATAGGTTTATTATAAAAAAAAAAAAAATTAAAATATTACTTGGTGTAAAAGATCTTTGACATTTTCACTTTATGACTAAATTCAACACAAAATCATTGTCAAGTGTAGTACATACATTATGCAAATGAAAAATGTGAAGTGATGTAATGGAGTTGCTTCTTGACAGTAGCAAAACATCAAGTTCACCATCCCTTCTACTCCTTTTATTTAATTAATAAAATAAATGCTGTACTGTAACAGGAACTCAAAAGTGAGTACTCGTAATCAGTGCTTCATAAAACATTACCCCAGAGTATTTCCAAAACTACACTTATTTCAAAACCAAGGATGGAGACCATCATTTTTTTGGGGAAAACTATCCATATGAAAAATATCACATAAAGAGCATGATTTGTCATTAACCAATGTGATAAGCAACAGATCAACCAACAATGGATTAGGCAACAATTCCTGTACAAAAATGTTAAAATATATATGCTACTCATATTTAAACTCTAGACTTTACAAATAATTCCTAATTGTAACATTCATTTGTCTTTAATAGTTAATCTTCTCATGGATTAATGCTTTGAATTTCCACGAGTTGTCCAATTTCTGAAAATGCTATGGACAAAAAAATTCAATGTGTCATTTCAAATCTCCATGTTACTCTATGTAAATCAATATTTATCTTGTAAAACATTTTATACTCAATAAAGTCTCTCTTTTATATATATATTGCCATTTCTATTATCTGAGTTTTAATCTAGATTAATATATTGATTTTTTTTTTCAAGTAACTGGATCATAGTAAATTGAAATAATTCAATAAAATGGGTATCTAACTAACTATTCTTAGCTTGAGAGCAAAAACGGGATAGAAAGCACACTCAAAAAACTCACTATCCAGCAATTGAAAAAGCTGCTGAAAAATACCTTCATTATTTTCTATGAGAGGCTTTTGCTTTGCAATAGTTTATTTTAAAAATGTTTTACTTAATCTGCATATATATTTAATATTATAGTACTTATTAGAAATACTATTTCCAAATATATATTCATATAATTAGTTTCTTGTTCAATTCAACTTCATAAATTTGTACGGTTTGTATATTATTTACCTTCACACATTCCCTCTGAAATTTTTATACCGAATTATAAAATTAAAAATTATCGTTATAAACATTCTATCAATTGTCATTAACATTTTATTATCAACAACATCAAAAAAAAATACATGCTCTTTTACAGATACACATAAGAGATCTTGTCATTCGAGAGTCGATTAAACTTTCTGGATAATTAAAATTTCGACCCATAGTTTTAATTTTAGCTATAGCTATCTTAAATAGTCTTCTGTTTTTGTATGTAACTTCGCAGATGGCTAACAACGCATGATTTCACTTCCAGCGAATGAAGTTGATAGTATCGTCGACATGGAAGGGGATAAATTGTGTTATAAATGCTGAATTGAAATCCCCTCTTTGGTTTACATTCCTAAACCTAAAATAAGACTCAAAATATCTAAACATTTTTCATTCTTCCATTCTATTCTAATATTTATCAAATTACTTAATGATATACTTAATTACTTCGGTTTTGAAAAATCAAAAATAACTTGAAAAAAAAAAAACAATCGCATTTAAAATTATTTTTAATTGAAAGTGTTTATTAAAAATAAGAAGCTATTTCTGTTTCGTTTTTTTTTTTATTTAGTAGATAAAATAATTACTTAAACATATATATATTTCTTATTTATCGTTTTTGATAAATAATATAATTGATTTGGCATTTTCAGAATCTTCAACGAACACAGATGGCATTTATTGTTCCTGCTATATATCATATTAAACATGTCCCAAAAACTGATTTCGATAAATAATAAAATTCTGTCTTAAAATTATTTTAACATGATATAATTTTTTTTTATATGTATAATTTTAGATTTAAAATAATAAATAAATTACGTTACGAGGATAACACTAGCAATGACCAATTGTTATGAATTAATCATTGTCTAGATACCCCAAAGTGATGTTTGAAATAGAAAATATATGATGAAATAAATAGCATAAGATATATTCATTGAAATTTTTTAATTCATTACTAATTTTAACTTCTTCTTTTTTTTTAAATATTTCAATAAAAATCTTATCCTATACACATATAAATATTTTATATATTTCTTAATTATTTCATTATATTTACAATTATGACAATGAAGTTTAGAATGGTCGATAGGTGGACTCTTAACGTTCAACGTTTATGAATTGCAGCTCAATTTTGTCATTTCCGGTATTCAAATTTCCTATAAACTATCAGCAGCAATAAAATATTCCATTATTTTCTTTTATAATTATCATGATATTGAAATTTAATTAATAATTTTCCCATTAAATACTTACATTTATATATATTACTTTTTTTTTTATCATTTTAAATCTAGATTTTTATAAGCCATGTAACAACACTATTCAATGTGATGCAAAATTAAAGTTACTAGAATAGACCCTGGGTGACACACAATGACAAGCTATCATTGATGATAACCATATGTTAGCACCTGATCACATTACTTATTTCCTAGTTATCCCAACCTGCTTTTGAGCAAAAAACTTAACATAGATGTGCAATGACAGCAGTCTATCTACAATCTAAGGATATTGCTTGTTATTCTAAAGTGTAGAAAAACTATAGATAATATATATATATGATTACGAAATTTTGTATGAATATATATAAAGAAATGCATAGAATTATAAACCAGATTCAGTGGGGCAAAGAGTAATTTCAAATTGTTTTGCTCTTATTTTTATCATGAGAAATTATTAGAATATACAGGGAGTTGTATTTTTTTATATTTTTTTCATATAATTAAGTATGGCTTGTAATTTAACAAATGAACAATCAAACTGGATAATCAAACAAAATTAGGACAAAGAAAATGCTAAACAGATTCAGAAGAAATAAAAGAATAATTTGTAACACTTCCATAATCTAGGTTACACATTTACCTATTATTTCAATTATATATCTACTTATGCAAACCATTGTATACTGTTTGAATATTTTTTATACAAGAAAAATATAAGCTACTGCATATACAAAAAGTTCAATCATAAAAATTAAGTATTTCTTGTGAATGGTCTTCAACATACTAAGTGCAAAATTAACTGTTTTTTAGAATAACTGTCTACAAATTCTAATTTCTTTTCAATCCCTTGAGTTGACAAAACTATTTGGTAGGAAGATATTTATTCATTTATACATAAAACAAATATTATATAACAACAACAACAAAAAGGCTTTTATTCAGAAAATATTTGTTTCCATTTAAAGCTTTTATTTCTGTAATATTCAAAATATAAAAATTAGTATTAATGATTTTTGGAAAATATTAAAAAGTGCTCTTTACAAACATTAAATTTCTAAAACTATATATGCCATATCCAAAAATAATCTATATTATTTATTAAAAATAATATTTAGATAAATAATAAAAATATTATTTTATATTTTTCATTAATATTATAAAGACCAGATGAACCTGGCTTTGTAAAGGATATGGTTTTTTTAAATTGGTTACTTAACAAAAAAAAATTTAAGATTTAATATAAATTAAATAAAAAATTTTAAATATGAGAATGGTGGAATAAATTAAAATATACATTTTTAAATACAACTTTTTTTATTTGGAAGGTTTACTGGAGCTCCCTCTGAATAAAAAAAAAAAAAATGTTTTTCCGATTTTCCGACAACATGACTAATTGTAAGTTTTTTTTTGCTTTATTAATAGATACAGTTTCTTAATGTCAAATACAAAAATGCTGGCCTTTGAACCCATCATTTTTGTATTAAATATAATATTTGTAATTTTTTTAATGGTTGCTTTAACAATTTTTTTTTTAAAGATTAATGTTTTTTTTTATATTAACAATGCTAAATATGTCATTCATTTGAACTATATTAGAGGATTGCCAGACCATCAAGCACGAAATGCCTTAATGCCAAATTATGAATCGGCATTTGTGGCTGTTCTTGCAGCTGACTGGGAACCTTTATGTAAAAGATATACTATATATCTGTAGTTAAAAGCATTCATACTGATTTTTTTGTTTAAAGGCAGAATTATTCCCCTTTGCATAAATGTGGTGATTGCAAATTTGACATGTGACATTGGACAAACATTCATATATTCACGATCAGACAACAGAGAAAATACAAATTTTATACATAAAATACAATGGATTCAACATATGCATAGCATTTGATTTCAAAGGCCTCTTTAAATAATCAAAGCACATGGGTAGAACCAATCACTTATACAATACATACTTTCAACACATATAAATTGTATATATAGTAAAAACATTAAACATGTATTTACTGAACAATAAATATATACATATATTACAAAATTGACTTAAAAATTGTACAGTTACATCAACAACAATAATTAACAAAAAAAAAAAAAAAATGAGTTAAGAACAGATAAAAAGTAAAATATATGTAACTGTCTTTTATAATGTTGTATTTAAAAACATTTCTTTACAGAATAAATCTGTTTTTAATATGAATTCTAAATTTTCATAACAAAAAAAAAAAAACAGATTTTTAAACGCAATTTTTTTAAATACATATGTTTGCACCTCAAAAAATAATTTGATCAAATTTTAAATATAACAAGAAGGGTACCATTAAGACATCAACAAAACTAAAGTTACTAAACTGTTTCTTCGTTGTTCTTGTAAAAAAAATGTATAATAACGAAAAACAGAAGATACAATATCTAAGAGATATTGAATTGATTATCTGTAAATTTCAAATAATCATATATTTGCAATTTAATGACATCATTCCTCTTGTGATGAAAATTTATAATAATGAAAAGCACAAGATACAACATCTAAATAATATTAAATTAATTGTCACACTTTGCAATCACTGTGCCAAGTGATTGTTTTATGAAATAATAAATTAAAATTTCATTTTTTTTTTATTAATTCCCAATTTTCTATTAGTTGTTTTTCAAACTGTAAATGAATCAACTAGATTTAAAATAGTGAATATGGTAAGTTCACTGACCATTCATTTATCTTTTTCATATGTCTTTGGTCATGTTTCAGAAAATTATGATGAAATAGAAGTTTAAAATATATATATTAATATACATGTAAGTGAAGTTAAAAGTATATATTTAAAAATAAAAAAACAGTATATATGAAGTTAAAATTACATTACTTGCAAAAAGAATTTTCATTCAATGATCTTTCAAAGCTTCTCAGAAAAGTTTTAAATATTTCCACTTTTCTTAAAATATCAATCCTAACATCAACCATATATCTCAAGTTCATAATATATTATTAAAATATTGTTCACTGCTATAGAGATATGTCTACTAAGAAAAATAAAAAATAGCAACAAATTTCATTGTGTGATTTTTTTAATTACAACAAAGTTTCATATTTCATCAATAAACATTTCTAGGGATACATTTCATTTCTTATTTTGGAGGAATAATGACTGATCGCCAATAATAAATTAAAGCATTTTTTGAGAGTGTAAGATTGTCTCATAACCAATGAGTGGCACTGTACAAGATATTACTGTATATATTTTTCTTTAAGTATATTTTTATAATTATTTTGTTCATTTTTATTTTAAAGTAAAACATACTATTTGTTCGTTTTTTATATTCTATGTTTCTATAGTTTTAAATAACATATTATTTACTAAAAATTTAAAAAAATATTTATATAAAAATAACTCATTAAATATTATAATAATATATATTAACATGCCTGTATCTACAATCAATTGATTCTAAGCATTTACATGGATACCTGGGACCACAAAGAACAAATGCCATATATGTGTTCAACCTGTTTATATATATATCCATTAATTAAAAAATATATACTCAAAAATAATTAAGGACATTATAATGAAAAAATTACAGAATGCACATTTACATACATATTATATTATTCTACACGAATAAAGTGTGATAAACAGAGCACAAAAACATTAATTATAAACAACAATTAGCCAAGCGCTTTCAGTACTGTAGGTCGCCATGATTCTGGTATACAGTACCGAAAGTGCTTGGCTAATTGTTGTTTATAATTAATGTTTTTGTGCTCTGTTTATCACGCTTTATTCATGTAGAATAATTTTCATTATCTGACAGAGTTTTATATTATTTATACATATTATATTCAAAACTAAATGAGAGTACAAATACAAATGTGATTATCTGCATTCAATTTTTTTTCTTTCATTACTAAATCAATTACTTTCATATTATCACATAAAAATGGCATTTCATAATATCTTTTAGATAAAGCAGAATTCTGGGGCCATTTTAAATAAAAAATTTATTTAATAATTCACAGTAGCAATAGCATGAATGTAAAACAATGCTTTCACTTTGATAGCAAATAGGTGACAACACAGGGAAACAAGAAAATACATGAAAGGTGATTCTTGATATTGATCTTATAAATGTACAAAATTTATGAACTTATATTTTTTTTTATTTTTTACTTAATACTTTATTTCAAATCACAGATTCCCAGAAATCATGGATGGCGATTGGAGTATTTAAATAACAAGTTAGTTAGCTTTAATATAAACCACCAGTTGTCATTTAAAATTACAATATCCACTTAATTCATTTACATTCTAAAAAAAAAAATCAATATTAAAATTTCAAATTTCTTTATCATAAATGCCCAACATGAACAAATTAAAGTGTGTTCTAAACAAAATCGTTAGCATAAACTTAAAAATAAAAGAAAGATAAAAAAAAAAAAAAGCATCATAATTGATAAAATTCATTGTAATTCAAAGAGTTTCTGTTACAAATTAAAATAGTAACATTATTTAATAAGCATACTCTAAATAACTTTATCTTTCTTACTGCATTGCCAAATCCATATAATATTAATATTATCTATGTTCTTTATTATTTTTTACAATACTTTTTTACAACCCACTATTGGCAGTTTCGACTGCCCCAGCAATCTTCTTCAGAACTTCTACTTATATTGCTGAGGCATTCAAAACTATCAATAGTAGGTTGTAAAAAAGCATTGAAAAAAGTAATAAAGAACATAGATGATATTAATATTATATTCTAAATAATTTAAATTTATGGTTAAAATAGCAGATGTAAAAAGTAATGGTTTTTAAACTATATTCCAGCTGGGCAAAATTAAAATATCTCAGTTGTATCACATGATAGTAGAATGGATATGCTTAATTTCTGCATTTCAATGCTAGAACATCATTTATCTTCCCCATTGAGAGACAATGTATCATAATTGTTTTGTTATATTTATCTAAATAGAAATGTGTGCATTTAAAAAAGAAATACATTATTAATGTTATTTAACAATTTTTTAAGTAGTTTTAAATAATAATCATTATCAAACTATTGTAGATGGTAAACTTGTGAAAATTAATATTTTAATTAAAAATTATTTAAAAATTACTTAAGTGTAAAAATATAAACCTGAAAAGGAAAAAAAATTAATAATTAAAACTTTTATCTTTTTTTTTCTTAGGATTGTGATTTTTTTCACATGTATGTGGAAATGTTAATACTTAATTATTAACTGCTTTAAACATTAAAAAAAAAAAACAATTAGTAAAGAATATAACTACTATTAGCTATAGTATTATGCTGTTAAATTGCTAAATTATTTATAGATGACTAACTGGACTGCCTTAAGAGGGCAGATAATATTTTGTATATATCATTTAAAGCAAAGTAATTAGAAAACAAATGAAATCATGTTATTATCCACTAAGTTTGATCAAAAAAAATTATTAAGCAAGATAAACATGTAATCCTGACCGAGATACCTCCATCACTTTAGTATTTGAACAAGTAATTAATGTTGAAAACTAGTTACAATATGGGGAGATTTTTTTGAAGAGCTGACTGTAAGCTATCCATCCAATATTGATAGTTAAAAGATGCAATGGTTAAATAAAACAGCCTTAATCATTGATATTTGAGATGTCATATGTCAAGTGACATTGAACCTGTGGTATATCCCAAGACTTTGAAGAAGTTTGAAAATAAGAGAATCTTTAAAACTTAGTTTTCCCATACTAATACTTAAAATCATATGGCTTACAAAGCTCAGACTAAAAGAAAACATTCTATGGAACAACTGTCTCATAAAATCTTTATGGATTTTATTTTCTAATAGTATTAATGGTAAATCAGACTTTCAATGAATTTTCACTGTGATCAAACATGGCATTCTCCAGGACTTTTCACTGATGAAAATAACCAGACTAATTGCAAAAAAATAAAATAAAGACTTTTTAAAAATTAAATCATCAAGAACTGCATAAATTATGTAAACAAAGTAATCTTGAAAAATGTATCCATATAAACTTAATAATAAGATTACACCTCATAAAAAAGATCTCTCCAAACCACAACAGAGACTCCTTGAATTCAGGTAGTGCAGTACTTCCTCCATATCCATGATAATTGGTTCCAAAGTCTTAGCACAAATATCAAAATTTATAGATAATAGTAAACCATATTATAATATGCATTTTCAACAAACATACATATATATAGGTGTATGCTGAAAATATAATACGGAAATACATAGGATTTTACACATAGTGTATGCACACAGTGAATTAAGTAATTAAAATGTAAAAATGATTTTTTTTCTATTTAATATTTTACTTGAATGGCAGATAACAAATGGGAAGAGGGAGGAGATATGCTATAACATATTTTTAGACTAGCAAAAAAAAAAAAAAATAGAAATAAAAAATAAGACAAAATAATACATTTAAAAGATTTTTTTTTATATAATAATAATAATAAATTTCTACAGGCATTGCATAAATCTTTCCATGAATATCATATGCATACAAGCCAAGCACTAATAAAGTATGAAATAGAAAAAGAGAATAAGCTTTATGCATTGCAAATGATAATGCTTCCAACCTGACAAATATAATTTGGAAGTTAAATAAAATCAATATGGAAATTAATTCAATAACAGATTTTAAAAGTGAGAGATAAATCAAATGGTAGAACTAAACAATTAGAACCTTATAATGACAGAGAAGTAAAAATAGATTTAAGTGATCTCAGTATCATATTTTAAAAATCTTACTGAACACCTTAAAAATGAAATTGTTTCAGTGTCTTTATATCACTATATAAGAGATTCATATCTCATTTTCAATGAATAATGGGGGGGGGGTCTTATATGTATCTCTTATTTATAGTCGTATTACTATGATTAAATATCTTAAATGCTGTAGCAGCATATTGAGACTTGTATTATACCCCAATATCCCAATTTGCCCTTTTAAATAAAAAAACTCAAGGTATTTATTTAAATTGAATCAAATTCTCAAATAGAAAACTATTCAAGATAAAAGTTAAAGATTTTTATTTAGTTACTGATTGATAAAGCACTTAAATTTTTAGTATATTAATTACTAAATAAATTATTTAGGCTGCATATACATTACAAAGCAATAAAAAAAAATTTTAGTCAAATTGGCAAGAATAGCATATTCATGAGTACTATAAATCCAGAAGAATGATATACTATAATTTTTATTTTAAATTAGTTTAAATCTTGACAAAAAAAATTACCATCAAACCTATATATATTGAAAACTACTTTGGGAAGCCACCCAAAAATTGTTCTAAAGACCATTATTATAAAAATGAAAAATAAAATTGAAGATGGTATACACCAAAATAAGAGTCACAGATCACATGACCCTATTCTCTTAAGCTTGTAAGTTATAAACAATCCTCATTGTTTATGGTATACACCAGTTTTAATTCTAAATATCTTAAATGTTCTACCAGTAGTAATAACATTTTTTTCTCATTCCATCATGTAGAAACCTATTTATTATGAATAAATTTTAGTATACAATTGATTATTTTTAAACAATGCCACAAAAGTTTGTGATTAACTGAACTAAATGATTTGACTTGACCAAAGTAATACATAAAGACTAGTTTTCCTCACAACAAGTTTCTTGCACTTGTCTGGCAATAAAAGACATGCTTGTAATACAACCTATTTAACAAAATAATTGAAATTGATTTGCTGTAACTAATAATGTTTATGTTTACTTCCCAATTATTACTGCAGATTTTTTTTCTATCCTTTTTATTTTTATAAATTGGAATTTGTAATATTTAAATACAAGAATATTGTCTCTACAGAACTTAATGTAATTAAAGAGATTTGTATAAGATGGAGTGGATTAATGAATTGAAATAATAAAAGCTTTTTTAAAAAAATAACATAATGGATTTATAAGCAATTCCAATAGTTATAACACATACATCTGAGAACTTTAAACTACACACAGAGGCAAAACTCTCCATGCAGTAGTACCACTCGGTGCAAGTCAATGGTGCTACTGTATGGAGAGTTTTGTCTAAAAACAGTTTCTATAAGCATAAGAATGGTGATCATGTGATGTTTGATGGTTTAATACCAATCCTGCCCAATAATAATGGTGATCATGTGAACTTTAAACTAGTCATAAATAATAAGGTCATTAACAAAAAATCTATCAGAAATTGTCTTTTTAGTGAACCCAAGAAGACTTATTCATATCATTCATATAGTCTTTAATGGAATACTATGCTTCAATAAAATGGCAAGCTTGAAAATATAAATTGGCAACTTATGTATTTAATGCCTGTTAAAATCCAGTACAGTAATAGTTGATTCTAATAATAAATATCCAATTCCCTACCAATAAACTTAAAATAGAACATAGTTTTTAAAATCAGTCCCATTTTAATCTTGGAATGTATAAGTCTATATATGAACCGTGTCTGTAAGTGTTCTTAAAATATGAACTTCTTTTATATTCTTACTCCTAATAATAATATAATCCACACAATGCCTCAAATATCAACATGGGTAGAACCAACGTTCCTTTATACTTAATATTCAGCCAAAATAAAATATTTTATGATATTCAATTCATGTGTTGTACAAAAATTCATTAATAACAGACTACTTGAATTCAGAGCTTCAATATTAGTAGTTCCAATAACTTTGAGCTAAAGTTTATTGTTTCTACTAAAAGTTCATCAATGTCCCACAAAAATAAAATTTAGACTTTTAATGGTATCAATATATTAACATTATATATCAAAAAAATAACAGATTTTCTTTGAATTTCCTAATGCTGAAGTATAAGCACTAATAAAATGAACATAGGAACAGTTGTAGAAATCAATTTTTAACATCATTAGCCTTATATTAATATATGTAGAACTTCTAAAATATAATATACCAAATTAGATATCATAGAAATTCACTATCACTCAATAATCTGCTTTTTCCAGAAAAGAAAAAAGATGTAGCTATTTATCTGTTCAATTAATTACCTTTTCTGTAAAGAGCAAGATTCATTAAGGTACCTATTTTAGAAAAAATGAAAATGTCTTTATTACTATCACTATTCCCTGCTTGAATGAGTAATTCATTGGAATCAGAGATCTAATCAGAGTAAAATTTACATTTCTGTATAACTAAGAATATTCTAAATAAACCATAAAATCATTTGCCAAGTGAAATTACTTTCTTAAATCCAATTCTAAGCAACCTGTTGATTGCACTACCACTACCTGTTCAAGATCATAACTAAGAATCCCCAAACTGTTAAACTCTAGGGATCATTGTTTACTTGATAATCATTAAAAGCTTTTGTAAAAAAAAAAAAAAAAAAGACAGAATTGTTGCATATAATCAAGTAATAAAAATACACCTGTGCAAACGTATACATCTCATCACTGAGAAAGAAAAAAAAGATTCATGGTAGCCAAATCCTATCCCAGTTTAATTAAATGACGCCAGTAACGCAATAAAAATCACAGAAAGGATAAGTAGACATTGATTCTTTAACGGGCAAAAAATGTTTTGATATTATTTTCTTATATATATATATAAGAAAATAATATCAAAACATTATTTGCCCGTTAAAGAATCAATGTCTAAGTATACCAGGGAGTAAGAGCTTGAATAGGAACTGCTTATTGGTTATTCACAGTTAATCCTCATATCTGAAAGTCATTCCACTATTTGATATCTGTGCATCATATCAGTAGTCAGAATTCAACCAACTTTGACATATATTATTATTATTTAGATATGCAATAATTAATTTATTATGTGATCTACTGGAAAATTATAATTAATTATTTTGCATATATTGTTGTTTTTAAGTATATTTTAAAATTATTATGATTCAAGTTGAACCGTTTATTCACTTTATAATAACTTAACCTAAAATGCTGAATATTTAAAATGAAAAATCAATTTTCAGAACTTTTCAACTTATATTTAAAAGGAAATACAGAAATAAAATGTATTTTGAGAATATAAATGATGACAAATATTAATAAATTAGATGCCAGTATTGAAAATTATTTATTTGGCTCATCTGTTTCAAAAGTAGAATATAACAGTCAACTGCAGTTAAATACATCCCACGGATAATCAAATTAATAAACACGTACTATTTATGCATATATTAATAGAATTAAGATAAATTAATCAAGTCAAGAATAAATCTATTCGCTGACTGAAATCTGGATGGACTCTCTTTTGTAAATGATAGTGAGTGGTCAACAGTCTTGCAAAAAATAAAGAAAGAATGAGGGTGTCAGAAAAAGGTTCAATAAGACGTAGCCATTCTGTTATCTCATTTATATACCACATCCACATATAATTTATATATAATGATTTTTGCATTTTCATTAACGTGACTACAGAGAACACTTTCTCGAAATCATGAATCAAAGAACATTTCATTAACAATAATGTTATTTTTATTATCTCTTCTCCTCCCCCAAACGAAAGCAAAATAAATTACTTACTGCTGGGAAGTAAATTAAAATACAGTCTTTAATTAATTTTCTCATGTGTTTTCCCTTTTTTTTCTTTTAAATATTTTAATAAATAAATAAAAAGTCAAGTCATATAAATTTACAAATAAATTAAAATAAATATTTTTAAATGTATAATTTATATGTAATATTATATTTTTTTTAAAAAAATCACTTTAAAAAAAAAAAAAAAAACATTGAAAGAAAAATTAAAAAATAGATTAGTAAAGTAATTTAGACAAGTTAACGTGAAGAAGGCATAAAGAGGGGGAGAGAGAGAAGCTTTAGAAACGAGAGTAGTTAGGAGTAAAAAAGTAAAAAATAAACCATGAATTCAATGTCCTTAAGAGCAAAGGCAGCGTCATATCATAATCATATTTTATTATTTTATTGTCATTATGACCAATTAAAATTAATGTTGAGTTTTTGCACTCTAATAGATATCATTTGCTAACCAATATACAATGAATGGCTCAATAGCTTGGCTATAAAATGACTACCTGGGGGGAAATATTAAATCTGCTTGTGACATGAAAAAAATCCCCATGATTCACCAGGCCTTGGATACAGAACTTCAGGTATCTAATTATTAAGCTACTAGATTATAAATAAGTATATATACAAATTGTGTCTAACAAAAAATGTGTTGTGCTCTTAGCAGACAAAAGCAAACTAACATCAATGATAAGAGTTATTGCTGAATCACAGTATTCTATTGCTTAGATATTCTAGCAATCTTTGATCAGAGGACTATATATATATTAATAAATAAAGTACTGAATAAAGTAGAAGCAGTACTTTATTAAAATCTATAAAATAAATAAACATAAATAGAATCAAAACTTGATAGTACCAAATGTAATAATTAAATATAATCTTTCTATATAATGCTTATAAACTGTGTTGAATTTCGGAATAGTGACACACAAGTTTTTCATTACAATTACTTATTTATGGAAATAACACATTATTAATTTTCCTGTGTATGACAACAGAGAAATTGAAACCAACAAAATATAACTATTCAAAAGTAACTTATTTTTCTCTCACTTCAGATATGCCACCTAATTAAGCTTGAATAATCAACTGATGTTAACACTTAATAAATCCTTATCTAATGCTATTCTATCCAAGATTCTCAGATTAGTGTCTAGTTTATGGTTTTCATCAGTGCTAAACTTTGGATCTGGGAATAATACACCTGGACATTTTGGATAAGAGAAAGAGAATTTGCTATTGATGAATGCTACTGCACAAAAAAATTGGCCATCTAGAATTAGGCAATCATGTAACCAAAATATGATAAACAAATTCATTGTTCCAATTAAAAAAACTACTCTAAGATTTTGTCACCAGTAAAATCTTTATAGTACAATAATAAAGCATTTATATTTATTTGTTCAAAAATCTAAATGCTAAAGTAAATTTATTAAAATTTACAGATTCACAAAGAAAAAAAATGTTAATTTAAAAAAATCAACAAAATAAATGATTTTCAAAAGCATCTGTTAGAACAAAAAAAGGATAAAAAATAAGGGTAAACATAAGGATGGTATCATATTAGAAACACATTTTGTTTCATAGTTGATCAACCCACATTAATCTGGAATCTTAACTTTCAAGATAATAAATAACTAGATATTCATTTACCATCAAATCCAGATAACTGTACAGTTTATGGTCCACTATTTGAAAGAAAAATCCTAATCCTGTATTATGGCTGAAAATGTTAAAATTTCATCCAACCTGAATTTGAAACGACATTGTGAAAATGTTAAGACAACCTATTGGGCACTACATCATGAGATCTTGAATTTAGTAAACAGTTGACACTAATTTTTTTTTTTAATTTTTTTTATCTTCATCTGCTTATAAATCTTTTATGTTTATATAGTCTAAATATTTTGGTTACTTTTAAGTAATATTCATTTTATTTACCAAAAATATTAATTTAATTAACTTATTCTAATAAATACTTGGTGTAGAGATATAAATTAGTATATCAGTTTAAGAAATTTTGTTAATTCCAATATTTATTTTTTTTATAATTATCAAATAATATCCAAAATTTAATTTTTAAATCTTTACCAGAGATAACACTGTTATATCCTGGACTGGTAAAAAAAATACCTTAATATCTCCAAAATATCTCTACAGAGTAAAAATGATGGGAAAGATATCATTAGGCTTGATAACTCTTTCCATGTTTTATTCTCTGGTTAAAAATAGTTCAACCATCTACTTATTAACCAATTAATGTAAAATTAGATTGGTTATTAGCTGTCAAAAAGAAAAAAAAAATCCTATTACTGTTTAAAACCTAAATAATTTCCAAACTTTACAAGATGGTATTAGAACAGGTTGTGGTCAAAACCATCAAGTGCACTTTACCACAAAGACCTTCACATTCAGAATGATGCATGAATAAATCTCATTGTTGTTACTTTTAAGTACCTTAAAGATTATTCATTGATCAGATTTTTTTCCCCTAGTATAATTTATCTTATGAAAAAGTAGTAAACAATATATATCAAAAGTATTTAGAAACATTGGAAGTTAACAAATACCACCAAACATTGAAAATGCATTGACATCATCATTTTTTTATATTATAAATCAAAAGTATTTAAAGTTTATGATGGGGTTCTTAAAATTGATATGTTAAGAGTAAACTGTATTAGAAAAGCAACCAACCTTAACAATGACTAAAAGTCAGTAGTTGGCCATTATTTTAGTACTTAATTATTCAAACTGCTACTACTTATTTTAAATTCCTTTTTTCTGCAAAATTTTGCTGAAAAACAAAAATGAACTTAACTGCATGTATACTTGTAGAAAATATATGTATGACAAATTCTCTTGCTGAAGCTTGTGCAAAAGATACAATGATCTCAAAGTAGTAGGAGGATAATTATTGATAAATTGATACTACTTATGAAATCTTCATCATGTTTTAATCCAGCATCCCATAATTAAAAACACATCTTATGTTTCTTATTAATCCATATGATTTATGTAAATATCTATAATAATAATAAAAAGCTGATGGAGTTCTTTTATCATTTATTTTAACTAATATAATCCATATAAAAAGAATATAAAAATACTTCTTTATGTTGTTATTTTAAAATATAAAAAGTTTATTATAAGATATATAAAATATCTATATATACAACAAAAAACATGAAAATAACAAATTTTCAATAAAAAAGCTTTTTTCGATACATATAATTTGTATCCTTTTCAATATGTCTACTCACGATTACCGTAAAACATACATATAGCAACATCTATTTATAATACAACCAACAAAAAAAATTATTATCATCAATTATTTCATGAATACATACAATACAATATAAAAAATAAAAAATATAAAAATATATAAAATATATTCCTTCATTAATTATAGTATATTCATATATACTCAAAAACACAAAAAACACACAAAACATTAAAATATTAACATCCTTCTTATTTATCTATCCAATCATCTAATTTTAGCCAATTATTAGTCAAATTAATTGAACCCTTATAAATGTTCATACAATTATTACTATTATTTTTAATATAACTAGTTTCATATACTTTTCGCCTATTAACTAATATGTGATTATCCATACCATATCAAAATGATATTTTAACAAATTGCTGTTTTTTAAACATTCATTCTGCATGTTGCAAGCAATTAATGCCTGACATAACTGGTAGATAACTCACGACCAATTTTGTAATTAAAATTTGCTTATTATATAAAAACATTCATATGTGAAATTAAAAGTAATCATTGAAAATGAAACAATAATACAGGTAAAGTATTTACACAATTTATAAATAAAATATTGGAGAAGAAAGTCAAATACAATAAAATATAAATGAAGCTTAAAAACTGCCTTCTAAAAAAAAAAAAATGATTATTTTGTGAGCCAATGAATTTAACCTTAATAATACAATATGGTATAAATAACAAAAAATAAAAACAATAGAAGAAAAAAGAGAAAAATGTTTCAATCTTCAAAACTGTGCTTAAAAAGTAATAAATACATAACTATTAAAAAGATTCACAGAAAAAAAGTCCATTAGTGAATAAAATAATATTTTTTTTAAAAAAAAAGGAGAGGAGAACAGAGATAAAACCAAAATAACTATAAAATCAATAGCTTGAGGAATTCACACGACATTCTGGGATTAAAATGACAGGCTGATCATAATAGTCATTCAATTCGACCAAATGAGATTTTCTTATTTTTCTCAGCTGGAAACTGATCCAAGAACCTTTAGCTTAAAGTTCATTACTCTTACTACAAAGATAAACCATACTGGATAGATGAAAAAATTAATACGCTAATTAAAGATGAAGAAGAGAAATAAAAAGACAAACTTATTCTGAAATTAAAGAACTTTTAAAATATTGAAATAATTAAGTTTTTAAAAAAGATGTTAATTTTTATACATAAATTGAAAATCGAATATGTATTTTAAATCTAAATTAAATATTGCTAATTAGAACATCACTTTAATTTTACAAAATAAAACTAAATGACTACAAAAAAAAATAAGTTTTAGATAGGAATTTTTTTTTCGATTAAAAAAATAATAATAATAAAATAATATTATCAAAATCTTTTTTAAAAAAACAACAACATAAAACATGAAATATTTTTTTAAAAATATGAAAGAAAAAAAACATTTTTTAAAAAAAATGCTACTAACATTTTTTTTATTGTATTTACTTACTCTTCATGGTTTTATATATATATGCATGTGTGTGCGCACGCAATAATTTACGCATAATATATAACTTTTGAACCACTGATACAAAAATTTCATTTGAGATTTTTAAAATATCTCGATTTTTTAGCATACGTTTAGGTAGTATATGTTTAAAAAAATTATTTAAAATAAATTATTAAGATTTTTTCTGTACAATTTATTTAAAAGAAATATATATTTAATTATAAATCAAATAATTAAATATGTTAAATAAAAATTGTATTACAGTCAATGATTTACACAATTAATCCATTCAGCAACATTTTGGGTGATTCAAATAATACATAAATTGAAAAAATTATAAATCTTTATTGCAATGACATATTAAAATGCATTGTATTAAAAATATTTTTATAAGGCATATATTATTTGGAACGTTATTTTTTTAATAATAATTACTGTAAGGGAAGCCTGTAATTAATAATTTTGTAATTAATCAAAGTTCACCTGATGTTAATAAAAAAAAGATCCCTCAGTTCTTTTTCATCATAATCTGAAAACGAATTGTTATTCAACTTTGAAGAAATAACAAAAAGATAAAATGCATATATTTACTAATGATTTGTTTTTCCATCATGTACTACTTAATTCCAAGCTAAGTAAATCTAGAATTTTTTTAGGTCAAAAATAAGCCTTGGATTTTATTTTATGATAGTTGGATATAACCATTCTAACTAAAACTATTCAATTGGTTAATAATTAGGTATCTAATTATTCTTGAGGATACACAAAGGAAGTAAAACTGCTCGTATCTTTATCAATGCCTTCTTTTTCATTCTATCTTCATGAAGATTTTTTTGGAAAGACCATTTTCTTGTGGTGGCTTATTTAAAGATAGTTTCATCATTTTCAACCATTATTGATCCACTGCAAGATGAAGATATCTCCGGTTAATAATTAGGTATCGAACTATTCTTGAGGGTACACGAAGGATGCAAAACTGCTTGTATTTTTATCACTGCCTTCTTTTTCATTCTATCTTCATGAAGATTTTTTTGGAGAGACCATTTTCTTGTGGTAGCTTATTTAAAGACAGTTTAACTATCTTTTACTCCAATTGTATCATCATTCTCAACCATTATCAATCCACTGCAGGATGAAGGTATCCATTTTTTCCGATCTCTAGCTTCTCTTCTCCACATCACACCAGCACACATTTTTTATTTCATCTCATATGTGGTCTCTTTCTATGTCTTTTACAATCTCTTGGAATCAAGCTTAAGATTTCAATTGTCCAATATACATGTATATGTGAAGTGTTTCTTTTTTTTTTTATGAACAAACCAAACTGTATCTTTAGAATAAATTCTAAATTCTAATAAATTATATAATCTCTTACTTACAATCATTTTTAAACATATATGTATGTATGTATTTTTAGTTTTTTTTTTTTTTTGCTTGAGTGAACTTGAGAATATCTAGGCAATGCACAAATGACCAAGTATATACCATATTTATACACTTCTGATGGAGGGGAACCATAAAAATAAAATTCTTGATTACTCTCCCCCAATGTTTTAAAGAGAAGTCAACACTTCATGAATATATATTTAAATATATTTCAGAATATGTTTAAGAGAGAAGCTTATGATTAACCTATTTTCTAATAATAGAAGTGGTTTATAATTTACAAATAAAACTTGCTTCTGTTAATATTCAAAATTTATAGCAAAGTTGTAATATTATCATTTTAAATTTTATTAATAGCTTTTCCCAATTTATCAAATATAGGTTTCTACAAAGAGTACCTCACACCTGGACATTACAACAATGGTAATTTGCCTTTATTTTAAATTTAACATTTCTTACCTGAAGTTAAAACTGCTATTTAAAACTCAATCAATAATAATGCAAAATTTCCACTAAAATATATATGCGGGCGGGGGGGTGGGGTGTATGAAGGCTATACTGATGTAAATTGTAAATAAGACCAATATATTTCTATGCATGTAAAATTCAAATCTCTGTCATCTTATAACTTTTTTTAAAATGTCATTTTTTTATTTAAATAAAGCATTATTTCTTATTTTATTTGAACTTCCTTTTTTTTTTCATTCAATATATTAAAGTGATGATAATCAGATGTAATAATTGTATGCATATATGTGTATATAACATATATCTGTTGCATATGTGAAAAAAAGTTAAAACCGAGTCTCTATTTAGAAAAAAAATAACACACAATTTGATTTTTAATTTAAAAATTATTTAACATGTATTAACTTACATTTCAAATTGAATGTTTAAATATCACAATATAAATGACAAATTATTTATTTCAATTTTTTTTTTCTAAATTAAATAATTATTGGTATTGAATGTGTAAGTTTTTTTGCCAAAGCTTAACTAGTGTAACTAAGCAGTAGGGTACTGTATGTGCTCACATTTGGTGACCTTTTGATAGTTTATTCATTGTTTGTCACTCTGTATTTAACCCACATCATAAAACAACATAAACTCTGTTGGATTTCTAGAGATTAAATGAAAGGAAAATTTAAGCAGATAAAAATGGAAAATAATTTGATATTAATAGAATGATACTTGAATATCACACAAAACTTTTTTTTTATTATAATCAAATTTTATACAGTAGAATGTAGATATTTTTCTAAACATATTTAATTTTATTTTAATATTTAAAAGAATTTTCATGAATATAATTTGATAATTTATTATTGCATTTCCCTATGATTTCTGAATAGAATGCTAACAAAATTTTAATTTTGAACATTCTTCAGATTTTTTTGAACAGCATTTATTTTATATTTATTTATTGTAATAGTTAATTAATACATGATTCTATATTTTAGTTTTTAATAGCTTGCAGTTTTTATCTGAGTTTGTGCAATAGAAAGGACAATTTTTTTGCATCTCCATTAGAAAGTACATCTACAATAAGTTTTTTACATTTTTTAGTAACAAATTGAGAATTCTAGTAAAATTTAATTAAAAATAATGTTTATATTTTGCCTTTTTTTTTTAAATATTGAAAGTTAATTATTTGCAATAAGAGATGTAATTGTTTTTATATGTTCATTGAAATAAATGATCCAGTTGAATAATTTAAAATAATTAATGTATTGAAATGATGGGGGTGAGGGGGGGGTGTACTTTTTATACAATATGTATCAAATAAAATTTTTATTATTTAGATTAATAATAAAATTTCTCTAACGATTTTTATATAGAGCCATCTATTAAGAGAATATTATTCTGAAGAAATAATTGTATTATTTTACAGATAGAAATCTGTACAATAATACATTTATTTCTTACAACCACCTATTAAGAGAATATAATAACTCTGAGAAAATTGACTAAATGCATTATTTTTATAGAATGTAATACTATTTACACAATTCACTTGTTAAAATCGTAGATTCTTTTTTACAACTGTTTACATATGTCTTTTTTTTTTTTTTTTACTTGTATGAAAGTAGATAATTCAAATAGTTAACTGTAATTAATTATATATATTAAAAAATGCTTTGTAAAAATATATTATACTGTATATATAATTTATTTTACATTTAGTTTGGACATATTATTTTTGCAGTATTTACCTCAGCAGTTTTTCATTAGATTACTTTCTAAATACAAGTACATTGTCTATACCGAATTTAATGTAATTTAGAAGGAATTTGAACTCAGATTTTTCAAGCTCCCTACAACTATCCACTCCACTTTCTACAGCCTATACACATGACTACATACATGTAAAAAAAAAGATCACAGTACGTATTTCAAAGTGAGCACTGATTATATATGTGTGTGGGAGATGATCTGGACTAATTGATGAGTGCTGCATATATTGGAAATCATCTTTTTCACATTATGTGGTAATGGGTATAGCTGTAGGGAGCTTAAAAATCTGAGTTCAAATCCCTTCTAAATTAGATTACTTTTTGCATATACTATATTAAAATAGGCAAAACTCTCCATACAGTATTGTCACTCAGTGCAAGCCAGAGTAATCAATGGATGCCAGAAGGTGTGTCTTTGTATCTTTACATATAATTTGTATGATTTTTGATATTATATATACAGTATATGTTTTTTAGCACTTTAGAAAATCGTTTCATAAAGAATTAATGCTGATCAATTGTAAATAGAAAGGAAAATTATTCATTAGCTTTATTTCTATCCACTTATGTGCATATATACATAAATAATATTATTTCAATGCTGAATTTAATATTCATATACATTTTATTTAAATTAAATTTATTGTTAAACATATAAAAAGCATTTAATTACATTATTTTATTGATTTATTATTATTATTAATTCAAATTATATTTTTATTTAAATCAATTATTGATAATTATCTTCTAAAAATTATTTCCACTAAATAAAAAAAACCATTACACATTTATTTCTTCATCATTTGATTTTATCTGTAGTTAATATACTAAATAAGTATTAATTTTAATTTATAATAAATAAGCTCTTTTTTTCTTTTCTTTTTTTTAAAAAAAAGAACACTAACTTAAACAAATGGCAGTCATAAATTATTTCGCTTGTGAAATAAGACTGCAACTAAAACTTTTTTTTTTTTTTTTAAATTAGTGTCTATTAATTTTATACTTCATTTAAATACATATATGAAGTATCTAAATTATTTTTTAATTACAATAAAGCTAAACCACTGTTGATTTCTGCCAAACTCCAGAATGATCTGATAGCTTCTTGAATCTTCTTAACAGCATTTTCATTGCTACATAGGCCTGGGAATTGTAGTACTTTCCAATGTTTATATCATATTTTAATTTAAATTTTTATGGTCAGGACCATAATTATCTGTTATATATAATAGAATAAGTAAATCTTTCAAGGAGTTATAAAACAAAAGACAGATTATATCACTTTTTTAGCATTTGCTGTTATTTATGCTTAGTTTATTTATAATTTAGGGTATATGAGCACAGACTTTCAGATGACCCATCACTCTCCACTCTATCTAATAACACTGATACCCTCAAGCATATATATGCTGAAAAGATAAATAATCACCAATATACGTATTTCATCCCCCCCCCCCCCCCGGGTCCCCCCGGGTCCCCCCCCGCGTTTTAACCCCCGGTTTTTTTTTTTTTGCTAAACCAGCAATCATCAGTTGGTCCAGATTATCATCTCCCACACATATATACTATAAGTGCAGTATATATGTGTGGGAGATGATAATCTGGACCAACTGATGATTGCTGGTTTAGCATGAAATACGTATATTGGTGATTATTTATCTTTTCAGCATATATGTGCTTGAGTGTATCAGTGTTACTAGATAGAGTGGAGAGTGATGGCTCATCTGAAAGTCTGTGTTCATATACCCTATATTACATATATAGACACAGGTATATAATAAGCCTGTGTTTCAGTTATTAGTTTATTTATGTAATTTTGAAAAAGAAAATGAATTTGATCTATAGATTATATATATTTATGGAATAAATAATAATAAGAATCACAACTTAAATATTCAGAGGATCAAAGCTGAGCTTTAGTTTTAACAACCTCTAAATATTAAATAATCATCTTTCTTTCAAAGAGTTTATTTATATCACAAATTCATTGGAAGATTATGTTATTTTCTGTTCAGTTACATAAAATGTGAGTTATTTATTATTTACACATAGTAAAATCTGAGTTTTCATTTCATATTTAGAGATTGTTAAAACTAGAACTTGGCTTTGGTCCTCTGAATATTTAAATGGTGATTCTTATCATTTATTGTACAAATACATATAATCAATAGATCAAACCACTCCCTCATTTAAAATTACGAAAATAATCTAAATGTAATAACAACAAATGCTAAAGGATATGTAGTACTATGTGTCATTTGAGAGTTTATATTTGCATTATATAATTCACTGGAAGCTTCAATTATTTCCTGGTCAGTAACATATAATTTGAGTTATTTATTATTTAAATGTGTTATATGCATATAATATCATATATAAATAAAACAAACATAAACCAGTTTTATTGATAATTTTTTGCTCATTGAAATTTGTTGCTGTACAATTGTCTTATGGGCTAAGGATTAAACTAAAAGTAAACTTTTTCATCCGTTGATTAAAATTCTTCATCTTATAGTAAAACCTACAGTGAAATTCATCCTTCCTCCTCTGTCATAAAAGAACATCTTATTTCTGTTTTGTTTCTTTTTTTAATTTTGTTTTCTTACTTTTGTTATCTTACTTTTATTATGCTTGCTTTTTCTACTTGTTTATGTTTACTTTTTAATTATATTTTATTAATAGTATGTATTTATATTGAAAAACAGCAGTACAAAATGATGATAAAGATATAATAATAGTAACCAATAATATTTCAAACTGTATCAAAAGTAATCATAAAATATTTCATATATGAATAAGTTTTAAAAAAAAAACCTTTCATGATGATGTTATAGCATTAAAAGACGGATTTCCCCAGGTCAGAAATCATTCATCTAATTTACTTTTTAGCCTATATGATTTAATTCAAATAATTAATAAAGATAATAATTATAAGTTGGACTATTTCCATTATTTAAAATTAAATATTGAATTTCTTTAGATAAATTCTAACTTTATTTTAAACTTTTAACTACAATCAACTGTTAGTTATAGCACATAGGTTAGTATTAAATAAGTTTTGAGTGGCATAATTATCCTCTCTTCTTCAGGTGTTGCTAGCCTGAACAGTGATAGTACTAGCATGGGAATCGAACATGGACCTTTAGATTCATGAATATTGAATTTTTAGGTAATGCTCTAACCAACTAAGCTACTTTGCTAAAGACAATTGTCAGTAAAAGTTTCATATACACCTGGGTCTCGTTTTACGCGATAGATAGGTTCCTCAGAAACACACGCAAACGAAATTGCACAAAAATAGACATAACTTACCTTGAAAAAGAGGGGCTACGGACTGTGATTTTTCAAAAATCGCATAAAAGCAAAGCACCAACATAAAATTACTTTAAAATTCGCGCAAAAAAAAAATAAGGAAATAAAATATGACTAATAAAAAATTTCAAATTTGAAAAAAATTGATACAAGACAAACTTTTTTTAACTATAATATTTAATTTTATTCAAAACAATATATTTTTATGCATAATTTACAGTAATTTACATTTTTTTATACAAGTTTTAATTATTATCGCTATTTGCCATTAAACAGGTTCGTTTGCAAACTGGTAAAAAATCAGATTCTTCACAAGAGGAAATACAACTAGCGCCAATGTCACTCATGTTGTGTTAATGGTTTTCTGGTGACAACGTAATTAGTAATTAATCTAACAACTAAAAATTAAATTCTTATTTTTGTCTTTAATTTTTTAATTTTCAATTTTAATTGTGCCCGATGCTATTACTCACCTTTTAAAAATAAACTTGCGGACACTAAATGATTAATAATTGATTACGTTCTTTTTTAAAGAGCAAAAACAAAATGTGATTTAAAATGCAAAATTAAGACGCACAATGTTTGAACAAATTTACATTATAATCTTGTAAAATTTAATGTGTGTATACATAAAATGTGGAAATCATGATTTTAATTTCATTATTGCATAAAATCTTACTATTATAAAGCACTGAAAATATTGAAATTACTAAGATGAAAGTCGATTTCCAATAATGTGCTCTTACTTTCAATATGACGTAAGTGCGCGAAATTTATTATTTAAAGTAATAGCGCATTATCGGAGTTCGACTTCCGGAGAACCGTGAATCACGTAACTTCAAAATCGCGTTAAATAAAGCCACGTAAAAAGAGACCCAGGTGTACTTATCTATGAAAATCCTCCTAATTTCTCCAATTTTTCCTAAAAATAAGATTAATTAGCAGCTTCCAGGTATTATGTATTGTCACACTAGTTGACTTATGAAAATATGATAGAATTATTTTTATATTTCAACATAAAGCTAATAGGACTTCTTATATTTTTATTAAAATTTTCAATGATTATAAAATTATTGTAATTAAATGAAATATAATTATAAGTAAACATATATTTGTATATAAATACAAATAATTTATACTTGTACAAGTTATATGATGAGAGGTCAATTACTTTTTAAATATCTTGTGTTTGAAATAAGTTATCTGGTGAGTTAAACCACTAAACATCACATGATCATTATTTCTTATGCTAGCACATTACTGTTATTAAAACAGGCAAAACTCTCCATACAGTAGTGCCACTCAGTGCCAACCAGGGTAATCAATGGATTCCAGAAGGCTTGTGCATAAAATCCCTATCTAATGCCTACTCATCCAATATCCCCAGACTAGTTTCTGGCTGAGGCCTTCGACACCAAAATGTAAGGGTACCCAACTGGGTTAAGACCCATATGACTATATAAGCTATTGAGCTTAGATTGAAGATATTGTTTTCAATTTTATTCTCATAGTTTTGTAGTTAAGTAGAGATAAAAGGTGGCTGCTGGAGGGTTGCATTAGATCCTAAGATCTATGTGCAGTGCTCTCAGATCCAAAGCTCTTCACTGACGAAAGCCACAAGCCAGAAACTAGTCTGGAGATATTGGATGAGTAGGTACTAGATGAGGATTTTTATGCACAAGCCTTCTGGCATCCATTTATTATTCTGGTTGGCACTGAGTAGCACTACTGTATGGAGAGTTTTGCCTGTTTTAATTATCTGGTGAGTTACTACTGTAATGAATTAATTAATGTCTGTCAGCCTTTTTTTTTTATGTTTATTATTAATTGCATTCTCAAATAACACCAGGTGTAATTCTGATATCACATTCAAAAGTAAGATAAAATTAAGATGAATTTCTTTTTTCACTGTTATTGTATTGTTAGACAATTAAGAGGCACATCAGCTTGTGCCCTCTTTTTTAAATTTTTATTCTAATGGTTTTTGTTTGTCAACAATTAAAATTCTATTTAGTAAATAATCAAATATATATAGAGACATAATATATTAGAAATGAACAGAAATATAATATATTTAAAAAATATTTATTAAGAGAATGCCTTTGAAACATACTTTCGTTAAGAGTTTTAAATAAAATTATTATTTCAAATTTAGGTAAACTTTGTGATCAGCAATACCGACTAAAAGTATATATAAGTATTAATTAAACTGTGAAACCATTTTTACAATTAAATTAATTCAAACAGCATTTTAATACCATCAGTGAAGTTAAATGCCTTACAGATCTAGTGATGAAATTAAAATTCTGATAACAGTTATTTATCTGATTTTTCAACAGAATAAAAATATTAAAAAAGAGTGAGAGAGAGAAAGAGGAAAATTCACTGATAGTATGGTAGAAAAAAGATTAAAACTGTCATTTCAACATGTGTGAAAAATGAAAAAGCTTGCCAACAATCAGGGTGAAGAAAGAAGATTAATAAATATCTTTTACAACTTAGACATTATTTAAAATGACTAAAATGTTAATCTTGAACAAAATAGTCTGATCTAGGTACTTTTAAAAATGTAGATAAATGATAGAAGCAAACATTACAAATACAAGTTAATTATTTACAATACTGCCATTTCAGTGCACTATGATAAATTTTATTAAAATTAAAGGATTTCATTTTATATGAAATTTCATCCTACGCCTAACATCAATGTCAAGTTATTTACCACGAATAGCTAAATTATTTTTGTAATTTAATTATATGATTAAAAGTTCTGTTTTTGTTTTTTTTTACATTTGCTATTTTTGACGTAAACAATATATTTAAGATTTTTTAACTAAACATAAAAAAAAATAATTTCCGTAAAATACTTTTTTTTATTCAGTGCAAAATTGAAATGTACTTCAATAATTTTTAATATTCAAATATAAGTACATTGTCTATACTAAACTTAATGTAATTAGAAGAGACTTGAACTCGGACTTTCAAGCTCCTTACAGCTCTGCATTCCCTCTTATATAACTGATACACATGACCACATCATTTATCTGTTTCACATGTGTGTGTGGTCATGTGTACCAGTTATATAAGATGGAGTGCATAGCTTTAAAGAGCTTGAAAGTTGTAGTTCAAATCCCTTTTAATTCAATAATTTTTATAGATGTGACATTTATTAATAACAAATGAAAAGTTAAAAATTTTAGCACATTTCAAATTATATGTGAAATCGATCTATAATATATGTACATAATATAGGTGGTGTGTATGTAAGGGTAAAAACAAACTTCAAATAACCCACTGCAGGTTAAGAATTTATCTAATAGTCAATATAAAAACACACTGCCAGATGTTATAGTTTTGAACATTTTTCTATCCTTGTTAAACTCTGTAGCTAAGAAGAGCTAAATATACATCTACTGATTAGCATTATAATATGATTAGCCAAACTGACTATACCTAAAAAAAATATCATAAGATTAAAATTGAAAACATTTTCAAGTTCTACCTGGTTCAGATTTAAATCATTATCATACATATTATTATTCCATTACAAGACTGTTTCCTGTTCATATATAATGATCAGAAATCCATATATGCATATTCATTGTCAGAGGCTTAATTTTATGGCTAATGTTTTTTTCACATTAATTTAAGTGGTATAGATCTGTGAATCAAAACGGTTTTAATATAATGGATCCCAAATTTATTTATTTTTAAAAGGGGGGTGGGTGCAACAATTTAAGAATACAGGTGGGAAGCAAAATCTTTTTTGACCTCCTAAATATATTTCTCTATTTATAGCAGATGAGATTATTTTTTAACATGCTGCATTTGGACCTTTGTTTAGCATTATTTTTGATTGATAATATGATATACCGTCTACTATAGATGCCAAATTGAAAATGTACTATGTGATATTACAACTTTTTTAATCTGGGCAAATTATAAGTGCTGGAATAACAATAAATAGATAAAATATATTAAGGAATATGCTGCATCATATGTTTTTCTAATGAAAAAAATGTACAATAAATCCCTTTTCACACTGAATTATATTTTGTACAACAAATCAAATTTTTACAGAAAATGCTATTGGCTGATATAGCATACACTGCAAAAATGTTTCAGAGCTACATGTTTATGAGAATAACAGATGTCTTTAGTATGTTTAGAAAAGGTTACCAATTTAGTTCACTTATCATTTTATTTGACTATTAGCAGTGAAAATACAGTGTATATTTTTTATTTAATTATTCTATTATGCACAGATGTAAAATTAATCATATGCCAGAAAATCAGAAATTATAAAGTTTATCAATGTATGCACTAAAAAAGAAATAATTTCTATCTTTATATAACTTATCAATTATATTAGAATAGTTTTCATTACACTTTTTATGTTAGATTTTTTATGCTTTGAAAAGTTTGATTATAGTTTTCTCTACAGAAAGATTGTTTATTCTTTGAAATTTATTTGTATAATATATAAAAGTTAGATTTAAAAGCTTACATTAAATTAGAACAATCTTTCATATAATATAGCAACTAAATAAAGACTGTGTCCAGTATTATCACTGTAGATTACATTTTTGCAATTTGTTTATATTAAAAATTGTTTACGCTTTCTCCCATATATATGTTTGTTTGTTTTTTATGTTTTTATTATGGAAAGTTAGATTATAGTTTACAGAAGGGAAAGATTTTTTATCTTTTTCAAAATTATATATATATTTTAAAAGTTAAAGAAATTAATTTTATATTATTTTTATACTTATGCTTTTAATTTTATATTTTTCCTGTTTAAAGGACTGTGTTAGATGTTAACATTATTTTAGGTTATGAGCTTGGAAGTGATTGTTCATAAATAGAAATATTTCAATATCTGCCACAATGAAAGAAGGCTAGAATAAATGAGCTAACTAAATATGTTGTTGTGATAGATCCACTAACATATATATTATATTTAAAAACATATCTTGTCTTTTGATGGTCAAAATCTAATATGATTAAATGATAGTTAAAACTATTGGTATATAATTCACAAATTATAAGTTGCTACAGCACCTACTTGTTAAACACTAAGCTAAACGAATATACATCCTCATAAAATATTTACAAGCATATATAAATCCACAAAAACCATTGTGTATCATAGCATTTTCACATAACATCACTGCAATCCTACAAATAACATCAATATTGCAAATAAAATTTTACAAAACTTCAATCTGCCAAATAATAAAACAACTGAATGATCTTATTGCTTGGGAGTTCAAAAGTTTAAGCATATTTTGAGTCCTAAAATCTTCCAATTTACTACTGCACTAAACTACATAAAGCGATATACCAAATGCGTATGGATGTATAAAATAAATACATTATCAGTAAATATCTACAAAACATATAAATTTAAATAGAAAAATTCTCTCTGCCAAGTTTTAAATGAAAGTGTTAATCTTCTCATTATGTTTTACATCATTTTTTATTTCAGAATTCATACATAAAAGCCTCTTCGTTCTTTTACTTAATAATGTATAATAAATTTATAAACAACTTAAAATTGTTTTTATTCCCTGTTTGTAATTTAGGCAGTATTTATAACCTGTTATAAAAATGTATGTTAAATATTAAATAGTAATAGTTCAAATGTAGATCGAATAAAAGTGGAAGTTACTATAAACCTTCCACTTACTGTAAACTCAATAAACGTCACATGATCACCATTTCTTATGCTTGCTTATAACTGTTATTAAAACAGGCAAAACTCACTATACGTATTGCCACTCACTGTAAACTCCCAGCGAACTACATTTTTCTAATACAAATCCGTAAATAAATGATAAAGTATAGAATGAATCTTCCTGTACTTTAGCTAAAGTTATATTTAAGCATTCAATTTACTGGTATGTTCCAATGAAGAGGATGAATTCTATATATTAAATATAATTTCAATAGATCTATAAGTCATTCTGAAATAATGAAAAACAATCAAAAAGTGAAGGCTGGGCCTCATTTTTAAAAGAAAATATTAATTATCTCATTACGTTCTACATAATTTTTAATTTCAGGAACAAAAAAAAAAAAAAACTCTTTACACTTTTAATTAATAATGTATAACAAATTTATAAACAACTTAAAATTGATTTTATTCCTTCTGTAATTTGTATAGCATTTATTTATTGATAGATTTATATTAAATTATATCTATTTTTGAGTTATTACTATTAATATTTATATCTATTAACTATTGCGTAATTTAATATTCAAGGGTTGTCAAAAAAAAAAGACAAATTCATGCTCTGCATTGTAATACATCAATAAACTTAATGCTTAAATACGATCCGAGTTAAAGTACATGAGGGTCCATTTCATGTTTTTTTGCTTATTCATAGATTTGTATTTGTTTAAATATAGATCACTGGGAGCTTATAAAAATTTCTTTTTTAATTTAATAAAAAAAGTATGTTTATATAACAACAGGTCATCTTAGTGTCATTATATTTATCATAATCAGCTGGCTTTCTATATTCATTATTTAACCATAGTATAATGTCTGAAATATCCTAGTACCTCATTGAGGAAATCCAATAGCTAGAAACTGGTCTGGGGCTGGTTCTGAAATATCCTAGTGCCTCACTGAGGAAAGTCGATAGTTAGAAACCAGTCTGGAGCTGAGAATAATTTCTAGACAGAGATTTTAGCGCACTCTTTGTTTTAGTGTTATAAAGTATGTTTGCTCTTCCTTTACATTTCTTCTGATGTAAGCAAATATTCAATTTCTTTCTTACTTCATAAAATAAAAAAATAAATTATGAACTTAGAGGCAGTAGATATATGACCCTTCCTTCCCACTTGGCAAAAGGTTGTATAATGCTACTATTGTTTTTCTTTATAATTGGTGCATCATATCCTATCAGGACTGAATTATTCTAAGATTACTTTATCCTCTAAGAAAACCAGAGACCATTTAATGGCCAACCCTAGACTGCTAAATGGTTACATTTTAGGCTGACTATCATCATCATCATCATAATAATAATGGTGGTGATGATGATGAGCTTATGTATGGAATTTTCAATTATAGAAAAATATCGTCATTCTAGATTTGAAACCTGTATCAGGAACATGAAAATTAATAATTTTAGTACTACATTTTTTTCAAATAGTAATACTATTTTCATTGATACTATTGATAAAATCGGTTTAATAATGAGCCATGAAAACTGCCATATAGAAAAAAAAACCTTCAGACTATTTTATATGATTCAAGACAGAGACAAAACATAATTCATAAATACATGGAAGAATCCATAAGGGAGAAAAATATTTTCAAGTATTTTCTCATTTTATGAAACTTTGACAAAAATCTTACTTAATAATACATGAAAGATATATCCATACTAAAAAATATATTTATTCTCTGGAAATTTTGCAATTACTGCTGTAAAAATTTAACTACAAGTACACATAAGAAATCATTCAAAATAAATATTTTTCTAGTGCAGCTTCTGAGATTAGAAGTCTGCTGTAAAAATCATTGAATATCTATAATTTTTTTCACTGGGCAGAAAACTATCAATCAACATAATTAAAGCAGAACTAACTAAATAAAACTATTCTCAAACATGCATGGATTTTATCATAACATTTCTATCTTGGCTAGACAACAACATCATAGCCACATTTAAGATTCAACTTCATAATATGATCAATGGATGACCCATGGGTCTTTCCCTCAGTGGCATCATCTATCTAAACCACTTTGAAAATATAATCATTCTATCACACCTGGAACATCTTCCAAAATCTCATATACACGCCTTATGCCGATAAGATTTTCATTGTTGGACCAGCCTTTAATTTAGAATATTAAAGCAAATCCACAAAGCTATTCAGCTTTGCTGCTTACAATAGATTGGGAAGATTCATGCTAATGTCTCACGTACTTAGATTTAGTAATACAAAAAAACAAATATCATCTTGATTACTCCTTGCATGTTAAACCACTCTAAATTCATGAATTCATGCAATCTAATGCAACTGTTCCTTATCTCACAAATTGACAGTTCTATTCTCCTTGCTATTCCATAACCATGCTTTATGTAAACATGAATCATCTCACAAGGCAAACATAGAATTATATCTCAAAGATTTAATATCCATTGAATTCAAACAAAGTCTTCTTAAAATAAAATAAAAATTTTTTACAACGTATTAAATTGAAAAACCATAGCTTCTCTTGCCATACATTTCTACATTAACAAAAACTTTTAAGCATCACATGATCACATTTCCTATACTAGCACATTAATTGTTGATAAACAGAGCAAAACTCTCCATACAGTATTGAGTTCAGACCCATATGACTATATAAGCTATTGAGCTTAGATTGAAAATATTTTCTGTGTTTTCAATTTCATTCTCATAGTTTTGTAGTTAAGTAGAGATAAAAGGTGGTTGCTAGAGGGTTGCATTAGATCCTAAGATCTAGATGCAGTGCTCTCAGATCCAAAGCTCCTCACTGACGAAGGCCACAAGCCAGAAACTAGTCTGGGGATATTGGATGAGTAGGCATTAGATAGGGATTTTATGCACAAGCCTTCTGGCATCCATTGATTACTCTGTTTAGCACAGGTGGCAATACTGTATGGAGAGTTTTGCTCTGTTTAAAAACTTTTAATTAAACATTCACTCTAACTTATCACCTTGTTTTCCATACCCCCCCCCCATATCTACCAATAGATTACTTAATAACTCCAAGGATAGGATTGAACCTGAATTCATGCCAACACTGTTTATAAAATTAAATGCCCCCAAACTGGATGCCAATCAATCTATTATGGTGAAACTCAAGCATCCTTATCTACATGTCTTACATAGCATCAATATCTATACAAAAGAGCCTCAAACAAACTAGAACACAGCTCTATCTTCCTAGAACACAAAAAGGTAACATGGCACCAATTTATTCCTTCTTCTGCAACTATTCAATACATAGAGAGAAATGACCTGAAGAGAAAAATCAGAGAAGCATCCTATATATACAACAACAATAATGCTATCAATCACAAAGATTCTCCCCCCCCTCTTCCAGTCCAAGAAATGAATGTTCTAATCTAAATAAGTAACACTATAATTTAAATAAATTTGAATTCCATCAACAGTATATACATACACACTCATCTCTCCATTACTTCTCAATGTTATCTTGCTATGGATATGAGAATATTATAAGTTCTCAAAAGCACTTGGACATATAACTTTTATAGAACTAATAAACTTCTCTATTAATACATATAAGCACACATATTACATCTATGATATGGGAAGTATAAACTATTAACTCTTCAGTAAATAATTATTGTAAAAATATATATAATTTTTAATAAAAACATAATATGAAAAAATTGACAGTGAATAAAAATGACTTTTATGTACTTAATATGATTACAAAAACATTAATTTTATATCTTTTTTCTAATCAAACAGTAAGTTCAATTATTATATTTACAAGTTTTATAGTTCACTCTAACAGAAAAAAAAAAAATTCAATCTAAGCATGTGCACATCAAGCATAGGAATTATAGTAACAAAAATCAAATTAGTATTAGGTTTTTTTCATGCTGGACAAATCCTAGACTTATAAACAGACATCCAAAAAAAATTATAGAAATCATAGTACATAGATAAAAGTATAACTCATTTATTAAGCAATCAGTGAATGAGATACACAGAGAATATATAAACAAGTTACAATATTATCAAACAATAATTATCAAAAAAGTCAACAGAAGTTTTTCAAAAACTAATAAAAGACAATATCTTAGATATATCATGAAAAATCTTGGGATACATAACACTGATCTTTTAAAAAGGAGACTGAAATAAATGTGCAAACTATAGAGAAATATTAAAACAGGCAAAACTCCATACAGTAGTGTCACTCAGTGCCAACCAGAGTAATCAATGGATGCCAGAAGACTTGTGCATAAAATCCCTATCTACTGCCTACTCATCCAATATCCCCAGACTAGTTTCTGGCTTGTGGCCTTCATCAGTGAGGAGCTTTGGATCTGAAAACACTGAGTGGCACTACTGTATGGAGAGTTTTGCCTATTTTAATAACAGTAATGTGGTAGCATAAGAAATAGTTATCATGTGATATAGAGGAATATGTGTTACTAAAGGTATTTATTATAAAGATATTTGAAAGAATTTTAGAACTTTCTTACAAAAAACAGGTTGAAACATCTGAAGAACAATGTAATTTCACAAAGGAAAAGTCATGTATAGATTATATGGCAAAGACATAAAGAGATATAAGATATTTTTATTAACTTGGAAAACACTTATGATAGCATCCCATGGAAATTATTGTAAAAATTATTGAAAATAGCAGGGACTTATGAATCAATGATTAATTTAATTAAGGGAATATTTGAACAAAATAAATATCAAATAAAGATAAATTAAAAATTGTATAATACCAACTTTGTTCAAAATCTACAGTGATAGAGCTTTCAAGAAATGGATAAAGATAATATGAGTGTGAGATTATATAACAATAAATATTTATTTAATTTATTATTTACAAAAGATCCAGATGATTATAACACAGTATATAGAAAATATTGAACATGCTATGAGACAACATGAGAAATATACCAAGTACGACCGAATATTTAGCAACAGAAAAAAATGATGTATTGATCATTGATAGGGGAAAAAATAAATTTATAATATTTAGGATCATTGGGGGGGGGGAATGCATTGCCAACAAGAAAAATCTGTAGAAGATCAAGTAAAACAAGAGGAAAAATAAAAATACTCAGCTTTATGAAGGATTAATACGTTGATAAAAAAACAAGACGTATAAGATACTCTGGTTTTAGAAAGTATTACATGATATGGATATTTGGACGACAATAAATAAAAAACAGATTATTTGTAACAGAAATGGATTATTGGAAGCTGTGAGAGGGAGGTAAGATCAAGGCTGGAGAAACGACAAAAGAGGTTAAATGAATAAAAATATGACAACCATCACTAAAAAAAGAAGATTGATATAGTATGATCATATTAAAACTATGAATAAAATAGAATACTAAAGATGATGATTGTTTGTGAGGTGAAAGCAGGAAAAGAAGACCGAAGAAAAGATGAAAAAATCTGATGAATAGCATGAGAAGTGACCTATCACAGGTAAAAGTCATGAATTAAAATATGCAAAAGAGGAAACATTTTGGTTATGGACACCTTTAACAATAAAAAAAATTTCTAAAGAAAATATGTTTTTTCTCCATTTATAATATGAAAAAATTAAATTTTGATATTAAGTTTTTTTAACAAAATAGCAGAAGCCCATTTCATTATTTATGTTAGAGGTAGTTTGTTTGGACTTTTATAATTTACTTCCTTAAATTACATTTTAAAAAAAACTTGTTAGAAAATTACTCATTTCTATTTTTAAAAGTTGCATAACTTTAAACTTATGCCCAACATAAACTTGTCTCTAGTTTATAACTATTTTCTCAGGACGGGGGGAGGATAATAAAATGTATATGTAATATTAAAATTTTATTATAAAAATAAGAAGTCAAAACTCAGCTGGCAAATTGCTACTTCATTCAAATATGAAAACAAAATTAAATTTATGAATGAATGAATAAAAAAAAATATTTACAGTTAATACATATTTGCATATATACAAAAATGACTCCTTTCTTTTCTCTCCCAGATTCCTACTATATATGTCTTTAAACTTGTAATACATTTTCAGATTTGACATAGTAAAAGACAAATTCTAAATAAATCCAATAAAACTACTTCAGTCTAATTTTGGGACAAGATTTAGCAGTAAGAATTGGTATGCTAATAAAATAGTTTTCGGTAAAAAAAAAACTTCAAGCGTAACAAACTCTATATTTGTGTGTGTGAGTGTTTTTTCTCTTATGATTAAAACTTCGGCACAATTACATTTTTGATGCTAAACTATCTGGGATGGAAATTGTTAAAATCTCTTTAACAGGTTTGTGTTGAATGAAATTATTGATTTCAGTCTTAATTTAAATAAAGTAAATAACCTAAATTTATTCTTATTTACTTAAATTTTAAATAATGAAAGAATTAAATTCCCTACTGGGAATTGTTTCATACCAGTTATGATAAGATTTAATATTATTTATTTAAACAAAATTAGAACTAAATGAAACTTAACTCTGATAAAAACTTTGATAGTTTTTATTTTAAAAATATTTTATTGATATAACGAAATTTGTACAGTTGAATATTATAATACACTTTGTTAATGTTGGCTCAATTCCATTGCTGGTATTGGCTTCTTCCATCAAGGCTGGCTTGGTAATGTGGATGTCCTAGGTTTGGTAGATGCATGGCAGAGTCATTAACTGCACTAATAGGTTAATGTATGAGCAAGTAGCATTCCATTCTGTTAGTATTGTTTACCCCTTGAGATTAGCTCTATAATGCTGACGTATCAGAACTGATTATGAAGTAGTTTGAGTTTAGGTGAAATTTTGTTTCCCCTATAAACAACAAATGCAGTGGGTTTTGTTTAAAGAAATGCCTGATGGCATATGATATGACCGAGGAAGTTAAGTCCTTGGACATTGACAGCAGAGATTAAACATCTATTGTTATCCATTGTAAGACAGCACACTAGATTTCACCACTGGCAGATTTCTTGAAATATCAAAAGTCTCTCTTTTTTTTGGGATTAATTTCCATGCGGATGTTTGGAGGGATGTTTAAATTCGAAGTGGGGAGATCCGCAGGCAAAATATTGGTAAATAACCAGTTACCAGTTCAGATGGAAGATGGATCTTGCATTTCTTTTTTGTGGCTCCTTTATGCTTATTGTTAGTTGCATTTGATTTTGTGGGTTTGGACTTATGCCTCGGTAGGAATACCATCTCCTCCTCTGCTGAACTAGAACTGGATATGACCTTTGTTTTTCTTTTGTTTCTGGCACTGGGAGTAACGCATGTCTCCATCTCATCTGTAGATCAGGAAGAGGTGGCATCTATAGGTGGTGTAAGGTAAAGAGTATTGCTTTCATTAGTCTCTGCTATCAGTGGGGTACTAGGACTTGGTGAGACATTACATTTACCTTGTATGGAGTTAGATTTAGGTATTTCCATCTTTTTTTTAGTTGATTTGATTTTTGTCTTTATTGTTTATACCAGCCCTATTACCAGATGCTGTGGCTTATTGGAGGAATCTTTTGGTTTTGTTCCAACGGGCTTTGATTACTCTTTTGGTTTTTGTGACCATTGTTAGATATGTGATGTGTTACGCTAGTTATCCTGATGGATGTTTATTAATGAGGGACTGTTGGTTTCATGTATTAGGATACTTTTAGACTTTTTATTTGTTTGCTTTATGTTAAATTCATCCTGTTTTTAATTCCAAATGCCAATCATTTACTAGTAATATATATATATATATGATTCCTCAACTTAAGTAAAGTCATTTTATATAAATCAGGACTCATACAAATATTTTCATATCCTGCACCACAACTAATGGTGAATATGTTCACAAATGGAAAATCAGATTTACTTAAATTCAACTTACAAAAAGATCATGGAATGGAATATTAATATAATTTGAGAATTGCTTATAAAAATACAAACAGTTTATCCTTATTGCTGATTTTTATTATAAATTAAATTTACAATCCACTGATCATCAAAAAATGATTGTGGAAGTTTAAAAAAAAAAAAAACCATTAAAAAGTTTGAGGAACATTTATTCAAGACTGCATTTAATTATACAGTATGACTTTTACATTTTTTTCCTATTGGTCAACTATGCTAAAATCGAGAAGAAACCAAAGATTATTATTGGCTAAATTTTGACAGCTCATAAATATACACTTGCAGTCATGACTTTTTTTAATACATTGAATCATTTATTTAATGTAAATTTTTAAAGTAAAAGATGTTTCAAAAAAATATATAAATATAAAAAATGAAAGGATTTATTGTTATTGATTTTAATGGAAATATTTTATAAAAATAATTATAAATATTTAAATAAATTCTAGAAAACTGCTGTTTTTTTTTTTTTGTTTTTTTTTTTTTTTGTGGTTTGATGTTCATTTACACCTTTAAGTTAAATAATGGACCAATCAGAAAATAAATAAATGAAAAATAAACATGGGATTTTCTTTGAAATTTGCTCTGAGCTACTAATATTGTCAGATTTTTTAATTAGACCTTAGTATTTACATTAATTCATGGTTTACTACCAAATTGAATTAAAAGAGAAAAAAAATAATGTTAAAAATAATTTGAAGAGAATTTAAAAATCTGGGTTCAGCACCAACACAATACATAGCCAAAATCATCGCTGAGTTAAAGATAATTAATACATTTTGTCGTTATATATGATCAAAGTATATTTTTGATTACTTACTATACTGAATGAAAGAATTTTTTTTTTTTTTTGCTTTTGTATCATTAAAAATGGAAATCTTTATTTTGGATATATCATAAATGAAAGAATTTATTGTCTTGCAATGACATTGGATGAAAATTTTAAACCTATAATCAAAATTAATATTGAATGCTATATAATGAATAAACTTTGTATGATATATTTTTAATAAGAATGTTGCCATTTTATTATTTGATGATGTAGCTGTATTGAACTCAGTATCTTCTGATGTCATTGATCTTATAAAATGACAATTTTTTTTAAAAAAGGCTTTTTTTTTTTAAAAGATCATAATAATGAATAATCATTTGTAAATCAAAATTTCTAAGGTGAATTTTCACATAAAGATCCATTACTAATTGGTGATTAGTTTATTTTTCCAGTGAAGTATCTAAGAAATTAATTTTATTATTTAATTCTAATTCTGTTCCAAATTGTAGTTTTTCATCTATTTTGTTTAAATTAATGAATTTCTTAATTTGTCTATTAGTTTTAATAAATATCAATAAATAATCATCTATGTATCATTTATAAAACACTAATTTATTAATGTTATCTTTTATATTGTTCTAAAATCATGAAAATGTTGCTCAATATATTATTTAATGCTGCATTCATAAGCAATCTTTGTTTTTGTAATTAATTTTTTTCATAATATTATAAATTCTTTTATTTTTTATACTATTATCTTTAATATTTTTTTCCTTAGTTGATTCAATAAATTTTATTTCATTTTAATATTTATTTCTAACATTTACAATTTCATTATTTTAATCATATTTATTATTTACAATTCTATTATTAATTATATTATTGTTTATTTTAGATATTAAACTATTAATTTTTAAATGCTTTTATTTAAGTTACAATATCTGTTTGTTGGTTAGTATGTTTGTAAACTTTTGAATCACTTTTATTATTTAAGTTAAAATCAAATTTTAAAATCAATGTTTAACAGATTTAAATTCAATAGAATTGTTTCAAACTTGGTACATAAATAAGAAATACATATGGGATCTAATCTTTTAGGTAGAGGCATAGTTTCTTAAACATAAAACAGAGGGTGGGAAAATATTGAATATTTAGATATCAAATAAAAAAAATTGTTCTTAGAACTTTAATAAGTTTTAAATAAAGTTTTATGGGAGGGTGGTATGAAGATATCTTTTTTGCTTTCAATTTAAAGTTATAACATTTTAAAACTGAGATTTAATAGATTTTAAAGTTCAATATAATTTGTTGAAATTTTGTAAATGTTTTTAAAATCTCTATCAAAGTAATAAGATACAATAATATTTAGAAAGGTGATGAAGAGTGTGTGTTGGGGGGGGGGGGTTTGAACATTTTGATATTAAATTTAAAAATTGTTTTTAAAATATCAATGTTTTAAATACTCACAATTTTCTTGATTTCAATTGTAACCTTCATTTAAATAATAAAAAAATTTAATTTACAATATAATTTTAAGCTTTTTTAAAAAAAATATACTTTTTTTTTAATAAAAAAAAAGTCAAACAATTTTCAACATATATATATATGTGTGTGTAAACATACTAAATATGATATATACATAAAGAGAATACATTAACTTACTGTAGAAATATCTAGTAATATATATACCCTATAAGTGTGAAATTCACTTATTAAGTTATTGTTTGTGAACATTTTTTTTTTTTTTTAAAAAAAATTATCAATCAAAAATGTAAAACACTTTTCACTTAAAAGAATAATTCATATTTTTAATCATTTATATACACATATTGAATATATATATGAGATATACATTTTAACTTACAGCAGAAATATCTAGTGCCGTATATATAAACTATAAGTGTCAAGTTAATTTAAAGTACAATATAGTTTTACATTTTTATTTACTGTGCCAATACCAAAAAATTAAAAATAATAGAGATTTAAACAAAAAAATATATTAAATGCTTTTATTTACTGGTGCACCAAAAGGAAAAAAATTATTGTTTTTTTTCAACCACAATGGGGGCTTTTTAGATTCAGCTTCAAATAAAAGCATGGATAGTCCAGAAATTAATTAAGTCAATCCCTATTTTTTATAATAATAGTTGACTTAATTAATTTCTGGATATACCTCCCCATGCTTTTATTTCAAATTAAATCTAAAAACCCTAATTGTAGTTGAAGAAATAATTGTTTTTTTTTTCTTTTTTGTGCATAGTAAATAAATGCATTTAATATTTTTTAAAATGTTATCTCTATTATTTATAATTGTTACATAAAGATTTTTATTACAGATAAAATATTAATCTATAATATATACATACAAATGTGTGTTTATATAAGTGTATACATAAGTTTAAAAACAGATTTTAAATAGATCACTAATTCTGAATACTTTAGTACAATGTTAGAAAGATTCTGGATTGAATCTAACCTGTCACCTCCTACTTAAATTCAACATGACCTGACAATTAATTATTATTAATATCCCATTGCAAGCCAATAGCTTCTTGGATAGCCTTCATAGAGGAATATTGAAGGATAATGCAATACTCATCCGGCTTCCCAATCAATTGTAGGAAGATGATACTTTTGAGTGATTTTCCATTTTACCCTTAAGATTAGTTAGAGACTTACTTATCAACCAATATTATAAAGGTAGGAGGATTAGTAATATTCCAGCTACCTATAACAAAAAATATAATCTGATTAGTCTGAAAAAAAAATTATCCGGCCTGAAATCAAATCCAGGTCATAAACATGGAGGGTAAATTCACTCCATTGTAGCCCGAGGTTCATTATGTGCGGGCATATAAATAAATAATATATAAATAAATTCATATAAAATAAAAACAAAACAGATAAAAAGTATTATTATATTAGTTGAATGTCGCCTAATGCGACAGCAGTTTTTTTTTTAATCAATCTTTTTTGATTTTTGGTTACAAGTTTTAGGATAATTCGAACTAAATATTTAATTCATTTCCACCAACTTCGTTCGTCTAGCTATAAAATTTAAAAAACATTTTAATTTATGTCCCCAAAGAATATCTCATTTTTTCCATTCAATATTTTTATTACCTTCAGACCAACCCATAAAGAGTTAATCGATTTTCAATCAATATAATTACTAGTATTATTGAAACAGTATTAGCGGTTAAAACTCAACTTTAAAAGTAAGCTTATAATTCAATCATTTGTGTTGAACAAGTAGAAATTATTGATCACATTATCAGAATAAATTCATTTGTCTTTATTGTGTGAGATACAAATAATCTACAATCTTGTCTCCTTTTTTGTTTTGTTTTGTTTGGCTACACCAATTGAATTCTTTCAATAAAATAAAAAAATTATATATATATAAATAATAGTTATATATTTAACCGCCTTGGAAATCATGTGACACTCAAATATCCAAGTGGTAGGTTAGACACAATAATTCTATTGCTAAAATTTATTTTATTGTACAATGCAAACACTTTCACCTCTTGAGACCAATACTACCACCACAACAGTTATATCTTACATTAAAGTCCTGTAAATTAAATAATTTTTGCCTTGCGGCAATCTCTCAATTGAAGAAAATGAAAAATCTTAATTTGAATAGAATTTGTTATGCTCATCATGTCACTCTGGTGTTCATCTTTACCTATCATTTTTTAAAACTTTTATTTCAAACAATAAAATTGGAATTGGGGGTGGGGGGGTGGAAGATAGTTTTAAATACAGAAGAAGAGTCCACCTTACTAAGAAAGGTAAAAACTACAATTACTGTTAAAAAATTGTCGTTTTTTTTTATTAATATTGCTCTCATTTTAGCACAGTGATAGAGTTATGGATTTAAAAACTAATGATTGCTGGATAGATTCTCAGCTGGCTGAAATAAAATAAAAATCAGTCAGTCAATTGGACAAAACCTTTAGGTTCAATTTGTCATTTGGGTATTTGAATGCCATATGATCTGAGCTGGGAACCTTTTTCAGAAAAGTTACTTTTGAAGCAAGCTTGAGATTTTTTTTTTTTTAGGCAACTGCACAAAGATGATCACAACTAACTATTTACTGGTTGGTAAATGAGTTCCTAGATTTTCTTAAATAGAGAAAAAAAAAAGTGAATTAATTATGTGAATAAGGATGTTTGGTCTATAAATAACAACATTGAATGTAAAATGATGCAATCTTCACAAGTGCGACTTATGTCATTAAATTTATGAACAATAAACTTTTGATTTACATTAAAAATACATATAAAGCTTTAACCTTTATACTACGCATCTTTTGAATGCTTAATTTTATCACAAGAGCGACCTCTACAAATCTTAACACAAGCTTATGACTTTATAAAGATAAGAACGGCCGTCTTATCTTCAACCTACTTTCTAATTATACAGGCAAATCTAAAGCATTTTGATTTGACAATGAAAATCAAATATTAGTTTATTAAGTAAAATTTAAGTCTTTGTAAAAAGTTTTGAAAAATAAGATCATATGTTATCAACCTTTTTTATTTTTATCTCACAGTATAATACTAAATAAGAATGAAATTCATATTTATTTTTCATAGCTTAAAAAAGAAAAAGAACTGAAGATACATAGTCAAGATGTTAGCAAAAATATGTTTTACTGTATTACATTTCTATGTATATTTTTAAAGAATATATCATATATATTAAATAAGATTGATACTAATTTATTTCAATTCTTATTAAGTTTCCTGATTTAGATTTTAGCCCAAAATGGTATCTTTTTAAATAAAACATGTAAAAGGCTTCTAAAATTTAATCCAACAGTTTTAACTTTTTTGTTTTTTATCAATGTAGGTTAAAAAATAATATATGTAAAAGAATATAATTGTAATCTTATATGAGTTGTGGCTGATTTAATCCTTTGGGCAATTGTAAAACTAGGAATTCAATTGTTAATAAAAATGAGATAATATGATAGAAAGATAAAATTAGATTATATAAAATTTGGAAAGTCTGTGATAATACACAAGGGATATGTTTGAATTATTGTAACTTGTTTTAGATTTTTTTCATCAAATAGTATTATCCTCTTAAGAAAAATATTTATATAAAGGTAAATTATTTTGAAACTACAATCAATTTAATTTTGATATTAAATATTTTTCCTTATTTTAATAAAATGCCAATAAAATTTTAATAATTTTTAAAAAGAAAATAGTTAAATAATTTGGATGATGATAACCAGTATTTGACATTAATTTAGAAGATTTTATTCCATTTTGAATTTAGTCGCTCTCTTTTTTCACTCTCATGAGCATTTTCATTATATACTATTAAAACTAACAGTAGTAAGAAATATTACAATTGATATTTCAATATCTATAATTCATAAATGAAATGATTCTTTTCAACTTTGAATGTTATCAAAAGGACTATATCTCTGTAATTTTGTTTTCCAACTTGGTGAATCTATAGTTTGTAATTCATATCTACTTAACTTTTTAAAAAATGAAAAGATAATTCTATGAGCTCAATATCTGCAAAAATATGAAAGCTCACCCAACATGATAATGGTTGAATCATATTACACTTATATTTGTCTTTGGGTGCACTGCATAATACTTATCTGCTCAAAGAAAAATATCAGATTATCTTCTAAAAATATCATGATCCCCACATATTGACCAATATTGGATGGCTAATCCTATTTTAATTTCTTATATTATAACAAGTTTTTACATCCTTTTAAATAGTAGTAACTTTATTTTTTTCCATTCTATTATTACATCATGTTTAATGTAGCATACTACAATATATATATATATGCACACAGTAGAGCTGCAATATCTGCTACGTTTTGTTCTAAGCCGCCTCCTGTGTATGTTGCACACAATAGTTCATATAAAATTGATAGACTGATTATTGAACTAAAAATGTACAGTACTTTTCAACATACATATATATATAATGCATATGCATCTTTATATGTACAGTATACGTATATAAATTAAAATTATAATATAAATAAACAATTTTTTTTAAATAATTAGTTATTAATCATAAATTGAGGGGACACATTTACATATACTTTATTGGTTGTGTATTCATTCATTCACTGAAAAAAAACAAGAATAACAAAAAAAACTTACTGAAACATATTTTAAATTTTTTTAATTAAAATAAAAAATTTAATTTCTGATTTAATAACTTTTTTCTCTTGTAGAAACATAATACCTATAATCTCTCTAACTGTTTTGATATTTTTAAGTCAGTAAAAATTTTGTAAAACTTTTAGCACTATGTTTAGAAAACATTTTATTCTAAGAAATACAACACATCAAATTTGGAAAGAATAATAAAGGAAGAATAATATGTATGTGCTTTCAATATAAACCAATGAAATTTTATTAATAAACATTACTGCGATTAGAGATGGAAAAATTGCTGCTTGAGTACTCTTAAAATGTATTAAATTTATAAATTTAAATGTTTTTTGTTTGTTTGTTTTTTTATTTACATTGTTTGTTTTCATTTCTTTTTTTCTTGGATAACATATAATTGAAATTGTGTATAATAATATATGAGCTCATCTAATGTTGAGTATTTCATTGGTGCTATCTCTTTCACATTGTTGAAGTAATTAATATTAGATGAGTTCATATTTTTTATATTTGATATTCAATATAGTGTTTGTACTTGATTTAAATTCATACACACACACACCCATAAATACAAATAAACACATTAGTAAATTAATTTACATCGTTATATAAGGAATTATCAAATCTTATATGTCATTTTAAAATTGAGATGCTAAAATAAATTGTATTAAGATAGTAAGCAATAGAAATCTATCATCAATTAGTCATAGTATTCTAATGGTCAGTTGTTCTATTGGCATTTGACAAAGAACATGCATACATACATGTTCAAATTATATATATATATATAGCATATCTATAAACACATAATAAAATCCATTTACAATTTTAAGTCAGCATTAAAAAAATGCATTAGCTGTACACAGTCATTTCTAAAAGTTAATGATTTTGACATTATATTAAAACATATTTTTTTCTTCTTATTTTAATAAAATGCCAACAAAATTTTAATAATTTTCAAATCATAAAAAGGAAATAGTGAAGAGAAATGACTCGGATGATCATAAACTAATATTACATATTACCGAAATTCAAATTTTAATTATAAAAATCAGTTACATAAGTACAAGTCAAAATAACATCCACAGTATGGAATTATCTAAATGATAGTTTAATTAAGTGCTTTAATTAAAACTTGTTTTTTTTTCTTTATATATTTAAAAACTTAATTAATGCAATTTTATAAGTATTGTGTATAAATTAAATGAATGATTTTATGTATTTGTGTTCAATTAAATTTGTTTTACAACATCAAGCTTTTTTTTTTTTTTAAAGCATTAAAGCAAAATAATTATTTAATGTATTCCAGTGAAGACTGTGATAGTAATTAATTTTTGCAATATCTAAAACAGTATCAGACAAAAATAGAATACCACTACTTAGATCTAACACTTGTATTCTTTTAGTTTTTAAACTAGGCATCATCAAACATCTAAGCACATATCTAGAAATGTTTAAACATCAAGGCATAAATAAAAAAATGATAACTGTCTTTAAAGATAGCAAGTCCATTTATTTAATAACAAATTGCTATGTATTTTTTAAAAAGCCTTATGCAATTAATTAAGGGATATAATAGTAGTTACCTTTTAAAGGTTCCTAATAATTCCAACTGAGGAAAGAATAAAAAAGAAACATTCCAGGTTGATCAATTGATGCTCAACATCAGATAATTTCCTAAGCAACAGCACATATGACTATTTATTATCAAAACTATCTATATAGATTCAAAACATAATGTAAAAGTTACTTGCCTACGTGTAGATCACACAATTTTTTTATTTGCTTTCTTCCAGTTTCCTAATTAAGTATTATTTGATTTAATATAATTTTTAATTAATATTTGAGTATCAAATCATGATATAAGAGATGAATACAACTGTATGTGCTTTATGCTTGATATGTGTATCATCTGTTGGCAAACTTTGCACAGTAATGAACATTAAAGATAGTAGTACATCATTAATAATTTGTTTTTAACTATACTTTTTACTAAATATATTCATACATATATATTTGATAGAATTTAATTTTAAAATTATAAACATTAAGATATCAACAAAAATAATTAACAAAAAAATTGTGCAATTGTAAAAAAAAATATCAGTAGAGTAATAAATTGAAAGCACATACTTACATATATAAATATACTGTACTCAAATCAAGATGTAGGTGTATATATATATTTGTAAATGTGTTCAATTGATCACTTTCAAATAAATATTACAATCATTCATTTTTTTCTTAATGTAAAAATTGATAGTGATGATGATGAAATAAAAAACATGCAATGCAGAGAGCATCTATTTTCTTGTGATGATTTGTGATCACAGCGTCAATATTACTTACACTGTGGAATAAAAAATTTAAATTTTATTTAAAATGAGTTCCAAAGCCATTTAATAATTCTGCAAAACTTAAAAAAAAAAAGCATGTTTTGTTTATATCGATTTTCAAAACCATTTAATCATTATTTACTTGCAGAAAATGGCCTATTATGAATCCTATAGATTCAATGCTTTCTCATGCAATACTGTTAATACCTACTAAAATGATACTTTTGTTCATATCCTCCACTAATGAATTCAATGGTTTTTTTATCATTAAATAGTTATAATGTATAGTGAGTGTAACTTCAACAGTTTCAAAAGCAGAAATAAGTTTAGCATGAATTGTTACTTTTTAATATTCCCCATACTTGTGACTTGCGTTTATTAAAAATTCACCAGCTTCAGAATTTTTTTTTTTTTTTCAAAACTAAATTATTCTCATTTTATCATATAAATTAAATATGTTGTGATATAGTGATTGTCTTAAGATTTGTTCCATAACAATCAGTCCAAGTCCAAAGAATTCAGTTTTTGTTTTCCTTTTAGATAGCAGATATAATTAAAAAATGAAAAAGCTCTAAAGAGCAAGGGTCAATTTACAATTTTTGACAGAAATTTATATTAATTTAGATTTTTAAAAAATTAAAGCTATTTTTTTTTAAATTTCAAAATATTTTCATTAATGTTAAACATAATATAAAAATGAAATACATTTCATGTTTAATATTTTAAAAATATTTTTGAAATATTTATACTAACATGGTAGGAAATGAATTTTTTTTTTCCATAATAATTTTGTTGTTTTTAAAATACTTTTAATATTTTAGATAGTTGGCAAGTAATTTTTAATAATAAATTTGCAAAAAATATTTTCATTCCATCACAAACTTTATTCAAACTGAAGGCTATATATATGAAAAATTAATCTTTTGGTTTGAGTCTCAATTTAATTATGTTTAATGATTTTAAAACAAAGTTAAGCTTATCAAAACTACTACAAGGATTAATTTTGTGCTTCAAAATCATTTAAAATATTTTTATTTTCTAACTTATATAGCATAATAGTGTGGCTCAATGATTACCACCATAACAATGTGACTAAGAATGCAAAACAGTGCAATAACTATTGGCTATTAATTTTTTGTTGATAATGAATTATAAGCAAAAAAGTTAAATCTATCGTTAATTTCCGTTTTCACCACTGGTTGATATCCATATTATTATAATGTTTGTCTTTTAAATATCTAGCCAATACTTTATATTTTCATCCTTTCTTAATAAATGTATTGAGATATTTTCCATTTTCAACTATAAATGTGGACTATATAAAAAAAAATTTCTTTCTTATCAATCCTGAATCCACATTTGCTTTCTTACAATCATTTTTTTTTCTTTTTATATGGTTAGTGAACATGCACGGCAAAGATATAAATAAATCCTTATCAAATTAACAATGTAAAATTAGTTTACTTTACTATTTGATGAACATTAAAATGGAAACTATTATAAACCTGCAGTAACCTAAATATAAATTAATACAAACTCATCAATAAATAAAAAATTACAGTGGACCCACCATACCTTAGTTTGGCTGTATTAAGCATTTAATTTATTGGTGTGTTACAACCCAGAGCATGACTTCAGTATATATAAATAACATCATTATTATTATTATTTATATTTAATATACATTGAAATCTGATTTCATTTCCACTAACTTTATTTTCTTAGATAGTTCATCTGATTTTTTTCCATCCAAGAAGTAACTTTATATGCAGAATATTTTGTTCCTTGCGTTGTCAATCTCAATTTATTAATTTTATCATATTGTTGATAAATTATAATCCTGATATTTCATTTTGCAAATATGGATAGTTTTTTTAAATATATATAAAAAATTAAAATGATCAATACCCTTTGCTTTCTATCTATTTCTTTATAAATTTAATGAAGACTTGAAAACATTGCAAAAAGTAAAACCCATCAAGAATGGTTATGAGTATTTACTTTTGAAATTAATTCCTTGCAAATGCATCTGTGTATTCTCATTTATATCAGTTTTTATCTGTCATCTTGATTTATTATATTTTATATTTGTTATAGTACAATATTTATTTTATTAAGTAAAAAAAAAAAAAGAATATATAAATTTGTGTCAAAATTTGTATAAACTCAAAGCTTTCAATAATATTGCATCACATATGTGTACACCATGTATACAGCATAATGACAAGAATCGTGAATTTCCATATCTTAGAACTGTGGCATCAAATATCGCCTTAACCTTACCACTGTCATTTGCAAAAATCTATAAAGTGGTGATACTGTCTTCAAATGTTTATCCTGTGAAACACTTTTTCTTGCTTTAAGTTTTTAATTCACAAATTCACCTGCACAAAAACAATGGTTTTTAGTTATATTTGATTAATAGATGAAATCATTTGTAGTTTTTTTTTTTTTTTAAATGAGTTTGTTAGATATTAAGGATCAATATATATATATATACAAATTAATATATAATAAATACAGTAATATAAATATAATTTAACTTATTCTATTAGAAATAATTTTGATTATATTTTTTTAGTCTTTGTCAACTATGTAACGATATAACTTTGAATAATTAAAATTAGATATCATTTTATAACTCCCATAAATTCCATTCAGTTCCCCCACAATTGTTACATTTTAATTTATCACTGTCAAACTCACTCCACTCACAACTTTGACACCATCCATCTCAGATAAATACATAATGATTATTACTAATCATTTTCTAAACTAGAAATTATCTCTAGCATAGATATAAATTTTAAACCTCAATTAAACATTAATATATCTGATTTTTTAATTTTAAACATACACACACATGGAGTTATTCACCTTTCTCTTTCCCATGTGTAATATCCTTATAGATATATTAAACAATCTCCATACTTCCACATTCTTTTTGAATTCCTATAAATAAAAATACAATAAAAGACAAATGAACCCCAAGTTGTATTTCGTGCTAAACCCCACAATTCTGTTATTTTAATATTATATATACAAATACAGCAACTGCAATGGATATTATTAAGACTACTAAAACTAAAAATTAAGTTTAAAAAAAAAAAAATTGTAATATGTTGATTACAATATGCATGTTTATGTTTAGCTGTTTTTTTAAATATGCAATCTGATATATGAAACACGCAATAACAATTATTTTTATAAATATATATAAATTTTCTTAATTGTAAAATTGAACTAATATTTTATTGCTTTTACAAACTGTATATAAAACACTTTAGATACTTTATTTCTAAAATTATTTTATATTTCTAAATATAATATTTTTAATAAGCTAATAAGGCCAATAAATATATAATGATGAGGAATATAAAATTTATTCACAAAACAATTATTATAATAATTCACACATCAAATTCCCAAATAATTTGTTTATGAAGTTTGTATATATGTGGAAAAAAGTTAAACAGTACCAAATAAAAGAATAACGAAAGAGAAAGTGTTAATCACCAGGTTTAGTCATTTACCACCCATTATTGGATAGTGTATTAGCAATGAACAGGTTACTTGAAAGAGAAACATTAAGCATGATAAAAACCTGAAAAAAAAGTTTTACTCTAGGCCAGATTTATATTCATATCGTAGGTTAGCAGTCAAGTACATTATCACTGCACCACAAATGATATATATGTACAATGGCATATATCTATATATCAGTAGGTAATGTGTGTGATTGTATATATACTGATAGTATTGACATACCTATCTAAAATAAAAGCAGTGAATTTGTTCTGAAAACATTTTAAACATATCCTAAATTCTTTTCTTTACTAACATTCAAATAACTTATGGTGCATTAGACAAAGTACTTTTTTAAATAAAAAAAGAAAAAAAGAAGCCATAAAAGCACAACCTAGCTATAAAATGTGAAACTTGATTAATGGCTTCTTTCTCATCACTAAAAAAAAAAAAAACAACTATTACAATGACTACTCGTAAGAAAATAACTTTCAGATTTATAAAACATGTATAGTGAAAGTCTAATTCTGTAGCTGCAGGGGTACATAGTTTTTACATAACAGTTTTATTTTTTTTTTAAATGTATCTGACCATATTACATAAAATGACAATTTGATAGCACTCACATAAAACCAAATATACATTTATTTTATTTTCAAAGAAAAAAAATCATTTAAAAGTCATAAAAGTAATGTACAACACATATATTAAGTGGAAAAAATTTTTTTAAAAGAATTATATCGAGAGACAAACGAAAAATATATTGTGATACTTCAAACATCTACTATGACAAAAATTTAAGTACTTACATAAGCATACACATGAAATTCAGTTTCTAAAATGATTTTGAATAAGTCTTCTAAATTGACTGCATTCAAGTTTATAAAAACTATTGGAGGATAACAAATTATTTTCGCAAGCATCCCTTTTCTACCTCTTGCTTTGATCTTCAAATATATATTTTTTTAAATCTATTGGTTTTCTAATTCTTACACCCTTACATATCCTTAACAAATAGCCTCATGACAGAGCATATTGCCCTACCAGGATATATGTTAAAATTATTATCCATGTCACAAAAAAAGATTTACTACTTTTCTTTCATTTAGTCAGGCTATAAATAAACCAACTAGTCATATAACAAGTGTCTAACCATTATTATCAAAAAGATAAAAGTCAAGATTAACTTGACTTGGTTGCATAAGTGTCGATACTATATCATCATCATCATCAACCATTATCTATCCACTGCAGGATAAAGGTCTCTCCAAGTTCAATCCATCTTTTCCTATCTTTAGTTTCTCTTCTCCACATCACCCTTGCACACTTTCTTATTTCATTCATCCATCCATCTCACATGTGGTCTCTGTCTGGGTCTTTTACAATCTCTTGGAATCCAGTTCAAAATTTCAATTGTCCATCTATTATCACCTCATCATCTCGATACTATATATGACTATAAAAATACAACACACATGTGACTACTAAAGGGAAAATGCTGCACACTTTTGGAAGCAGAACCTTGTGGTTTATCTTTACTATTTAACAAATATTTTACTATTTCTCTGCATTTAAAAATGCTAAAATTCTTTTGCTTCATAATTACTTCTATAAATAATGAAGTTTAGTTTCAGCCTGTTATGTCTGTGAGGTATTTTCAGAAAATTTAAAAAAAAAAAATCTAAAAAAGCTTATAATTTTTTCAAAAATCAGTTCACAGTCATCTAATAATTGTAAGCAAATATTTGTCTACTCATTATATTAACTCTGGTTTATCTTTCCTTTGGAAAATATCATCATAATTAAAAGGGAGACAAACCAACATGGCAAACTCACTTGAAAGAAGATGTTGATAAAAAGTAATATTCAATGTTCTTCAAATTGTAATATTCAAATTTATGAACTCCAAATAATAAAGTCATTTGATTATTTATTTTCAAGAGAAGCAATAAGAGACCTTTAACAAGGACTTATAAATGGAATGAGATTGATTCAAATTTCTACAATAAGAATTTTTCAGAAAGGAAATCTGGCAATATTCCAGAGCAGATCAACCAGACCACTAACTCTGTGCAGGATTGTATATACCTTCAAAGGTGATATTGAATGATGTGTCTGCAGGTAGAAGATGATCAAACATTTAATAAAATCAGAACATTCAGATGTTGCTATTTGCTGCCCATAAATCCTAATTTGGAATAATAAAAGAAGACTATGGATCAAAAAATGATGCTTGATCAAGAGAGGCAGAAAACAAAAAAACTTAAATATTGGTCACCACAAGCAAAAAATTTAAAACCTTTTATATAAAGTTATTGAGAATATTAATTATAAAAAAATGTGATAAAGTAATTGAATGCATTTTATGTTAATAAAGATTTTTTTAAAAAAAGCAAATGAAAGTAAAAAACACTCCACAAAACAAAAAAAAATAGTCAAGCGTTGATGGCCTAGCGGTTAGTGTAGCTGTCTTCCAAGCAGCCCGCTTGGGTTCGCTTCCCGGTCAACGCTTTGACATATAAAAAAAAATAAAAATACGATCAGCATAATAAAAGCATTTATTTACTATACAATGTATAACTAAATTATCTTCTATAGATATACAGAAATTCTAAATTTCTTAGAGTGGTTATATAAATATGTATTGAATACATAAATATCATGAGAAGAATTTCTTTTACAGAGTTCAGCATAATAGTAGATTGACAGACAAAAGGTGAAAAAAAGTTTGATCAACTGAATAATTTGTTGTGCTTAACCTAGTACTGGAGAGCTAAGATATTATTTGACCTTAAAGCAATTTTAAAAAAAACACATTATGAGTTTAGAGGCACATTTTTTAATATAGTTGCAGAAAGGAATTTGTTATAAAGTGAAAGACATCTCTGATTCTACTTTGAAACTTAAAGAAACTGAGAGGGTATATTTCTGACATTCAATCTATATTCTCTTGCTATTAGAGTAAACAAATGCATACCAGACAGTGCAGTAAGTTCAATCATGATAAATAAAATAAAATTATGGTTCTTACTCCCAAATGGAAATAAAATCACCAGACAAGTCAAGGTTTATTGACTGAAATCATTATGTGCTAAGAGTCTACTGATTGCAAAGCCACCATCCAATAGTGATTTTTTTATTAGCTACTACAACTGTACATTACTTTCAAGTAAATTAAGATTACATTAATTGGAAGAAGAACTATCTAATATTAAATAGAACATGATTGGACTTTATAAAGTTAAAAAAAAAGTGATCATTTGAAAATTTGGACATGTTCTACTACAAATGCACAACTATTGAAAGCACAAGTGGAGGATTCATTATATATAAAAAATTGAAGAACAAAATTGGAGATTTGCGATATATTAGATAAAATGGCAGGAATAATTATTCAACTTACTGAAGATACTGAATGCAGATAATTCAAGTTTATCTCCTCAAAATTCTCATTATGATGAAGTAGTAAATGATTTTTATAGATGATTGTGTAAAATGAATTTGATCACACTCATTAACATTTTAAAATTGTTATATAATATATAAAGTCCTGTTAGAAAATTTGCTTATGGTAACAAAAATGGGAGAAAACATAAACCTGTGAAATTTGCAGAAAAAAAAAATTATATTATGAATTCTTTTTTTGAAAAAAATATTAGAAGGCAATGGATATGAAAACATTCAAAAGAAGGTACAATAAAATTAATTACATTTTTCCTGACAGAAAATATATATTTTAATATTGTGATGTCCTTAGTACATTCAGTATAATAAATAATCATTAATAAATGAAATGTAAGATTTTTATTAATGCAAAACTAAAAAGAGTGAAACTATTTACAAAAAGATGGTATTATTAATGTTCAAAATTACCTCAATGAATTTAAATTAAACTTACTAATCATTTTAAATATTGATAGATCTTACAAAGTGCTTAAACTTAACTAAGATCAATAACAACTAACACTTAAAAAGTGTGACAAAGGCAACTGAAAATTTCAAACATTGTTAGCCGAGAGGTCATCGCAACCGCCTTGCAAGCAAGTAGTTGGTTGCAGACTGTTGTGGGTTCGCGTTCCGGCCGATGCTATGACATAGGGGAAAAAAAGGTAACTGAAATTAAAAAAAATAATAATTCACCAGTAAATTTGTAAATGAAACAAGACAATGTTAAAGAAAAAAAGAAATATAAAAATGATTTATTAAGTAGAAAATGCTATGAAAATAAGTTAACAATAATATTGGCAAGGACAACTAAATAATAGAACAACAATGTCATAAATATAAAGCAAAAACTTGGTATTGGAAGAAAAGTTGTTTCAGCAATAAGAAAAGATGAAACTATTACTAAAATGAGAAATAATATCATGAAATGTATGGAAAAACTTTATATAAAATTATATATTTAACAATAAAACAAAGTAGCCACTACATTTATTTTATTTTTTGAATGGCCAAGTATTTTAAATGAAAATGTTAGATAGGCAATTAAATCTATGAAAAGAGAAAAGGCTCCAACAACTGCTGGAATAATAATCAAAGTCTTATAAGTAATAGTTGTAGAAAGAAAAAAATTGTTGGAAAAACTATGTATAAAATATTTAAATAATAAAGATGTATTTTTGAAAGGAGGCAGTTCCAATACTGATATTTAAAAAATGTGATAAAAAAGATTATTCTATTCTATATAAAATTTTTACCAAACTAATTATAAATTGTCTATACTGAACTTTAGATTCAAACCAACCAAAAGAAATAGCTGGATTTAAAACACACAATAGTTAACATTCAAGTATTAAGAAAAATTAGGATTAATGAATATGAGCTGCTGTAAACATTGGATGCATAGATTATAAACCTGGCATTTGATTCTGTAGGCATTTCCACAATGATTAAAGCTTTGAATCATCAAAATTATAAGCCTAGAACAATGTCATATTTTGAAGAATATTTATCAAAATGCAATACCAGTGATCAGATTAGATGGTCTACTTAAAAGATTAACACTGATAAGGAAGTACAACAGGATGATTCTGTATATCAACGTTTTACAGCAGTTTTCCAAAAGTAATTTGTGTGGATTAAAATGAGAAGTTAAGGAAACAAAAATACATAAAGACTATTTAAATCATCCAGATTTTTCAGTAGATGTTGTTTTTGAAAATAATACTTCAGAGCTTTAAGAATTATTGCAAGAGTTATCAGGTGAAAGTAAAAAAAAAAAAACAATTAAAGATATATGCTAAAAAAACTAAAACAATATTCAATGAATTTTCTCAAAAGAAGGTAAAAATTAATGATGATGAATTAAAAGTTATCAAGTATAAGTTTCTTATTCCTATTATTAATACAGATGGAAACATAATGGTTGAAATTAATCATAGAATTAAATTTAGATGGAATGCTTTTGATAGAAATAACTTAATATTAAAAAGAAAATGTGCCCATATGTTTAAAAATTTATTAATAGAAATGTTTTCTTATTTTTTACTTATAGATCTAAGATTTGGGCACTTATAGCAATATAGAAACTTTAGACCCATGTTTTTCAACCTTTTTTGGCCATAATCCACCTAACCATTTCTAAAATCTTGACACACACATACACCCAAGACATAATTCTTATTATTCAAAAAAAGTGAACTCCTAATCATATGGAGAAAACTTAAAACACCATTTTCAATAAAATAATTGAAATATAATAGTTTCAAGCCCCTTGACTAGCTCAAAATAATAATGGAGAGGTAAGGAGTAAAAGTTATCTAAACAGAAAAGATATTGACAAGAAAATGGCATGGAAAGAGGAAAATTTTTAAAAAAATTTCTTAGTTTAAATTATGAATAAGATATAAAAACAGATGTCTTTCAAATTCATTGTTAATAACTAAAAAAAAAATTTAAAAAACAATCCCTGTTAATAACTCATTCTCGAATTGCCCCTCCCCTCTAAAAATCAAATCTCCCTCTTATGGAATCTGTGCCTAGCAGAATCCACTGCTTTAGACTATTCTCACACATATATATCATTTTTTAAAATATCCTGTTGCTAATAACATATAACAGGTATCATTAACATGAGGGAAAGGAGTTGGCTGAATATTACTTAAAGAGATGATAACATATTGACAGTTGGGATTTTAAATTGGATCCTGAAAGAATGTAAAAGACATAGAAAGAAACTACATGTGAAATAGATGAATGATATTAAAAAAGTTTCTTAAAGTAATGTGAGAAAAAGAAACTAAAGATCAAAAAAAATGGATTAAATGTAGAAAAACAATCCTATAGTGGATCAACAATGGTTGAAAATAATGGTGGTGATGGTTATTTGATTGTCATCAATTGAACTCCAGAGAATTTTGTAATAGAGAAATGATTGGATGAGCAGCCGATGTTTTGACACATTAAAAAAAAAAAAAACTATACCAAAACATGTGGGGCATTACTATGTATGTTCTCCAAAACTAATTTCATATCAGTTATTCCACTAAATTCTTTGTTAGATTATGAAAAGCTTAGGGTTTCAAAGTATAATATAAGAACATTAAAATCAGATATTTGCTTATAAAGTTAATTGTAAATTACTTATGCAAAAGAGACACTTTTGATTCATTTTTTAAGAAATATTTCCATCAAACAGTTTGCTGATGAGAAAGTTTTCTAATTCATTTTGACTAAAAAACAAAATTATGTATTAGACCATTAGAAAAAAATCCACATAAAAGCTAACAGCAATAACTTTGTTACTAGTAGTTTCCCAAGTTGGTTGGATATAAATAGCTGCTCCAAATGAAGAAAATCTTTAAACTCATGATTGTGTAAAAAGATAATAACACATACAATATCTCACCATTAATGGTGAAGATAAAATCATATTAAAAATCACTTCCATTTTTATAATCATTAAATCGGTTCTCATCTAATTAACTCAGATGAATTTAGGTTCTTTATCCTCTAATTAATAATAACCAGATCTCTGGTTATATAAGTCACTTTGTAACCAAAAAAAAAAAAATATCCAAAAGTCATTTAACCAAGGTTCAAACTTAAGTGTATTGGGCATTTCAAATTAATATACTTTTTACTAGTAATATCTCTACTATTAATAAGTTAAGATTATTGCTGATTAACAATGACAAGGCTTCGTTTCATAATAAACTGAATGTAGCCAGATTATTACATTAAGTTTTCTCAAAACACACCTATTAGAATGAACTGTCATTCTATAGCAAGCCAGTCCAGGAAAATTTCTGAGAGCTCATTTTTTAGCCATATTTCAAATACTCAAGTTTTAAAAATTTTGTGTGAAAAGTCTAATTAAGACTGTTGAAACCAATTTGACATTATTGATATAGATGGCTTGGCTGACTCCTTCAAGTTAAAAAATCACTACAAGCCTGTTTAAAATAAGATTATAATCACTCCATAGAAAATAACTCCCCCAAAAAATATTAAATTATCTGCTGCTTGGGAGGTCACATGACACCCAAACATTAACGTTACAAACTGGGCATAAATTCCAATTCAAATCAGAAAACGTTTTTTATTACTTTTGCCAAATGAGATAGCTTGAATTTGCCATTTTGCTACAGTGCTTTATCTGTATAAGGCAGAGGGATGCTAATAAATAGTTACATCAAGGTCATTATATATATATTTCATATATCAAATGTGTTGACCGGGAAGCAAACCTGGGCCCACTGCTTGGAAGGTAGCTATGCTGACCACTAGGCCATCAACGCTTGACAAGGTCATTATATTTAACATGAAATATAAAACAGATCACAACAGTAATTACTTTTTTTAAATGATTAAAATGAATACGCAACATAAAAATGTACCACTTATTATAGATAATCATATATGTTTAAACAATCTTAACTAAACAGATAATGATCTATTCATAAAATTAAAAAAAAAAAATTAATGTGTGAGTGTGTGCATATACTGCTAAAATTAATTTATTACCTGTTACATCACAATTCACTGAAAGTTTTCATAAAATTTTAAAAAATCATTATGGCTTTTTTTGAATGTCATTCATCTTAAGTAAGTTGAATGATTCAATCATTTTTGACAATAAGATATTAAGAGCATGTGACATCACCGTCTTTGCCACAGTACACTCTTATCTTTATGGTATATCATTATTCATTAGCAGCTATTTATAACTGGATATAGTCCTAACTCCAGAAATAAAAAATAAAAAACATGGATAGATAGAAATTCAGAAAAATAAAAAGATTAGACATAAAAAAAAGATTGGGATCAAAGTGATATGTGTAATTAAGGAGTAGGAAAGTTTGCATACTGCAAATCAGATCACATTCCCCAATCATCCAACAAAGTCTTAATATGCTGATTAGACCATCAACTTTACATTCTCACACCTGTATTTAAATTCAAAGTAGAGCTGAAAGGTTATTTTCCACCAATAAATAATTTTCCAAGAAAGCGTTATGGTGTATGTTATTTCTATCTATATTTGGAGGTAATAGCATACAAATAAAAAAATAATATTCACAATAGAAAAAAAAAATTAAAATATTGCATTCAAAAACTAATAACAGCAATATTTGATAACATTTTAAATAAAATTATAATTAATTTTATTGCTTAAATTTCATCATTACCAATTATTTTCCAAATGCAGCTTCCTAGGAATCTATGTTCTGTCCCTCTCTCCTAAATCTATTCAAGAGGAAAACAGTTATTTATGTTCTCTCCCTCTCTCTCTCCTAAATCTACTTAAGAGGAAAGCAGTTATTAAAGTTATAACTTCTATTTTTTATTACTTTGTTATTATGACACTTTAATGAAATTAATTATAAAAATATTCGTCTACAATCAAACTATACAACAGGAAAGAAAACAAGAACTAAAATGAGGATTAAAATAACCAAAGAATAGTTTTAGCAACAAAATTACTTTTAAAAAACATCCAGCACATTTGAACCCATAAAGAAGCACACCATCTGAGATTGCCTAAGTTAGGGATAATTTATTTCTAATCTTTTAAATTTGCTTATTGTTTACATATAATAAATAATATATTTATAAAAATAAATACATTCTGTATAGAAATGAATTAAGACGAGTAGGTAAAGGGCGGTACTACCAAATGATAATATATAACTGTCAGTCATAGTTTGCGTTTTTTTATCTTGTCGATATAATTTACTGAAGCATCACAATATTTAGAAATAAATAAGGAATCAATCAATCAATAGTTAAGTATCTACATGACGACAGAAAGAATAATAAAGCATTGTAATCAGCTAAAAACATTTAATAGTTTAATATTACTAATGTGATATATATTATAATTTTAATGAGCTCTTTACTATATTAAAATGCACAAACAAGGTTGGGCAGGGCAAGAGCACTCCCAGTAACCATAAAATAAAATTTTGTAAATTAAATCAATACTTATTTACACTTTTACCTTTTTATTTACATATTAACTGACCTTGGAAATTAACCAGCATATTAATTAGTTTGTTAAAAATAATTATTGTTTATTACTCTTAATTATCATTTGAAATCTTTCATGATTAACTTGTTTATATTTTCTGTTAACACAGTTAGTTTCTCATATATTCATTCAATAGTATAATATTTATACTTCTTTATAATTTAATTTTTATATGCTCCCTACTTTGGTATAATAACTTAGTGCTACTGTACATACTATAAATTATTGTATACTTGCTATGCCAGGGGTCCCCAACCTTTTTGCACTTAAGAGCACATTCTTTAATACCGGCCAGACGGCGGGCACCGTTTATTTTTTCAACCAGGTGGCGGGCACCATTTATTTTTTCAATGTAAATTTATAGTTGGATATTGTTAATAATACACATAATGTACAAAAAAATATTTATTTCAAAAATAAAATTTTAACATATAATTAACGTTTATATTTTTATATTTTTACGCTGTAAAGTATAGTATACCCTACAATTTGATTACAACATAATACAATAATTTATAAGAAATTTTAACAATTAAATCTATTTGTATCAGATAAATAATTTTTATCATGTTCGGATAGCAGCGGGCACACGTAAAATGGTCTGCGGGTGCCGTGGTGCCCACGATCATAGGGTTGGGGACCCCTGTGCTATGCAGTCCAATATTTAGGGGTTAAGGATTTACATTAAGACATACATGCAATAATATCTTTTTTACAAAATTATGCTTTTTATTAATTCTGTTTTTCTTGGATTTTGACTATATATATTTTGGGTATAGATTAATTATGAGTTTTTAGTTAGGAAACAACTCAGGACAGTCCAAATCCAAGAAAAAGCAGTTTAGTAAAATGTAAAAAAAAAATAATATTGGGATAAAAAATATATATATATCAGTATTAAAAACAAAAAGGATAATGATTTTTTTAAAAATAATTTGAAACAGAATAGGAATCGATCCAGGAACCATATTTTTTGAGTCTGACACTAACATTATGCTGTACTAAACACTCTACATTGGTACTTATAAAATATGAGTAATAAAAATAATTACTTACTAGAAGACTGTTGTTCAATATATTGCATAATTATCATGATACAATATTTGTTAAATAAATTATTAATAGCAATGTGTCATTTTTATATAAACTAAGATATTTAAATAAAAGTGATTCCATTTTCATTTATACATAAATTTTATTAGTTAACTTGGTAACATGGTGCTGATCTGTTCAATTTAGCACAATGATAGAGTATATATATGTAGCATATTTTGAGAAATTGTCACAAGACTAAGTAAAAAATAATCTTTATATTTAAATATTTACAATCAGGGGTTTCTAACAATGGAGTGATTCAGAAATCTAAACATTTTCATGTGCATCCAAATTTTATTAATCATTGTGGTGACATGGGGTCCCCATTGATAATGTGCGGTGCACAATCTGCATACCTGCAATAGTGGCCATGTACTTAGATATATCAAATTTATTTTTTAAAATGATTATAGAAGTATGGTATACAGTATGATCTTTTAACTCTAAATTGATATCAGTCAAATTATTAACGCATTAATGAGCTGATAATATAAAATTTTAAATCTGGGATTTCTATTATGCAATTATAAAAAAATCTAGTTATTTGAACTTTTAAAAGTGAAGCATCAATTATTAATTTAAATTTACAGTTATCTAAATTTAATTCCACACAAGGAGCTATCACAACACAGGATGTCATGTGTTTATCACCCATAAAGGTCGACCTTCAAAGACATTGATATAAATTTTTTTTCTTATTTAATACAATTAAAAAAATAATATTAAAAAAAAATGAAAGGCAAAAAAAAAAAAAAGATTAAACAACTTTATGATTACCATCTGCTAGCTTCTCTCTTCAAATCTCAGGAGATTATTAATGCATTTTTTCTTTTAAAAAAAGTATGTTGAGTATGTAAAAGTTTATTATGTTTCATACACAGGCACAGTACACCAAATTATGGCTCTCACACAATCACATAAGGATAGATTCTGCAATAAAGCAATATAAGATATTGAGACCAAAAATCAGTCCTTAATCTATTGGGTGTTAATTGCTAAACAAATATTTCAAAAATATTCAAATTTCAGACCAACATTATCCCTCAGTGGAAGAAGTCATTAAAATTATTTAAAGCTATATCTGGCAAAATAAACACAAGAGGATACCAGAATCATATTAATAGTTGCATGGTGAAAATGTTCTAAGAAAATAAGCAAATTATATAATAAAAATTGATTTTTTTAACCATTAAGATAATACTATTTCAAGAATTATAATTCAGTTTTCCATCTTCTTCCAAAATTTCTGACAACATCCATGATAGAATGTCACAAAAAATCTAAGTAAAAATCAAATATGGCTCTCATGCCATATGGTATACATTTTAATGATATATGATATGTAGAGCTATATAAGAATATCAAACAAATGAAGGCAATTTATTAATGAAGAAAGTCAGATCTAATATGAACAACTCTTTTAGTAAGAGTAAAATCAATTTTTCCAAGTATGTACTTCATTTATTTTAAACTTAGATAATTTCTTAAAACATTCTATTAAGAATATATATATAGAAGCTAGATTTAAACTAGCAATATCATTAACATATTTAAATTCATAGGTCTATAGATATATTTTATAATAAATCATTGGATTTAAAGTACGAAATAAACAATTTGCTACTGGGTGATGTAAAATTTAATTTGACAAAAGCAAAAAACAAAAATAATTAATTATAATCAATCTTTTTGGTTTGACAATTTGTCAACAAAGCGAGTAATTTCATCACTCATTGTTAAAGTTAAAGGTAAATATTTTATATTTGTTTATTTATTTATTTTTTTGCTTTAGTATATTTTTAAAAAAAACTAAAATAGGATTTACCACAATTATATGTAATTATAAATATAATTAGAAAAGACTTGGACTCAGATTTTCAAGCTCCCTACACTATTCACTCCATCTTATCCAACTGATACACATGATCACATAATATGAAAAAATAAATGATCAATATAAATTGTGCTAAATCACCATCATTAGTTGGCCCAGATCACCATCTCCACACATATATATGACCAGTGCTCAGTTTATATTAAGATAGCTAATCTTCAAACTTTAATAGACAAGCTTCAATCTTCTCCACCATCCATCTCTTCTACAATCCATATCAGTGAAAATCCAATGATGGAACATTCAAAGCCCTTGTTGATGCCAATATTATCATCATATCCTGGTTGACTTTTAAGTCATTCTGATCCTTCACATATAGGACCTTAATATATCCATTTAAATACAATGAAGAGGTCTAATTACATTAAGTTTAGTATAGACAATATACTTATATTTGTAATTATAAATATATACCAATCCAGATATTTATTCAAAAAATATGTATTTCACACTTATTAATAGACAATCAATTATTCAATATAATGTAATAGCCATATCAGCACACTCAAAACTAGCTGTTTTCTTAATCTCACAAAAACACTCAATCATCTTGAAATCTTACCAAAAACATTACATATGTTACTCTACAGAAATATTATTCATTAAGTGGATAATCTTTAGTCCAATTAATGATTAATAAAAATTATTAATTACATGTTATTTTTCTGTGTGGATTAAAGTTCATCTAGCACAAAGTAAATGATGGTAGCAATTCTGCCAAATCTAAAATAATCCATAAAATGATTTTTTATAAAAAAAAAAATGAAATTGGTTTTAATAATTCTTATTAGTCATTTATTAGTTTAGAGATTACCCACTTAATGAATAATATATCGGTAGTATAATCCTCATTACATCACTCTTATGCAAGTTAGAAACTGGTTTCTATCCATTTTGAGATGTTGTGTAGGGATGTAATCATAAAAATATGACCAATGACATGTGAAAACGATATATGATCCCCAAGATGTACATTTCATGCTGAACCAGCTCTCATTAGTTGGGGCAGAATACATATTTTTATCATTGTTCAGTATATATAGATAGCAAATTATTACAGTTTAATTGATGTGTAATTGATGTGTCAGACTTACTGTCTCACAAGTTTGATACAAACTATTTGATAGAAGTATATTAATATTTTTATTAGTCATTCATTAGACTAGAGATTATCCATTTAATATAAAATATATGTAGTAAAATTCTCACTACACCACTTTCATGAACTGTTGATTTTATCACTTTTAACATCTTAAGGAGGGAGTGTTTTGAAAGAAGAAAAAAAATTAAATGCCCCATAACTATATTCTTTCAACCACACATCTTTAAATAAAGATAAGCTTGAATTTTGGAGTGTGGCTGAAAGATTATAGCTATGGGACATTTAAATATGAAAGAATATATATATTTAAGCTAGCTAGATATTCAATATATTAAATTGGTCATATCTGCATTCTCAAGTTTGCTTAGTCATGTACAGTCATCAGTAACTTTCATACAATTTGTGCTGATTATTTATTGCCTTGAAAAAAAAAAAAAATTACGTTAACAATACAATGTTAGTATTTAATAAGAACTGAAGAAATATTGAATATGTGGATAAAAAGATGTAGACAAAAAAAAATCCTATAAATACCTTATATTCCCAAAGTGGCAAACATTTAGTCAAAAACTTATCTAATGAATTCAAAATAGGCTTCAGAACTCCACCAAACCCAAATAGAATGATCAACAACACAAAAGACAAAATAGAGCCAGACCAAGCCCCCATGTTGTATATAAGATTATCTGCCCTCAAACTAGTTGTAAGGCAACATATTATGATAAAACTTGGGCCACAGTAAACAATAGAATAGAACAACACTTATATATGTACAATAAAGTCGTAAACAAAAATGAAGACCATTCAATATTTGCAGAATACCAAAAAACATTTAACCATAAATTTGAACCTTCTAGCACTGAAATTGTTTGCAAAGAAAGAAATGACATCAAAAGAAAAATAAAAGAAGCATATTTCATTGTGAATGATTCAAATGCCATCAATCGAAGAGATGCCTGCTTTACAATATCGAAAAAATGGATAGGATAATGGTTTGCATAAATTTGCATTCATTATGTTTACACATAATAATGGCTATGAATATGGAGTAAACATACTCCAGAAATGCTAAGCTAAACATTGTTATTTGTGAAAAATTTTATTAACTTCACCTATATATGTTTAAAGCGTATAAGTATAGATAGTAATGTTAATTTATTACTAACTATTGCAAATTTTTTTTTAGACAGAAAATTTTAACTCTGCAAAAAGCCTTTCTCAAAGAATTCACTGAAAAGATTGCTGTTAAGCTATTTACTGCAAGTAAAGAATGGTTTTATAGCTTCAGAAGTTTGTGCAAACTTTAAAATGCTTAATTAAGCTGGCAGATTTTTAGAAAGATTTAAAAAATTAACTGACAAACAAGGAATTGTGAAACTAGTGTTTAACTCGTGATGGAACCAGACTGTTCTGGGAAAAGATGCTGACTCAATATATGTTCACAAAACAACAAAGCAAGCAAAAAAAAATTGATAGAAAAGAAGTTAACCATATTCATATAATCCAGGAAAATCTAAATTTATATGCTCTCAAAATCAAAAATATGTCACCTATGTTCTCCAAAGGTAAAAAATGACTAAAAAAGAAAGAGTTGAAATTCAATATTACTGCAACTTGTAGATCCTGAATCTGTTTGCCATGAAAATAAAAAATATATATTTACTTGAAAATATTACCTCACTGCTTTAAACTCTTGACCAAAATATAATTAGGTGACTAAAGTTATAAATGACAATCCATCGTGTTCAATCAGAATCAAAAAACCCTTGGCGCTAACTCTAATACTCAATTAATGAAATGCTGAAACTCATTCATCAATGCAAATGCAATAACCTTTATCAAAGAATCAATGGATGAATTAAAATAATAATGATTAATATATCTTGAAAAATTAATGTAAGTAGTTTTTCCAGATAATTGATGGAGAGAAGTTTTAAAAAAATTAGGCAGTATTAGAACTGAAGGAAAATATATTTGCTGACATAAAAAAAGTTACAGAACTTATTGAAGACCATGAAAAAGTTCTAATAAAATAATAGTCACCCAATTGTATTAATTTATCAGCAAAAGACAAAAGAAAACCATTCATAAGGGTAATAAAAAAATTCAGAATAAAATTATGGCATAACACTCATTAAAATGATATAATAAATAATTAACTTATCACAATGGTTTTAAAAAGGTTTCAGTGAAACAAATATATATATATATATATATCTTTCACCTAGTTAATTTATCCAGATTCTCCAAGAAAGTAGCTTAATTGATCTCCATCATTTAATGTTCTATGATCATCTAAAGCAGATTTCCCTTCTGACATGTTTTCAAAAGATCAGTAACTTAACATTTCTTAGTAATCACTTCATTTCAATTCATCATGAAAGTATTCTTAACATCACCAATTTTCATCATACAAATGAAGATGAAAGATATAATAATTCTTATTATTTTGCTCTTTTGAAAAGAGACAATGATTGAGTGAACCCATTAACATTTATATTCAGAGATTTAAGCACAATATATTACTTTACAATGAATATGCTTTCTCTTCCTATTTCTCAATTATTATATCTGCTTTTATTTTATTATTTTTGTTAATTATTTTTATTAATAAATTAATATGTATACTTTTGAATTAAATTATACAAAATCACTTATAGTACATATATATATACATATGCATCAAAACCAAATATAGAATGCAGTACCATCTACAAATTTTGATACCTGCACAAAGAACTAAATGATATAGTGGTTACATTGTATTAAAAAATTATGCTGCAATAAAAATAAAAAAATTAAATAGACAATAAAATAAACTTCTGACATAGTAAAATTGGTTTGCACAGAGGCAAAACTCTCCATACAGTAGTGCAACTCAATGCAAGCTGGAGTAATCAATGGATGCAGGAAGGTTTGTGTATAAAATCCCTATTTAGTGCCTACTCATCCAATATTCCCAGACTAGTTTCTAGCTAGTGGCTTTCATCAGTGAGGAGCCTTGGATGTGAGAGCACTGCACCTAAATCTTAGGATCTAAGGCAACCCTCCAGCAGCCATCTCTTACCAAATTAGATATCTATAAAGCTTTGAGTCCAAAATGAAAACATAATGTTATCAAGCTATCTGTGAAAAAGCTTCTGTACACATAAAGATCAGTGATCGTGTGATGTTTTAATACCAATCCTGCCTAATAGGATTATGGTAACTGGTTATTAAAAAACCAAAAACATTAAAAAGTATGAATGTTGAACTGAGTTCAAATCTATACAAGCTGATGAGCTTAGCTTGAAAACATTATTGTGTTTTCATTTTGGACTCAAAACCTTCTATATAGTTAGCTAAAAAAGTAAAAAGTGGCTGTTGGAATGTTGCATTAGATCCTAAGTTCTATGTGCAATGCTCTCAGATTCAAGATTCCTCACTGATGAAAGCCACAAGCTACAAACTAGTCTAGAGATATTGGATGAGTAGCCAGTAGATAGGGATTTTATGCACAAACATTCTTGCATACATTGATTACTCTGCCTTGCACTGAATGGTGCTACTATATGGAGAGTTTTACCTCCGTGAGAAACAGCTTATGTAAGCATAAAGAATGGTGATCGTGTGGTGTAAAATTAGTTTGTTTTATTTATATTTCATTTATTTGTTGTTGTTTTTTTGCGACTTTGAAATGTGCACTTGAAGAACTTTACTAATACTAATAATTGGGAAAAGTTATGTAAAGATGAAATCAGAAGTTATTTTTCTTACATTTAGAAACTTCTATGCTTGTTGCTATTTACTAAAAATATTAGTCATTTATTAATATATATATATACTCGTTTTAAAATAAAATATTTCATTAAATATCCACATACTTATAAAGTTATTAATTTTAAAAAGTATTATTTATTCCGTAATCAAATAACTTTTAAGTATACAAGTGATACGCTCAACAGTTCCAATCAATTGATCAATATGATTTTTTTTTCTTCTTCCACCAATGGAATTTGTTCAATAACTTCTAGCTATTGAGTCCATCTTTTTATTCACTAGATTAAACTCTTCAAAACAATATTATTTATAAATATTGCACTTATTATAATAAATATTCTGTTATTTATATAGCGCAGCCTACGTATGAAATATTATAAAGAAGGAACAATCTTCTGGTCATGTGCATAGAGATTAATAAAGCGGATGTCTAGAGAGTTGTTCCTTCTTTAAAATACGGCATTAGTAAATATAACAGTAAAAAAAAACTTCAGTATTAATTAATTTATTTCTAAAAATGAAATAATACCTAGATAAATAAATAGAATAACCAGTTGTTCAAGAAATCATATGACTAATAAACAGTAGTCAGTGTCAGTAAATGGAGATTTGAATTTTAAAATATTAGCTCTTGGATTTACCCTCTAAGCAGTTATTAACTTACAATACTTTTATGACTCACAATAACATGGTAAAAGTCTTCATTTCATTTTTCTGAGACCAGAGAATGCGAGGGCAGCTTTTGAGACATGTATATATCTAAAGTTTATTTTATTTTCAAACATATATAAAACTATAGGTTCAAACATTGAAATTTATGAATTTTAGGCCGTGAGCTTGAACAATACAAAGGAGTAAAAAAAGAATCCACTACAAGTGCATTAGTTACAGTTTTAAATCCTAGTCCTCACTGAAGAAAGCAAAAGCTAGAAATCGATCTAGTGTGTTCATTGGCTGTTTAGATGTCTCTAGAATAGCTTGAAAAGGATTATTCCTGGAAGCATATGAGAAAAAGTCATGTAATGTTGTTGATATTAAACTATATTTTTAAAATACTAAAACCAACTTAGTGGATAAAAAAAAAAGAATAAAAATATTTACTGATTAGAAGTGCCAAACTACAAATCCTATTCTTGCTTATATGTTTATGTAACTAAAATTTTAATTTCCAATATAGAATACAAAGGAGAGTTATAATAAAAATATTTAAAACTTTCAAAAAAAAAAACTTGCTGCACACGTTAAAAGACACTATCATAAGATCGCAAATAATGAAACTAAAAAAACAGCATATGTGAATATTATTGTTATTTACAAATTGATTTGTGTAATAATGCTTAAATTTTTATTATGACTTTCTATCCTTTTATATATATATTCTGGGTTAGAAATCACACTTCTTTATAGGAAGATGTTAATGATGATTATTTAATGTACTTCCTAATGTTCTTTAAATATAAGTAATAATGTGCGCGTTTTTATTCAATTTTATTATTTTAACTAACAAATATAAATATTAAAAATCACATATTTTAATGTTTTTTCTTATATTTTTTCATACTATTCGAGATTTTATTTATTTTTTCGGATTTACAATAATAATAATCACATTTAATTAATCCTGCTGCTTCTTATAAGATGTTGAGTTTCAATATCGTTATGTTTAGAACTGAATATACAATAAGTTTGTAAAACTATATATATTTGCTGATCTCCTATTAGACTTATGTACTTATACAAACAATTTAACAACCTTAAATAATTGGAATTTTCAATATTATTAGCTTGATCGATACAAAAAGGTCAAAGAGATGTTTCCAGATGCTGCTTATGTACAATCAAATGCTCTTTACTATTGAAAACCATGAATGAGAAAACTTGGGCATAAAGTGATTAATTATGCTTATATAAACTATTCTAGATTAAATGAAAGTGTGTTGCTATTAAATGTAAACATGAAGAATATACATAACACGCTGTTTAATTGATTCCACTGGTTTGTATTACTTTCATTGGATTTCTGCTAATAGCCAAATATTAGTCTGGTATTTATTGATTATTCATATTTACATATATAGCTTTAAAGCAAAGAAATGTAAAGTGGATTATAATGTTGGATTAAAAGTAAAGTACATGAGTCATATGATGTTTTGTTTTTATATACTTTAGTTATAATTACAGATTTGTATAAAATAATAAATAGTTTATACAAATGGTCTTTTTTTTTTTTTCATATGTCAATTGCGTTGACCGGGAAGCTAACCCGGGTCAGCTGCTTGGAAAGCAGCTATGCTAACCACTAGGCTACCAACGCTTGACTACAAATGGTCATATTTATAAACTGATTTTAAAGCTTTTAAAAATCAGATTAAATGATTCATAAAAATTCATTTAAGTTTAACCTCATTCTAATTAGACATAATTTGAATAAGTCATTCATTTTTGTTATAAATTTTGTTGTAATTAATTTCAATTGTAATATATGGAGGCCTTCTCATTTAGATAATATATATATTGATCAAAGAGTAACAGTTTCTCATTAAGTGACTTTATATATATAAATAAAATAAACTTAATAACAAAATACATACAAGTATTAATATATGTACACAATAAACTTAAATTACATATCATTTGATATATGAAAATACAAGAAGATGAAGAATGATTTGAATTTGAAGAAAGTAATATCTTATGAATGTGGATATGTACTTTATTTACAATTTATATACTTTATATGAAATTGCATTGGAGGATAAGTTTGATTTGGATATTAATAACACTGGATAAATATTACAAGGGCAAATTTTCTTAAATCTTATTTTTAATACTGCATTAACACATATATCTCAGTGTAATACAATTTTTTACATGATCATGGTCTTGGGACCTGATGACTTATTTTAAGCAAAGGTGGGTAAAATCACCCATGACTTGCTCAATTTTCTACTTAATAATTAGTAAATGGATATCTAGTTATCTATAGTTGTAGGATAAAGATCTCAGGTTAACCTATTCGAGTCAGATGTTTGTCAAGATCTGACCATATAATGATGCCTTTTCAAACTATTGAAAGAGGTGTCCTATTCCTATGAATAAGAGCTTCTGATTTATCCTTATTACAAAATGGTTTTGACTTTTATTAATGGATCTGTCCATACTTTCATATGTAAGTTAAAATATATATGCAATTCAGAAAATTGTATTATACAGAAATATTGTAATAATGAGATAAATTTTTTTCATTAACCATTTAATATATATATCAAGAAAACAATAAATACCTCTAAAAATAACAAATTGTTTATAAATCTGCAGGGAAAGCTTGTATACCATCATAAATTGAATTTATATATCTTCTATATATATATAAAATAATTGTAATAGCCAACCTGAGGGTGATAAGATATTTATTTATAAGCATACATATGTAATGTAATGGTATGGATAAACAGGGGTTAAATTGGATGGTGGCACCCATCATCATCCCCACTTTTAACAATCAAATTATAAAGTATAAAAGGAATAAATGAATATGGTGAGCATAAAGAGATCAGCAAAGAACTAATTATAAGTTCACCCAGGATTACAGAGAAAAATAATCATTCATCATCATGAATGATCAATAAAAAATATCAATAATCAACCTTGTGACTGTTTTTGAGATGGGTTTACTATAGACCAGGCTGATTATTTAGCCACTGCCAAACTTAGGACAGCAATACAATACAATAATTTGGATGCTAAAACTCAGGTCCAAATCTATCAGAATATGGGGGGGGGTCAAATAATGATGAGGTACTAAAATATACTGATCATCATCAATACCCTGACCATATGATACTATTAATGTAATGGCCAACTATAAACTTATTTCTAATTAATATTAAAATAAGGTTTAAAGAATATATCTTTGTCCCATCAGCATTACAGAAGTTATGAAATCACCCTTAACGGGATGTCCATAACACTAAACATAAACTCCAATCCATATAATTGACTGCTATGACAAATCCAGCTTAGGGAGCAAGAGTTCTAAAACTGTTACTGCAAGCAAGAGATAAGACCAACATATAATAATTTAACCTATTTTAGGATTAAATAAATTCACTGGAATAATTCAACAAATATAAATTTATTAATAACAAGAAAATTAAGTCTTGTTGAATTATAAATATAAATTCAGCACTCTGATTTTGATTAGAATACGATATATAAACTATTACATTGTTATTTATATATATCTCAATAGGTTTACATGAAACACACCTATATATCAGCACACAAACATGCCTGTATAATATCAAATGAATATATTTGAATTGTCATAGATTTATTTAAAAAATCAATTCATTTCAACAACTCATAAATGATAATTTATTTTAACATATATGTGTCTACATTGCACACATCTATATAAGCACACGGATGTGCTTTAACATATTTTAATTGTCATATAATAAAAATTCATTTTAATAATACATAAATAATTAAATTTTAACATGTGTTTGATGACTGATTTAAATATATATGTGCCTACATGACATGCATCTATATAAGCACACAGATATGCTTTATAATAATTTAAAATTAATATTTTTGAATTGTCATAAACCAATAATAAAGATTCATTTTTATAATACATAATAATTTTAACATATATGTGGTTAATGACTGATTTTAATATATACAGGTAACCATCCAAATTTGTGTGCACACACTGGCATTCATAACTTAATGACATTTCATTAGTTAATAAATACTTATGAAATAAAACAATTCTATTACTAATTGTAAAAAGGTTAAAGAAAGTTTTCCCTCTTTGAAAAAATCCTACACAAAAACTTTCCTTCCTTTTTTATCTTTTTAAGTTACTTTTAATTATAAAGGTCTTAAAAAAATTACTAAAAAGTAGAAAGTTTCTAAGTTTCCCTTTTAATAAATAAAATGAGAAATGATCATTTATTATTTTCTTTTATTATTTTAGTTTTAGTTGAATAATTTAGTCAAAAATTATTTACCTTTAAAACCAGATATCTGTATGTGCTTTATATACATATATATGATGCAGTATCTGTCTGTATTTATCTGCATATAGATAATGCAGCATATAAATAAAAATCATAGCAAGATAACCTTTCAGCAAACCAATGGAATGTCTCAGTAAGCTGGCCCATTCTAAACCAGTAAGTGTGGCTTATTGACATCTTTGGAAAGATATAAATAAGGTAATTATTGACATTCAGCCTCCATTCATTCTATAATTTGATAGACTTCAGGCATGCTACCTAATACACATACATACACAGGCTATGAACCACATAAAAGCTCACTTGCTTCCATATGAATTCAAACTCTACTGTCATCACACTAGCAGCAGCAGCTGGATACAGTCTCTTGGTCTTCAGTTATAACTTCATAATAATATTGCTGTAAAACTCAATTTTTTCTTTCCTTCCATCTTTTATACTGTCTGGAGGAATTTGAAAACAATAACTGAGTAAATTTTTTTCTTCTTTATCTTGATTTAAAAAAAAAAAGTTAATGACTTTTTTTTTTTTTTTTTAATTCATTTTAATTAATAACAAATTTTTATCTAAAAGTATTTTAATCCTTTAGAAAACACCAGACTGTAGGATTTTATCATAAGTTTTAATTTAAAAAAAAAATTCTTAATCTATTATAACATAAAAACAGGCTTGTTTTAGATTTCAAAATCAAAATTAATAAAACAATAAATAGACCGTTTTAAATGCTTGATATAAAATAATTTATAAGAATTTTAAGTATGAAAATTATTATTTTGGTAATTGTTATTCCAGTGTATACTTTTTAAAAATAAATATCCAAAAACAAATTGTTTGCCTTTGTTTCTACTTTTTCTTTCAACTTTATATATATATATGCACACACACTACTGTTATTGTATGCCATGAGACACATAACCGTCTCAGTATAATAATTTAATCAAATTTCACATTTTATATATATATATAGATATAATAATCTAACTAATCTAATTTCAAATTTTTATAGCATTCATAAAGTTGAAATCTATAAAATAAAGAACTAACAGTGTGAAAAATTTCAGACTATCCTCTCTCCTAAAACATGCCATTTTGATAGATCAAGCACATAATGCAAATAAATATAATCAAGCTTTAAATTTAGATATCTGATATGGAATTTAGTTGTTCCAATATCCTTGATCATCAGATTACTATAAATTCATACCAGAAATACAAGTACACCTGGGACTCTTTTTACGCAGACTTATTTAACACGATTTTGAAGTTTCGCGATTCGTGTTTGACCGGAAGTCGAACTCCAATAATGCGCTATTACTTTAAATAATAAATTTCGTGCACTTATGTTATATTGAAAGTAATAGCACATTATTGGAATTCGACTTTCATCTTAGTAATTTCAATATTTTCAGTGCTTTAAAATAGTAAAATTTTATGCAATAATGAAATTAAAATCATAATTTCCACATTTTATGTATACACACATTACATTTTACAAGATTATAATGTAAATTTGTTCAAACATTGTGCATGTTAATTTTGCATTTTAAATCACATTCTGTTTTTTTCTTTTTCAAAAAGAACGTAATCAATTATTAATCATTTAGTGTCCACAAGTTTATTTTTAAAAGGTCAGTAATAGCAGTGGGCACAATTAAATTTGACAATTAAAATCTGATTTTTAATTGTAATTAACAATTTAAAAATTACTTACGGCGAAATTTGATTTTTAAATGGAATTGAAAATTAAAGACAAAAATAAGAATTTGATTTTTAGTTGTTAGTTTCATAAACAATTAATAAATTCATTGTCTCAAAGATTAATTACTAATTACATTGTCACCAGAAAACCACTGACACAACATGTGTGTGAAGTTGGCGCTAGTTGTTTGCAAACAAACATGTTTTCCGGCAAATAGCTATAATAATTAAAACGTGTATAAAAAAAAGTAAATTACGGTACTGTAAATTATGCATAAAAATATATTATTTTGAATAAAATTAAATATTATAGTTAAAAAAAGGGTAAAGGTTTACTTTAGTGACCAGAGCATATTCGCCATCTAGTTTTTAAAATTAGAACTAAAATATTCTAAAATCGTATGTATCTGCTCCTATATTACAATTACAGTAAATATTTATTAATTAAAATGTAAAATATAATAAAAACAAATCATTTACTTTTTTAAGCATAATTATGCCCTATGCATAGTAGGAAGTTGGAGAAAAAGGCGGCAGTGATATATCTACGGCAGAAGGCAAATCCACATATTCTCAATATTCTGGGTATGTATGTTTTGGTCTTCGGGATTCACGAAGTTGTTCTGGTGGACAACAATCGAATGCATATATACCCCATTGCTGAGTCTGCTGATATTATTGTATGCAGCCCAGCCATCTGAAATTATGTGAGTACCTGGTAAAATGTACTGCTGGATTAGGGCCTCCAATGTGTCAGCCGTTCTATCCACAACTTCTTTCAAGAAGCACTTCCTTGACACTCTTTCAATACCGCCAAAGAGTATTTTGTGTGGAAATAATAAGTTTCGACGATTAATGGCTCTCCATTGTTATCCATTCCGCCGAGAACCATCGGATTTGTGTCTAGATATTTGGCACACTCTTCACGACAAAAATTTGCCCAGTTAATGTCTATTTTCTTGCTTACGCAGGTGTTTTTTTATTTTTATAAGTGCTATAAATCTAGATAGTTTAAATTGTTAAGTTATAAATGTAGATAGTTTAAATTCTTAAGTTTCAAATAATTTAAACTATTTATTTTAATTAATCTAGTGTAATTATTTCAATTTCTTTAAAATGGTAAATATTTTTTTTATTATCTTTTACATTTTAATAAATTTTAATGTAATTGTAATATAGTAATTTTCGTATAATAATTTACTTCTAATTTTGAAAACTAGGGGGTGAAAATGATTTTTATGTTGTGGTCGCTAAAGTAAACCTTTACCAAAAAAAGTTTGTCTTGTATCAATTTTTTTCAAATTTGAAATTTTTTATTAGTCATATTTTATTTCCTTTTTTTTTTTTTTTTTTTTGCGCGAATTTTAAAGTAATTTTACGTTGGTGCTTTGCTTTTACGCGAATTTTGAAAAATCACAGACCGCATTCCCCCTTTTTCAATATAAGTTACGTCTATTTTTGCGCGATTTCGTTTGCGCGTGTTTTCTGAGGAACCTATCTATCGCGTAAAACGAGACCCAGGTGTATAGTGAGTGAAAAAACTTTTTTTTTCTCAAGAACTTTAAAAAAATTTTACAAAGAAATGATAAATTTTAATTTGAAAAGTGCATTGGATATTTCTAATTTTATTTGATGGTCAGTATTTAATTTTGTTACAGTTTGCAAATTAATTCATTCCGCCTTAAAAAAATTACAAAGACAGTGACCAAAAAAAACATCAAGATTAATCTTTCATAGTGTGTAAATATCTCCTCCCCTCTATTTCAGAACTAAATTTCGCAACGTTTCACCATAAACACTGATGATTCTATCTATGAGAAAAGTTGTGGCAAAACTAAGTTCAGTAAATAATAAAAAGAAATAAAATTCAATATATACATTGTTTAAATTATATATATATTTAAAAAGTGACATATTAAAAACAAACGTTTTCAATTTAATGATAAAAAAACTCCTCTAATTTGTGTTATTATATACTAATCTTCAAAAAAGTATTCAGTGAGGTGGAGTTAATTTAGCTTATTTTTCTGAAATTCATTTCTAAAAGGTTTAGACAACCTACTGATAATTTTCAATTTGAAATATCTTCAAAGTTTACCGACTTACCAATACTTAATGTTACCTTTTTTTAATAATCTTTCCGTGACATAATTAAATTTACTTCTTCTACCGCCACAATTGCTTCTCTAAAATTTTAATTTCTCTTTAACACAACAATCTTATCTTGTAACAAAGTCAAATTCGTTTGAATATTATTTATATTTAAATAAGTCGCCATCTCGTCTATTTCTCATTTATTAAATTGTATCTGAATTTGCATGATGTTTAGAATAGTTGTTTTATATATCCCCCCTCTCTGCCTGCCTCCATCCACCTTTCCATCTATCTATCTGTTTACCTACCTGCCACTCTCATGATTTCATTATGATATTAATTAACGACTATTCTAAAGATATCATGATTACTGTTCTGAATTTGTTTTGCTATTCTTTATTTAATAGGTTCAATAATCATTAGACTGTAGATCTACATGCATACACATTACACAGCAATATTTTGTATTTTCTGATTGTTTATTTGTGGAATGTTTATAATGGATTTTTTTTTTCTACTTAAAAGGAATGACAATAAATATCCTTTTAAATAGAATCGATTTTTTTTTTTTTGTTCTTTAACTGTTCACTATTTTCTTGAAAAGATTCTTAATGGTAAGAAGAAGACTTATTAAAATTTATTATGATGAAACGCTGAAATTGAGATGGTAGAATAAATTAAAGAGAGTGGAGATCATTAGAAAACTACTACAGATGATGATAAAGGATTTTGTATTGGTTGATAGTTATTCTATCTACCTTTAGGAAAATAACACTGTTATAGACAGATAAAGGATTTACCCTCGATATATTTATTATAAGATTATTATAATTTATAATTGCATTGCTTTGCTTTTCTACTTATATTTAAATAAAATTAGTGAAGTAAAAAAACTATAAAAGATAAAAAAAAAAAATTAAAAACAAATCAATCTGAGAATAATTAGTCATCTGAATAACTTTTATCAATACATTAAACGATGTATTTCGTTCTCATTTTCCAATTCTGCTTCAAACAAAATTGTTTAAATATTTTGAATATTTAATTATAAAGGAGTCATTTAAATTTTTTTCAAATTTGAGATCAATTCTCTAATGACATTAATAATCTCAATAATGGAAAAATTTAGCTCAAACAGGAAGAAAAAACTAATAATAATAATAAATCATCACTTTTAAAATTGGTTTCTAAATTTCTATTTTATTTTATTTTACCAATAATTAAAGTAATAAAATTAATTAAGGTAATAATAATATTTACGTAATGGATACTGCTTCCCAACCTATGAGCTGAAAAGAATTTAAGATTCTTTTTTTAAAAAAAAAAAATCTTATTATCTTTTTTTAAAGATTTAAAAATACCCCTCCTGTTTTATATAAATCACATTCCACAAAATACTAAATCGTATTTGTTGCATGAACCAAAATGTTTACATATATATCCAATATAACTCCACAATATCCTATGATAATTTTCAAGATGTACTCCATTATGAAAATGACCCTACAAATGATCGAAAAGTGCAACTATATGATAATATATACATATTTATAGAAAATTTGATTCATACAATAGACAAGATTTGTAAAAAAAAATAAGTACAATTGTGAAAAAATAAAGAATCTATTATTTAATTCTTTCTCTTATTCTCTCTCCTTTCCTTCTTCTTTGTCTCTAAGCATTTTAATCAATCTTGTGCAATAATGATTCTCATCAATGACATGGATCGATTTCTCTTCTGCCAAACATGATTCTGTATTTAAATAAGTAAACAAACATAAAATCTTTTAATCAGTTTTTATTAAAAGTGAAAAAATTGTAGGTTCAGAGATTAATTAATATCCAAGCTAATTTAAAAGGAACCATTTGTAAATAAAAGGCATTAGAACAAAATAAAGTGATTAAATTCTCTATCTATATTAAATATATACACATATATAGAGAGAGTAAGATAACTGATCTCTTGTTGCAATAACAAAGCATCTGCCTTCCATATCTAGAATTTGATTTCAAATCATAAGCCTTGATAGAACTTGAAAAATGTTCATGTTCTAAAGATGTTTAGGATTTATTATTTCAGGCTGTCAACTCATGCAAACCAGCTAACCAATCATGACTGCTCAATAAATAATCATCTGACTATTCTTAATTATGGGTTAAAATAAAAATAAAAAAAGATCAATCTGTCATATCCCATAATTGAAACGCTTAATGAATAATACTTCCTCTTTTTTCTGCACCCATTTAAGAGGATATTGCAAAGATATTTGTTCTTCAGAGAGCTATAAAAGGTTATTTTAACCCATGTCATGAAGGGAAAAAACTTTACAATCACTTTAAAATAAAATTTGCAAGTACTTTAAAGACAGTAATAACTTATTCTATTGTTAAATAACATTGTGTAGAAGATGTATCATACAAACTGCAATGTATCCAATTAAATGTTGCCATGAAAAATTGTACTGGTCCATTTAGTTTAGTTCTTTGATATATAATGAACATGGTTTGCCAATAACAAAGATATAGTTTTAACATCAAATCAGATCACCTTTTTGGATATTAACATCATGATCAAAGAATTATGGCACAAAATGTACTTACAAAATTCCAAATTTCCTTTTCTACAATTAACAGTAAAGCCAACTGGAATTCATCTTCCTAAATATTTCTCATCAACAAATTCACGACAGCCCACAAGTGTTGAACTCATTTGCTTCACAAATGAAATTTAACAACCACTGATCTATGTAAATGTGGACAAACACAAACTATGAATCACATCATTAATAACTGTGAAATCTAAAGTCACTGTGATTTAACTAAAGGACTTACTAAATACCAGGGCACCTGGCCTTCTAAAGTCCAGTGTTCTTTTAAATTGATTACTCTAACAAATTTTTTTATAATTTAATATAAATTAAACAAAAGATTTGTAATATATATTTTTAATTAGTTGCTTTAACAATTTTTTTTTTCTAAGATTTAATGCAAAATATGTTTTTTATTAAACATTGCTAATTTATAAAAGTTTGTTAACATTGCTAAGTATGGACTATATTAGGAGATTGACAGACCATGAAAGCACTAAGCGCCTTAATGTCAAATTATGAATCAGTATTTGTGGCTGTTTCTTGCTGCTGGAAAACTTTACTGCAAAATATGTACTACATCTCTATAGCTAAAAGCACTTGTACTTCCTTTGCATAAACATTGTGGTTATGATGTCATTGGACAAACATTTATTCATCAATCAGACAACCGATAAAATATGAATTTTATATATAATAGATATAGTGAATCTATCTTTTAGTTAGAATCTGCACATGTTCAGTATTTATAGATAGCAAATTATTACAATATGATTTATAAGGATCAATTTTTTTGCATCCATAACTCTGACACAAACTATTTATTATAGATTGATTATTATTCATCATTTATTATACTAGAAATTATCCCTATATCAAATATACACTTTAAATCTCAGGTGAGAAATAATGTCTGGATTTTTTTTTATAAAAGTGACAACACCTGAGTCACCATGTTCATGTTGACAGTTCAATAACTAAGGTAAAAACTAATTTATATCTGTTGCATAGTCATTGAAAGAGACACAAAGAAACATAGAGGTCATAAATCCATCCACAAACTATTAGCATGACAGTAAATCAAGAAGGATGCTTTATAATTGGAAACTTTATTCCAAATGCAAGGACAGATGACTTTCTTAAGGCCAATCTGAATTCATAATATATTTAAATAGCCAAGTTATTTATGACAGCTAATCAATTTTATAAATTCTCTACAATTAATGATTAATAAAAAGGTTATCACTAGTAAATGTGAATTTAGTAATACAATTTACTAACAGAAAGATGGATGATCATAAGGGTATAATAATAAGATTCCTATAAGACTGAATAATATACATTTCATCCAAAATAAAATGTAAAATCCTCCATATCTAATTATGAATTATAAATGCTCTTCTTAATTTAATATATAAAACCAAATGCCATTAGAAGTACTTATTCATATATCTTAGCAATGTGATTCTGCCAACTTTTATATGCAAAAAAAAATGAATCATTATGTTATTTTTACTAAGAACCAGCAAGAAGAAACACATCATGATGATTTCAAATCTTCTTTCAATTATAAATATATGCGCTGACATGCTCTTATAGGAAAAGTTATAATTGCATGAAAATTATTATCGTAACTAAGCACTTTCAGGGATGTTAAATGTCTGTTCTATCACAATGTTTATTAGATAGCTAATTAAATATGCAACTAATTTGCAATATTTTAACAAAGTAAAAAATTGTTGTTGCAAAAAAAATGAAATATTTCTTGAAAGAACTAGTTTTTAATTAACTATTTAAAAAAGCCAAGAAATAGTAAAATTTCTTTTAAAAAATAATAAAGAATTGTATAATATATATTTATGTGTTCTAAAATATTAACCTAGAAGCATTATGAGCAAAATTTGGTAGAACAATATTTTTCAGTTCTACACTATTTTAAAATGATGTAAATTATACATTCATCTACATAAAACAATCATTTTCATCTGTTCTCAAACACTAGTCATAATATTTTTATAATCTATGTTACGTATATTATGTAACTTTTTTTCTTCCTGTACATATTGTTATGTTAATACTTGTATATAATTTGCAATTAGTAAAGTTTATTTTCTAAAAAATAGATAAATAAATAGTAAACTTAATATTTCTTTTTTATTATAATGGATAATTATTTTATCTTGTAATTTTTCAAAATATTTGAGAATTATAAGGATAATTAATTCAATATTATGTATGTGAATATGTAATTCCTTCTTTATCTTATATCCACAGACACTATGAGGACATCTATAATATTAACAGGTTAGTTATTAAATTTGGATTATAGATTAAGAAAGCAATAAAAATAATTATTAATTATGGCCAATCAATTATGAATTGATTATCACAGTGCTAGCATAAATATGGATTCAATGCACACATGCATAACTCTTATTTTATTATATATATATTTTATTTTCTCTTAGATAATTTAGTCATTTTTAAACATAGATATACATCATCACTTTGATATAAATGCATCCTGTCACATTGTGTACACATATATATGGATTATATTTATAAATTAATTTTTGATGTAATTTTTCATGACTGAGATGATCCCAAATTACAATGCAATTCCAATATATGCAAAAAGTAAAAGTAATTTTTTTTATGTTTTACATCATAACAAAAAACAACATTTAATTGTGACATTATTCTTCAATGCACATGTGTGTATAACCAAATAAACTGCTTTACTATTTGATTTTCAATTCTTTTTAGTGTGCCTTCTCTGTCTAATCAAATGACCATTTGTTTGCAATTTCAAGAGTTGTGAAGTGCAATAAATTATTTTATTATATCTACAATTATGATCATTTTATACATGTATATTCCATTTTTTTAAATATATATTTAACCCAGCAAAAGTATTATTTTAAGAAGCACATCAGTAGGATTTACAATTAATTGCTTTATTTTTTTTTATTAGTTTATATATTACAAACAATTGACTAAAAAATTAATAATTTATATGTTTATCATTTCCCTAATGATAAATATTTTTGATGACATAAAATAAAAATAAAGTTTTTATATAAGGTTAAGCATAATTTAACAGAAAGAAAATTCATAAACCATATAAAATAAACATTTCAAGATTGATAAATTGACATTGATATTCTGAATTTCTTCTTCTTATATGATTCATTATTTTGAACAAACTTAACATATATTATATGATAATGGCTTTTTTTTTTTTTGTATAAATTAATTTATACATGTAAACACAAACACATATATGATTAAGCTTAAATCTTGACGAAATAAAATCTAAAACATAATAAAAGAACATCATTTAGAATTGGATACACATTGTGAATGTCCTCATATTCTCTGTCCAATTATAGAGTAAAACTATGGCCAAGCAATAATATTGCATTATAATGTGATGATTTGACATTGCTTAACATAATTTATTCCAGAACATGGGTGGGTAACCTTTTCTAACTGCAAGTCATGGACTTCTGTAAGGTCTGTAGTAGACTGGAGGTAAAAAGTTTTCTTTCCAAAACTTGAGATGCTCATAATATTAAGAGGAAAGTATTATGATCATGACAGACACTGACTTTCTAATTTCAATGAATCTTCACAACTGAATTTTAAAGTTAGTTCTGAGCAATTTAGAGGCATGTCCGATATCATGTACATGTGGCTGAATTTTGTTCTCATGATAACTTGTGAATGAAATAAGGTTTTGTTATAAAATTTTAGTGCCTCAATCTTTGTGACCTAAATTATGCATCCATTATTAAAAACAATATCTGTTCACAAGAACATAAGGTTTGGTCAATTCAACTCCAATCTAACAATAGCTCAAAAATTTAACATAACATGCCAAAAAATTTATTTACCAATTTTTATAATTTTTTTTTTAAATCTTATATTTGTGCACAAGTCATGAACCACACAAATCATAATCACAGGCTGCATGTGTCCTGCAAGACATAGTTTGTCCACCTTCCTCTAAAATATCAATTTTAAATACACGTGACATTATGATTTTATTTAGTAAGATGAAATTAATTAGATCCATAAATGTGTTACAATAACTGTAATTTATGCACTACCTAATTTCACTGAAATAAGATTGTCATCTAACATTGGCACATATGCAACCAATTTAGTGGAATTATTATTTTAATATGTAGAATTTAATTAAACTTAAAGATGAATTGCAGAAATTCTAATTTAAAATGCTACTTCACTGTTTTCAGATTTGGAAATTACAATGGAATAAAATCAATTAGAATTTGTATAATCATTGTTTACTATATGGAATTACAAGGCAAAGCATGCTTACATTATAACACCAAAAAACTATGATGTGGATCCTCCAATATTTGAATGGACATAAAAATTAAGTATGTAGTTTTGTCAACAAAGATATAAGAATCAGCTATTTTGTTATTTCTAAATGTGCTTTGACATAGAAGGTTGGGGAGGGGGGATCTTTTGAATCCCTGTACAGTTAGTGGAATATAAATGCATACACAAATACAAAAAAAACATTTAGATTCATGAATACTTTGAAAAAAAATTATTACAACTACCTAACAATATTATTGGATAATCAATTTTGGTTTAGTTTATTTAATGCTTTGATTGCCAGAAGTCTTTCCCATGGCTTTATTTATATTACAGATGAGTTATATTTTAATTTTCTCCAAGAATGATTGCTATATAATAGCAATATAGGACAAAAAAAAGACTAAAAATGGTCATCCATTAATAGTATATGGTAATACCAAGATATTCCATGCAAATAGAAAACAATAATAAAAGTGTTCAATTTGCAAGGAAGATTACAACTGAGTTTCCTTGTGATTATGAAAACTCCATTAATTGCTTAGAAAACTAAAAATTTTGAAGCTAACGCCTGCTGCTTTGACTCAATTTAATTTAAAAAATTATAGAATCCATATAACTTTTAATTCTGTATATTGAAAAAGTTTATTAAAATATATGAAATGATAATGACGATCAATGTGTGACATTGATTGCTCAAGAAGATTATCCATATCTAGTAGTCTAAATCAAAGTTTCTCAATTGCCATGGAAGAATAATTTTTGTATTACTACCAAATGAAGTTATTGAACAGAAAAAAATGCTGGTTGGCTGCTGTGTCCCTGATAGGCTGGTTTTGGGCAGTGTCGATCTGGTTCTTTACTTATTACTTCTTAGTTTTTACCCGAGTTGGCTTTCCAATTTTGGACAGGTAGACCAATTGTAGTCCCTACTCATTTGGACTGCTAATTGGGAGTCAGAGGTATTCAGAATAGTCTTGACATGGCTCGGCTGTGGTTCGAGAGTCTATTGCTTGGTGAACTTGGGCCTTGGACCTTGCTGCCTGTTGTGGTGGTTGGCACAATGCTGGACTTCACCTATTCAGCTGAAGGATTTGAGTCTTCACTTCGGGGCCCCAGGGGTGGAACCATTGGATGATGGTTAACTTTTCAACAGCCGGGCCATGTGGATCCACATACAGATACCCATTATTCACATTACAGCAATTTTTATGGATGGAATTATTTTTGAACATATGTACATTTTACCTTGTTACATTGAATCACTGTGTAATCCTCAGTGGGTAAGTGTACCCAAAATTTTTGTAGTCTTTTATTAATAAAGGTTACTTTGATAAAAAAAAAAATGAAAAAAGGGCGGATGTTTTTATAGTAAAATATAATTATTGTCGTGTTTAACAAACTTAATATATATATTCAAAGAATAAAAAAAAAAAACCAGCATAATAAATTAATTAACTAAATATTAAACTAATAATAAATAAAATCTGAAGAAAAATAAAGAATATTTAAATAACTCGGCAAAATATAATTATAATTATAAAACAAAAACTAGTGAGATGGTTGCTGATTCTTGTCATAATTAGCTTATCAAGTTTTGGAAATATATCAGTGGCTGCTCTGTGCAAAATTACATTTATTAATAAACGATTTCTTTCTTTTGATTTTACGAGTGTCGTTGGAAAAAATGTCGATTCTCAAAAGAATGTGGTCAAAAACAGCAGTTTTTCGTGTAATTCCAAATGTTCAGTTTTAATTTTAAACCAAAATTTATTTATATTTGTCGAATTAAATAACTTTAATATACAATCGCAATTTAAGTCTATTAATTTTCCTATTCCAAATCAGTCAGGTAATTTTCTTGTTCAATAAACAGATTTAAAATCCACATATTGCTTTTCCATGTGTTTTCTTCCTATGACTAACATTGATCAAATGCACAATAAAGTCCTGTTAAATGTCCACAAATAATATTTTTTAATTTGCTATTTATATCAACTTCATTTATCAATTCTGAAAATGAATGAAACAGCATGTTTTTTGGGGGGGTTTTTATAGCTTACACCACAGTTTTAATTTTTTCTTGAATGCATCAATTTTTGTTTAATAAATCAAAAGTAGTAATATTTCCTTTAAGGCATAAATTTAGTTCATTTATTAATGAAAATACATCAGACAAGTAAGCCAGTTTAGCAATCGAACTGTTGTCACAGAAAATATTTCTCAATTCTGATTTTTTTGTTTCTAGAAATGTTTCAACCTCTTTAATATTATTTTGCCTCTTGATAACAATCATATTTCTGTATGAACTATTAAATTTTCATATCCAGATCCGATTTCAATGCATAAACTTGAAAATAGTCTTGAATTTAGTGTATTGTACTTAATATAATTTATTATTTTTATCGATTGAGTAAGAACACTGTTCAAGTCAGTAGATAATTTTTTAGAAGTAAAATGCTCATAGTGTATCTGCTACTTCTTGCATTTTTTTTTATAATTCCTGAATGCTTTCCATTCATACTTGCTATTCCATCAGTACATCCAACACAATTTTTCCAATTAAGTGAATTCTTGTCAATGTAATTATCAACTGCTTTAAATATATTTGAACTAGTTGTGGGATTAGGAAGTTCAACACAACAAAAAAATTATTTTACATTGTGTTTATAACCAACATAAGGTACATAACATAAAATTATGACTTTATTGGTAATATCTGTAGATTCCTCTATTTGAATTGTGAACAATGATTTGCTTACTTTTTGAATTAATTGATCTTCAACATCAGTCGCTAATTCACTAAATCTACATTGAATAATATTATAAAAATGTGGCGAGGTTTTCATTTTGTCTCCAACAACCTTACCTAGGATTTCAGAACATGTCTATTAAACACAGATTAATTAAGTTTTCAGCAATAGAGTATTACTTTTTGCATATAGAAATATATAAAGCAACTAAATATGATGCTTTAAAAGAGACTTATTGAATAAAATAAATTTTTTAAAAGATGTTTTTTGTTTTTTTTAATTCAGCACTTTTATATTTAAAAAAAATCCAGTTGCTTATTTTATAGATTTGAATTTTTGATCTGCAAATGACCATTAATTTTGCTGGCTTCATACATTCATTAGATAAAATTTCTCAGCAAATAATGCATTGAGGTCTAGGTAAATTTTCTTCTGACTCAGAACAAGAAATGAAACCAAATTTTAAATAATCAGAATTAAATTCACAAACAATTGTACATTTTTATTTTGTTTGAGATCAATCATTTTGTGAATAAACATTTTCATTAGCATTTAAAGTATTTATATTTGGGTTTGAAAAAATTTTACAATCGTTTTTGATGTTTTCTTGTTATTAATCATTTTTAAACAATTAAAATTTATCAAAAAAGTAAATATCAAGAACTTAACATACTTTAACTTATAGTATACACATATTATATAGTAATTCCTATCACTGCACACCAATGCAATTCTGATCAGCTGGCTATGGCAAACTACATAGTACATATGAGTGATAACTGTTAAGTTATTTTTGTACATATTAATCTGCCTCAGCACATGCACAAAATTGTTAATAGAGCAGTGCTTTTACTATGAGATGACTGATGCTAAAAAAATACTTTTTTTTATATTTTTTGTAGTGTTTTGTTTCTTAATTTATTTTCTATGAATAAAACAACTAACAAACAAAAGAAAATCTTAGAACTGAATTGAAAGTGTAACGAGCACAGACGTTCGTTACATTGTTTTTTTTTTATATATATTATTAAACAAGTTAAAATAAAAAGTTCGCATTTAAAAACTTTCTTTAAAAATTAAAAATTGAAATTAAAATATCGTCTTAAACTCTTATATATTAAGTCGCACAGATAATAAAAATTATTAAAATAAAATTTTTATTAAAGAAAAAGGTATTTTTAAAACTAAATTTTAAAAAGATTTAGAGATAAAATTATATCTCTAAATCTGTCTTTAAATATATTTTTGATTTGGAAAACAGGGTAATTAATTAGAAATGGAAATGATTGTTAATTAGTTAAATGTAAACCAGCCTTCGGCATTTAAATGTAAAAACACCTGTCAGATAAGAAAACAATAAAAACTGTTAGCAAATAAGAAGAAATCCCTATGGAATCGGACCTCAACGAAAAGGATCATCTCATCGATGACGTAATGTAAATTCAATCCTTCACATTAATATAAAAGGAAAATTTTGGAAATTATTAATCAGTTAGTGACTGGAAATTGATTGATTATTGACGATGTAACAGCTAGGTGTTAGCGCTGGGGGGATTGAAAAAGACGCACAGCTTCAATCCCTTCAGTTCTGCTAAGAAAGAGAAAAAAATGGGCCATCGTTTATACAATGAGGACCAACTACACGAAAAACAAAATCTCCAAAGGATAAATAAATAAATCAACCGGATACTAATCTTCGGACGACGTGGGAATTCACGTTTAAACGGCCAGGAATATAATAGGATGAACTATTTCAATAACCGTAAGAACTTTAAAATTTATGAACAGTAAATTAAAAACTTTTCATATTTAAAATGATTTTAATATTATTCTATCTGACCAACAATATTTATTAATTGGTTATAATTTTATTTAATGTATTTAATTTGTAAAATCATTTCCATTTATTTATTTATTTATTTAATTTTGTTCTTTAAGTTGTTATGATTTCTGTTTTCCGTTAAATAAATTATAAAAAAATGTTAAACTTGAGTCGGGCGTGAATGGCTGTATCGATTTGTAAAGATAATTAAGGGAGGGTAATCTTGGGTTGTTCATTTCATGGTTGAATTGGTTCAATGGATTGGATATATTTATGTAATTAGTAGGTGTAAGCATGAGATCCGCTACGGGCAGGATTATAAAATACGCCACACACCCTCTGTTTGCCTATGGATGGGTTTGTAAGTCGGCAGAAGACCGCAGCCCATTCCTATGGAGTTTTTAGTTTATTGATCTACTTGCCCACAGATGTCACATTCCTGTGGGTGGAGAGTCAATGTCGTTTTTCTTTCTTCATATTGTTCAGATGTACATTCCTGACAATATAATTGTGTTGTCGTATCATGCTACATTGAATACATGAATGTATCAGATGGATTGGCGCCGGTTGATTGCGAAATGTGTTGCCTAGGGTTAAATAGGGATAGAATATTTTATTTTCGAATGCAAATCTATATAGTATATTCAGGCTCGATCCTATAAAACTATTAAATTTAAGTTGTTTATAGACGCTTGCATAGATTGGCTATCGGTTAAATATGTTTGCGTTTTCATATTTGATCAAAATATATAGACATTCGACAAATACTGATACCTTACGGTGAGTATCTAAAAGGTATTTATTCGGATGTCTTTTAAGTTATTGGTGACGATGCAGGTATCTTACGATGAATACTAGAGGGTTTCTTATATTTCCCTCTGCAATTGTCAGTAATCAATAACTTTGTATTTTGATCGTTTATGTTTACTTTGAAATGTTTTTGACCGTTGAAATCTATGTAACCGATCTATAGCAACATATTAAACAGGTTAATATAATCCCATCTGTGCGAACTTGATTAAAAATGTAAATTTATAATATAATAGTAACTCAATGTAAATTAAAGTAAAATCAAAGTTAAAAATAATGTTAAATGTTTAAATGTAAATCACTAAAATAATTTTAAACCTTATATATATGTGCATAAATAAATCTGTTTGTATGATAATTACTGGCAGTGGCTTACTTTATTCTTTTATATACTAGTAAATGATATTATTAAATCTCTGCTATTCCACTGAGCTAGTGACAATGGGCTAACGATCTAAATATGTAAATAAAGTGGAATCCTAACAGCGCGTATCTGCCTACTTTATAAATTTTTCTAGGCTCAAATGCCTAGATGGCGCCCTTTGGTAGTGCGGTGCGGTGCGATGCGATCTCCCACTTCGTTTGGATCGTTATAATTGGCGCCCAACGTGGGGCCTTACCTCAGAGATTGACCCTGAGAAGGGGAATTAATGCTGAAATTTCCGATCTTTAATAAACCACAAATACCCTGAGCAAATTTTGTCAAAATGAAATATTTTTATCTGTTTACATATAGTCGTATACTTTAAATCTTATAAAAGCACTGCCAGAATGAAATAGCACATATATTAAAAACTAGAAAGTATAAATAATTTTAAACTGTAGTTCGTTAAAAAGAAAGTCAAAAGGTTGCGGTTGATATTTTGTTGTTAATATAAATTATGCTTCAATATGTATAGGAGCGCACAGCCACGCAAGTTTATGATGGTAAATGTGGTACCTTACGATGAGTACCGTTGGGAATTTACTTCAGTGTAATCCTATTTAAGCATTTTAATCAGTCATAAATAAGTTGGTGGTATGAATAATTGTGCTGCAAATATACACGTATAAATCCATTATCTTTCAAAATATATTTACTTCAATGCAACCTTCCTAAATAAGTTAAATAATTTGTTTGTCATGCCGTAAATAAAAATCAAATGGATAAAATAAAATAGAATTCTCGGGGGGAGGGGTGTAAACGTAAATGGTCCTTAGGTAGGCGATGGTCAACATTTTCTTTTTCTTTTTGTATAGAGTTTTTTGTAAAATTATTAACCGAATGTTTGTAAATTTTGTTAATACCGTAATTACTAACCCTAAGTAAAATTTTTTTTTTTTTTTGATCATTTTTTTTTAAGTAACTTTACTGATATGTAACGAGCACAGACGTTCGTTACATTGTTTTTTTTTATATATATTATTAAACAAGTTAAAATAAAAAGTTCGCATTTAAAAACTTTCTTTAAAAATTAAAAATTGAAATTAAAATATCGTCTTAAACTCTTATATATTAAGTCGCACAGATAATAAAAATTATTAAAATAAAATTTTTATTAAAGAAAAAGGTATTTTTAAAACTAAATTTTAAAAAGATTTGGAGATAAAATTATATCTCTAAATCTGTCTTTAAATATATTTTTGATTTGGAAAACAGGGTAATTAATTAGAAATGGAAATGATTGTTAATTAGTTAAATGTAAACCAGCCTTCGGCATTTAAATGTAAAAACACCTGTCAGATAAGAAAACAATAAAAACTGTTAGCAAATAAGAAGAAATCCCTATGGAATCGGACCTCAACGAAAAGGATCATCTCATCGATGACGTAATGTAAATTCAATCCTTCACATTAATATAAAAGGAAAATTTTGGAAATTATTAATCAGTGAGAGCGTGTGACTGGAAATTGATTGATTATTGACGATGTAACAGCTAGGTGTTAGCGCTGGGGGGATTGAAAAAGACGCACAGCTTCAATCCCTTCAGTTCTGCTAAGAAAGAGAAAAAAATGGGCCATCGTTTATACAATGAGGACCAACTACACGAAAAACAAAATCTCCAAAGGATAAATAAATAAATCAACCGGATACTAATCTTCGGACGACGTGGGAATTCACGTTTAAACGGCCAGGAATATAATAGGATGAACTATTTCAATAACCGTAAGAACTTTAAAATTTATGAACAGTAAATTAAAAACTTTTCATATTTAAAATGATTTTAATATTATTCTATCTGACCAACAATATTTATTAATTGGTTATAATTTTATTTAATGTATTTAATTTGTAAAATCATTTCCATTTATTTATTTATTTATTTAATTTTGTTCTTTAAGTTGTTATGATTTCTGTTTTCCGTTAAATAAATTATAAAAAAATGTTAAACTTGAGTCGGGCGTGAATGGCTGTATCGATTTGTAAAGATAATTAAGGGAGGGTAATCTTGGGTTGTTCATTTCATGGTTGAATTGGTTCAATGGATTGGATATATTTATGTAATTAGTAGGTGTAAGCATGAGATCCGCTACGGGCAGGATTATAAAATACGCCACACACCCTCTGTTTGCCTATGGATGGGTTTGTAAGTCGGCAGAAGACCGCAGCCCATTCCTATGGAGTTTTTAGTTTATTGATCTACTTGCCGATCTGTCACATTCCTGTGGGTGGAGAGTCAATGTCGTTTTTCTTTCTTCATATTGTTCAGATGTACATTCCTGACAATATAATTGTGTTGTCGTATCATGCTACATTGAATACATGAATGTATCAGATGGATTGGCGCCGGTTGATTGCGAAATGTGTTGCCTAGGGTTAAATAGGGATAGAATATTTTATTTTCGAATGCAAATCTATATAGTATATTCAGGCTCGATCCTATAAAACTATTAAATTTAAGTTGTTTATAGACGCTTGCATAGATTGGCTATCGGTTAAATATGTTTGCGTTTTCATATTTGATCAAAATATATAGACATTCGACAAATACTGATACCTTACGGTGAGTATCTAAAAGGTATTTATTCGGATGTCTTTTAAGTTATTGGTGACGATGCAGGTATCTTACGATGAATACTAGAGGGTTTCTTATATTTCCCTCTGCAATTGTCAGTAATCAATAACTTTGTATTTTGATCGTTTATGTTTACTTTGAAATGTTTTTGACCGTTGAAATCTATGTAACCGATCTATAGCAACATATTAAACAGGTTAATATAATCCCATCTGTGCGAACTTGATTAAAAATGTAAATTTATAATATAATAGTAACTCAATGTAAATTAAAGTAAAATCAAAGTTAAAAATAATGTTAAATGTTCAAATGTAAATCACTAAAATAATTTTAAACCTTATATATATGTGCATAAATAAATCTGTTTGTATGATAATTACTGGCAGTGGCTTACTTTATTCTTTTATATACTAGTAAATGATATTATTAAATCTCTGCTATTCCACTGAGCTAGTGACAATGGGCTAACGATCTAAATATGTAAATAAAGTGGAATCCTAACAGCGCGTATCTGCCTACTTTATAAATTTTTCTAGGCGCAAATGCCTAGATGGCGCCCTTTGGTAGTGCGGTGCGGTGCGATGCGATCTCCCACTTCGTTTGGATCGTTATAAAAGATAAATTTAATAAAATTAGTCATAATTTAAAAGATTGTAAAAAAATATGTAATAAATATGAACAAATTTATTTTTTGCAGACAACTAAAATTTTTCTGCAGATTATTGCTTGAGAAACACTGGTCTAGATCATAACAAAAGTGAAGTGTAGCAATGAATTGGTGTTCATGAAAGACATTGATAGCATACAGTACTTGCAAATTGGTCATATTCATTTTTCATAGATTTAACAACTATTAATTTTATTATACATTATTAAAATAAGATGTTCAATATTTTACAATTTGAATTGAAAGCTAAGATACTAGCTGTACCAAATGCGGAGGGATATCCCATATTTAACATTGATATCCATATCATGATTTTTTTTTCTTGGCCTTTATTTCATGTGGTACAAAAAATTAATTCTCATGCCCATGTAGAATTTTACATTTTTCTTTTTTTTCTATTATAAAAAAAAAAGTTCAATTAAATAAGTGGGACTTTTGAGATTTCCAGGCTCAAGTTAATATCTTATTTAGCTATGCATAAAATAAGTATTTTATGTACTATATTGAAAATATTATTAATGTTTAGAATGCCATTCATATAATCATTAGATGATAATTATTAAATTAAACTAATAATAAAACTTTCTTTCCAAAGACAAATTCAGTTGTCTAAAATATCATTATAGTGACTAAGTGAAAATATTTGAACTCTGGCGGTAGTTTGTTATTAATATATTGGATATTTTAATTAATTTTGACATTAGAAATACATTAAAAAAATAATGATTCCTGTACAAAAATGAAAACATTTCTATATTATACTTTTTTAAATATTATTATTACTTTAACAAAGTAACGTATTACAAAGCAATTAAACAGATTTTAAAAAAAAGAAATCTTTATAATAATCAATACTTATTTTAAAATAAGGTATACTTATTTTAATTAAATTTAATTTAGTTAAATATCAAAATTTCCAATAAAATACAAGCCATTAAAAGACCTAAAAGCAAAAAAAAAAATGTAAAATTTTAAAGATTTGAAAACCAGGCATTCGTCACAAACCTGGAGCTTAATTGTAAATATAAAGGATTTGAACTCAGATTTTCAAGCACCCTTTAACTATTCACACTATCTCATACAACTGATACACATGACCACACACATGTAGAAAAGATAAATAATCACCAATGATATGGATGGCTGAAAAGTTGGAGTAGTTGAAGTCTGTTCATTAAAGTATGAGGACTTTTTATCTTAATATAAACTGAGTATGGATTATATATATATGGGTGAGAGATGATAATCTGGACCAACTGATGAGTGCTGGTTTAGCATGAAATACATATACTGGTGATTATTTATCTTTTCTACATGTGTGTGGTCATGTGTATCAGTTGTATGAGATAGTGTGGATAGTTAAAGGGTGCTTAAAAATGTAAGTTCAAATCCCCTATACTTACATTTAAGCTCCAGGTTTGTGAAGAGTGCCTGGTTTATTTAAATACGTAAAATTATAAAGCTAAAAAGTTACTCCCTTGGATTTCTTGTTTTATTTAACTTGCCATGGGGTATCCACTATCCTCAGAGCTTAACCTATTATCATACATATTTTCATAAAAACAAAACAAAAAACTTTTGCTCAGATTATGATGTTTGAGTTCTTCAGAGTATGCTAACTTCAATTCAGTCAACTGGACTTTTTGAAAGTGATTTGGAAATCATTAGCTCTTCAATCTGGTGCACAATACCATAACACTACATTGGATAGATATTACTATTATTACAGTTGAAATAATAATAACATTTATGATTTCAAATATTTTAATGGGATACATAAAAGAAAAACAATTTTAAATACATATTTATATGCAAACAAAAAATATACCATTCTAAAATATAGTCAGTGTCTTCAAAATCTTAGTTGTTTGATGACTGGAATTAAAATGTTTGAGCATTCAACTTTAAACTGCTTGCTAAAAATTGCCTAAATTTATGACTTTTTATACTCTGCTCATAGCTAATTCAGACAGTCATAGAACATTGATTAGCAGGAATATCTAACTATTCTGAGCTGGATCAACCAAAGAAACGGTGATATACTAATTATAGACACACAAAAAAGTACTATGATGTACTTTTTATCACTAGTAAGAAAAGTTCTTTAATCCCTTCCCTCTAATCAGGGTGTATGTTCTATCATTAGAATACAGAGCTTATCATGGTAAACAAAGACTGTTTGAATTCAATAAAATATATATATATATATATATAGGTGTCTTGGATTATTTCTGAATATGCAAAGCTTTGTTTTAAAACATGTATGTCTAAAGCTTTGATTTACTGTGCTAGCGTGTGTGCGGGCACTTTCTTGTTAAAAAGATATCTTAAAAAAAAAAAAAAAACAATGATAAGTTATTATAATAATTACCAGTTGTTTTTTTAACCATTCCATCATAATACTTACTACTAAGAGTTAACTTTTTATTATTATTACAAATGTGGAATGAGTAATACATAAAGTTAAAATGCAATAGATGCTTGTGTTATGCAATTACTAAGTAATGGTAAAATCGTTAGTGATGATTAAATATTCCTGCTTGCTCATGCAGCCAGATATTAAATCACTGGCCTATTTCCAGGAAAAGAAGTTCACGCATTTATATATAAGTGCATTAGTTGTGTGCTTCATATTCTGATTTTACTTTAATTAAAAGTGAACATGCATTTTTGCTTTAAAACTTTTTTTATATCAGTAATTATAGTAATCAGACTAAATAAGTTACAGTGAATTGAGTATAATAATGGGAAGTTTGGAAACATGAGTAAGTAGGATGAATCAGTATTTATTAATAAAAATATATTCTGATAAGAGATATTATGTCGTGCAATTTCTTTAGGTCATGTAAATGACAATTTTTTGTTTTTCAAAAAATCATGAATAATTGCAATCAAAATACACAAAACTAAACAATATATTTGAATTAAAAAATAGTATATTTATATACAAACACATGAAAATTGTTCAGCGAATTGTTTGTAAACAAAAATTTACACAACATATAATGCAGGAAGGGTTAATCTGTAGATATTTCTTTCTAAACTCATTTTCAATGAAGACTAACTTATATATAGTTCAAAATAAATATTTTGATACAAATAATATTAATTGCTATCACCATTGTGTATGTATTTTATTTGCATATATTTAAATTTGTATAATCGATATATATAAATATTTGTCTGTAAATCAATAAATTTTTTGGTTATAATTATTTTTAATGTTTTCAAATATGAAACTACATAATTGCTGTATATTTCAGTTATAGACATTAACACTTTTGTAAAATACAAAGTACTGGAATTTCTTGAGGAGGTGCTTAGCATATCCGATTGCCATACCATGACCTAGGAGCCAGAGAAATCTGAAAAAAATATCTTAGGTCACAGACAGATGATTCCCCCCCCCCCCCGAGAGTGTGATTCATAACCAACCTAATTTAGTCACCCGTAATTAATTAGTAAATGAGAATATAACAATTGTTTGCTGAGGGGATAGAGATTACAGAGTAATCTAGAATGGTCAGATGAGTAGTGATTCTCTGACTATAAAACAAAAATATAGTTATAATGTGGAAGGTGAAGATGGTGTCAGCCTACTGAGATGTTGGGCCTATGATATATCTTTACTAATAAGAGAAACCACTTGCATATATAAACAATGAGGATTGCCAATTCCTCAACAAGCTTTGTGATAAATGCTTAGCCAGAGAAAGCATTTAAAATATCTATGCTGTCTCTGGACAAGCATTTATCACAAAGCTTGTTGAGGAATTGGCAATCCTCATTGTTTATAACTTACAAGCTTAAGAGAATAGGGTCATGTGATCTATGACTCTTATTTTGACCACTTGCATATATTTTTTACCTATTTATAAATACGTGTTATTATTAAAAATAATTCTTTCAAAATGCTTTTAATGCCTTTAATACAATAATTAGACAATTTTAAGCAGTGATTGCCAAAGTTTAATATGTGTCTTCTAAAGGAATTAATAATAACTGATGTTATCTATAGTATTATATAAATGCGAAAGTTTATTTGTTTGTGACTTTATAATTCAACAAACATTGCACTAATTTTGAAGAATATTGCATGATTTTTCTTTCCTTTTTTGTATAGAATTTTACTACCATATAGCTTTTTCTTTAACTGTTTTAAAATTTTTAGTAATTTGCAATATAAAAATATGTGGAAAATCTATATCATAATTGTTTCTGAATGATGTCAGACAAACCACCCCAAAAAGGGCAGCATTGATTAAAAGATTACATAGTTGGAAATTTTTTTAAATGAAAAGTATACTTTTGATAAAACAAGATAAAATTTGACTTTATAAAGATATTTTTAAATTAACTAAATTGCATTTGTAATCACATATTTAATTTCTCATTTGAATGATGACAATTAATATCAGTTATAATAATAAATTTGATAAACTTTTAGGATTCCACTTTAAATATATATTTAATTTAACACGTGTTAGAAATACTGCTGAATTTGATAAACTTTTACTATAAAATTGATAAACTTTTAAGATGTCAGTTTAAACATATTTAACATGTGAAAATGTAAATTTTAAAATGTCAGATATAGTAAGAGAAATACTGAATTTGATAAACATTTGCCATTTCCCTTTAAGTATATTCTCATGTGTTAAAGTAGGATGTTATGAAATACATACTAGACAAATGAAAAGACATTAGTTTTTGATAATCCAGGAAAAATTTTACTGAATAAATATATTTTTAATTACTTAAACTGTGTTTGGATTATTTATTTAATTTTTCACTTGTATATATTACAATGATGTTAAAATTTTATAGCCATTTTAAAAATTATCACATGAGAAGTAAAAAAAAAACAATTTATTTTAAAAATTATTGTTTATTGTATTTAATAAGTTATTTTTTATGATACTGTTGTTGATAATTATGTCATATAAATATTACATAAATATATTTTAATTATCAAACTTTCTATTAATGCAAGTGGACATTTGCTAGGGAAATGGAGAGAATTAGGTAATAAAAATTTATTTGGTATTCAATATACCAATAATAAAAAATGGAATATATACTATTGCAAAGGTAGACCTAGAATTCAAAAGTGGGATATAATAAATATATTTTAATTATCAAACTTTTTAATAACGAGGATGAAATAGCTAGATAAATGGAGAGAATTAACAAGGGAAAATTTTATACATCACAAATTGAAAATGGAATTTAGATAATAAAACATTAAAAAATGTCTCCTGCTCAGAATATATCCTCCTTATATATATATATAGATTAAAAATATGTTTTAATAATCAACTGCATTATATCCTTTTATTTTTATTCTACTAATGCATGAAAAGGCCACAATTCGGCTTTGCTTGTGTTAGTAAAATAATACAATGTGATGTAGTTGAGAATTAAAATATATTTATTTATATGAAATAATAATACATGAGACCAACAGCAGTTAATAGTGACCTACAACATTTTTTTATAAAAATGTATTACAATAGTTATTTTTATCTGATGTTGATAACATGTGTATTATTATTTTATGTAAATAATTTAAATATATTTTAATTATCAAGCAAAACTGTGGGTACAGCTAATTTACTATAAATGATTTAATTAGAGGGGATTTGAATCCAGACTTTCAAACTCCTTTCAGTAATCCATTCTATCTGATATAATTGATACACATGACCACATATAATATGTGAAAAAGATATGTGATTCCCAATATACATATTTCATGCTGAACATCATTCATCTTGGTCTGGATCATCATCTTCCATACATACATATATAATCAGTGCTCAGTTTATATTAAGATAGCAAATGTTCAAACTTTAATGGACAGACTTCAATATTGTCCATTCTCCTATTCTTGTCATCCATATCATTGAAAATCTGATAATAGCATGTTTAAAGCCCTTGTTTGCCAATTTTGTTGTCATACCCATGTTGACCTTAAGTCATTCTGACCCTTCATATGTAGGACCTTAGACCAATTAAATACAAAGAAGAGGGATGGACAGAATGCAGGCTGAATTTATAATATTTAAATACATCTAACTTAAGTATATATACTATATTTGTATTTAAATATTATGAATTAATTAATACCGGTAGCAATAAAAATATTTTTTTTAATTACTTAGCATGAAATTATTCCAATTTATTTAAACTTTAAAAAATTAAGATTCAAGACTGTGTAGTTTAGGACACTATAAGAGAAGAGATTCAAAATCTGAAAGTTTCTGAAACAAAGTTCACTTTAATGTTTAAATATCTTTTCATGAGTAACTAAACGTTTTATTATAATAACTAATATTTTTTTTCAATTATTTTATTTTAATTTAGAAAAGTTTTTTTTTTTAAAAATAACTATCAAGTTTTTAGTAATATATTCTCACAATACTCTGCAAGGCAGATAATGGAGAGTTAATACAACTTTTACTTTACTGTTATATATATATGTATGTATAGATACACCCACAAAAACATGAATGAAAAAGTTAAGCAAAACCCTTTTTGAAAAGTTTTATTTAAACTAAACAGTGAAATTCATATATATAGACAAAGCAACAAATGACTCAACGGCATTAACATAGTTTTCTTTAGAGACAACTTGTGCAAACATGAATAATCAATCAATGGAATGTCAGATAACAATGTCATATATAATACATAATCATACATATAATTTTTATGAGTTTAGTATAATCATATAATGATAACTCTAGAGTTCAAAATGCAGGATCACAGTTCAACTCTATCACATCCAGCACTCAAACTTCTTATGAATTCCCAAGCAATATACCATAGTAGAATCAAATTATATTAAAATTACAAAATTGTTAAATATTGCTAATAAAATAAAGGCATCTAATGCTTAGCTAGATGGGAGATCATGTGACACGCAAAACATGAGAGAGCTTAAACTTGAAGGGAGAAACTACGTTATATTATACATCATGGATACATGTTATCATCAAACTATCCAAATTTTGCTAATTCTGTAACACCATAAAGTTACATATAGATCACTTATAAAAGATAATTCAAAAGTGATTGCAATGTTATTAAAACATGGATAAACAATGTTTAAAATTATACGTAACCATAATTGCAATCAGAATTATTTTCATGAAAGTCTATTTAATGATTTCTCTCTGAATAGTTTATTGCTTGTCTTTATACATAAAAACTCAGAAAGAAAAATGAAAAAACTTTGCATCGATATACAGAGGGTCTTTGATTTATGATAGCAATTGTTTCCAAAATTGTTTTCGCCCAAGTCATTTTTCATTTTTCTGATATACATTTACCATCAGGTTTGGTTCAGAATACAAAATTTTTTTTTTAATAAACCAAAATAAGTACTATAATATATCACAAAAAATATTCATACAACATAAAAAGGATGAATGTGTTGACTTGTATATTTATTCTTTTTTCTATTTTTTCACTTTAACTCACCTGAGAATTATTTACTAAGTAGATTTACATAAATCAATTATTTTATATAGCGCGATGTTTATAAACTGTAATATTTAAACAGCATTAAGCTGTTGCACATGCGCTTTGCAGATTTTAACTATAAATGACTGAATACTAACACTTCAAACACAAGTGATTATTTAATATCTTCACGCTTTCATTTTCAAAGACTTAAGATTTGCCCATACAAAAGCGTTTGGGTTCGAAAAGATAGATGGCCACCCTATCTTTTCCAAAGACTTTATCATGTGTTTGAAGTGTTAGTATTCAGTCATTTATAGTTAAAATCTGCAAAGCGCATGTGCAACAGCTTAATACTGTTTAAATATTAAGTAGATTTGCATATATTTCAAATGACATTTTTGCATCATAAAATGTGAACATGTGCATATATATATACTAATGATTTTAATGAGCCTGCAAATAATTTTACAGCTTATCAGATATGTAATGCTAAAAATATAAACCTATTTCATGTAGTAATCAAGAACTGAATACCTTACTAACATAATTTACAGGTTAGATTCTGAAGGAATCATTTTTTAAATAAACCATATTTTTTTATATCAATGCCAATCTAAATCTTTTACCCAACAAAATAGATTGAACATTAAGTTAATATAAGAAAAGGTGTTATTTACAAGTTTATTTAAAAAATAATTCCAGTAGAATCTGGCTGTAAATTATCTTAGTAACACATCTGGGCTTGTTCACTCTGTGAATATTTATAAAAGGCATTTATGACTAGCTATATACATTTTTTCTTAGTTTTTTTTTCCTGTACAGTATATATAAAATAGTCTTTTTGTTAATAAATGATACTTGTTTGAATTACTTGCTCTTTGTACAAGTTAAACCAAAATGAGAAAATATCAACCTTTCTATGAAAGACTTTCTTTTTCATTACGCATATAATTAAAAAAAAAATCTTTATATACATTATCAGACCAGAATCTTGAGAAATATTATTGGCATGTTTAAGTCTATTTATTTGCAATGGCTTCCTGTTAAATTGCACATATTCCGGCATCAGATATTAGAAGAGAGTTGTCTCACAGAAAATGCATAGAAAGCTATTACACAGATTGGACTTGACAATAACTAAAGATATAGTTTCATCATCTAAAACTCATCACAAATTAAGTCCTTTTTGCATATTCAATTAGCAATCTAAAAGTAAGGAATTATGCTACAAAAATTATATTTGTTATGAACTTTCAAATATTTTTTTTTCCAGATTCAATAATACAGGCAACCTAATTTGTTCTTCCTAAAAAACAACTCAAGAATTGTGTAAAAGAGTTCAATGCAACACATGATCATGGCACTCATCTGCTTCATAAATGGAGTTAATCAGCTAATAATATGTGTAAATGTGGACAAACACAGACCATGAGTCATTAGTTAATGATAATTGAATATGTGGCTATAGAGTCAGAATTAAAGATCTCAAGTTAGTAGTGAATCTGCCTTCTGATAGGAATCGCAATGTTTTACTAAAACTGTCTAAACAAAAGTCCACACAGTATATAAATATATTGAAATATTAGTAAACAAATATGAATATGGTAACAATTTTTTTAAAATAACTCAACTTTAATTCTTATTCTAAAAAATGTCAAAATATAGCTCACAATGTCCTAAGATATTTTATATAAAAGTGTAATTATTCAATATAATATCCACACATATCAAATATATGCGGATATCTAATGGACTGTTTTGTTTCCATTCAAAATATAATGTTAATTTAAAGATTTATATTTACTGTATTTTTTTTTGTAAAAAATAATATTGAAAAGACTATCATATTTTTTAATATAACAATTTTTAAAGTTTATTTAATTTAATTAATAAAAAAAATTATTTTAAATTACAGAGCCTATCAAAATATAATAATTATAATTGAAAAGAGATAGTGAAAGAAAACAAATTGAAAAGACATTTTACTTATGATTAGTAAAAAATAATAAGGGCTTATGGTTAGCAAATTGCCCTGCTATACCCATGACCTGGAATTCTAATTTGAGTCAGGTAAATATAGGAGATTTTTTTCAGGTTCCAATCAGACTTAGAATTCTGTTTTCAGATAGAAGTTGTGATTATTTTGAAAAGATATTGTTGCATATTATTAAGTATTTAACACTCACTAGTTTGCAATTACTTAACCTGAAGAATACTAACTTCTTCAAAAAAACTGTTTTAGGGAGGAAAGTGAGGACTGTCAGAAAAATTTATATATATATTAATCTATGTGACTAAGGCTATTTTATAAAAATATTGTAATTCTTTGGGGTTTTTTATATGTAGACTTTATGCCTCCAACATATGTTTCAGAGGCAAATAATAATACTGAAACCTTTGACAGATACGCCTTAAAAATGCTTATATGACAGCCAATCAAATGTAATAATTACTGCACAAGAAACTCTCAATTCAAAACAAAAGACAGAGATTTTATGAGAAAAAGATGGTTCCATCTTCTTCTCTATTTAAATTTATATAAGTTAGAGTAAATTCTCTTTTACATGAGTGGTTTTTGAGATCTATCTTAACAAATCAATGTACTAAAAGGCCAATGAATTTAAATGTGAATTAAAATTTAAAAAGTTGTAAAAAAAATAAAAATCTGTATTTTCCCAAATTCCTAGAGTTTTTGTAATTCTTTATACCAAGTGAATGTAGATCTGCTTCTACATCTGAATCCACTCGAGTTCTATTGCAACATTTTGTTCTTTGTTAGTATTTGAACACCCATTACTTTCATAGATGTCTAATCTCCAATTATATAGTTTTGCATGTTTTTCTTCCATAACATGTTCAAAATACCATAAACATAACAGCTGATAAATGTTAGTAGTTTCTAGTTTAGTCAATAAATTATTTTTCAAGTTTCACACTCATATAGATAAATAGATTTCACACAACTACAATTTAGTTATAATTTTCAGTTCTGTAAATGTTCTCCTTGCTTCAAACTGAACACCTCTATATTTATTTATTCTGCTACTTTTAGGGAGGAAAATTAAACCAATGTGTTTAAATTTTGTAATAGTTAATAACTTGTCATATATTATAATTAATATGACAAACTGGATAAAATTTTTCTAGCAAAAATTCTAAGTTAGGCAAATTAATTTAAAATATTTCAATACAGCATTAATTTGTGCCTTTGCAATAAAATTTACACATGAATGTTTACAATTTATCTTAAGTAAATATTACATTTAAATATTGCTTACTTTATAATTTTTAATAATGTATTTGTTCCAGTAACTTCTTTCCTATTAATTACCACTTGTTACATTTAAAATCTGTTTAATTATTAAATGAGTTTCTTTTTACGCTAATATAATTTTTGCATTCATGATTTAAGTTAAATACTAAGCAATGCAGAAATTATGAATTACTTTATATATAATATAAATAAAGTTACTTTCAAACAGTAATGTTAATTAATGACTTTTAACATGTTAAAAAGAATTATAACAGTAAAGTACATTAATCCTGAATAAAAATGTATTATATATATGTTAAAATTATCCCAAATCCAAAACTCAACAAGATTAGACAAGAAAAAAACTAAATTAAAACACAACCAAAGGTTTCACTGCTACAAGCAGACTTCTCAAGTGTAAAGAACTATAAAAACACCATATATATATAAAAACAAAAAAATAAAGACTTATAAATCCAATAAATAATATAATATTTCAACCAGAGGACTGGTTTTCATGTGTAAAGAACTACAAAAACACCATATATATATATTAAACATTACCCACAAATCCATTTACTTTCCATCCACCCTTAATATTAAAAGAACTCTTAAATAAGTTAATTGCTTCAGAATAATAAATTTTCAATAATAAATATTCTTTAATTAAGATACAGGCCACACTATTAATTTTGTGAAGCTAATGTCTTCTTTGAAAGAAATGAAATAAAAAGAATTAAAACATCTTTATTATTGAAAATTTATTATTCTGAAGCAATTAACTTATTTAAGACTTTTTTTAATATTAAGGGTGGATGGGAAGTAAATGGATTTGTGGGTAATGTTTAATCTATATATATGGTGTTTTTGTAGTTCTTCACACTTGAGAAATCTGCTTGTAGCAGTGAAACCTTTGGTTGTGTTTTAATTTAGTTTTTCTTGGCTAGTCTGGTTGAGTTTTGTTTGTATTTGGGGTAACTTTAATTATTTATTGACTAGTTTAGCTTTATGCTTGTAAAGTATACATATATTATATGCTAACTTTTCACCAGAACTAACAAAACATTAGAATCAAGTAATAATCATGATCGTTATCAGTCTTATCTTGTCATTACTTGATATCTTCCCTCCTAATATAATTTATAGTACCGCCATCAAGTTTAATGAGTCCTTACGTTATTGAGATACAATAAAAATGAATCTAAGATTTTCAAATTTTTGTATTCATATTAAAATTATAAATATTTTTTGTTCATCTAATCAGATTAATATTGATTTTTATCATAAATTCTTTTATTTGAATGGTTCTCAGAATGACTTGACTAACCAGCTTCATTGCCTTTACTGAACTTAAAATGTCAATTAAAATTCAAGAAAATTCTTTTTAAAAAAAAAAAAAAAATCTTAAAAATTTAAGTGAGAAAAAGTTACAGATCCAAATGAATGCTAAAAGTAAGAGAAAATAATAATAGTAAGAGATTATGATGTTACCTGAAATATGTTATCAATTTGCAACTTAACAATTTCCAGATAAAGCAGCGCAAACTCAAACTAATATTTCAATTAATATGAGCTAAAGATTAAAATTTTCAATAACGTCTAAGAACACAAATCTTTAAACAAAGCACTAGGATGAATTTTGGTATAAAATATTAAATATTTTTTTAAGAAAATGATGAAAGTGCATTTTAAAAAAGTATAATTTTTTTAAAATAAATAAAAAAAGCTGAGTCAAGCGTTGTTAGGAGAGAGGTCAGCGCAGCTGTCTTGCAAGCAAGCAAGCAGTTGTTTGCAGACGGTTGTGGATTCGCCTTCCGGCCGATGCTATGACATGGAAAAATAATAATAATAATAATAATAATAAAAGCTGATAGGTTTCTTCAAGTACATTCTTGACAACATCATTACATCTAACTTCAAGATATTAATTCATAAACAATTTTTCCAATGGGCTTACAGTTGTATAGATTTAACAATTTACTTTTGAATACTAATTTGAAATCAAATAATTACAAATATATATAAAATAAATAATACAATCAATTTGACATTAAAAGCTAGGTATTTATTCAAGGAAATAAAAAATAATGTAATGCACCAAGAAACAAATATTTCAACCTTATGTGATTTAGTGCAGTAATAGAATATCAGACACTGGAGCGGAAAGTTCTCAGATTAATTCCAGTTCTGGCATTTCTGGTGTGAGAACTTCTTATGAACTTCCAATAAATAAAGCCATTCAATTAGTTCTTTTTATTTATTTACAAATATTTCAAATAGTTTACAGTTGAATTTCAAAATATTTCAAAGTTTTATTAAATAAATGATTATTTATTTATGAATAAATAATAAAAAATAAAAAGTCAATTTGATAATGGAACTACTCAATACTTTTAAGATCCTACTAGCACAATGTTCATAATACTAACTTCAATCAGTTCTGATCATTCCAAAAGAGTGTATATTAAATTAAATCAATCAGTTAATAAATAAATGATGAACTTAAATAAATATTTCATTTATAAATATCATACATTCATTTATTTTTAAAATGCTTTATTTATTTATTCATATAAATAAATAAACTGATTTTTGAAAACCAAAAATAGCAAATTATTTTATAGATCTAATTATCTTTTCAATGGAATATCCACAAAAAAATTTCCTTTCTAAATGCCTTCCATGAGACAATTTGTAGAATGTTTTTAATAGAAAATAATGTTTTTATTATAATCCTGAATGATATTTATATGCTAAAAATGAGGTTTTTAAATCAAACAAAATACTTAAATACCCCTCTCAGAACAATTGATATTATTAAAAGTTTAGTTAAGTTTTTTTTCTTTAATTCAATGTGGCTTCAGAGAATCAAGATGCAATAGAGATAGTTCTTTGGTTGGCAAATATAAAAACAATATCAATAGCAAATATGTGATTTCTATATATTATAATGGTACCTATACGACTAGCTAAATATAAAATGTGTAGTTAGCAAAGAATGATGATAGGAGACTTTAGCTCACTTAAAGAATTACGTCCTTTAAATTACAACAATAAACTCGGAAGAAATCAATGTTTCACATTAATTTAGCATGAGATTAAATTGGAGAGCAAGCTATTTCTTTAAATCCTAGATCTATGAATTATCATTACAAAATGGATGCTTTATTTACCTAAGAAATAAATAAAAAAATTGACAATTTTCCCAATTATGTATATCTGATTCATTAACAATTAGTTTGGTAATGGGCTAGCTTTTGGATCATATTTTAAATTATAAAAACTAAGCTCATAAGTAAAAAAAACATATTTGGTTTCATGACTTCTCTGACCTTAATTGATTTACTCTTAGGATGCAACATGACTAGTGAAACTTGGTTTCTCGCTAAAATATAAAATGGGAGCAAAGATAATTTTTTGGAATCAAACATATTTTGGTGAGTAACCAAGTCTCACTAGTCATGTTAAACCCTGAAAATAAATCAATTAAGATTAAAGAGGTCATGGAATCAAATATGTTATTTTACTTATGAGCTTAGTTTTTATAATCATAAATCGTGATCCAAAAGCTAGCCCATTACCAAACTAATTGTTAATAGAGTCAGATATACATAATTGGGAAAGCTGTCTATTCTTTATTTATTTATTAGGTAAGTAAAGCATCCATTTTGCAGAGATAATTCAGAGGTCTAGGATTTAAAGAAGTAACTTGCCCTCTCTCTCTTTAATTCAATCTTATGCTAAATTAATCTGAAACATTGATTTCTTCAGAATTTATTGTTATAATTTGAAAAATGTAATTCTTTAAATGAGCTAAAGTCTCTTATCATTACTCTTTGGTACCTACACATATTTCATATTTAGCTAGCGGGATAGGTACCATTACAACATATAACTTTTAGCAATGTGGTCAAGATATTTGATACAATTAATCAAAGTCTGTTGACCACATTACAAAATAGTTATTCATAAAAAATAATTTATATACAGCAGCAATATTAGAATATGAAAATACATATTATTACTGATTATGAAAAACCAGAAGCATTTGAAATAAAATCCAGTATTAAACAGAATATGAACTAGCTCCAGCTTTGAAATAGTGTATAATTGGCTAATTAAAATACAATATACTGAAGGGTCTGCTTGATTTATATATTGACAAAATGGAAAAAATTTGGAAGAGGAACCGGAATTTGATCCCCTCATACATCTATGATGCCACATAGAAGCTAAGTGATTTGCCTCCCTAAAGCTGATCCCTTTCATACCTGAATAGAAATTACCTATCCTGGAAATGATTAGGGACTGATTTGCATGCATTCCTTTGGAATTGATTATAATTTGCCTTCCTCCTCAAGCTTATTGCCCAGACCCTGATTATTATGATATTGACATCCATTCTGAAGGATCGGTTTACCTATACAAAGCTGTGGTTTTGCATGGACAAAAGTTTAGAACTGTCTTTATACATTTCAAGACATGCAAGCTTAGTCACCTGCCACCAAGACACTAATTCCCAGGTTCATTCCTTTGCCTCTATGCATCATACTAATCCATTATAGGTTGTGTCATGCAAGATGTGTCAATATTGAACTTCTACCTGTCTGAATACCATTTAATGTATCCTATGACTAATTTTATCATAAGCTGTAACCAAATTCTAAAATAAAATATTCTATATTTTTATATTTAAAAAAAATACAATATAGGTATAATAATGAGATTTTTAATATGAACTAATTAAAATAGAAAATAAAAAAAATTGTCTTTTTAATTTTTCTCCAATGACTGTACTAGTCTTACTAATTCAAATAAAGGATCTATAGAATGTTTTTAATACTTTGAATGCAACATAGCAATAATATGGTTTAATAACTAATATTTAAAAAACATTAGTGTTTTATTAATTAGTGATTTGCAATGTTTGGCATGGGTGGTTATCAATTTAAGAATGTGGATAAGTTTAAAGATAGCTTTTTAGGTAAAAAGATGTGAAGATCAAAGCAGACTTTAATGCATTACTGTTCTGTGTAATAAGTTAAAAATAAAATAAACAATAGTGGCAAAATTATAACAACTAAATTAGTTATGTCTATATAAAAGTAAGATATAAAACTCTAATGATATAATTTAAATGCATTGAACATTATTATTTTAAAATCGAATATAATAATTTGGAAATGTGGGCAAAAGATTATAAAACCAATCAATATATTTTTCAACTTCTTGCTAGATGATATGAAGATCGATCTACAATTGTAAGGGTATATCTTTACTGGATGAGAATTTGAAATGAATGAAGAGAAATGAGGCTTTTTAAAAAATCATTTTATACTGGTCATGAACATGGTTTTTATGAAAATAGAAAATGCCATTTAAGTCTAAAAAGATTATCTTAGATATTCTAAAGCAATGCCATAATGATTACTCTTATCAGGAGGATATAGCTGACATCAGACTACAATGAAAAGTTACAATTAGCTAAAGTATTGGAAATTATTTAAAAAGAAATGTTTGTTACAGAAGTCAAAAAACAGCAGTGCAGAAGATCAGATAAATAGACTAACATTTTATAAAGAATACTGTATATATTTGTGTTTCATGTATTGCTTTAAATATTACAGCAAAACTTATCTTTAACTTACTATTTTATGTTTGTCATTTTTATGAAATTAGAATGGCTATTCTTGTTTAAAATTGGCTACTAATGATGTTGAAAAAGAAAAGTTTTTTTTTTATTTCTTGAAATTTGAAGAATAATTATTATAACTCAATTTGTAGATGGAAAATTGATTATAGAGTTTGTTGATATCAAAAAAAAAAAAAAAAAGCTGTGTATGAAACAACTAGTTGATACCATTTTATTCAAAATATAGCGCATGCATTCTATCTTATATACGTGATAAAATTTAGCATGAATATCTTCCAAGAGTCTTGAGTAATAATATTTCCGAGTATCTTTTTAATCATTTTCAGAATCAGAGTAACATAGTAAATGTCAAGTCTCCCGGTAATATAAAACCTGATAATGGGATGAGCTAAGATAACGTGCAAAACTCATGATAAACTAGCATTAATTATATTGTATGTTTATCATTCTAAATTACCGTTTGACAGGTTTTATTTGAGACGTTGAAAGTTACATCAAGACGAATTTCAATGGAGAATAATGTCTAGTCAGTGATTTATTTTCAATCAGTCAGCTAGTAATAGAATTCGCAATGGAATAAAAACCCAAACTACTTTTATTATGAAAAATACTTTATATATGTATTACCTTGACATTTTGGCTTAAGCGACTTGCGTAACTTTTGCATATATTTAGTTAAACCTACATTACTTTAGTTAAAGGTATATATTTTAATGTGATGAAAGTTATTTTTAAAATATTTGATTTCAGTATAAACTAAAAATAAAATTCGCATGTGTAATCCTCCCCCCCCCCACAAAAAACTGCCACCTTTCTTCATAAATATATATATATATGCTTCTCATAGAGAGGGCTTCATAGTGTAATAGGAGCACATCTGGGTCTGTTATTGTGCTACAGTCTAGTTTCAAATTCAAGCGATATGAATTTTTTTTTTCAGATTTGTCAGTCTGTTCTTAGTTTAAGTTTGTAAAACAAACATGAAAAAATATCTCAATCTTCATTACTTATCTGTCAACTGGCAAGTCCTTTCCTTCACTATTTTCTATAAGTGGCTATTGGGTAAGCTTTTGCACTGTGGGCACATATTTTCATGGCCATTTTATTTCATCTTTACAAGTTTTATATCGACAGATCAATAAAACATTTGCAAAGTTTAGTCAGTGTTATAACCAATGAATCAAAAGAATCACTATCGATATGCTACTTGTCTTCTACTCTATATTCAGTCAACATAACTTGATGATGAGCCCATCTTTTGCTTGTATATTATATCCAAACAAATCCACCTACATCATCACCATCATTAACTTATATCTGAGCTAATATCCATATGTCAGTCTAGAGTACTTTTACAAGCCTTTCTATTCTTCACTCTTATATTCTGATATTCTCAGCTATAAAGTATCAAATCCAAATTTATATTCCTATTTAGCATTCCTTTTAATATTTCTTTCACAATTTCTCTACTTCTATAACAATTCAATTTTGTTTAATAATTTACTTAATAAACTTTATTTTTTTCATTTTTTTATAATATATCTAAATTCCTAACCCCATTAATATAAACTTTTAAAATAATCAATCAATTTTTTAATTATATTTTTCAAATCACTCAAAATTTCTTCATAGATCCATCCACAAATACATATATATATATATATTATATTAAATACTTATATATTTTCTATATTAAACTTAATGTAATTATAAGAGACTTGAACCCAGACTTTCAAGCTCCCTACAGCTATATATATATATAACCAATACACATGACTGTAATTTCCAATATAAGTATTTTGTGCTGAACCAGCACTCATGATAAATGCTGGTTCAGCATGAAATACATATATTGAAGATCATTTGTCTTTTTCACATGTATGTGGTCAAGTGTATCAGTTGTTTAAGATGGATTGTCTAGAGTTTGAAAGTCTGGGTTAAAGTCTCTTATAATTACATTAAGTTCAGTATAGAAAATATATTTGTATTTAAGTATTCAGCCTGTATGCTGACCATATATGAGGTGTCATATTGACTTAAAGTCAACATGAGTATGACAACAATATTGGCATCAACAAGGGCTTGTGAGTATTCTTCCATCCTTGAATTTTCAACAATATGGATGGCTGAAGAGCGGAGAAGATTAAAGCTTATCCATTAAGATTTGAAGATTACTAACTTAATATAAACTGGGTATTGATTGTATAAATATGATGGAGATAGATGGTGATCTGAACCAACTGATGAGTGCTGATTCAGCACGAAATACATATTGGAGATCATTTATCTTTTTCACGTGTATGTAGATATGCTTATCGGTTGTGTAAGATGAAGCTTGAAAGTCTGGGTTCAAATCCCTTATAATTATATATATATATTTTAAATAACAAAGTAATATATAAATCTATTTAACTACACCATTTAAATTACAAAGTCTTTATTGCATGCAGTAAAAAAATGGAATCATTTTTTAACTGCTGCTGTTAGATATTCAGAACAATACAAACAACAGGGGTAAATCAGAGATGTTAGTACAACTCATCCCAAAACTTTCTATTTTACATTTACACAGTATAAAATAATTACAAAATGTTTTAATAACCTTATAGGCTGCTACATTGTATATATTGACTTCTTAACTTCCATCCACATGTATAAAACAATGCAATAATAAGGGCAAATCTAACCTGAGATTTAATACATCTCATTGATAACTCTTTTAATTTATATAAACATTAAATTATTATTAATAAAGCAATGTAGGAAAAAAATCCATACAATTGAGAATGGCCATAAGATTTGAACCTGACAAGTGGCTTTTAGCCTTCCATTTATTACATTACTTTATCATTAATAATTTAAACTTTTGGTATATATAACTAAGAATAAAAATAATTGGGGGCTTAATTGAAATATGATCCCTCCCCACAGTGATTGACTGCATTACAATCACATTTATTTTTGTACATTCAGCATAAATCACACATCTAATTGCTTGCATACATTAATCTAGGATCTTCACACACTAGAAAGGAATAGCAACATACATATTTATTAATAACTATTTATCTACATAAAAAATTAAATTGTGGGCATGTTAAGGTAATATGTCAATCACTATATCACAATTTCTGGTAATAAGTAAGTACATGGATTTTTCTATTATAGTGAATTTTAAATTGCATTTAATATTTCTTTTCAATAAAACTGTAAGATGGTTTCAAATTTACTTCATAAAATCAAAGCTTTTGTATGGATAACTATTTTTATTGTTGGAAAAAAAAACTCATAAGCTCAATCTCTGTGGGTTTATATCATCTTCCTCCACCAACCCCTAATCATGAATAAAGATTGTACCATAGTATCATCATTTGAGAGATTTCCTTGAAGCTATTTTTTAACTACCCCCCCCCCCAATTTACTGACCAATACTGAATATCTACATAAGTTATTTATAGGCTGGATACTGAGTAACATTTTGAACTCAGTTGGAAAAATCCTCAGCTTTTTATATATTATATACAGAATTTTTATAGCTGTTATCACTGATTCGCTGCACTTTTCCATTTTGATAATCTTTACCACATATTCCTTCACTCAGGCTTTTTACAGGAGTTGTTATTATAAATAAAAAAAACTTCCATCTAGTTCTATTTGCTGAAATAATTTAATTTGGAAATCTGGCTAGTAATTTTGGTACCTGTAATATTAACTTCATCTTTAGAGATAGTTAAACATCTTCCATGAAGTTCCTTTCCATATTTAAATCCAGTCATGATTATGGAGGTTAATAGACTATGTAATGAAACCTGTAGCTGAGCTCTTATGTTGACCACTAAGTGATAACTCCTCTCCCCTCCCCCATTATACAAAACAAAATTTGATACTAGTAAATAGTTTAATAATAATTGTATAATGGAATCATTGGTTGTTTAATTCGTTTTGTTTTAACCCTTTAACGTTAGTGACTATCTAATTAAGACATTTCTTTTAATGAATGTAGACAAGTTAAGCATAAGACTATTAAAAAGATAACCATACACCTAATTTACCTGTTTTTAAAAAATAAAAAATTCTAAATAAAAACTATATAAAAATGAAAAAATTAATATACTATTAGGAAAGAAATGATAAAAGTTGATATATATCTGTAGTGTAAAACAGAGGAATATAGATATAATTTAATGATAAAAATAGTTAACAAGTAAAAACCTTATAGGCAGTTGCTTAAGAGTCATATAATGTTCATCAACTCAAGTACTAATTTTAGCAAAGCAATTCTATTCAAGTAATGGCCTATTTTAATTTTTTATATGTTCCTCAACTGGGAAATTATCCATGAACCGTAAACTGGAAATCATTGTGTTAAACATGTTGATCTATTAAAGTTATACTCATTTAATGTGATGACACAAACAAATAAGAAAAACCTTACAGAAATGGACAATTGATTTTGTTGAATGGCATGGAACTTATCTGCAGTCATTCATTTTTCTTACATATATACATATAAACAATGTTGCAGATATCCATGAACAAAAAGTTATACTATTATGGTTGTAATTATATATTTATTTAAACGCACATTGATTACATAAGTAATATTTACTAAGGCTGTAACCTCAAGAACGTGCGCATAAAAATGTGATAGTAGGGACCATAAGCTTGTGGTTAAGACCTGTAGAGGTCCTACTATCACATTTTTATGCACACATTCTTGAGGTTACAGCCTTAGTAAATATTACTATTATGGTTGCTAAATTCATAGTCCTGATAATAATGCTGAATGCTATGAGGCAACAAGGGATTCTACTATTTTTTTGTAAAACATATGTTTTCTCCAAGTTTCTATCTACAGTTCTGCAATGATTATTGTTACTAAAAAGATATTTGTATGTGAGCAATGATTCAATGCAGAAACCAAACAGCTGTGTCTACCTCTACAAAGAAACTTCACTAAAATGTAACTCTTTATAAACAAAATATTCTAATAATCTTTAGTTTCATTATAAGATAGCATAAAAGAGACTCTGCTGAGTTTGGTTTAACATAAGGGACAATTTAACTTTCTCAGATCTTGTTTGTCATATCTCTTGCAATTTGCAGTCATTGGCTTTAACATAGATGATATGCATATTTAACTAATTTACATAGAGTGATTATAACATTTTCTTCTGAAATTGACAATTTCTAATTTAATTGGGTATATATATATATTGTAATGGTGACTTACAACCAATAACCCACCTGCACTAATCTACACCATAGTAAGCCTAATCAAGTAATTATCAAATAACAGTTATCCTTTGTCAAACACAGATATATACTCAAAACATCATGATAAGCAAATTATTTTTTTTTTAAAAAAAAAAGAAAGATAAAGTCTTAGATTTCTACATTCAGAAATGAATACCTAACATATATAAATAATATAACTAACCACAAGTGTCCTTAACTAACCGACATTATGATGTAGACCAAGATAAAACATAAAAAATGATGATGTAATGTCAAGCATGTTGCTAAGCAACCAGGCTTGAAAATGAAAAGATAATTCCAATAAATAATTATCTTAATAATATTATGTTGGTGAACATTACCCAACAATAAACAAATACTGCAAGCATAGGAAATGAAAGTTATTATGTGGTCCTACCATGATTAAAAAAACAAAGGTCATATATACCACTTTCATTTTTATAATTGCAAAGATTGCAAGAGAAAGTCAACACCTCGATAGCCATATTTTTAGAACTAAATAAGATGGATGCATATGTTCAATTCTAGAACAAATTTCAATCACACTAGATTAAAAAAAATTTGTTTTGTCCACCAATATTAATCAAAATGTAAATATGCCTAAGTTATAAAAGCAAATTGGGTGATTTAAACTGATTGTAAAGAACTCCAAGTTTAAATAAAATCATCACGTGAAAAGAAATAAACAACAGCTACCAATTATCAAGAATAGTTCTTTTTTATTATTATTATGTCACTTCCCTATGCAAAGAAACAACCCTATAAAAATTACATATACTAACAAGAGTATTGCAATGTGGTCTGACTAAAGGAACTATGCCATAAGAGGTTGAATGCTATGCCCATAGAAGTATTATAATATATGGAATGCCTATTTTATTAAATACTGGTCAAGAACAATGATCTTCAGTGGATCTCCTGTGCATTTTTCCAAGGAAACAACTGGACAGTGCTGATGATCTACAATCCTGAAATGATTATGTTTACTAAACCTATGGACAGTACAACACCTGAGGAAATCTATCACCAGGAATAAGAGGCTGTGAACATAATGGACAGGGCTTGCCAGACTCAGGAATTTATTTTATTAATCCAATTGATTTGTATTTTTTTTTAATTTGTTATTTACCATCTTATTTTTCTTTTTTTTCATTTTCAAATTTGGAAGCTTAAGTTTCAGAAAATGGAAGTTTATTTTAAGTGGAAAGGGGAGAAGTTAAAGTGAGTAAAGTAGCTTGACATCACCTGCCTAGATGTGGAATAAGATAAGATTTTGATGATATTCCACATTAAGAGCATACTATAGTGACATAACAGAGTTTTCATTATTTGTTGAATGTTTTACCAATATTTATTTTATATTTGTTTTTCTGTGTATCTGACTAACTTTCTTGAGTGGATGATCTTTTTATATCAATATTAATAAATTACACATAGGTATAGGAGGGTCCTCTCCTCCAAGAAAGATCATCATAGTCATCATGAATTAGACACCAAATGTTACTTTTTATGATACGACTGTAAATAAATTAATTAGTAAGCCAGATTCATGATCTTTTGAAATATTTTTTTATATTATTTTAAACTTTGTAAATAAAGATTTCCAGGGTATGGACTTCCATCACAGGATTTGGGATTAGGGTATCCATTGTATTTAGCTCTTAAGTGATAGAAAGCCATCCTTGACTCATAGAATTATATATATTACTATTGTTAAATTAGATTTGTTAATTAATAAATGCTATTAAGTTATTTCAATCAATTTGGCCTCTGCTTTGACATGATCATTATGCATTCACACCACTAAATATATATATATGGTAAATATTAATATCCACACATTTCTACTTATATGTATACTGATATTAGAAATATTCTGGGAGTGTGTTAATTGATCCTCACTTATAAAGAGTTGCAGTAGTTGTAAAGCTGAATAAGCCCACCCCTAAAGAGAGCTGAATGTGAATTCTCCCTGAGTTCAAGAAAGGGGGGTGAGATGTGGATGAACTAGTCCAAATTACATCTAGATTCAATGAGTAAACATTGAGCATCACACCATCACCAGCATCCTACCCAAAGACTCTAAGTCCGACCATAGTTAGATGTGCCCCCCCTTCTTGTGATAATGACTGGCCTGTTACAATATATGGTATATAGAGGATATTTTAATAATCTTATCTTGAGCAAGAAGCTACTTAAAAAACAATTTCAAACATTCAACTAAATTATGTTCTGTGCTTTTGTGCAATTGTGTGAATAAATGGATATGAAATAATTGAATTAAGCTGCAATAAATTGTCTTAAAAATACTAAAACTATTTTTTAGAGCGAATAAAGAGTAATATTTTCTGTTGAAGAATAAGGTTTTTAATTATGTCCTTAATTAAAAACTTTTCATTGAACAATTATAATCCATTGATATTCTTATGCAATGACCTAGAAATTAACAAATATTATACTATAACAAAATTTGTTAATTAGTTTCAAATTTAATTTTTAAATGAATCAGTCATACAAATATGATAAATCAATAAAGAAGAAAAAAATAAGCTCAATAAAATATATATATAAATTCTGAAAATTTTTAATAAATACTATATTAATCTAAAAAATAATTTTAAAAAAATTATAAAAATAATTATACATGGTATTACGAAGATTATAGATTATATTTCATCATCATCATCATCATCATATGTTTTAAGACAGAAAATACAGTGTATCACAACAATTTTTGTTTGATACAATAGGCCAGTAAGAATTCATGTTCTAAAAACAGAAGCCCCTGTTAAGTATGGTGGCAATATTTAGTAGTTTATCTTCTAAATATTAATACAACCCATTCTTCTAATCACTACCAATTATGTCTGCACCAGAATGTATTTTACCTTCTAAACATGTAATATATCCTTTCTTTAATCCCCTATCAAGTCTGGCTGCATCATAATATGGTTTGCCTTCTTAACATGTAATACATCCATTCTTGAGGTTACTAATGAAGCATGTCAGCACAATAAAGTGGCTTATCTTCCAAATATGAAATATATCCATTCTTCCTTGAAACTCTGTAGGACAAATAATACCTAACTGATAAAATACAGCTATAACAATTTGATGATTACTTAAAGGAATACTTTGGTTAAAGCAAAATTTACGTCATGATTATTGTAACTACTTGCATCACAGGTTTCCAGTCATTATTTCAATTTCTATGCCTATCAATATTTATGAGTTTGATAAAGATTTTTAAGCTTTAATTTAAAAAACTAGCTTCAAAATTTAGACCAGAAAGCAAATAATTTTCAATCTACATCCACAAAGAAGCTTCACATTACTGTTATAACTTCTATTAATTCAATTAAATAAGTTCATTTTATAAGAATAATTTACTTTGAATTTAATATAAATATGTTCTCCCTTTCCATACTAGCTTCAGTAGTATTGAATTTATATATTACTATTTGACTTTATATTCTTTTGATGAACTTCCTGTGTGTTTTTTATTTAAACTTACTCCACCATACCCATCATGTAAAATTGAGTGTTGTGTACAGTTGTAACAAGATCATTGATTAAATTGCAAAAGTTACAAGGGTCTTCGCAGCTATTAGACTATCCGTTTTCCTCATCTATGCTCTCTGTTTGCTCCGATGTGCCATTATCTTTGACCAGAGAGTACACTCAGCGAATCAAAAGCTCTTGGAACTAATTCACTCTCTCAAAACCAGAGATACCAAAGTAGCCCCACCTCCACTCCTCACAGACACTTGAAAAATCCTCCAACTCCCATCCTCTCAGCCTCTGTCATAGGACTCAATCATGAAGACATGCATTTCGGACAAGCCTGCACTACACACCGTTTCCCCTTTCCACTTCCCATTCCCTTTTCACATGACTCCTTCCCCTCTTACCATGTTGCTCCTGAAAAAATTTCAATTTATCACATAATCACTTCCTTGGAAATCTTTTTCTAACTGTATCTGTATCTGTTGTTTTTTTTTTATGAATAAATGTTCATCACTGAGAACAAAAAAAAGATTAAATTTGCAAATTTACATGTATATAAAGTCTAGCAATTACACAAGTCCTTAGAATTACACTAATCTAATAAAGCAAATAATCTTCAATGCAAATAATAACTTGTGCAGTAAATGGCTGTTTGGAATGAATAAATACAGAATTTGTTATAAATAGACTAAATCAAATCTATGACATGCTTTACACGCATAATCTTTTGACAAGTGATGTATGATTTAGCCAGACATAACTAAACAATCCAAGATTAATTCTCAGCAAAGCAAGGTAAAAAACAAACAAAAAAAAAAATATTAATATGGTTAATTGAATGGAACTGCTGTATTACTTGGGTATTCAAATGTCAATAAATTCTTGACCAATGATTATTCAATTGTTATTTCTGATAACAACTCTGCAAATAATGCATAACATGATGTTATAAATAGGGAACTTATTATGCATAATGATTGTGCATCTTCATAATGTACAGTCATAAAGACAATTTTCTTATTTTAATTAGAAAAGCAGGGCATCAAAAATCTTCCACCAAATAAGAAAATACTGGTATATTTGTATTTGCAAAGTTATTAGATATTTGCTAACATTTTTTTCATAAAAAAATATTGTATCATTAATTTATTAATGTAATGGAATTACTTCAATATAAATGTAAAAATATTGACTATAATAGCCTAAAAAGCAATTAGGTTGCATATGGGTAATGATCTATGATCTTTCTTATATCTCATCCAATTCTTACTAACTTTAATACTTATCAAAACATTAGTCTTTTCATTCCGTATAATGCTATAAGAATATCAAATTTTCTCTGCACCATTCCCCTTTATAAAATAATTTCAGCATCAAAATTTAAAAAAAAGGGCATGCAAATAAAAAATACTTATACTAGTTTTACATTATTTAAATATATTATTTCAAAAAGTACCACTTGCCACCTACAAATCTATCACATACCACTAGAAGTGCATCTATCTTGAGAATCACTATTATAGAAAATATATCTTTACTTACATTTTTAATATAATTAAATTATGGGAGCAATGTATTTCCAATTTGACATTGTCAATTTCTCAATGCTCTCTATTAAAATTTGATTTTTAAGAAGTAGACCTGAAAACTCTGCTTGATCTATAATAAAACTAACTGTAGTCCATTTTATCACAAAAGAAAAAAGTAAATTTTAATTGTTATCTTATAGAATGTTGCTGTAAGATTGTTGGCATCTTATTCATAAGGATATTATATACTGAAATCATTTACATGAACTGAAATCATTTACAGGAACACATTTTTTTAATATACAAAATACAAATAAATACAATTATTATTAGATTTTTAATGTCTATATATATTAATAAGATTTCAATTATATATTTTAGAAAGTTGCAAATTGCAACAGCTTCACTGATTATATCACAGAGAATTGTAGTTTTCATTTAATTCTTTCAAAATATAGTTTTGATTTTTTAGAAAATAGCATTTTATTTAATATTTATCTATCATATATATAAATTTGAAAGTTGGTTATTTAATAACTCAACAAATATTGCACAAATAATTATGTTCATTTTATTTTTGTTGGAGAATTACATAGGCTATGGATTTTTGCTTTATGGTACATAATTGTTTAAAATAAATTGGAGGAGTTACTACTAGTATGAGCAAAGCCATGGATGCAATGCGATGCACTGTGACTTCTCCTTATTCGGAATCAGGAATCTCTCAGCCGCTATGCCTACAAAAACCTGTTAGCCACTTTACCTTCTCCATCTTAAGTTTTTCCCATATTCTTGTCTATTCTGCTCCATTCCATTTCCACAACAAAATCTTTGTCAACCCCATGGCCTTTATATCTAAATCCCCCTTATTAATTCCCAAACCTAGCATAAAAACCAAAAACCCACTTTCTGTATAATCACTTTACTTATATTTATTCTTTCACAATTTCATTATTTGTAATCTTTCTGCTTGTAGGCATTTGCCTTCTTTACACAACTTGTAAACTAAATCACCCACATTTTTACATTTATGTGTAAATTCCCTTGTTGCTAAGTATCCTGTTCGAGTTTTGAACAGTAAACTACTTTTCTTGCTATTATCTTAAATTAACTCACACCCAATATTCTGTTTACTTCTATATATATTTCAACTCTTTTTATTCTTCGTACCAGTTCTCCATCACACCAACTCCCTATTCTTTATTAATACATCTATTCTTTTATCCCATTCTTTGTCACTACAACCCTCAACAATTCTCCTAACACAATCATCCTATCTTTTGTATAAGTAGACTGACATAAATTCTTTATCCAAATTATCTGCATACCGTACTACCTTTCTTACCCATCTTGCTGCCTGTCCTTTACTCATAACCAAACTAAACACTATTTTGGCTATTCTTTTATTATCCATAAACTGTAATCTACCAAAAATTTTCATTTTGCTTTTTGCATCTCTCATATAAAAACGTAACCTTCCCATTTATCCTTGAATTGCCTCCTTTGCCATCCACATATCTGCATCTAATGCATGTCTTCCTACTTCTCTTTGTACTTTTTCTAAGTAATCTAACATCCTTTTCAAACACATACCACATTGTTACCATATGTTAACCCTGCTATTGCCACTCCCTTCCATACAATTCTAGCTACATCATATTTATTATATGAAAACATTGTTAATTTCTTTATCAGTCCCTTGCTTTTCTTTGCTTCATTTATCAATTTTTTTCTCCCATTCATACAAGCAATTTCTCTGATTACTTAAGACGATTCCCAAATAGGTATACCTATTCACCATACTTTATATTCCCCAATAAAAATTCTTTTGTCTTCTCTTACCCCAGTATTAATCATCATTATTATTGATTTTTCTTCACTAAATTAATCCCCATTTCTTTATCCACCCTTGTGCATGTCCTAAGCATGACTTTCATATCTTCCCTTCTTTCTGTGCACAAGGCATCATCTGCAAAAAAAAAAAAACGCATGATAATATATATCCTCCCTTGCCACCTATTAATGGAATCTCTACCCCACTTTCTAGTCTTTCTATTGTGCTCTCCATTTCTCTCAAATTTAACAAAAACAAAATAGGTGACATAGGACATTTCTGCCTTAGTCCCACCCCATTTTAAACTTTGACTGATTCTATATTCCTTAATTGATATGCATAGTAATTATTTTCATACAATCTCTTAATAAGATTCGCTAAAATTCCATCCATTCCCAAATTTACTAAACTTACTCATAATCTATTTCTATTTATCCTATCATATTCTTTCTCTATATCTATAAAAACCATATATAACTATCTATCTGTATTTCTACTCATATCTATAAAATGTGTAACTACAAATAAACTATCTCCTATATGCCTATCCAATCGCAAATCTCCTTGGATTTCACCACTATATTACTTTCTTCTATCCATTTTGTGACTCTTCCAGCCACCATATATGTGAAAACTTTAAATAACACTGATGTTACTGCTATCGGTCTATAATTGCTTAACTTTCTAAGATCCTTATCCTTCCCTTTAAATAATAGTCTTATACTTGTATTACTCCAACTATCTGGAAAATCTTCTGTGCCATATTATTAAAACATGAAAATAAGTTTAATTTTACCCTATGTCCCAAATTCATTATCACCTCTGCTATCCATCCTTCTAAACCTCTTGCCTTTCCACTTTTCAATTTCTTCCCAGCCTCATTTAATTCATTTTCTATAAACCTAATATTTCCAATACTATATGCTTTTATGTTTGTTATCAATCTGTTCTTCACATCTAATATTTTTTAATATATCAATCAAAAAAGACTATGAAATAGTCGAAATGTTGGATTTCTTTTTCATCATTATAGTCATGTAAAAAACCAGTTTTAAATAGGAGTTTGTCTGTTTTATTTCTATATTTCTAATATATCCATTACATACTTATTTAAGATTGCCTCTAGTTCTTCTCTATAGTCACACTCTATTCCTCATCATCTAGTAATACTTTTTCTCTCTCCCCTAAAATCCCCAATTTTTTACTCTCATCTCTTCCACTTTTATTAATATCCTCCAAAAATATACTATTTAATTTCATTCTCTCTCTCTATAATTATCTATTTTAGCCAACATCTTTTTTTAAAAAATACTTTTCCCATTTAACATTAACATCTTTCTTATTTCCTTTGTTTTTAATAGCATACTTATATTCTCTGCATGCACTTTTACTAATTCTCACTTTTCTATTAATTTTATTCTTCTGAATATTTTCACCTAAAACCCCACTTGCCACTTTTTCTACTTCCCTACACCAGTCCTTATATTCGTCCCCAATCAACTCTGCCGTGAATTCTTCAACTTTTATTTTATATTCTTCTAACTTATTCTTATCATTCTTTTTCCAACCACATCTTTCACTATCCTTTCTACTTTTATTACTATTTTCCATCATATTACTAACCTTCTCTATTATAAAAAAAGTATGAACATTATTACATACTCTCTCTTCATTATTCCGTACATTATTCATTCCCTCTTTCTCTAATAATACATAATCTATTGTGTGAAATATGTTGTTTCTAAACCATGTGTAGTGTCCCTCATAAATATTTGATAAATTTCCAATGCTCAAATTCATTCTCTGACAAAAATTTATAAAAAGTTGTCCATTTTTGTTATCTATATCATCAATTTCTTCAAAATGCCTCTTCATATACCCTATAACCATTATTCTCTTCCCATTTTTTTGTTAAACTCTATATATCATTAACTAGGCATTCGTGTATGCTACTATTCCACTCCATTATTATTTGACGATCTCCAGTGGCTATATATATATATATTATAGCTACCATTCATTTCTTATCTTCCTAACCATATCTCAAACCACAAATGTTCTTGACAAAGTATTTAAATATTTTTTGACATAACTCTTACATCATCACTCTTTTTTTTTCTTTTCTAATGATGAGATGATGATAATGAGATGAAATGCACTGTGACTTCTTTTTCAGAAACAAGAATCTCTCAGCCACCATGCCACTTTACTTTTCCATTCCCTGCTCTAAGTTATTCCCATATTCTTCTCTATTCTGGACCATCCCATTTCCACAAAATAATCTTTGTCAACTCCATGGCCTTTATATATAACTCTCCCTTATCTTTTTCTAAACCTAGAATAAAGACCAAGAATCCACTTTCTGTATAATCACTTTGTTTATATTTATTCTCTCACAACTTCATTATTACTATCCTTTCTGCTTGCAGACATTTACATTCAATTGACCGATGCCTAATACATTCTATGCCTTCCTTACGTAACTTGCAGACTAAATCATCCATATTTTTCCATTTATGTGTATATTCCCTTGTTGCTAAAGATCCTGTTCAAGCCTTAAACTATAAACTACTTTCCTTGCTATTATTATCAATACAAAATTTGTAGTAGCAGTGACCTCTAGGAAATTTTTCATCATCTAAAAATAATATTTTTTAGAAAATTTGAAAAATATCAATATTTAAATTAAAGATAACTTCATTATGCATAAGTTATCAATAATCCCATATCCTTATCCTTATATTGTTTGTTACTTAATAACTCAACAAATATTGCAACAATCTTGGATGATTTTCTTCCTTTTTTTTTTTTGAGAGTTACAAGGCTGTGGATTTTTGCTAAATAATACTTCTCTTTTAAATTTGGTAATTTTCTACTAATGCAAAACAAAGCCGCAGGGACAGGTAGTAAATATATAAATTAAAAAATTTATTGTTCTTTTATAAATTGCTTTGCAATAACAATTTGACTAGTGGCTTTCTTATTGTAATTTCACTAACAGATTTCATATCGATACTTATATTCTATATATTAATGTAACTTCAAATAGAGAAATGTAATTTTCAATCTTAATACGTTCAAACCACCACCACCCATGCTAGAATGAGGAAAATGCAACAATATGATCTACTGACCCAAGCACTATATTCAACTAATTGATTTGGAATTCTTAAACTATTGATTAATACATTGAACAGGCTTAAACCTGCATTTATATATGTAATATATGCAGGGTTTGAATTCAGACTTTCACACGACCCACCACTCTTAGTGCCATCTCATATTGCTGACCCACCTGCTCACACACATGTTGAAAAGATAAATAATCACCAATATACGTATTTCATGCTAAACCAGCAATCATCAGTTGGTCGAGATTACTATCCTCACACATATATATGATCAGTACTCAGCTTTATATTAAGATAGCCAATCTTTATACTTTAATGGACAGGCTTCAAACTATTCCAACTCACAACCTTTTAGCCTTCCATTTCATTGAAAATCTGATGATGGAACGTTCAAAGCCCTTGTTAGTGCCAAGGTTGTCTATTTATCTTTTCAACATGTGTGTGATCAGGTGGGTCAGCAATATGAGATGGCACTGAGAGTGGTGGGTCGTGTGAAAGTCTGAGTTCAAACCCCGCATATATTAAACTATTGATGCTTTTTATTGCATTCCCAACACTCATCATTAATCTTTTTTTCCAATTATCAAAGTCTATTCACATCACATATATGCATATAGTAAAAATGAGTCAATGAAATGCTAAACAGAAATGATAATAAACCAGTATAAATTGAAGGAGAAAATAAAACTCTGGATATTAAATAACTGAAGAATCAGATAACTAATAATGAAATGAGAAATAAAAAGAAAGTGAAAACTGCAATAGATAAAAAGTTTCAATAAATCTAGAAGGTTATTTCGATTCTTTAAAGTTAGATTTTTTTTAAAAAAAAGACTTGTTAAGGGTTTTATTTGGAATATAGCTTTAGATAGAATAGAGACTTGTATAATGGGGGGGGGGGGGGTTTGGAACAATTTAAGTCAATGAAAAGAATAATTGGGAGTACAAGATTAGAAATATAGAAGTATTGAATGATTTTTTAAAAAAAAAAAAAAATATTTATATTGAAGAAATTCAAAGGATGAACAATTGGATTGACATATACTTAGAGATAGAGAAAAATGTCCAAATTGAAAAGGAATTAAGAATAATGAATTTAAAAGATGATTTTAATCAAGAAAGAAGACTCTCTGAGATGTTTGCAGATGCTAATGATAATGAAAATTCAAAATTTATAGTTTTTATTATTATTCATTTAACTCCGGAAATCATGTGACATTAAAATATCCAAATAGCAGAATGACTAAGACTACTTGATAATGAAAATGAATTACCAGGGATTGTTTTTAACCTGTTCTCTTGATATTCTTGAATCAACTAGACTATATATAAAAATAAGTGTATAAATTTTATGCTAAAAATATTAGAAACTGACTTAAGTGATAAGCTGTGATCATAATTTACCACACCCTTAACACAATTTATTCTAACGTAATAAACTTTAACAAGTTCTGATATTTAGAGTTATATTTGAAAAACAATAAAGCCCTAAAACTATTAAGATGATCTAAAAAATATAAAAACTACATAAAATTGTTTAAAGTTAAGATTGCCTTTTAAGTACATGTTTCTAAGTTGTTTTTAACTATTTAGGTGAAATTTATGATAGTTATAAAATTGATAAGATAAAAAGAAAAGAAATAGAACACAAAATGTCATAGAAAAATCAATTATAGTATTATTCATCTAGTAAAGTTGTTTTATCAGTAAAAGATTCAACTCTTCGGGTCTAAAACTTAATTAATTTATATATTACCTCTTTTATATTTTATTACTTTTAACAATAAAGTTTTTATTAAATTACTAATTAGAAATTTATTCGAATACGCGGATTCTAATGGTTGTCTTTATCTGATCAGTGAAACACAGTGAATTAACTGATATCATCAGTATTATAAAAGAAAATTCTAACAATCAATTTAAAATTTAATTTTTAAATGAAACAGATATACAAATAAATTGAATTAATTAGCTTAGACAAAGGGGGGGGGGGTGTAATTTATGATTAATTTTAATCTCGTATCAACGACGACATGAAGACAATGTGAAAATTTACTAAATATGCAATAATGGCTTATCTATGCATTTTTTTTTTTTAATGAAAAGTAGTGAAATTATATTTTAATAAAAATTTAAATACTTTAATGATGATGATCAGAGATTTGAGAGATAAAATATTTTGACTATTAGAAGATTATTTGAAGTTTATAATGTAGCTTTTAAAATTGAGATTAAAATAAATTACGCTAGGAAGATAGAGAGTAACAGTAAATTATCACTATAGACCAGGGGTGTCCAACAAGTCGAACGTGATCCACCGGTCGATCGCAAAGCCAATTTTGGTCGATCGCGAGGCCAATCTGGCAAGAGCTATCGGTTAACGAGTAAAAAAATAAGTCAAGATTTTCAAGTTTTTTTATTATTTTTGTTTTTGTTTTTCAATTCTAGATAGGTGAAGTCCACTAAGTCGTATCATTATTGAAAATAATATTTTTAATCTTGACTTAATGTAGCTAATTTGAATTCCACTGGACATGAGTTTTTTAGTCCCGTTAAATAATTATTTTTTACTAGGTAGATATATAAAAATAGTATGTATTTCACAACTCCCTCCACTTAGAATACCTATGACAACAAGTCGATCGCAACACATTTTAAAAATAAAAAGTAGCTCTTATGAGCACAAAAGTTGGCCACCCCTGCTAAAGACTATCAAGTATTATTGGTTACTTATAGAATTATATCGGCTGGATACTTCTCTTATCTTCAACCAAAGGACTTAAACTTAACATACATTAAATAAAAAATATATAGAAAATTTGGTGTGTCTATATATATATATATCAATAATCTGGAACTTTTGGTTACAGAATTTTTTCGGATTAAGAACACATCAGATTTTTATATGACACAAAGTAATCAAGCGGCTACATCTAAGTCCTCTCAAGTATACATCTCCGTCTCTTAAAAGCATTATAGACTGTTGGAATATTAAACGTCAAATGGAAATATTAATTAAAAGTAACTATTAGTCTTAGTATCCAATGAATATACATACAGCGTTAATAACTTTGCATATCAATAATTTGGCTTCCTGCAAGAGGGCAGCTTCTATTATTCAAACAAACTTACAAAGGAGTTTATAAAATATTATCACCAGATTTAATTATTTTGCATAAATTATACTTTCTTCAGGGAATTTTTTTTTTTAATACTGGATACATATATATATATTAAAAAAAAAAATAAAAATTGAAGCACTAAACATTGTCTGAAAATAAAACTAAAATTTAGATCTAACTTGATATGTTCTATTCTTGACACTGATAGATGTATATGATTTAGATTAACAACATACTACCGGTTTAAAGTATAATACAAAAGCAGTTCTTCATTCTAATACTATGTAATGTAACTTGAGAAAATCTGTGATTATTAGATGCATATAGAATCCTTATCCTTAAAACTATATAACACTACAGTGGAGGGCTATTCTTATATTAAAATATAGTTTGACCAATCAATGATAACTTGCACACTATCAGAGCTTACATTCCAACATTCAGTACTGAAATGAAATGCTATTTTAGTTAGTTTTTTTTTTCTTCTAGAAATAGCATCAAAATAATTTTAAATTAAATGCTTATTTAAAACGCTTAAAAAAAGAATATTAAATTTAATTGCTAAATCTTACAACACATTAAGAAATCAAATCAAGAAGCTGTAGACTGTTAGATAAACAGATTGCATTTTAAAATAAAAAGGTGGAGGGATAGTCAGTAAATATTTATTTATTTTTCATGTGTCAAAGCATCAGCCGGGAAGCGAACCCGGGACTACTGCATGTAAGGCAACTGTGCTGACCACCAATACCTGACAATATTTATTTATTTTATAGTTATAATGTACATAAAAAATACTAATTGATATTTAAAAAAAGAAGAATGCTAGAGATATAAAAATAAAGATATATTTTAAGTTTTGACATTAAAATACCAATTGTATTTGTAAATATACATTAAATATTATACTTGCCCCTGTGAGCTCAGGATTCCGGAGTTCGGTTCCTAGTGCTCAAACTTCTTATGAACTCGCAGCAATAAACCATTCTATTATTTTTTTCACAGTACACACTAAAACTAAGTTATTTAATATTGGGTTTAAGCAACATGTGGACGCTTTAAAAAGTTTATAAAGCGTATTGTGAGATTATTATTACATAATTAATATGGCCAAAATATTAATTCAGAAAGGTGAGAAAACCAAAACCATCGGATAACAATATTCGTCTATATATTAGTTATTTACACCTACACTTCATATTCTAGCAGTATCATCTGTGTTAACTTTTTACTAATATTAATAAAATAAAATAAAAACAATACAATCAACAGAAATGTAACAGAATTGTTTTAAAAATTTGTAAATAAATAATCAAATAAGAAGTTCAGAAGACTTAGAGTTGAGGCACAAACAAAGGTCCTTGCGCTTTTCCTAAGTGTTATTCTAATCCTAATACATCATGACATCAATAGTCTTAAAATTTCAACAAAAAAAAAGGAATTTTTAAATCACTTTGGGATTAATTGCATTAAAAATTGAAATTAAAAAGTCAAAAATTATTATTAGACAATAGTGAAAGTTTTTTTTTTTTTTTATCTTTGGATTTTTTTAACTTTATTCTATAGTTCTATCTAAATTTTAAATATATTCATTCACCATTTTTTTTAAAACAAGGTCTAACAAGGTATTTTTAAAATAATTTCTCCTAGTTAAAATTATTGTCTTTATTACTGTTAAGTAGGTTAAATATAAAATAAAGTATGAATTTTAAACAAACAAAATAAAACGATTTGCATTTTTTGCAAAATCAATTAATATTTCATTACTAATTGGAGTGTCATTTAAACTTTTATGAAATGATTCAGGTAAAAAGAACTCTGCCTGCATTTTTATAATATTTGAACCCCAAAAGTGCATAGAATGAACAATGAAATCTATTTAATTTATTTTTAAACTCTGATTTGCATATAGTGAATGTTATATGAGAAAATAATGAAATTAAATAAAACTATAAGATTTATATAAAGTCAAGTACTTACAGGTATGTATATAAAATATAGTATAGATAAGCAGATGTATGTGTATTTATATTGCACATTGCATTTATCAAAAGCATATTTTCCTTTTGGGAATTCATGAAGTTAATAATTATTATATGATTTAAATATAATACAAATAATTGTACTAATGTTATAGCTAAATAAAAAATTCCAACAATAAGACAGTAATATTTACTAAGGCTGTAACCTCAAGAATGTGCACGTAAAAATGCGGTAGTAGGGACCTCTACAGATCTTAACCACAAGCTTACAATAAGACAGTTAAAATACTTCTTTTAACAAATGAAGTTAAATAATACACATTGCTGTTCTGTGGATTCACCACCTGGGTGTGACTTTTTCCTATCCCCCTTCCATTAAAAATTAAAAAAAACCGGAAGTATGATCACACTTTAAAAATTATTTTATGACATTAAGGAGAACGTATATTAAATTTAAAGAAAAAAAACTTAACAGACATGTTCTGACTTTCATTACAGTAAAATGTTTTAAGATATCTCCTAAATTTAAATTACTACATATTTCATTTTCTATACTTTTTTGTCTTTCTTGTGACATACTCAATCATAAATGATATATTAGTTTTAATTTTGACCAAGGATCTTTTTTCCAGTAGCAACTACTAATGGTATTGTTAAAAGATACTTCAAGCTATTACCAAATTCAGAAATTGTATCACCTGGGTTCATTGCACTTTTTGCAACTAGGTACAGAATGAGCCTGAATGCATATAGATATCTATGCTAAGTTTGTTCCTCAGAAGTAATTAAAAAAACAGGCAATAATACTAACAATTAATTATTGCTAGTATTATATGTCATTACTTCATACTCCTTAACATAATTTATTCTGGCGTCTCCATTTTAGAACTACATCATAAACTTTAAAGAAATATTATATCATTAAGAGGCATCGTATATGTAGCTATATTTTCATATTCATAAATAAGATAAAATCATTGTACACTTAACCTATAAATTTACGTTTAAAAAAATTTAATGATAGTTTAAATATTTGGCTACAATATAAATAAATAAAAACAAATTGTGTGTAATGAAAATTATTGTACACAAGTATAATTTATAATTAGTATACTGACTATAAAAAAAAAGTCTTAAGCTAAGAACATGATACTCAAATAGTAAATGATGTCATAATAATCATTGAATCTAATTCACAAAAGGTTCTGTTTCTTAATACAAACTATTATACTTTAATATCACCTCACTCTCCTAGGACAGTAACATAGGTTTGCATCTATGTCAGTTAAAACTTTTTTCAAACTTTAATTCTTTTTTTTTTTCAGATATGCAGTCTATGGTCATCTAGGATAATTATTCCAATATTAGTTGAATGGGTATCTAGATATTCTTAGCCGCAAAATAAGAATGAAAAACAATTCAAACATTCATAATCTGCGAGTAATACCTTTTTCTTCATTGTTCTTCAAATCTTCATTTACATTTAACTATTATAAGATAATTTTAATTTTTCAGAGACATGTTTATTGGCATTATAAATTTTCCTCTACACCTCTGACATGTAAAATTGCATTAGAAATCATCAATAAGTCAAATCAAATAATCATCCAATAGAGTAACTTCATTAACTGCAAATGCAATCACAAATGTTTTGTGTAGTTTAGCATAGTAGGTGAGTGGTGGAATCAGAAGTTAAGATTCTTGGATTAATTTGCAGACAAGGGTTAAAAAATCTTAGATAAACGTAAAATGTTGCTTCTTGAGTATATGATTTTATCATTAAATGACAAATTATGCAGGTTTTTTCATTCAAAATAAATTAAATTTCCAGTTTAATTGTATTGAAAAGCTCATAAAACAAGCCTTCCAAGGTGGTATTAGTTTGACAGAACCTTATTGAAGTTCATTTCCAAAGAGATGGAGCCACAATTATTAAGGATCCTAAAAATTTTCAAATAAGTTCAGTTTTTTCCCACTCAGGTAATCAACCATTCAAGTATTTGCTGATAAATAATACTATTTTTTTTAAAAAAAAAAAATTCATCAGTAACCAGGCTTATGGCGAAATTATACAAATAAATCAAATAGACTAATATTAAAGTTTGTTGTTCTACTCTAATATCAATAGAATATAAAACATAAATCTCAAGATTACATTGAAAACATATATCATTTTAAATAAAATTAACTAATCAAGCAAATGATTGGTTACTTGGGACATCATGAGATATTTGAGCACACAAGTGGCAGTAGCCACGAATTCTATTCAATTGACAAAAGCTTGGTTTTGCTTTATTGAATTAAAAATTTGTTCAGGAATCTTTAATCCTTAAATCTTTCATTATATCACTACAATAAACCACATAGAGTAATTCATATAACCAAATAATTTTCTAAAACTATTTGTCCTGTTAAAAATATATCAGATTTTATAAATACAATAAACATATATGAACCTGCTTTTAAAATGATTCATTAAATCACTTAGCATTGTATATAGATAAATCTTTTAGAAGAAAGTCAAATCCATAAAAAAAAGAAAAAAGGTAAATTATGAGAAGAGACAGATAAATTGAAGTCCCAGAAGTAGTTTTTTTTTTTTTTAGACTTTATTTGGTTGTTCTTTATAAATGGAAAAATATGTTCTACATGTAGAAAGTAATAAGCATAAACGAGTTGACTTTAACAGAAAGTTAATAAGTGTATGTCGATGATCTTGTATTGTATATAGCAGATGATTACAGACAAAACATCATGCATTAAAATACAGGACATCTTTCTTAAAATACAATCATTTACATAATTTATTATATTAAAGAGGTAAAACTTATATGAATCAGGTCACTGGAATGATCCCTAATCACTTCATTTCTAAATATTATCACATTATAAGTAATTAAATTGTTAGTTTTTTTTCATATGTCGTAGCATCGGCCGGGAGGCAAACCCATAACCGTCTGCAACCAACTACTTGCTTGCAAGGCTGCTGCAATGACCTCTTGGCTAACAACGCTTGACATTAAATTGTTAGTTAAGGTAAAAATTTTAAATAATATATTTTAAACTAAAAAACATTTTTAATCATTAAATAATTTGTTTATTTTTATTTAAGCATAATTTTTGCAAAAAAGTATAAATTGTTCAATATCATGGCCTCTTATAACAATTTTCATATCATTGTAACATTAAATCATTGTCAATTTTGCAAATATTAGTTCTCAAAGCTGTAACTTAATTGCTTATTTTCTATCAATAACAGAATTTAAGTTTATCTGTCCGTTTTTTTTTTTAAAAATTTAGCTACAAAATGTTTCTAAGCTAAAAAATCTTTTTTGAAATTTACAAATTATGAAAAAATGTGAATTATTCAAAACATTACATAATTTGAGTTTAAAATATTTCTGAAATTTAGATTATAAATTTAATGTTAAACAATTTGATAACTCAAATGTTATAAGGTGTTAACCAAAAAATGAGAAATTTTATAATAAACAATTGTTTATGTTTAGATGTTACAAATTGAATTGTCTTCAAAGTACTGTCCATTTTATGCAGCAATGCACCAATTTAAATGTGTTTTCCACTTATCAAAGCAGTCTTTAAACTCTTGCAAAGTTATTCCTTTTAATGTCTCTATCATTTTTTTTCTTCACCACTTCCAAGTTTACAAACCATTTTCTTTTGTGGCATTTTTTCATTTGGGGAAATAATAAAAAGTTGCATGGAGCAGGATCAGGTAAATATAGCTAATGGATAAGCTGAGTCTTGCTGTTTTTTATTTAAAATTGATTTATACTTAAGGCTTTGTGCACTAGTGCACTGTCATGGTGAAGCTTGCAGTCCCAATTTTGCCACAAATTGGGACATTTTCATTTTACTGTATCACACAAACATTTCAGAACTTATAGGTAAAACATGTAACTGTTACAAACTAATTCTGAGTAAACAATGTCGTTTGCATAAAAAAAAATCAGCATCTTGATACTGTCACTCGCCAGCAGAATGATGTGATGTGATGTGCTGTGGCTTTTTCTTAAATGGAGTCAGGAATCTCTCAGCAATTATACCCAGAGAAACCTGTTAACCACTTTATTTTTCATTCCCCACTCTATGTTTTTCCATATTCTGCTCCATCCCATTTCCACAATATAATCTTTGTTAACTCCATGGCCTTTATATCTAAATCCCCCTTATCTTTTCCCAAACCCAGCATAAAAACCAATAATTCACTGTCTGTATAATCACTTTTTTCATATTTATTCTTCCATAACTTCATTATATGTGCCCTTTCTGTTTTCACGTATTTACATTCAATTAACAGATTCCTAATATTTTCTATTCCTTCCTTACATAATTTACAAAATAAATCACTCATATTTTTCCACTTACATGTATATTCTCTTGTTGCTAAAGATCCCATTTGAGCCTTAAACAATAAACTACTTTCCTTACTATTATCATATATTAACTCACACCTAATATTCTGTTTATTTCTCTATATATTTAAACTCTTTTACTCTCCATACTAGTTCTCCATCTCTCTAACTCCTATTCTTTATTAATAAATCTATTCTTTTATCCCATTCCTTACCACTATAACACTCAACAATCTTCCTAATCCAATCATGTATTAAAATGCAATCACCCATCAAAGAATGATTTCAGGGTTTTTTTTGTGGATACCCTTCGTACAATGTACAAATTTATAACTTTTTTGGGAGAAGGAAAGATTGTTCTTTGCATCAAACTATATTTCATTTACCAAAATATAGATGATATATTCCTAAATAAAGTAAAATGACAGTTTCAAAGCAAATTTCGAACTTTCTGGACATAAGCCACACTGACTTCATGCTATTAAATTTGAATGTGTTATGAGTAATTTACTTATCTTTTCAATTATATTCTGTTCAACTACCATATTTTGATTACATTAATTATATTCAATTTCTCAATCACTTTTAGTCAGACTACTTGTTGACTCCATTAATGTAAATTCTCTTTTAAGTTTGCTTGTTTTGTCCTTGATAATGTTATTTCATTACCCTTAATGTAAATTGCTAATCTAAAAATATCAAAGGAAATCTAAAGAAACTATGAAAAATCTTTAGATGGAGAATCTTTTATTTACTACATTTGTAAACTGAAATAGAGATGAAATTAATAAGATATTATAGTAGAAGATTATAGGAGTCAATAAAACATGCTATCAATATATTTGAAAAACGACAAATTTTATAGATGCATATAAAACTGGTTTTTAAATGTTTGCTCATATAAAGCATTAATGAAAATGTGCACTGAATCTCGCAGTATTATAAAATATTTAAAAAGAAAAATTCTCCAACATTTTCAAATTGGTATTTGTAATTCATTTATTTCAATGTTTTGAACAATGACTAAGACGTTTTATTTAGTATATATATATGTAGACAATCGCTGAGCATGCTTTCTGCTAATGCTGCCATATTCATAGCATTCATTAGCTTCAAGATGTATTGTATAATTTATATGGAATGCTAATTTATGTAAATTGGTAATTTACATATTCCATTTTGTAGATAGTTGAACATTATTTTCTTTTTTATTGCTTGCATGTGAATTGTTAGAAATAAGCCATACCTCTTTTACCTTTTGCTTTATGTCACCACGTTTGATACAGATGATCTTAATATTTACTGGGTCAAAAATGTGACCAGACTGTTCTTCATGTTCTAAGTAAATAAATTTATATTCGGAATTGTTATTTATATGTTTGTATAAGTACTTGTATTGTGAGATTCTGTTATTGTAAATAGAATAAATGGATAAATTGTTTTTAATCTATTTTGCAAAACAATTATAACACTATTATATTGAAACGCCATTTTGTTCTGAGATGCACTGTTAACAAAACCTTTTCTTTTAACTGTTATTTGTGTTATCAAAAAAGAAATTCTTGTTAAAGCAAATATATATAAAACACCATAAATTCAAAATCCCTAATTCTAGGGTTATGAATTTTTTGGATTTCAAGAGTAGATCTTTTATCTTTTCATTACAAACTCAAACTATGCTAAGATTAAAAAAAAATAGACAACTCATTGTGATTAAGCTTATTAATTTATAAGCATTTACTGGAAATGTTTTTCTTTTTGTTAATAAATGTATGAACAAACTAATTCATTTACTGGAAAAAGTTAAGTTTTATTTAGATAAAAGAAATTTTTTTAACACTAAGTATTCCAGATTAACAATATTCTATTTGCATTGATCAGTTAAAAAAAATTCTTACATTAAAAGTTATATATAGAAAATATTTTTAATTTGATAAAATATAGAAAATTATTATGTATACAATGATGCCATGGATAGTTTTAGAATAATTAATTATTAGCATTTAATGAAAATTTAAATACAATATTGATAACAAGTGACAAAAGTATTTAAATATTAGCTTACTTCCGGTGAATAATGGCGTCCGCCTGTTTGCTTTCGTTTCTTCCCTGAGGTTGTCCAGGTTGGTAATTGTTGTGCATTTTTAATATGACGAAGAAGTCATCAAAAAAGAACAAGGTGATAAATAAAGGTTTGAAAGGTGATGAAACTATAATATCTAAAGATGGAGGTAATACATGTGAGAATTCTGTTGCCGTTAGTAATAACGTTACGACCGAAGTAAAAAGTTTTGAGCTACGCAATAAAAAAAGAAAACTGGATAAAGAAAGTAATATTAGTGCGTTCAAGGAAAAAAACCAGGACACAAAGGAAGAGGATTTATCTTTACATGTGGGGGAAAATACAGATAAACAGGATACAAGTTATCTAGATTTTAGTGATAATATGCTTGCGGATAACGTTTCTTGTCAACCCCCATCAAGGGCCTTCATTCGCTTAAACTCTTACTGGAAAAGGATATTTACTAGTTGTATGTCGGCATGTACGTCCATTTTTAGTTTAATTATGCAATCTAATGAGTCCAGCGGTGAACATGTCCTTGATAAACCTGATATAAACGAATACCTTAAGGTTCTTGATCAAAATAGTTTATTAAATACCGTTAAACATACAGCTTTCTTTGCTGCAAGGGGTTTTGTTTCTATTGAGTATTTTACCACCGATCAAAAAGAAAAAGCGGAGGCAACGATAAAAAAAATTCAAAATAAGAAAATATATTACGTCTCGAAAGAACCGAGACCCCTAGTTTACGGAAAAGTTTTGCATACTCCGCCTAATTTTGATGTTGAGTTTTTTAAGTCGGAAATGGCGTCGTATGCCGAAGTTAATAAAATGGAAAGATTATTAACACCCGGAACTGCATTTCAAATCCCCTCCAATTCATGGTCAATTGTGTTGAAAATGAACAAGGGTATTTCAAGGGAACAGATCCCACATAAAATTTTTAAAGATCATATGCCAATCTCCATCATTATTAAAGGTAGGCCACCCGCTTGTTTTAGATGTAATCGTATTGGTCACATTGCAGCTCTGTGTGATGCTGGGCCATGTGTCAAATGTAATAAATTCAATCGTCTAAATCACTACTGTAACATAGCTCCATTAAAATCTTGGGCTAATGTTGTAAATAATAGTCCCGATGAAGAACTCATATACGAGCAGGAAAGTATTGATGATCTCGAACCAGATAATGCTGCACATGCTCAAATACAGAGGCAGTGCCTAGTTGATGAAGGCTCAGCAATTATGGAAAATGAAGAAACATATGTTGAGGTAAATGATATAGAGAAAACGGAAAACAACATAATTAATAATGATAATAATAAGCATGTTGAAATAACTGATATAGAGAAAACTGAAGTAAAAGAAAAAAAAATAAGCAAATAGAACATTTTCTGTCAAATGTGCACCCATCTTTAATTGAGTCAGAACTTGAAACAGACAAACTAAACCAAAATGAAATGGAACTGGAAATAGTAAATCTATACCATAACGAGACTGGTGTTAATATGAATGATTGTGGTCATGAAAGTGGCTATAGTAGTATAAGGCAATGAAATCTTTCGATCCGCACTATGTATAAGTCATTAAATATAGTCACCATTAATGTTAGAGGCATCAACAGCCATGATAAGGTACTAAAGCTTACTGATTATCTTGCTTCACAAAAATTTGATATTGCTATTCTAACAGAAACAAAGATAAATGTAAACACACCTGAACAGTTTATCGATCAAATTAAACGGAAAGGTCTATTATTGTACAAGCAGAACATTAGACCGGCACAAGGTGTTGCCATTCTAATTAATATAAAGTCAAAAATTTATAAGGTGCGGATCATAAGTATGCAGATCAATCACATAGTAATCTCTTTTCAAATGCAACAACAGATGCACTATGTTGTAGCAATTTATTCGACAAATAGAGGAAGGGAGGTGCCCAAAGTTATTAAAGAGATGCAGTTCCACTTGATTCTGCGTCCAGGAATAGTAATAATTGGAGGCGATTTTAATGTCACGTTTCAGGACATTCCAGTTCAGCTAAAAAATAAGTTGCAGGATATTGATGTGCTGCCATGTCAAAGTAAATATGGAGCAAATGCCTTTACCTTTTTTAATAGTCGTTACTCGTCACTGATTGATTTGTTTTTCATTTCGAGATCTAGGATAAAAGATGTTGAAATTGATACTTCAATTGTTGCTTTCTCTGATCACCTGCGTGTAAAGTTGGTGGTAAGGCTCTGTGATGCAGATCCAGAATGTAACTACCAGTTTAGCATAAAAAAAAATATTAGTAATTCATTAAATTTGACCTGTGATCAGAGATCGAATTTAATTGTAGCTTCTTGTTACTTCACTAAGCAAACAGCCTTGTCTCCATGTGTGGCTTGGATTAGATTGAAAAAACTTATATCTGATGTCTGTTCTTCTGGAATGGAATTCCGATCGTATCTCAAAACCAAATGAAATCCCGCTTAAATGACATTGCTAAAACCTTGCATTCTTTAACTACTCTATCTAATAATCGCTCATTGATCAACTCCCTGCAGGAAGAATATAATGACATCTATGAGAAAATGCAGGAAGAAATATATGCTATAAGATTGCGAAAGATACTCCCTAATATTGCCTGCATCATAAAACCAACACTGAACTATGCCAAGGTGTACGTGCCTCAGTCTAGAGGTATCACATGTGTCAAAACTGAGAATGGAGGGGTTTTGTCAGGGCTGCAAGTGGATCAGCACATATATAAAAATCTGCAAAACACTATGGGAAATGATGAAAGGAATTCAGATCATTGGCCAAGGATGATGGTGGCCAAGGATCAGCAGTATATCTCACATCTGGATATTAGTGAGGAAATAACTAGACTATCAAATCACACAGTTACTGCTCATGATTCTATACCTGCCAGAATTTATAAATCAATATCTTACTTAATAATTGAAGTGCTTGCAAAATATTACAATCAGTTGTGTGCACAACCAATAGATTGGCCAATGATTAATAACAGAATAATTTTTTGTATAAAAAAGAATAGGAATATACACATCCCATATGTAAATGACCTGAGAAATATTACTATTGAGGACATTGACTCAAAAATATTTGCTAGAATTATATTGAAGAAATTGCATAATAGAATAAAAAATAGAATTTCAGTGGCTCATTACGCTATTAAAGGCAAGAGAGCAACTGATGCAATTATGAAGATCCAGGATGCAATCAGATATGCCAGGTGTAATAAGTTAACACAATTCTTTGCAATACAGATAGACTTTAAATCTGCATTTGATGTGGTTGATTGGTCATTTCTGTCTAATTCATTGGCACCACTTGTGGAGGGTGAGGAGAGTCTAATTACAGCAATCAACAATTATGTGACCAACGGGAGAATAGCGCTTAAGAACTTTGCAAGGCGTTCTAATTTCTTTGTTCCGTCAAGGGGGATCCCACAGGGGTCTCCTCTGGCAGCCCTCCTCTTTGCCGTTTATCTGGATCCGATGATTAAGGAAATAGAAGCCTCAACCAATGGGATTTTCTTACCGCAGCTTGGTGCCTTTGTTCATGTCACTGCCTTTGTCGATGATGTTATTATAATATTCGAGAATGTGTCCAGTGTGCATAGAATCTTTAACATTTTAAATAAATTTCAGATCTCTACAGGCTCATGTATTCAGTCTTCCAAGTCGTCTGCATGGCAATTGGCCACTGCCAAGAGAATCCCATGTGACTTCTTGGGCACGCCTTCCTCCTTTCTAGGGTTGCCTCTCTATCTGTCTAAAACTAAAATGAGTGCCCATTTGAACAAACTGGTCGTAAAAATCATCGAAACTAAAATAAATGTCTTTTCTCCATTTAAATTGTATGAAACAACCAGAGCAAAGGTTTTTAACGCTGTTGCTGTTGGTGTGCTCTCTTACTATGGACCATGGATGAAAATCTTTAATGCCACTAGTCTTAAGATCATTCAATTGGCAAAAAGATATATTTGGGGTAAGAAGTATAGCCTGATACCTACTAAAATAATGCAGCTACCGATTGGAGAAGGGGGTCTCAATTTAATTGACCCTAAGTCATTGGTGAGCTTCATTAAGGCAAAAGCTTATTTAAGGATCATTGACGATAATTCGCTCAGGCCGCTAACACAGAATATTAATCTAGATTCTAACCTGGGGTCGGACGGAGTATCTTATTTTGATGATATGATGATTGCATACAGGGATATCCAGGATGATCTAAACTTAGAGACCTTAGATAATTTAAAATATAAAGAGCTAAAAAATAGAGAGCTTTCTAATGAAAACTCCTGGCTCAATGCCTCATTAAAAAAAATTCTAAAAAATTTCCAATCTATTTGTACATCACAGTCTGTTATGAAATTTATTTTCAGATTGATAAATGGAATTTTGCCAACCACCACTTTTTTAAACCAAAGGCTGAAAATGGGCCTGGATATTCTATGCAAATGCTGTAACAGATCCGACGAGACCTTTCTTCACCTGATGGAGGAATGTGCAGCCTTTAGTGATTTGAGATCTATGGTCTTTCATAAGCCTATTGTAAATCTAAGACTCTTATTTAAAGAGAACATTGTATTATTCAATCCTCATAACGCCATAGTTATTGTGCATGTAATGAGAGCAATATGGATATCTAGGTGTGCTCTCATCTTCGATAACAAGAAGATATATTGGAAAAAAAAAATGGAAAAAGAATGGGATGACACGTTTTATAAAGGTTTAAAATTTTGGCCAAGAAAAACGTTTTTATTGGTATGGGGTGGTTATGCTCCTACAAGGTGCGAAATGTGGAGCTGAATGCACTTACAGATTCTTATATATTTTTAATTTTTGATTATCATTTTCATGCAAACATATTAATTTTAATTTTAATAAAATCTTTAAAAACAGTGCAATTTGAAAGTTTATAATGATAAACTTATGATAGGATACAAAATTTGTTTAAAAGAGTTTATAAATCTGTGTAAAAAATATGAATCAATGTAGATGTTAGGAAAAAATATTTATACCATTACAATATGTACATTTAATATTATGTAAATAGTTTTTTTTTGCTTTGTTTAATAAAAAAAAAAAAAAAAAAAGTATTTAAATATTGCAAGGTAAAAATATTTCCATCCCAAAGAACAAAGGTGAAGAAGAAAATACATTGGCAGACTTATTGATTTCTGAATTCCATGATAGTTTACTTTCTAACTAATGGCCAGATGGATTGGCTAAGGTCTGATTATCTGAAAAGAAATGATAAACTGGCTTATGACCTAAAGAAATTTCCAAGACTATCCCAAACCCAGATTAAGAGTGTGACAATTTTGCATTTTAATTCCTAATTTGCAGCTAGTATATAAAAAATACACAAACTATAAAATACATGTTAATGAGAAATAAATTTCCTATAATTTATAATTAATTTTCAAAAATAAGATCATCAATGGTGAAAATATTGTATTTTCATATAAAATGTATGTTCTCATATAAAATAATATTCATTACAAAATACATAACATCTTAACATACAGTGTATAATATACTACAATGATATATATATTTTTTAAAAAGTCATTCATTTTGTTTTATTAATGAAACTGTATTATTTATTCCATTAAACTCATATTTAAAAAAAAAAAAATTACACTTCTTATTAAATCATGAAAAAAACTTTAATATAAAAAAAATTATAATATTAATTATTTATTCATAACATTATTTAATGCACCATGATTCTACATCGTTATGAAATAGTAAATGCAAATATAAACTTAACAGTTCATAAATTCCCAATTCACAATAGAACAATTTAAAATTTTCAATAAAAAAAAAAACCCCCACAGGTATGCTTGTTTCAGGCATCGTACTTATCTTGGTACATTTTAATGACTCCAGAGACTTTAAAATTTATAATTAATATATCACACAATAAATTAAAGATAACACTAGTACTTGTATATTTGTAGAAAACATTGATAATAAAAAGACGGAAATACCTAAACCTAACTCCATCCAAGGTAAAGATAACATCTCACCAAGTCCTAGTGATACACTGATAGCTGTGGCTAATGAAAATATCAATCCTTGCCAAACACCGGTAGATTCTGCCGCTTCCTGGTCTGCAGATGAGATGGAGAGATTCATCACTCCTAGCACCAGTCATAAAAGAAAACCATGGGTTGTATCTAGTCCTAGCTCAGGAGAAGAAGAGATGGCATTTCCAGTGAGGCAAAAGTCGAAACCCACAATTTCAAATGCAACGAACAATAAACATAAAGGAGCCACAGAAAAGAAACGCAAGATTAATCTTCCATCTGATTTGTTAACTGGTTATCCTACCAATGGTTTGCCTGTGGACCTCCCCACTTCAGATTTAAACATCCCTCAAAACATTTGCAAGGAAATTAATAAAAAAAAAGAGTCTGCTGATGCTTCATTGAAACCGCCTGCGGTGGAGTCTAGCGGGCCATCTTGCAATGGATAACAATAAATGTTTAATCGCTGCTGTCAATATCCGAGGTATTAATTCCCTCGGTCGTATTAATGCCATCAGGCATTTCTTTAGGCAAAACTCACCACATATGTTGTTCATAGGTGAAACAAAATATCACCTAAACTCAAACTACTTCATAAAATCAGAACTTAGTAAAATAGGTTTCACCCATTTATCTACAGGTCATGTTGCTAGGGGAGGAGTTGGGGTAATAATAAATAATCTTCTGGCTCCAACCTCCTTCAGAACAATTTATCTAGATCAGAACCTAATTGCCTTGGAGTTTACCTTCTCCTTGAATACTTTCAATGTGATTTATGTATACAGCACCAATGTTCATGCAACATTGCTGAAAATAGTCCACACAATTAACCTAATTACTAATAATAATAATGCACCTACCATTCTGCTCGGTGACTTTAACATCTCCTATGAATCCTTCACAAAGAAATATTTACCCCTACTCAACAAAGTATTTCTCAATGGGAGGGGATTCTTTCCACCTGATGCATTTTCATTCTATACAAAAAACAGTCGTACACTCATTGATCTAATGTTCTACTCGGCCGAATTGCACTATGGGATAGAGGCTAAACTGCAACCGACAGCCTTTTCGGATCATTTTGCGATTATGGCATCCATAGAGCTGAACAACTTTCAACAAATTAAAGTCAACCGGAGTCTCAGAATGTTCACTAAAACCAACGCCACTGAGGCATTCTTCTCAGAGGCCTACATTCTTTTTCACAAGGTGAACCTCATATACCTACACCCGGTCGAGGCCTGGAGTACATTTATAGGCATTATTCAGTCACTGATTGCTCAATACACCTTCAAGCTTAAGGGAACAACCACACTGATGCGTGAATTAGACAGCCTGAATTGGAAAATTAAAAACTTCAATGGTCAGGATCACAACATTGAATACTTACTTGAGTTAAAAACTTCATACAGATCAAAACAATCAGCAGTAGCAGAGATAATAGCTACAAAAAATGCAAAGAATTACCTGCCAGCTCAACATTGCTGGACCCGGGGCTATCTCAGGTGGGCTCTGGGGGCCAGAAAGAAACAGGAGGTTCCTACTTCATTGCTCATCAATGGTGGTAGCCTTACTGGTGCGAATATGATTTTACACATAGAGAACCACTTTCAAAACCTTCTCTTAGGTCACCGCACAAACCCTGCCTTGGAGTGGGTGGGCACAACCGGAGAGGCAGATCATGGTATTACACTCCAAGACATCACCAGTAGGTTGCAGGGTCTCCCTGACAGTGTTCATCCTGGGATTCATGCTATCCCGAAGTTTGTGTTCACTCACTTAATTTTTTTTACTGCGAGGATTATATTAAACATGTTAACCTACCTCGCCATTGAAAGGAGAGTAATTCCTAACCTATATCCAATCGCCATGGTTCCATTCATTAAAAAGAACCGGGATCCTACCTCTCTTAGCAGTATCAGACCAATATCGATGACACCAATTTTGTTCAAAGTCATGGAGGGTATAATAAAAGAAAAAATTCAGAATGCCATTTTACAGGATATATCGGCCTCTCAATATGCAAGGAGGGGATCATCGGCGCTGACTGCAATTGGCGAAGTGAAAATTCTGCTTGATCACATTAGATCTAACAGAAAATCCCGGCCTGTGGCAGTCCAGCTGGATGTGTCCAATGCTTTTGATACAGTAGATGTCAACATTCTTCTTGAATTGCTATCTCAGTTGGACATATCAAAACAGATAATTCAGATATTGGACAATCTCCTGAATAATAGGCATATTCCTATTTCCATAAATGGACATTACTCAGATGGATTTGGCCCTTCAAGATCCATACCACAAGGTTCACCGTTGAGTGGTCTTTTGTTCATAAAGTACATCGACCCTCTGATTAAAGAGCTAGATCAGCTACCAGGTATATATGTGCCCCGGCTTAAGAAAAACATCAAGGTTTTTGCATACATGGATGACATACTTGTGATTCTTCCATCCCGTAAATATCTGAAGACACTTCACTCCATAATTACCAATTATACTAAAGATTATAAATTATCCATCAATCCTCACAAGTCGTCATCCTGGTGCATCAACACTGGTAGGAAAATACTATCCAATTTTTTAGCGGAACCTCAGTGTTTTCTGGGGTTTCCTATCTTCAAGTCACAGAATGCTATGTCTGTCTGCCTACAAAAATCCATCATAAGCAATGCTACTAAGGTGGTTCAGTCGCTGTCAAGGACATACCTGTCCCTACAAGGGAAGATTGCTCTTATTAATATGAAGATTATGGCGAGCATAAATTACTACCTGCCAATAATGTCAGTTACCAAATTATTCACTTTACAGATTCAGAGGCTCTGTGGTCAGCTCTTATGGAGAGGTCGGACCACTGCAATTAGCATCCGCAGACTTCAGTTTCACAGGAAACAGAATGGTATGGGTCTCCATTCAATACAGACAATCAATTTCCAAAAAGGGCATTCACTTTTAGTAAATCTGAGGAAAAATACCCTCTATTAAATATTATAGAGACTGTAATACCTACTGACAGACCTCCCCCCAGTAAACACACATGGCTTGACACCATTATTAAACAACAATCTCTATACATCGGGCACTCAATAACAGGGTTTAATAATAAAATCAACATCTGGCAGGCACATTGCCTGCTGAATCCTGTTAATACAGTTATTTATGCTCACCTAGGGTGCAGCAATCATAAAATCACCTCAATATTTAAATATCTGCTACTGGAGCCCAAACTTTTGGATTATCTGATTAAGGTGAATATGGATTCCATGCCAACTAATACATTCTTATACTACAAACGGTTTCTAAATAAAATAGACCCTATTTGTCATGCCTGTTCTAGAGGAGAGGAGTCCTTTAATCACCTGTTAAATGTATGTCCAGGCTATAACAGTATTCGAAGAATTATCTCTCAACACTGCATTATAGCAGTGGATAAAATTCTGGATATCAGGGGTTATCTCTTCTCTGGAGACTTTACAGTAATCAGGTTATCAATCTTCCTGACATATGCTTTTTGGTACACAAGGTGCAGGACAAAGTTCACACAACCAACACCGGATCCCAATGCTATATTTTGCGATAAGCTCAAAGCTCTTCAAGACAAGGATAAGATACTATCCTCTAGATTTTTGTTTAACAATACATGGAGCCTACTAGTATGGCCTACAGACTCTACATGAATTTTGGACCCGATATATCCACATTGTAGTGTAGTCTGTGTTGCAACATGTCAGATTCTTCTAGAGGGGCATTGATATCATTCTACATCTATTCCAGCTGATAAGTTAGCATTATTGGGTCATTCTTTGCACTGGCAGGGGTGGGCAATGCCAACTAAATAGTATGTATCTGCTCATTTTATAACCTGCTAGTGCGGAGAATGGCTCTTGCATACTTTTTCCAGACCAACGCCAGCAATGGATGAGTCAACATCAACAAAGTGTTTTTATTATGCATCTGTACAATTTTTATGATGTCAATAAATATATTTTTAAAAAAAAATATTAAATACATGCACTTTTTAATGACATGAACAAGAATACATAGGGTTGAAAATACATTAAGATTATATTTAATGCATTACTTTTAATATACTAATGAGATGATAAAGTCCTTCAATAATTAAATTCACATATAACACTTTTCATATATTTTTAAAAGTTCAAGAGTGACAAAAAATATTATTTGCAAATGCTGAAATACTTTTTACAACCAAATCCACATTTAACAATTAGCACTATTTAAAAGTTAGAAATTTAAAGTTTTTAAATATCTGTACTTATCCTTGAAATATTTATGAAATAAAATATTTTAATATTGGTACATACTACTACAGACTATTAATATAAAAGTTTAGGAAAATGAGAATGAAATCCAATATTATCTCATGAAGTGCAGTTTTATCCACTGTTGACCCATTAAATTTCTATGACAGAGTTATCATAATTATTTAAAATTTATACATCAATAAATGTTACTTACTTTTATTCTATCAATCTGAAATAGATTCAAAATGTCTTTCATAATATTAATTATTAAAACTTATAAAATATCTGTCTCAGCTTATTCAATCTTATTTGAACAGCATTCCTTTCCCCCCTTATCACAGCTATGCCATTTACTGTAAGCTTTAGTAATTGACAAATGTAGATGATAAAATCTAATAAATCTCTATCCAATGCTAGCCTATCCAATATCCCCAGACTAGTTTCAAGTTTACAGCTTTCATCAATGAGGAGCCTTGAATCTTAGATCAGTTTCTAGAATTTTAAAATCTAATGCACCTTTCCTCTATCAGCTATTATTTACCTACCTGTTTCAATATCAAACTATCAGTCCAAATTTGAAACACACATAAACATTGTCAATCTAAGCCAATTTGCTTGTATAATCAAATAGTACTTAAACCAGTTCAGTTTCTATGCATTATAGTGTCATTAGTTTTTTGATAACTATAGGCATCTCTATCCTGTAGTCAGGAATAATTTAAAATCAATAAAATATCACATGACTTCAGTTTACTCAGTGTTATTTCTTATCTGTCAATTATTGAAGCTTACAGAAAGTGGTGGCTTAGCTGTGGTGAGCGAAAAAATGAATGCTACTGAAATATTAACTCTTCTCAATATCAACACCATTTTAGCATTTAATTTTTTAATATTTGAATAAAAGTATAATTTATATGCTTGGACTTTAGATGTAATATAGAGGATTTGAACACAGACTTTCAAGTTGCCTTCAGTAAATGGGGATAACTGAAGGGAGCTGTATTTAAACCCCCTATATTACATTGAATTTTTTGTACATTTCACATTTTCACACTGTCTCTACTCCCTTTATTCCTCTAATTTTACTTAATATTGCTGAATTACTTCAGTTTTTATTTTACTTAATTTTTTCTTAATAATTTTAATCTTCAGATTAATGTAATCTCGAAACAGAAACTTTGTGAGGACTGTATTGCTTCAGCATAAATGATTTTAATTTATATTAATTATTCTTATAATTCTTATATTAATCTTGGTTATCTTCTATAACACAGATATTCAATCATTGAATCATATTTCTACTACCTTACATTGACTTTTTTTTCTAAATATTGGAGAAAACAAAAATCTATATTCCCTACAGAATACAAAAGATGCTTAAAAGTAGAATTAATTCATAAAAAGATGAATTTATTTTCAGAGAATGGTGAATGCTAAAAAGGTATATATAAAATAGAAATAAAGAAATCCAGAAAGATATTATATAAGAGTGGATAAAGAATGATCCGAAGAATTTGAAAGGATGTTGTAAAAGAGAATAGGAAGATGCTGTAGAAAAATATTAGAGTAGAACATTTACTTTTAGAAAATTGATTAAAAAGGAAAATTCAAATCAACAGAGATCACAATAGTATCTACAAAAAGGGTAAAGATTAACACTATAATAACAAGAGAAATAAAAATATTATATGATGGGAAATCAAATGTGGTCTTTATACAAGATAGAAAGTTGTGAGAATTTTGAACTCTAAATAAAACCCCATGATTCAGGGATAAATATTTGGCAACTGAAAGGATATGACCATACCAAAGAAAACACCAGGAAAGATAACATCCATTAATAACAATTTTTGAAAAGTTACAAAGTCATTACTTTTACAAATAGAGCTACATTTTTGAGATAGATGATATTAAAAAAATTGAATTAATAAATTACTGTGCACCACTGAATTTCTGTTATTTTCAGTCACAGCTGGTAACACTCTTAACACAATTTAATTTAGCAACTTAATTTTGGAAGTGTGATCTAAACTTTAATGAGTCCTTATATTATTATAGATAGCTATCATCAGTATATTCTATGGATTATATTAAGACATAACAGAAAAAGCATTTATATTAATGAAAAAGAAAAAAGATTTGAAGAACACCAGCATTTATAGAATAATGGATAGAACTTATTCTATCTTAACCAAACTAATGGTTGGTAATAAAAAAAAAACAACCAGATAACTATTTATTAAATTATGTAACTAGCCTATATATAAGAAATATATAAAAAGTATCTTATAGTGGGCTGGATCAAAAATCTTAACCCTATCCAAAGCAATGCTTGCATTTTTCCATCAACTAATTGAGTTCCAAAAGTGAAAAAAAAAATTAAATTAAAAGATCACTATACTATCATTTAATACATGTGATTTTAAAAAATAGTGAAAAAGTAAATTGAGTATCTATTCCAAAACGTTAGAAAGATAAGAGTAATAAATAGTTAAGTCATATACATGCTTATGCTGATGCTGCTACGAAAGAGTGTTATGGTGTTGATTACTACTGTTAAGTAAATATTAATATAGGCTATAAAACTTATGGTATGTTTTGTTTTGAATATGACATAATATCTTTAAAAATAATTGTATAATTAATTATTTTACGAGGTTATATGATGTTTGGCACTTAACTAGCAAGTTGAGCATAATAATTTGATGTAATTGCCCAAATTAGTCCCCTCCCCACTGAATCCACCATTCTTATCACTACACTCAAATATATATGACAATCACTTTAAAATGTGTGTCTATATATGAATAAACATTTCAAATCACTTTTTTTTATTTCCATAGAAACTCAAGTTTCATTCTTATTTGAAATTTGGATTTAAATATACTACTATTTTTAATCGATTTTGTTTTTTGAACAAAGTATTTATAATGTCCTTAACCATTGAAACTATTTTTCTTTTTATATGATAGGCAATTAATTTGACTGTAAATATGGATTAGATATTTTTTAGATATATATAACTTTTTTTTAAAAAAATAATAATACTAAAAATATTAATAACAATGTAACTAATAATAAATTAATGATACAGTGACAGATGAGAAATAGAGGGGGAAAGGATGACTAATGACAAGCTTTAAAAAAAAAAAATAAGACTTCGATCCTGCTTTTGTTTATTATATTATAATAGAAGCATTCTAAAAACCATTTTTGATATGCAATTAGTACGTATCATTAAAGCAATATAAGAAGGACAGTATCGACGTGAATTTTCAATAAAAAATATTTCCTGGTTCCGCCACATATATATAAGAGAATAAAAGACAGTACAAATATTTTAATATAAATTATTTTAAAATAAAAATAAAAAAGAAATTAATTATTTTGCAAAAAAAAAAATTTCCAAAAAATTCCGTTAGAGGACAGAACTTCATAATGGTACCATTAAAATTCGAGAAAAACTTGAAAGATAAAAAAAAAATGAAGGATGAGGGGAGGAGGCTGTAAATCTCTTATAAATAATCAATAAAATTCAAGGACTCATTAAAAAATTAGTTCCAACCTTCAGAAATAAAACTTAGACGATAGTAAACTGGAAAAAAAAATGTAATTAAGCTACCATTGTACAAAAAAGTTGTACACAAGAATAACAAGATACAAAAAGAAAATGCTTATAAAAAAAAAAAAACTATTGAATTTTTTAAAAAATGAAAAAATTTTATTAGCCATATAGATTTCCATTTAAATATGTGTGTCTATATATAAAAAATCGAACTGTTTTCAATATCTCCCATTGTTGAAGACAATTAACATGCAACTTTGATGTATAGAATGTTTTTGTTTTCCGTTCAATTAAAAACAGTCATATTATTAGAAATTTTATGAAAAACGAATAACTTTGTGGTTTAATAAATATTTCCATTAATTAGATGTGTTAAAAATAGTACGGTCAATTTTTTTTCGTTTAGAATTTATAAAAAATTTTTCTTCATTCAAACTTTCAACAATCATTTTTGTTTGTGAATGGCGGGAGGGGGGTCAATTCTTTTTACATATTATTATGCATTTCAAAAATAGCCTGATCAATTTTGGCAATATAATATTCATTATCGTTCTTAATTACAGATTTACTGAACTTATAAAAGTCTCTGAATTTAATTTAGTTACTGTATTTCAATCATTAGTTTCTCTTTCTACATTCTTCCACCAAACTTCCACATTTATCTTCCTTATAAATAATGTGTGTCCGTTTCCTGTTTTAGTTCAAATGTAACACTTATTTCCATTCCTTTTATTAAAATGTCCAGCCCAATTCCCAATACCTTCAATGGGACCCTCTCAACCATATATTCAATTTTTCATCATTCCTTGTTATCTATAATGCATTTTTCTATATTCCACTATGTAGTTTATAGTTTCTGTGCTGTTTTCTATTACTTACCAAATCTCAGATCCATAAATATACATAGGTATAATACAATTAAGAGGTTTTAAACCTCCTTGTTTCAGGGTGACAAGAATATATTTACTCAATACAATTACTACTATTCAAAATCATTCCACCTAAAACTTTAATTTTATGATTAACATAACCACTGTTTTCACTTACTCATCTTTTAAAAGACAAAGATTTTACTAGTTTTTAATATTTCCTTTCCAGATTTATAATCCTTTTAGAACACACTTTTCTTGGTGGGCTTAGTTTTCTTTCACTTTATTATACTAAAAATGTAATAATACTAAAATGTCTTTTGTTTAAAAAAAATTATGACAAAGTTTTAAAATAAAGCTAACAAAATGCATTCACAACAGTATTATTACCGTTATAACTCAAATGTACAGTAACACACGACATACCATACATTTAAAACCTAATTTTATTTATAGAAATAATAACAATTTAGATTCATATTCGAATAATAAATCATAATATAAAATCCATAAACACCATAATTAAGATAAAGAACAGACATTCATACCTGCATACATATACATCCGGGTCTCGTTTTATGCGGATTTATTTAATGCGATTTTGAAATTATGCGATTCATGTTTCTTCTTAATATATTTGTATGCGGTTATCTTTTATGTGATAAAAATTATTAGATCAGAAGTCGAGCTCTGATAATGCGCTATTACTTTAAATATTATAAATTTCGTGCACTCACGTCATATTTAAAGTAATAGTGCATTATCGGAGTTTGACTTCCATCTAATAATCTCAATATTTTCAGCGCTTATTACTGTAATAGATTTTATGCAATAAAGAAGTTCATAATTCACTTAAAATCAGAATTTTCCCATTTTATATACACACATTAAATTTTACAAGACTATAATGTAAATCTGTTCAAATGTTATAGATGAAAAATACTATGTATGTTGTTGCTTTTGCATTTTAAATAACGTTCTATTTTGGCTTTTTATAAAAAGAGTATGTAATCAATTAATCATTTAGTGTCTGCAAGTTTATTTTTAAAAAGTGAGTAACAGCGGTGGGCACAATTAAATTTGACAATTAAAATCTTATTTTTAATTGTAATTAACAATTTAAAAATTATGTAACATGATCTGAAATTAAGGTGATGTGAAACGATGATATTTGATTTTTAAATGGAATTGAAAATTAAAAAATTAAAGACAAAAATATGAATTTAATTTTTAATTGTTAGTTTTAATTAAATTTTGCTCAACAGTGGTGAGTCTGTGTCTTTTTATTATCGTAAGTCTAAGTTCTTATTTTTATTTTAAATTTATAGTTTACTCTAACAGAGAGAAAAAAAACATCCAAGAAAATGAATTTCTTTGGAAACAAAAATTTCAATTTTAGATCGCTTAGCGATATGGAAAGGATCAACAGCGATTGGAAAATGTTTTAGATGTATTTCCTCTTGACTTCATTTAAAGAAAAGCTACAATACATCACCATGATGAATCTGATGTCTCAAATAGCGATAATGATCAAAATACCGTACATGTATGAAAAAAATGTAAATTACGCATAAAAATATAAAGTAAAAAAAGTTTGTCTTGTATCAATTTTTTTCAAATTTGAAATTTTTTATTAGTCATATTTTATTTTCTTATTTTTTTTTTTATGCGAATTTTAAAGTAATTTTACATTGTTGCTTTGCTTTTAGGTGATTTTTGGAAAATTACAGTATGTATCCCCCATTTTTTAAGGTAAGTTAAGTCTATTTCTGTGCGATTTCTTTTGTGCGCGTTTTCTGAAGAACCTATCAACCACATAAAATCAGACCCAGGTGTATTCAAAATTACCCCGAATCCAAAACACAACCAAACTAGCCAAGAAAATAAAATCTACAACACAACCAATGGTTTAACTACTATAAGCAGATCTTCTCAAGTGTAAATAACCATTGGTTGGGTTGTAGATTTTATTTTCTTGGCTAGCTTGGTTGAGTTTTGGATTAGGGATAATTTTGATTATTTATATACTAGTTTAACTCTACGCCTTTAATATTTATATATACGCTCATTTCTTGAATTAACAAAGCTTTTTTTTCTTTTTTTTAGAAAAAACTGTTATCAGATATATTTGTTATCAGAAATGGTTGATTTTTTAAAATAAAACCATTTTAGATTAAGAAGCAGCATGTGCTTTTTGGTCTACAATTCTTTTAAAATAAGTTTACTTATGTGCAGTTTTCCAAAAATCGTTTGTGAAAAACTTAATTACTATCTACTATAAATATAATCATATTTATATATTTAATAAAGACATATGCTATTATTCCATCTTATCTGACTGTAGAGACACTTTATTTTTTATTTATTGATCTTTTACAGCTATGTGTTTCATAATTAATAAGAATGCAATCAGGTAAGTATTAATCTATAAGTTGCATTATAATAAACTATTATATAATTATGTGTATGTGGATTTGTATATATATATATATGTATGCGTGTGTGTGTGTGTGTGTAAAAAGAAAATCAATTTTCATTTTTTAAATTAATATTTACAAGATAAAACTTCATAATAAAAATATAGATCAATATTTTTATATATAATTAAAGTTTGATTTTATACATATATAATCAATCTCATTTTTATTATCAGGGATAGACAATTGTGATCATAAATTAGTCAAGTCTAATAAGTATACAATAAAGCAGTGAGTTATAGTCATGGCAAAACTTGAAAGTATATACTAAGTTGCTGCAGTTATAACAGATTAAAGTAAAAAATTCATAAAAACTATATATATAAATCATATCTAGTCTTGTGAGAACAATGCAATAACAGCCACGCATATCATGAGAATTCAAGCTCCTAAACTGTTTATAATACACCTCATGAGCCTAAATGTTTTTGATACTTATAAAGAGTATTTTAAGTTCTTGGTCCCATTGGATGTATAGATTTATCTATAATGTGGAAAACTGATCAATAAATTATTTTGTTTTTGCAAGTGAGGACCTCAAATGTCCATCTACAGTACTAATCTAGAATGCCTAGACTTTAATTATGCATAGATTTACATACGATTTTCTATTGTTCATTACCTCAATGAAGCATTTTATATACCATGTATTATTAAATGGAAATGAATAATATACATCTGATTTATATGAAATTGCTTATATAAGACAACAAAATGGTGAATCATCAAGAAAAGCTATAGAAGAGAATAAAAGTCTCTAAAATATATACAAAAGCTTCATCTTGGAAGGAAAGTTATTTCAATAATAAAAATTTTAAAAAAGATGAAACTGTTACTGAAAAGAGGGATGATCTAAAATATATGGAGAACTCTATAAAGAAATATAAAGTAATAAAGAACAAGAAATCATAATACCATCTACAAATTACAAAATTTTCTAAATTGCCAAATATTTTAAATGAGATGGAAGACATCCCATTAAAAATATAATTAAAAGAAAAACTCTGGAAAATAATGGAATTATTAATATTTTTAAAAAGAATTGTCAGGTACTGGGCTCAGACTATCAATTGGCTCTGTAGTAACAAATAATGATTCAGTCTTTAGATATAAAGATTAACTGTGAATTACAAACAGTGTCTAACAACATCTGTTAGTTTATCAGAAACTAAGTTCAGTTTCAGTTTTTTTGGTCTATTTCTTCTCTTCCTTCAGTCACTTAAGTTAATGTAGGGTCCAATCATTATGAGTTTCTCTTTCCATCAATCACCCACCTCCTTGTGCTAACTATCACATATCCATTCTTTTAACTCTTTCATTACATACAAATATTTCTGACTCCAATTTCTTTTTTTCTCTTTTTTCCTTTAATTTCAAACCCTTAAGATTAAGCAAGCAATGACAGGAACAAGTTTAGTAGGCTGGAAATCCTTTCTTGTTATTTTTGCTCAAGCAGCATAATCCCTAATGAATTGGTTTGGAATTGGATTTGAGATAGAAGTTTCAGTTGGTAAAGATTTATATTTAGGCAGTCCTATTTAAAGATCCCTCCTATCATAGAAAAAGAAGAAGTCTGAAAAATGTGGTCTAAAAATGGCTTGTCTCACATTGTTTAGCTATGCTTCTGTGCCTGGCAGATTACTAATTATGAGAGAAATAACAACATGAGGCAATGATAGTACTAGAGTATTATAAATCTAACTTTTTTTCTAAATAGAAGTACATGGATATGCAAATTTTACTTGATGCAAAAAAGACCAAAATGAAGGACTGAACTAACAGCTAAGGAACTATCAAGATTTAGGATGGATACAACAATCTTTAATGAAACTAGTCTTCCAGAAGAAAAAACTTTTATAGAGCAAGTGGAAGGCTACAAGTTTTTGGAAGAGTCAATCAGTCAGTGAAAGAGAATAAATGGCGTTAGATTTGCTGTAAAGTCTAATTTATTATACTCTATTCTTGGAATTCCTTATAATATTAATGGAAGGTTAATGGTGTTAAAACCTACCTTGCACAATGGTACTAGTAGTTATTTTACTAATGCATATTGCTCCAACCTTGCATTGCTTGCTCCATGGCATTATTACAATATTAACATTAAAAGATATTATTTTCTTCTTGGAAACTTTAATGCACATATTGTTCCAAATAGCATACTTTTTGTTGGATATAATGGTATTAGTGTTGTAAATTAAAATATCCGGCTATTATTACATTTTTCACAACACATAAAATGACTCACAAATAATTTGTTTATGTAGAAAAGCTGCCATAATGAAACATGGCATTTAATAGTTAGGACTCAGAATACAAGAGAAGTTCACAATGGACAGATCATAAATTAATTCATTCCAAGATTAAAATGAGAGTTGCATTAAAAATAGATCTTATTCCAATCATATTTACAAAAAAAAAAAAAAAATCATGTTCATTCTTTAGAAGCATCTACTACACTTACTAAATGTCAACAATTATTAAGGAGTAAAAAAGCTAAGTTGGACTTCAAAGTTAGTCATATTATTAAAATGTAGAATTTTCTTAAAAAGCACCTTATGGATAGACATCATTCATGATTTGATTAAAAAGAAATGTAGTATTTTCTACTTGGCAGAATAATAAATGTAGAATTTCATAATAAATATAATAGGTCTGAAGATAAAAGTTCAAAGACTGATTTAAAAAAAAGCTTAAAAATAATTTGTAAATAAAAACTGTTAAGAAAATACAGACATTTGCTGATTATGATCACTCTAGATCTTTTTTGATGCACTGAAACAAACATATGGATATGAGAAAGGGTATCACAATCTTATTAAATCCAGCAATGGCATCTCTTATATGATAACAATGATAATTTGGACAAGTGGAAGGAATATTCTGATCAACTTTTGAATAATGATACAAGAATTGAGATATCTTTTAATATCCATTACATCTATTCATTTAGATTTGGACCAACATATTCAGCTTAGTGAAGCCAAAATAATTCTTTGTGATCTTAAAAATGAAAAGACTGTACAACCTGAGAAAATATCCAGAAATGTTTTGAAATATGGTGATGATATATTAACTTCAAGAATATTGGAATTTTTAGCAATATATGGCCTATGAAATTGTGCCACCTGATCTTAAAGCTGCTTTTATCATTTCCATTTTTAAAAATAAAATAAAATAAATGGAATATCATTACTATCCACTACAACAAAGGTATTTCAATGATTTTGTTGAATAGGTTGCTTTCAGGCATAGATAGTTTTAAACCACCAAGAAACATTATAATATGATTTTTGTTGCCAGCAAATGTGAGAAAAGTATCAGAAATAAAAGAATGATAAACCTATTGCTTTTATTGATTTAGTCAAGGCATTTGATTCAGTTAATCAAATATGTCTATGATCTATGACCCTGTTTGAAATTACTTGGTCGTATACTAAAATTTATTTGTATTATAATTTTTTTACATAATGGAATGAGAGAAATTATTACTAATACAAATGAAAAATCTGTGACATTTGGAATAAAAACTGATATATAATAAGGATTTGTACTTATTCCAATACTGTTTCAATTTTTATGAAATGGCCTTTGAAATTATTTATAGATGGCGTAATGAAAGAGAGATCAAGATGCAACACAGGTTTGATGGCCAAATTTTTAATTTGAATCAATTAAAAGGCTTCATTTTCTTGAATTATGGATTTACAATATACTAATGATCATTCTACAGTTCAAAAAACATATTTATAAAATGTACTTAATGTAATATATAAAAACTTTGGTTTAATAATTAATGAGCTCCAGCTCTTTATCAATTAGTGACTAAAAAATCCTCAACAACTTCTAGCTTGGATGGTTATCAACTTGAGAATGTAAACCAGTTTAAATATCTTGATAGTTTTATAAAAAGAAATACAGAATTAATGCAGAGATGCAATGTAATCATCAATGTGCAACTGCTGCTTTAATGAGTTAAAACATAGAGTATTTCATCATATGGATATACTATTGTAAAACACAAAACAACTGGCAAGATTGTACAAAAAAAAAAAACCTTTTTAATATAACCAAACACAAAAGAAAATATAATATTAGTAAAAATTAGTCACATGACTTATATAGCTTGCATTACCAATATGTAATATATAAAGAGCCTGCTAATAGCTCTAAATAAGCTTATTTATTTATTTTAATGATAAATGCTATAAGAGAAAGTACCTGAAGCATTTATCTTTGATGGTCCCGATCCCCAGACCAGTTTCAAGCTATGGCTCTCTTCAGTGAATGTCAAAAGACATTGTTCTAATTAGATAATTTCTTACTATGAAGTACTAAGAAAGACTATCAAATGGTAAAAAAAAATTGCTTTGTATGTTATGCAAATATTTTTAAAGTGTTACGATTGTTCAGGAGACAAATATCATATTTTGATCACTGATCAAATGTTATTAACACTCCACAATCAATCAATAGAAGTCAGATTTATCATTTACAGTTCATATCCCTATTGGTAAAATACACTGAATTGGATTTGTTCACAATTATGTAAAAAAAAAAAATCTACAAAAGTGAAATACAAGTTTACTAAGTGTGAAAAAAACTACTCTGTATATTTAAATATTACCAAAATCACACTTTTCTTTATGTTTGCCATAATATCCTATAAATATAATTTGTCCAAACTTCAAACACTTTTTAGCAAAACTCTTTATTTGTACAAACACAGACACCTACGTTTCGACTGACCTGCAGTCTTCTTCAGAGCTATTATATAATGATCAAAATAAAATAAAATAAAAAAACATAACTATATAATAACACTATAAAACATTTTAAACAATAAAAAACTAAAAACAATATAAAATATATATATTAAAAAACTGAAATAAATAATCAAACCTAAATAAAACAATTAATATAAAATAAGATGTACTACATAAATAGAAAATAAATATAAATTATACATGTGTATTCCTAACTTTATACATATACACATTCAAGGACAACTATTAATCTGAAAAATTATCTATTTTATTATTATTAACAATCTACTAATTATCTCTATTCTTCATAAACCCAACTTTTATGATTAATAACTAAAACTATTTTAATTTCAAATCATATATTTATTATTTCCCTACTCATTCTTCTTTTAAAATTAATACTTTATATTTATTATTATTTCTAAACATTTAAAACTTATAAACATTATAACCCCTAAACTCACCAAGTCTATTTTGATCTTCCAAATGAAAATAAAAATTTGTTTTGTTTTTTTTTTCAAAAAATTATCTTGTACCCTAGCTCCCCCTATTACATGTTATTTAAACTAAATATATTCCCTATAACTCTCTATTTATATTTATTTTTTATTTTTTTTATTTTTACACTTTAACTTCATTACCATTATACAACTCTCACAAATTTATATCATACTGCCTTATATGTCTTTATATATATACCCTACAACTTTATTTACATATATATATTTTATTTTATACACTTTAACTTTTATTATTATTTTTATATAATTCTCATAATTTTTTTTTTTTTATTATACTGTTTTATACGTAAATATTATGCTAATTTTATTAATTTATTATTTTCCTATTATTTAATATCTATATATATACCCACATTTATACTCCTATTTAACCTAACCATTTTTTATTATCCCCAATTTATTTATAAACAATTATCTCTTTACATATTTACCTCTATATATCTTATTTAATAACTATAACTATACGAATCTCATCCTAATCCCAGAATCTTTATTAAATTCTGGTTTTATCTTTCTTATTAATATAGCTGCTTTTATTTTTCTTTCTTTAATACTTTTTGTATGTAACTTCATTTTTATTGAACTTTGTGTAAATTTGTGTCCTGTTTCTTTTATATGTATATATATTGGTGATTTATTATTTAATATAGATATTTTGTTGTTTTTAGTTTTTTATTGTTTAAAATGTTTTATAGTGTTATTATATAATTGTTTTTTATTTTTATTTTATTTTGTTCATTACATAATAGCTCTGAAGAAGACTGCAAGTCAGTCGAAATGTAGGTGTCTGTGTATGTACAAATAAAGAGTTTTGCTAAAAAGTGTTTGAAGTTTGGATTATACTCTGTATATTGTTCATATTTTAAGCAAAATCCTAATAATTTTGTATGTTATTATTCAATTACATTCCATACTTTTATCATTCTGAATTTTATATTGTATAAAATGTGCAATTCTTTCACGCATAGCTGATTTCTCCCCAAATTTTAAAAGGATAAATACATGTATTCTTGGCAACGAGAAATTCCTAAAATATATAAAAAGAAATTATTTCACACTCAGCTGCCTACTATATATTTACAATTTTAATGCACAAATCAGCGCATAACAGCAGAGCTTCTTCAAATTAAATCACAATTTATTATAAACTTAATATAGATTTATGCATATAGTTCAATTAATTTACATATATCTGCATATATTTACACATAGCAACCTTGTTACGCTTACTCTTTGTTACCCATGATTATGAGAGCTAAGTTCTCTTGAAAGCGCTCGGGCATTATTTATTATGTATTATAATTTATATTAAGTTTATAATAAATTGTGATTTAATTTGAAGAAGCTCTGCTGTTATGCGCTGATTTGTGCATTAAAATTGTCTAAAATATATATATATATTTTTTCTGCTAATAAATTTCCTGATACATATCTGAATTTTTTTTTTTTTTTATTCTTGTTTAACATATTCAGTAAGTTGATAAATAGAAGAGAAATATTGTGATGAAATCTCAAAGAAATAATCACATGATAAATAGAATTAAATCCGGCAACAACATGACATATTGGCATGGGGAAAAAGCCTCTCTAAAAAAAAAGCTCTATATAATACCCTCTATCATAATGACTGTTTTAAGTGCAAACTTCAAATTTCTTTCATTTTGTACCTAAAAATAAAACATTTACCCCATTTACAAACCAAATTTTTACAAAAAATCAGCAACTTAATATTAATATTCACTAGACATGTGCTGTAAAAAAAATTCAATTATTAAATTACTAGTTTTCACCAATTGAATGTAGGATGATCTCTCTGAGTCAAAAATTCATTTTTACTTATCCATACCTTTTTTCTTCACAAATCAAAAATATCATACATATTTGCAAGGAAATCAAGTTATATATCACATGACCTAATTTAACAAGCTTGTAGTACAAATGTTATCTAATGAATTGCCAATAGCTCTTAACAAGCTTTTCGAATATTCCCAACCCCAGACAGGTTTCTGCTTCTGGCTTCCTCAGTGAGGTGCTAGGATATTCAAGCATTAGATTTAAAATACCAGGTCAAGCCCAGCATTTTATCTAATGGTTAACTACCAAGTATAAAATCTGATATTTGTATATTCTAGCACCTCGCTGAAGAAGCCAGAAGCAGAAACCAGTCTGGGGTTGGAGATATTCTGAAAAGCTTGTTAAGAGTTATTAGCAAGTTCATTAGATAACATTTATTATACAAACTTATTAAATTGACTTGATTTCTTTGCAATTATATTTTTTGCTACTAAGGCTTTGGTGATTTTATATTGCTAAAGCTATTAATATATAGTGTACTCTGAACTTAATTCAGTCCCATATGGTTATTTAAGTTAGATGGTTGGATTTGAAGACATATCTGAAAATTTCAGATTTTCTACTTAATAATTAACCATTAGATAAAGTGCTGGGCTTGATTCTGGTATTTTGAATCTGATACTTGAATCTACTAGCACCTCACTGAGGAAGCCAGAAGCAGAAACCTGTCGGATTGGGAATATTCTGAAAAGCTTGTTAAGAGCTATTGGCAAGTTCATTAGATATCACACATATTTGTATACAAATACTTTTAATATGGTAAAAATATATATATATATTTCTGTAGGAGGAAGATTTAAAAAAAAATTGTTAAATGTGATAAAACTTTAATAGAAAAAGATAATAAAATTAAATTAAAGCCAATCTGCTTCTAATCCAGTCAACAATCAATTTGACCAAATGTTGATTTGTTATCTTTACCATTATTTTCATTATCACTTGGAGTATCATTTTCTGCCGTTTTTAACCTCAAGTACATCTTAATCTCCAAAAGCAATCATTCAAAGCTCATCAAATAAGTTTCACTTTGATCTTTCTTTCTTTCCTTTCTTTAACCTAATGAAACAGTAATAATATTTTTATTGTAATTTTTAATCTGTAATTCACTCATTATCATCATCACAGTGATTTTACTTTAGAATACGACAGCTTCTCAAATGGGTCAGTTTATTACCTTGTCCTGACCAATAGTGAAGAGAGCAATAAACTACGTACTAATGAAGAATCATTCATGCACATATGTCTTACCAATGAACCTCCCTAGGTAAACTCAGATTAGTTTCATATTATTGGCTTTTTTCTTTCATATGTCATAGCATCGGCCGGGAGGCGAACTGCAACAACCATCTGCAACCAACTGCTTGCTTGCAAAGTATCTGGGCTGACCTCTCGGCTAACAACGCTTGACATATTATTGGCTTTTGCCAATGAAAAACATTAGTTTTCATATCTACATAGCAACTATCTTTACTACTACAATAATTTTTAAGTTAATGACTTAAAAGATTAAAACTGCATAAGCTTTTAAAACCAAGATGATATACCAATTCAGTTATGTAGATTTGATAGTAAGTCAACAACAATATAATACATTTGTTTTGTTTCTGTCTATAGTTTCCATATATTTTTTTCTGATTATCATATCCGTGTTCAACATATCAAACTGTCAAAAGTTTCAGGTCATAAGCTTGCCCTAACATAAATAACTTATAACAAATAAGCATGGTGGATCCTACAATTCTTTAACGAACACTTCCTTCTAACTCAATAAAGATAAAATAGAAATGATTGTGGCAGCTTATAATTTGTATTTCCTTCTTTCACAAAGTTGTGATATCATTAATCGATTTAAAGTTTATCTAAAATTACTTAAATTAACTTCTCTACAGGTCCTGGTGATATTTCCAATTTGTTACCACACACACTACCCATTACACTATTTTTTTTTTTTTCAAAAATAGGTTTGAATTACAGTTTACAATTAATAATTAGTTTAAAATATTCTAAAAGTTATTAGAGAAGAAAGTAAATATTAGTGACATTTATATATTTACATAAAATACGGATTGAAATAAAACTTGTCATAAGTTATTAGGAGAGTGGAGTGTTATTTTGGTTCTAATTGCAAACACTGCAAATCGCTGTATATAAAACTTGTTCAAGTGATTCAATGTTTATCAAAATCATAAAAGTAAAATATTAAGCTTTGTTGTTTCATGCTGAATGTTCAGGTCTGTTGTTGACATGTTTGACACCTTCTACTAAGCTCTATATTCAAGTATCTCAATAACCTACTGGATTACTTTACAGGCTGACATTTTTATTTTACTATGAATCTACATTTTCGTTTTTCAGCCAATTTAACAGGAGAAAAAATTTCTTTTGAAGAAATACAGTATGTTTCAATTATTTTGTACATGCACAGATATGTAACAGCACTATTAAGTGTAAATCACATTAACGTTTTAACTTAAAATGATACAGATAGCATATACGTGCATATTCATATATATATATATGGGTTTTTTACTAATTAACAAATTTGATTCTTTTTTTTTTATTATTCAGTATAAGTATAGTAGGATACTATTTTTTTTTTTAAAGACGCTGTTATTAATTTTCAATCGCAAATAAAAATAACTTTATATTTATATATTTAATCTTTATTTATATATATTTATTTTGATATAGATGAGTATTTAAAACACTACTGTCAAGCGTTGTTAGCCGAGAGGTCATCGCATCCGCCTTGCAAGCAAGTAGTTGGTTGCAGACGGTTGTGGGTTCGCCTCCTGGCCGATATATGACATATGAAAAAAAAAAAAAAATATTACAGTCTTCATTTTTATTCCTGAAATTATGTAGGTATTCGGCTAGAATATATATATAATAATGTAAATACTATGAATTCTAGTTTAAATGTGGATTATTGATTTTCAAAAAAAAAATTAAGAATGATAATCCGTTTTTCTTTCTATTTACTAGCAATGTGAGTTCTTTGTATTAACTGTATCTTATTTCTAATCAATTTACATCTGCTGGTTTTCTCTTAATATCAATTTTCTTTTTATTTTTTAAACAATGTGTTAATCTCCCCCCCCCCCCCAACCGTCTTTTTTTTTTTAGACAGTTTTTCCATTATACTTCAACTTTAATTTGAGAAGTAGCTGTATTTACAATAGCCTTGCTGGAATCAGTAATTAAATGGGTTTTGTTACAGTGAATCCATGTTAAAAAATATTTATACATCATCTTAAGCTTTTGCCAACATTCTGACATAAAACGTTAAAAGCAATATAATATAAAAATAGTACAGCTGAATAATTTCAAATACATTATCAAGTTTTTTTAAAAAATATATATATTATAAAAGAAAGTGCTTAATGGCAGATATTTCTTTTTTACAAGAAAAGTTGCTTAGTTAAAATTTGTTATTAAGTGAAAAATTTGGAACTAAAACAGTAAGTAATATTTTTAATATGAAAAAAAAAAAATTAAGCTGCTAATATAAATTGCCTACAATTTAAGAACTAAAACTTAAGAATAACGAAGATCCTGTAGTTTCAAACAGATATATATCTACGTCATCAAGACAACTGATATTCTTTATAAATGTAGCTCAAAAGCTATATTTAAATACTAACTGATATACTCACTTTAGGGTGAATATATAAAGAGAGATTCTAATTCAATAGATAGGGACTATGCAGGAAAGATTATAAAATTATAACTACTGTACAGATTTAAAGCTTAGCACTGTTTTCAATCAGGAGAGGAGTGGAGTGCTAAATAAGCTCTAAATCTGTAAAATAGTTATAATTTTATAATCTTTCCTGCATAGTGAACCTTCCCTATTTATTGAATTATAAACAAATAAGGAAGAAATAAAAAATAGACTGAATTATGAAGAAAGATTCTATCGTTGGATAAGTAAACAGTGTAAGAGTGAGAATGATGGGATAAAAAGTGTGTCGTCAAATATGCAATTAGAAAAAAACTAAGTGTAGCTATACTTAGCACGACCTTGAACTATACATAAAAATATATTCTAATATATTATGACTAGATCACTAACACAAAACTTGAAATTATGAGGTATATATATAACTTTACATATATATATATTTTCCAAATTATATTACATGTGTAACCATGATAAAAGCATGACTCAGAACCAGTTAACATACAAGACTACATAAAAAGTAATTACCATGTACAACTAATTGGGTTAAAAACTGTAATTAAAAATATTTTAATTATAATTTCTATGTATTGTCTCCTTTAATGCATATTTTGACATAGGAGCACCCTTACTAGCAAAACGAAAAAGTTAAATAGTCTAAAACCCTTTGCCATTAATTGTGCTATACATTAAAAAAAAAAAATTGACGTATGACTGGCAAGCTATAAAATAAAATTATTATTGTTATAATCATTTCATATGCTTTCAAGCTGCAAATAAGCTAGAATCAATTTATTTCAAAGAAAAAACACCAATTATTCTTCAAGTTTTAGTATAGACTTATGAAGTTTTTTATTTTAAAATATGAAAAATTAGGCCTAATAAAAATATACAAGTATTTGAAAAAACACCTTTTTCTGAGCTGTATTCATTTCTTCTTTAAAAAAAAAAATCATGGAAAAAAATAAACTTGGAAATAAGCCTTATTAATTGATTCTTTAAAAAAAAAGATAAAATGAAAGAAAATAAGTTTATTTAAATTATTTCAGCTATAGATAGTAAAACTCAATAAGGTTGAAGAAAGATGGTGATGTGTGTGTGGAAAATGCAATTCATGTACATGAATACATATATGCCTCATATAACTCCTATACAATGTAGAACGTGACAGTTTTTTTTGATTCAAGAAATGCCTCCACTGGTAAAATCCGAAAATTAAATAGCCTAAAACCTCCTCAAAACACAGACTTAAGTTGTATGTAAAAAAAAATAAAGAACTTCATATGCAACGGATTTTTGTGTGCAATGTCTATTTTTTAAATATCCCACTACTCACCATGGTTCTTCAATGTCTGAAGATAAAAAGTCAGCTAAGTCATTTTTGAGAAAATCTAGAGGAAAAAATTACACACACTAGAAATGCATATGACACATCACATTGTAGATAGTTTATTCTTGTTTCCAACTGTATTTTCAAAATGGTGATATGATTTACAACTTTTTTAAAACTTTTTTCATAGGTTATAATTTTTTAAAAAATCTTTTTTATATTAAAAAACTAAAGAGAATTCATATATGAATTTTTAATATAAATTGCTGGACATTTTCAACTATATACAATTTTAATTACATTTTTATATTATACCAAAATAAATTACCTCAATACAAAATTATTTTTTAATTATAAAAAGAAAAGTTATCACACAATAACTCTATCAGATTTTGCTTTTTTTTCTTTAGCTATGTAATTCTATAAGTAACATTAATAAAACTTCTCAAAAAAAATGAAACTTTATTTCACAATTTAACTAATAATTCGACACACAATTTATGATGTCATAATTATAGCACTCGAACTTATCGGCTGAACTAGTGTCATTAAGAGAAAACATGATCTTAACCCTTAAACCGCTAATTATATTATTGGTTGTATGAGGTAAAAATCAAATCTTTTAATTGGCCAACTCACAAACTGAAGACAAAGCCTATTGTTAAAACATATTCGCCTATAATATTAAATTCAACTCAGATACATTTATAAAAAGTATATTATTAATTTTTCAGGTTATGAAGAGAACGAAAGTTCTTTCAAAAATAAATTGCTATTTATTTATTCTAAAATATTCAATTTCGGCAACATAAAAGCTATAATATAAACAAAAAGATCGACTTTTACGTTATAGAAAAGTAAATATTTCTTTTTACTACAGCTTCAATATTTTTACAAAAATCTTCGATATTTTTCGAAAATAATTTTGTTTTTTTAGTTTATTTTTTTAAAAATTATTTTTAATTTGTCAAATTATACTTTTTTTAATACTTAAATCACATTCGAAATGAAAATCTCAGCGTTTATCTTTATTTTCTTTGATCAGGCGGTTTCTTTGTTTTTTCCAGCCAATCAGAATGTCTTTGTTGGCTGAGAACTGGCTGAGAGCCAATCACCAATAAGCTTCTTTCTTTGTTTAGCTTTAAATGCAGTTTTTTTTTATTTTTTACTTGTAAAAGAATTCGGAAGAGGGCACCATCTTATAGAGCTTTTAAAAAGCTATTTAAAAACATATTGAACGAATATTTTCGTATAAAAACTCGCAGAGTTAGAGTGATGTCAGATGTCTACGAGGAGCCTCGTAAGAGGCGGGAAAAGGGTTAATATTCAGTGATTAATATGCAAATTCGTAATTTACATATTCCACTTCTGGAACAACTATACAAGAGTCTTTTTTGTTTATCGCAACATCAATATATGTATTCTCGTGCAAAGAAAGATCCCAATGTGAAGTCCATGTTTCTGGAACATCAAATGGAATCTGGCCGTAATTTCAATTCCCAGAATATTAAAATAGTATATATAAATAAGCATTTATTTTTATAGCGTCTGTATATAATTGTAATTACATTCATATCGGCCTTTCAAGCCAATTGTGCAAAAGCTTTGCGAGTGTTAAATAATAAATGAATACCCTCTGACCAATACAAGATATAGAATTTATGCAGGAATAAAAAGAATCCCTCTTATTCCTACGACTCAAATATTTATATATGAGCAAATCTGAAGTACTGGCACAGAAGGCGTGATGATAGAACGGTCACTTTAAATTACTATATACAATGTCTGAATGAATGACGCTGATGAAATTTTCTAGAATTTACTAAACGTCATTCCAAATGAAACTTAATCATATATATAAATAAGCATTTATTTTTATAGCATCTGTATATAATTGTAACTACATTCATATTGGCCTTTCAAGCCAATTGTGCAAACGCTTTGCGAGTGTTAAATAATAAATGAATACCCTCTGACCAATACAAGATATAGAATTTATGCAGGAATAAAAAGAATCCCTCTTATTCCTACGACTCAAATATTTATATATGAGCAAATCTGAAGTACTGGCACAGAAGGCGTGACGATAGAACGGTCACTTTAAATTACTATATACAATGTCTGAATGAATGACGCTGATGAAATTTTCTAGAATTTACTAAACGTCATTCCAACTGAAACTTAATCATATATATAACACTCGCAAAGCGTTTGCACAATTGGCTTGAAAGGCCGATATGAATGTAATTACAATTATATACAAACGCTATAAAAATAAATGCTTATTTATATATATGATTACGTTTCAGTTGGAATGACGTTTAGTAAATTCTAGAAAATTTCATCAGCGTCATTCATTCAGACATTGTATATAGTAATTTAAAGTGACCGTTCTATCGTCACGCCTTCTGTGCCAGTACTTCAGATTTGCTCATATATAAATATTTGAGTCGTAGGAATAAGAGGGATTCTTTTTATTCCTGCATAAATTCTATATCTTGTATTGGTCAGAGGGTATTCATTTATTATTTAACACTCGCAAAGCGTTTGCACAATTGGCTTGAAAGGCCGATATGAATGTAATTAAAATAGTATGCACAACAGCAATGATCGGAAAAGAAAATTTAAAGAGTTATGGTTTATCGCTAATAAAATCCATGCAATAAGCAAAAGACTCTTGAGTAGACTTGTTCTGTAAGTGGAATACATAAATTACAAATTTACATATTGACCATCAAGTATTAAATGTATTTTCTCCTAATAACATCGTTTAGTCGATAAGTCTGAGTGATGTGATTACAACCTCCCAGGTCAATACCACTGCTCTGCAAGTTATTAGTTAAATTGTGAAATAAAGTTTAATCTTTTCTTTGAAAACATATTAACATTATTTACAGAATTATCACACAATAATAATTTTGTTATTTAAACTATAAAAAGAAATTTCCATAAAATAATATTTACAATATATGTTTCAACATGCAATGTATGTATGTTCATATATGGCATGTGTATAAATTGACCAATTTCAGTTAGTAATTTAGTTTTGTATTCCATGTTATTATTTAATAAATACTCGAAATCAAGTTAATGTATAATCTAAAATTTATTTTATGAAAAAAAAAAAAAATTCTAAATGGGTATCTCTTACCTTTTAGCTAAATTATCTAAGTTAGTTTATATATTTTTAAAAAAAAAAAACATTAATAATGACCAGTAAGTAACCATATATACCACTTAATTGTAAATTTTATGAATATTTTTAAATCATTAAAAAAGCAATTTTTAATTGATATATCAAAATTTATCATTTAGAAATAAATTTAAAATTAGAAACTTTAAAAGAATTTAAATTTTCTTAGTTTTATTTTTTTTGTGATATGACAGCTTTCTAAAGCATTTAATATACTGTATTATAAGTTATAACAAGAATGGTGATTTTAATAGACAATGGAATCACATACGCTATATTTTTGTTTATGCTTGCTATAAAATAATAGTAAAAATGGTGGACATTAATACTAAAGGCTCTGTCTGGTCGCTTGAAATGGAACTGATTATTTTTAGGGATGTTTTTATGATAGTGTTATTTATTTTAAATATGCAGACTCTGCAGTAGCTAAGATTAAATAATAGGCATTACTCTTTTAAATAGGGTCAAGTAAATGAAGTCTGTTTGCTATTTTATTTACAATAGAAGAATAATAAGACTCAAGAAATAAAAAAAGGTTCTGGATTGAGTCCAACAGTGGGGGGGGGGGTTAAAACATTTTAGTTTGATTGAGTGAATTATACTCAATTTGTCACTTCCATACTCAAATGCTTCTATATGTTAAACAGTTAACCATACAATGATGATTATTGTTAAAACCCAAGATTAAAAATGATTTTAAATAATTATGTAATAAATATGGAAAAAAAACTTTACATAAAAATGAGAATGAGTAATAATGGTAAAAGCATTTAATAAAATAAATATTTGATTTATAGAGAACAGGCTAGGTGGAACTCTTAAAAAGTTGAAAAGTAGAAAGACAAAAGGTAAGAATGTGTGGACCACAGGGATGTTGATAAATTTGGATGCTAAGAATGCAATTAAATTTATTATTATGTTTTAATATTTAATATATAAAAATAAAAAAAGCAAAAGATCCAGATAGTTGGAATATTTAAAACAAAGAATAAGGGCTATAGAAAATTAACTACTTATAAATCCATCCCTGTAATTGTTAGTGGCCTATAAAGTATTTGTCTATATGGTTTTTGAAATGGTAATTAAATGGATGAAGAGTTAGATAAGGATTTATAAACATAAAGAAAATAACTTATTTGGAATGACACAACTTAAGGAACATAAAGAAGGACTAAGAATGAATAGAAATAAATATGGATAAAGCTGTTAAATTTGGAAATATAGCATTAATGAACATAATTAGAAGATTATCTACTATAATTACTAGTTGGAAATATAATCAGAATTGAAAATGAAATTGGATTAAGACAAGTATATCCCATATTTATTTATTTTTATTATGTTAAGAAAAGTGGAATTAGCAATAGACACAAAAAGACTATAATGGTTGACAAAAAAGTATTATAAATTGCCAGGAGTTTCTTTTAATAAAATGTTCTTATGTATTGAAAATGGAGAAGATATGAAAAAAATTTCTGGAGATTTGTATAATGGTGTATTAAAAACCAGGGGTTAAAATATAATGAAGAAAAGTCAAAAAGAATTATGACAAATCTTGTAGAAAGAGAAGTTTTCTTTTGGAAGGTATAAACATGAAGTGGTAAATAAATATAATTACACCTGGGTCTCTTTTTACGTGGACTTATTTAACACGATTTTGAAGTTACGCGATTCGTGTTTCACCGGAAGTTGACCTCCGATAATGCGCTATTACTTTAAATAATAAATTTTGCGCACTTACATTATATTGAAAGTAAAAGCACATTATTGGAATTCTACTTTCAACTTAGTAATTTCAATATTTTCAGTGCTTTATAATAGTAAGATTTTATGCAATAATGAAATTAAAATCATGATTTCCACATTTTATGTATACACACATTAAATTTTTCAAGATTATTATGTAAATTTGTTCAAACATTGTTAGTTTTAATTAAATTTTTCCCAGTAAATTTGTTCAAACATTGTTAGTTTTAATTAAATTTTTCCCAGCAGTGGTGAATAAATGTCTTTTTATTATCATAAGTCTAAGTTCATAAACAATTAATAAAATCATCATCGTCATCATCAACAGAAAACCATTAACACAATATGAGAGTGAACTTGGCACTAGTTGTATTTCCTCTTGTGAGAATAATTGCTGAGATATTCTTGACTTCGTTTACAGAAAAGCCAAATACATCACATCACATCACATGAGAATCTGATTTTTTACTAGTTTGCAAACAAACGTGTTTTTGGGCAAATAGCGATAATAATTAAAAGTGCCTAAAAAAATGTAAATTACTGTACTGTAAATTATGCATAAAAATATATTATTTTGAATAAAATTAAATATTATAGTTAAAAAAAGTTTGTCTTGTATCAATTTTTTTTCAAATTTGAAATTTTTTATTAGTCATATTTTATTTCCTTATTTTTTTTTTTGCGCGCGAATTTTGAAAAATCACAGACCGCACACACCCCTTTTTCAATGTAAGTTATGTCTATTTTTGCGCGATTTCATTTGCGCGTGTTTTCTGAGGAACCTATCTATCATGTAAAACGAGATCCAGGTGTACTTGGAAATCATTTTGAATAACCAGAGTGACTACTAAGAAATAAAACCAATAGATAAGGAAATAAATAAATGGGGGGGGGTTTATAAAAAATTAAAGTGTTTTCATATATAAAGTATGATGTAAAACTTTATGGGAGGGTTGTGTGATACCAGAATTAATCTATAGCAGGGGTGGCCAAACTTTTAGATGTGAGAGGTAACTTTTTTGGTGAAAGTGTACTTGAGGGTACATTATTTTCAGGGCTTCGAATCAGAAACCAGGAAAAAAATGTTATTTTTGCCAGAATGAAAAAAAATAATGGTTCAAAGTCCTATTTTTTTTAGAATGTACTTATGAATTGGTGGGTTTTTTTTTAACGGCTTTTTAAATACTCATAAATATTAGTGACGTTTTTGGAAGATGCTTACGAAATAATTAATTTTTTTTCTTAAAGATACGAACTGTCAGAAGACATTTTACTATGACTACTAACTTTAAAGTAATTATTATAAAAAAGAAACATAATTTCTACATTTTTGTGCCATCTTGCAGCAATTTTTGGTCGCATTTTTGCTATTTTATGCGTATTTTATTGTAAATTTGTAACTTTATCAGTATTTAAAATTTTAATTCCAAACAAATCCACTATTGGAAATATTTTTAACAAAAAATCAATTTCTCATTGTGGTCTACTGTATATACTCCCAGTCTTTTTTCCCTTATAAGGTGCTGCAAAGCACTGACTGTCAACTTTGACTATTGTTTTCCAGGCATTTCTAACTGTCAAAGTCAGAAATCAAAGCAAAATGTTTTATGCTTTCATAATAGATTTTAAACATAAATAAATATATTTCTCATAATTTTTTACATTCATAATTAAGTTTTACATTAATTTACCTAAATATAAACTTTGATTTAAAAATTGTTAAACTTTATAAAAAAAATAATCAAGAGAAAGTGAATAGCGTTTGACCACTATTCAAGACAAGTAAATAATGTTGACTGCTATTTGTATATCAATGACATTCATTGATAACTAGCAAAATGCAACTATTTTTCATAAATATTTATGGATTTTATGATTACTTTTTACACTATATTGACTAATAATGTGGCTAGATTTAGATTTTTATTTAAAATATTTAATTTTATATGAAGAAAAGACAAGAGAGGTGAATAATCAGCAATCGTAATTTCTAAGATACAAGATATCACTGGCGTTTTCATATAATGATTGGTTGAAATATAATTCCTTTATTTTACTGCAGGCTATTTTTCATATGTTTTTCTTATATTTTTCTTCAGTTATTAACATTATTTTAAATTTTTCATTACATTTAACGAATGTGAAATGTAAAATAATTCAATTTTTAGAAGCTAAATTAAAACAATTCTGATTATTCTACATTCTGAAAAAAAATGGCTTAGATCCATATTTGATAAATCAAATCACTCAAATTTTTATTCAATCTGACCAATAAGAGGGTTCATCAGATTAAAGGTTAAATTATCTTAGCTCTCTCTAGTATTACAATTTCTCCAAGTCGCTTTTCAAAATATTTATTAAATTACCTTTATAAATAATTATTTTCTAGAGCTGGTCCTGAATTTTTAAAAAAAAAAAAGAAAATTATTGTTTTAGAATTGTATTAAAATAAATTAGATGCAAATTTTACAAAAAAAAAGAAGAAATTACAAGGTAGGTCTTGGTTATCCCTGATCTATAGGAATGATGTGAAGTAATAAAAGGATGTTGGATATTTTAGAAAGGATTCAAAGGAAAGTAGGAAGACACACTTTGGATGTAGATAGTTGAATAACAAATTAGGCAAATTGAGAAGAATTGAGATGATCAAGTTTTTACATGGTATCCAAAAAAAGTTGTTGAAAATGTTTGAAAGATTTCAATTTAGGCATAGTAATAGAATAGCTAGAAAAATGGGCTTTAATTAAAGGAAAGATGACAAAGTGAATGCTATAGGTAAAAAGATATGCTTAAAAAGTAGGCAAGATTTTATATTAATTTATGTATAAAAGATAGAATGAATGCATTAAAGATTATTGAGTACTAATAAATGACAATTAGAAATACACAAAGCAAACATAATATATAAAAAAGTAGACTATTATGTGAGAATCATTTTTTTATAATAGTACGAAAAGTAGTTTTCTTTTTAAATCTTGAATAGGATCTTCAGAAACGAAAGAATAAATATATAAATGGAATAATTTGAATAATTTAGTTTGTTAATTGTGTAATGAAAGTATAAAAAATATTTGTTAATAAAATCTAAACACAAGCAGAATTAAAAAAATAAACATCAAATAAGTGATTATATAAAAAGTAGATTCTTCTTTTCATTTTGGGATTGCAGAATGCTAAGATATTGAAACTAAAGCTACTGGGTTAACAAAGGCAATAATGTGGAAATGAGATATAGCATAAGTAAATTTGAAGTTTGGATGTTGATTATTGGCTGAGAGGTTCCTGACTTTGATCAAGCAGAAACCATATCACATTGCATCACATGCTAAACATACATATTACTTGGTTTAAACATAATTACAAATACCTAATGATTTTGTGTGCATGTTAGAAATGTAACTGATGAAATTGGAAAAATTTTAAGTACACAAACTAATAAACCCATTTACATTCTTAAACTTCTTAGATATTATGATACTAAATCTACTACTGTAAAAGCATATATTCAGTGGATTAGGCAGTTAATCTACATGTCTGATTCAGCAAAGACAAGCCATTACAATAATAAATTCAACTTTTGTATAATAAATTTGTCAACAATTTAAATTAATCCACAGGGATCCAAGTTTCACTTCCGTACAATAAATTAATCACAACAGATTTTGTACAACAATTTAAACTAGTGTGATTTTCTATAGTGACAGACATTCTTGAGCATATGCCAGTATATCTGCTGTTTAACCTAAAAAATTTCAAGTGTAATATAATATTCTTTTTTGTTGTTTTTGAACCTATAAGTTCTTAAATTATTTTTTGATATTTATTAATTCACTTAAACTCTTTTTTCCCTCCTAAATGTATTAATCAAAATTTATTAAAATCTAATACATTATTTTGGATCTTTAATCATATTATTTTCTTAAATTCTTAATATTAAAAAAGAAAAAAAGGGTATTATTGTATATAGACTATTAATTGTGACAGCTGTAATGTAATAGAAAGAATCTAGTTCTATAAAATCAGTATACTCATTAAAGTTTTCCTTAATATAGTAAATATTACTACAAAAAAATATATACATAAATGAATATATGCTATTTCTTATAACTGTAGATTTGCTGTTGACTCTCAATAATCCACAATTGGGAAAAATAAAAAACAAAAAAAAAAAATTAAAAATTTGTAAATTTGAATTCAAAAATTTCATGCATAATTTCCTAATCATAAAATTGTTTCCACATCAAATGCAATTGACTGTGTGATGTCATTACAGGTGAAAATATCAGCTATTATGATTTGTTAAATAAAATTTTTGTTTAAAATAGTGAAGGCAATTAGATGTAATAAAACTAAAACAACTGGTTTAATAATGAAAGAAAAAAATTATAAGCTAAGCTAACGCATTTACATCTATATTCACTAGATTAAACTTGAGTACGCTAATTCATTCATATATATATATCCATCTAAACTTGAATACATAAATATGATATTTGGTTCTTTCACATTTCTTTTATTGTAGTGACTTTATTATAACTACATTATTGTAATTTTATGTTAATTATTTTTGTTGATATATATATTATTTTTTAAATTAATCTGCACAATAAGTATTTGTATATAGTGGTATTTAAAACTTAGTAATATTCACAAACTCAAGCATCTACATAAAAGCCTGGAACTAAATGCTTGCATTTACAAGAGAAGGGAATAATTGGGAAAGGTTTTAAAAACCACATACACAAAAATATCTACCTAGGAAACCAATTAAAATAGTTGTTATAACAAAATATGTGCTCTTGAGAGGTTTGAAAGCCAATCATATGTCAGTATACTTTGAACACCACAGCACGACTCTAACAATCATATCCAATTATTTAATCATAGAGATTATAAAAAAATATTTAAATACATTATTTCTTTATTGAAGAGTTGTAGTGTGGAGTAGATTGAAGCCTGTCCATTAAAGTATGAGGTTTGGCTATCTTAATATATATCTGAGGACTTGTAGCATATATGTGTGGAGATGGTAATCTGGACCAACTGATGATTGCTGGTTTCGCATGAAATATGTATATTGGTGATTATTTATCTTTTCAACATAAATGCGTTCAAGTATATCAGTGATATGAGATAGAGTGGTGAATGGTAGGTGGTATGAAAGTCTGCTCATATATTCTATATATTACATATATAGACACAGGTATATAACAAGCCTGTGTGTTTCAGTTATGAAATAGTTAATCTAATTTTTTTTAAATATATATTTTAAAATATTTAAAATATAAAATGTGTAATTTATATATGCATCATATATGTAAATGAAAAACCTCTCTTTCAGAGAGATTTTTTCAGATCTCTCCACAAAGGAATATTCTAAATCAACTACTGATATGATAATGTATTTGCAGTTTTACTTTCTTGTTTTATTTCTAGTCAATAATAAATATATATATTTTACCAATTAATAATGAAATAGCTGGCTGAATTGTCAGTGAAAAAAATCTTCAGCTGCCTTAAAGATTCTCATATATATATAAAACTCAGATTTCATCCAGATTAAATCACAGGTTATAAGAACTGGAAAGTAGACGTATTAATCATTACGATGCAGTCTTTTACATATATATAAATCCTCTTAATAGAAATTATGATAACTTCTTAATATCTGAACTACCTCACAAAATAAAATTGATCTGTAAATGTAAAATAAATCCGTTTTAAATAATTAATTGAAAGCCAAAACACTTCTCAGAATCCATTTGTATAGAAACAGTGAATACAAAAATCATCACGCTAAATACCTAATTACCAAGCATGAATGGGATAACTAATTATGAAGAATATGGTCTAACTATTTGAAAGAAATTCCACATCTATTTGAAAACTAAAAAAAAAAAAATCCAAGTTTAATCTTGGTTGGGGTTTTTAGGTAGGCTAATATGTAAGATTAAAAATCTTCAGATTTTGTTTATAATGATGTATTATTTTTTTGACCGAGATTTATTTCCATATTCATTTAGAAATTTGCAATATTTTTATTTACTAGTGACTCAACAACTTTGCATTAAACAATCTTTGAAGATTAAATTTCCACGTTATTTTACTTTAATTTATAAATCCAGCTTTTCAAAACTTTAATCCACTAATTTGTTTCCTGTCATTTCCATTGCTAAATCAAATTCTTCTCTGTTGTATTAAAGTTCTCTGCCTAAAGGAAGGAGAAATAACTAGACAAGGTTCTTGACCAAGCAATAAACAGTATTTGATTATCATTGGTAGAAACTTGTCATTTCTTATCAAGTCGTTAACAAATTTATTCTTAAAATGTCAATTTATCATAAATCTATTAATCAGCTCTTTATAATAATATATTTATTTACTGATGCATATTTATTATCTAGAAATTTAAATAAATATAGTTTTAAAAAAAGTATATTTTATTCATTTTTGCTGCCTGTAAATATTAATTCCTAATTAACATTTACCTATGTTCATTTATTATTATTATTTGATAAATAAAAGACTTAGAATATTTTAATAGAGTAAAAAGTTCTATTTCATAAAAGCAATATCAAATTCAAATAATGCCTACTAGAGGGCAGCATTTTCTAAACCTTCTTGCTTTTTTTTTTTTTCATGTGTCATAGCATCGGCCGGGACACGAACCCACAACCGTCTGCAACCAACTATTTGCTTACAAGGCGGTTGCGATGACCTCTCGGCGAGATTTAGATATGAAGGCCATAGAGTAGACAAGGATAATGTTGCGGAAAGGATAGAGAAGAATAAGGGAAAACTTAGGATGGGAAATGCAAAGGAAAGGTAAGGTGGCTAACAGGTTTCTCTAGGCATAGTGGTTGAGAGATTCTTGATTCCGAGAAAGGAGAAGCCATGGGCACCGCATCGCAAAATAAAATAAAATTTACTACAAAAACACATCTTGTTATTATAATCTTTTATTTCAGATAAGTACGTATACTAAAATCAGAAATGTAGTTTACTTTTTTTTTTTTTAATCAATAATTTATTAATAAAAATGGTTATTAAAGTTAATAAGATAAAAAAAAATTCTGTACGCATGTATTATTCTGATCACAGCAAACAAGAAATGGATAAAAACATGCATTATTTTACATAAATTATACATAAATTGAACTTGGAGAGACCTTCATCCTGCAGTGGATTGATAATGGTTGACGATGATGATGATACTGTAGAATTAATAGGTGCAATATAAAGTAAGTAATCGTAACTATATATATATATACAATCTCTAATCCAAATTATTTATCTTAATTACATTCACAAATCCCCTCACTCACCCCAAACTCATTATTATATTTTTTAAGCGTTTTCTTCTTGTTAAAACACTTCTCTTTTCTCTATTACTTTAAACATATACATTTTGGAGTGTATATTTTTTGTTTTTCTCTGGCACCATATTATTTCTCAATGTTCACTTCAGTAGAAATCAGTTCTTGTCACATGACACACTTTTTTATGACAAAGTTTTTCCCAACTTTTAAGTAATAATAATATAATGGTATGTTGTTTGGGAGCACCAGAAATGACAGACTAGACCCACAAAGCTTAATCTATCACTGAGCTAAGCCACATTAGCAAGACGATGAATCCTATAATTATTTACCGAAAATATTCTCCCAGTAAACATTTATGCCCCAAAATAACAATTTGAACATGGTTATCTATATTAATGAACCAACATTTTGATTTACTTATACCCATCACTCAATTACAGCACTAAAATGCAAAGAGTAACATGCAAGCATAAGTATCGAATGATAGGATTAGTTGACTTTTCTTTTTTAAAAAAAAAAACAAGACCACACTTGACAATATTTTATTTCCAAAATTATATTTCATTCATTTTATTACTTGGCTTATTTCTGCTACAATTCCTAATCCCTTTAATAAAAATATTCATAAAATCTTGTGATCTCTACAAGTGCTTTAAGCCGTTGAATAAAAATATAATTTTCATTAACTATTCATTATCTCTTTTATCAGAGACCATTTCTAAATCCATACTTTTTTTACCAAATTGATTGATTTATGTTTATTTAGGCTACAAAGTCTGTCTAATTCTGAGCTTATTATCGGGCACCCATTCTTACTCGTTTAAACGGTTTTTAGACCCAGTTCTAGAGATGCTTGATAGATTCCATCAGTAAATCTTAAGTGTAGCATATTTCCAAACATTTCTCCTCACCAATATTATCTAAATATGCCCTATGAGGATTAGAGTAACAGTGGAATGACAGACACGGGAATTAGTTCTCGAACCAAAACCAAATCCAATCACTGTTGGTGTTCAACTTTATATGACCTCTCAAATAATTAACTTATTGGGTTTTTTTTTATCTATATATAAAGTATGTCAGTCTTTTACTTTATTTAAACTCATTCACAAGTTCTTTTCATAAGTACAAACTAACTATCCTCATTTTTTATATATACTAATTTGATGTCCTTACCTACTTTTTATTTCCCATAATTAAAATATCATTACACCCATTAAGCAATGTCCACTCATTCTATATTAATCATCTTTCACAACTGCCATTAATACAATTAGATAATTCTATTATTTGTATTATAATTTGTTTCCAAAATGTTTTATCGTTACTGTTGATGCTTTGTTTTCAATAAATAATTATTTAGTCTCTATGTTTCTGTATACTTGTTCCATCTATTCTAATTCATATGTTTCTGGGCAAATAAATATTTTATTAGATATTGTTATGCAGTAATCCAACTTACATAATTCAGTCAAGAATATCTCAATGAATATCAAATGATTGTACCAAATAAATATCCAGATTGGTTTTTAACTATTGGTTCTCATTATTGAAATATGCAATTTTGCACATCCACATCTTGAAGCAGTTTCTTTACTAGTAACAATTATTTTAATCAAATAGCACTGAAAGATTGTTTATGTAAACAAAGCTCTCTATTGGTGGTTTTACTTTTAATATTTGGTATTTAATGATTATTCAGCTTTTATAAATGGCTTTGGAATACAGAACTCTAATGTGATTTGCTTTTACAAAATGAATTTAAACACAGTTCAATTCAGTAGATTAACAAAAATTTTCTTTTCCAAATTCATATCTTCTATAATTTGTTTTTATTCTCTGTTACATCTCCTCACAACACAGCAATGTTATCTATGAAACTAATGTCAAGTTTATTTTACCATCTGATTACATTTAGTTATCAAAAAGCCAGTTGGTAATCCTTCTATCCACATTCTCACTAAGGCATTAATTAGGAAGCAAGTTTGATAATGTGAATAAAACTCCTGTGAGACTGCCTTGTAATAAAGCAACAAAAAAGCACTTGATAGTCATAGGTGATAATTTGTCACCACCCCTTATCTCCTATATAGATGAATTGGCGAATTTAAGAGCATAAAGATTCTTGGTGCAATCTTAGCCAAATAAATAAATAAGTTGATTGTTGTTGATTTGAATGGAACTTGTAAACTGCTACTTGAATGCTTAAACAGCGAATAACCTTCCAAGCAACTGATCCTATGATCATACAGTTTTCCACCAGACTCTTCATAAAAATTATTACAAAATCTAGTTTCCTAATGATCACAAACAATTGTAATTTTATTCATTAATACATTACTGGGACAAAATTGTTTTTCTTGAACTCAGATCAATCTCTTTCCTATTTCACAAAAAATTCTTACAATTATTACACTATTTTTAAACCTATCAGATAACATTCTTTTAATTTAAATAATAATAAAAGCATACCTCTTTATTTGCTTTTAAAAAAAAAAAAACGTTATAAATTCAGTGCAGATAGAAAGAAGGCGTTAGGAATAATCACATCTTGAATCAAAATAAAACAAGTACAAAAATAAATCCATTATTTTCATCTCGTCCAATAATTGTATAATTAAACTTTGGTTAGTGATTTAATGTTTTTATTTTTTTTTAAAAAAACAATACTGCCTATCTCTTATTTCTATCTCAATGATACGTCAAATCTTTGTACTAGTACTTATATTATTTTTTAAGATATTAGAAACGCTGATATAATTGTTTTATAGCAAATATAAAAGATAAATAAAAAATTCCCGTTATACATATTCATTTAAACCTTCTTGAGTAAAGTTCTTTTTTTTTTTTCAATTAGCAACTAGTTTTTCATTAATAATTATGATTATTATCATCATTCTTAGCAGCCACTCGCAAATAAGAATTTACTATCATGAGATAATTAGCTAAATTGGCTACGGGGCCTTCTCTACTTTAAAAAAAAAAATCTAATTATAATTATGAATTTAAAAAAATATATATATCAAATTTTATTCGATCTAAATTCAAACCCAGATAGAGGGTTTAAGACTGATACCATGACTTCAATTTATATTTATATGCATGGAAAGAAGATTTAGTAATCTCATCCGTCTTTAGGTATTAACCAATTTAATCAAAAAAATTTTAAAAAACGCTTGTCTAAAACATATAATATACAAGTATCACCTAGTGATAAATTTCCATTTTTACTTAATCTTTAAAATTATTTCACCGCCAATTATTTGTTTATTTTTCAGTCAAATCGGTGAATTTGAGTATCAAAACAAGATTTAAACCCCCCCCCCCCCCCACTTCAAATGAACTCCCATCTATTGATAGTAAAAAAGCACAAACATTCGTAAGGGAGTGGACAGTGAAACATTTACATAAATGTAAATGACGTGAAATATTTAAAAATAGTTTTCATTTATATCTTAATAACTGATAAAGTTCGCAAAATAATATAATACGTTTAGCATCCTTTTAATGATTTTTTTTTCTTTACGAAAGATAAAAATGAACTTATTCTTTGACACCTTTTTTCACTCTCATTTATAGTAAAAAAAGAATTTTTAAAATATATTTCTCTTCTAAAACATTTTTCTCTAGTATATTTTCTGGAGTACGAAACTTATTATACTTGAATTTCCATGTATATTTTTATACAAAACATGACAATGTGCACACACACAGAAACGTAAAAGTGTCTACATAATGTTCAAGCTCTGAGTTTTGAATATTGAGACATTAAAATGAAAGATTAAAGCACCGGTAGAACTACTACCAATCAGATATCATCTGATCACAGTACTCTTCTGCCTATTCAATCCAACTGCTTTCAGGAAGAAAACTTAATATCAAATTGTACATACATATTCACAAACTTAAATGAGGTTTCAAATCAAAGTAAAAACGTTTTGGTTTTGTCAAGCAATGGAATTCGTGATTAGTTCAAGAGATACTTTTAACAAGACAGAAAAATCCCAAATGGGTTGGTGAGATGGTATGGATTGCAAATAAAAACAAAAAATCTAACCATGCAAAATGAACAAGTAGGAGAGACAGGAATCTCTGAAACAATCAACTCTAAGAAGCCTGTTACACATCCTATCTCTATCTTTGTTATTTTATAATCTTCATAGCCTCTAAAATTTCACTTTATTTTATTTTCTATAGTATTTCCTACTTCCCTTCAACAACTTTATTTTTAAAGCTATCAGTATGTTTTCCAATCCTAACATGAAAATCAAAAATAATTTTTTGAACATTAACTTAATTTATACAGTCCTCATTTTTCAGTATATTCCCATCATGAAATTTGTAACTACTGATCTTAAAATCTATAATACTTATTAAAAATTAACTTAGAACTTTATGTGCTTTGGCATAGTGATAAAGTAATGAATTTGAAAGATAAAGGTTTCTGGATCAAAGCACTTTAGGTAATCTAATGTCATGTGACCTCCAAGTATTGATAATTTTGTTAATATCGTATGACTGACTCATAAAAGTTCAACATAATGTACAATGAATTTTTTCCAATGCAGTTGGAAATGCTTTGCCGTTGACATAATCGCACTGCTCGATATATTTGTTATTCAGTACAGATTTTAATAATAATAATATATCCATAATCTTGGTTAGAAGTTCTAATTGGCTGAACCTTGGAATTTTTTCAGGTCATTATAATAAAACTAAGGATTTACTCTTCAAATAACTAACCAATATAATGGTCAGTAAATAAGCATCTAGTTATAGTGAGATAGAAAATAATGAATGACCCCAGATTAAACTGGATTAGTCAAAATGATGAGAAAAGTAAGGCAAGAAATGGCTTTCTTATTCTTCACTTGTTGTATATGAAAGGTTAACTATCTGTTTTGGATTAGTCTCTACTACTGCCTATATATATATATGCATATCTTTTAATTTCTTTTTTGAGTTTTTATGACAGTCACAACACATTCAAACACATTTCTTTCATTACATTAAACCTTCTTTCATACAATTTGATGCTAGACTTAATATGTTACAATATATATCTTTTTAATTACATTTTCTTTTATTATATTATATTTTTCTTTAATCATTTTTTTTTCATCTATGTCAATCTCTAAAATTATCTGTCTCTAGCTTCTACATTCAACCTCTTGATATCGTTAAGTCATTCATCCCTTGTTCGCCATTTACCATCAATATCCTTAATTAATTCCTTTAACTACTTCCTTTTTTTAATTTTTTTTATTCTTTTCTTTTAAATTACAAAAACTATAAGATCACCTATCCATAATTCTCTTCTTTTTTTCCTCTTTTTTTCCCATTTTTCTTAAGTTAAAAAATAAAATTTTTATTAATTTTTTTGTGAATAATCAATTTTTTAAAAATTTTTCACAATTTGTTAGATTAACGAAACAAAATACAAAATAAATAACGGGACATGATGGCCTCTATACGATTATTCCACGTGATGAATTTGTCCCATGTAAGCCCTTTGACTCCAAAATAGTGTTAGTTGTAGTGATCTTGAAGAATATTTTTTCATCAGAAGAAGAAACTCCTTTACCAGCCAAAAGAAAAAACTACATCTTTTCTGGATGATATCAATACACCACCTGTCAATGTTCCCAACAATATCAATCGGCCAGCCCTTCATCTAGTAACATAATTGTGTCCGAACGTAACCTCAAACCTGTGAATGTAGAGAATTTTACTAAAACTCCAGGTTTGAAGTTTTCTATAGTAGGTAAGTATTCAATTTTAGATTTTTTTAATGTTATTTGATAAAAAACTTTTATCAACTATTATCGGAGAAACTAATAAATATGCCACTCAAGAAAAATGACTGACTGATTTTTTACTCTGTGATAGGTAGCACATATGAAATAATGTTTTTATTATTGTTTTTTTTTTTGTTGGTTTGTTTTAGCTACCAGCACAATGGATGAATGGTTGACACACTGATTCAAGACTATTTACAATTTATTCCTCTCTAGCAAATTGATTGTATATAATGCAGTAATTTTTTTTATTCTGTTTTTACTAATTTTTTGTTTTACTAACATGTTTTATTGTTTTTTTTTACTAATTTAGTTTTTATTTGTTGTTTTATTAACTTGTTTTTTACTAACTTCATTTTATACTTTATAGGCATATGACTGCCTGATTGCCTTCCTTATTAGAATTTTGTTTCAGCTTCATTACTGATTACTTTTTCCAATTGGTAAACAAGATCTGGCATGATGAAATATTTTCATATTTATATTAGCATATATGAACAGGTATGCTTCTCTGGAAGACATATCTTGGAAGAGGTAGAATATAAACATTTTTTATATAAATATCTCCATAGAACCTTTTTAGTAATCATTGTCTGCCTCTTGAAATGAGAAATTTGTAAATTGTTTTCTGTATTGGCAATGATTATTCAGTATGATGATGATGATGTTATAAACAAGGTTGGTTTATCCAAAGTCTAAAATCAAAATAGTGCATCTTGTTTAACAGGCTTTTGAGTTTTCCCATAACCATTAGCAGAACTTTCATGATTCATACATATACACCACTTTTATAATATACCTGTACTATGATGATGATGATGATGACATTTTATTTTTTTATTGTATTTATAATGGTAAGTAATAATTTTCCACTTCCTTCATTATTTTTATATTCTGTTAGAATTTTAATTTTTTTATTTTTTATCTTTTATTAGGGAGAACTCTTTTCTTCCAGGCGCCTTGACAATTTGCAACAGTTGGGGTAGAAGATAAAAATGAAGAACTCTTATAGGAACATTTTCGGACATTGTAAAGCTATGGATTATCTCAGGTAAGACTTATTATATATCTTTAGAAAGATCGGAAGAGCTGTGAGGAATACAAAGAAATTATCACTGAAGATGTAATTTGCATTTTAGTTAATGTTAATTTTCATATTATGAACAATCAATAAAATAATAATTATTTCGGTTGTGAAAATTTCTTTTTTTTCTTATTTTTTATATAGTTATCACTATTTATTTTATGCTTATTGTTTTCCTTAGTTTTTCTAGTTTCTAGAAATGTAATTGTTTTTGCTCTAACATAATTCAAACTGAAGTTATTGTGAAAATTGTGTATCAGGCCAGTATTTTAAAAAGTTCAAAATGGCGGCTTGAAGCTGAAGTAGTTAAAACTTTATTATTCTTTCCAAACTTTTCAGATCTACTTAAAAAAACAAAAAAACATTCACGTATTTGTCTATCTTTGAAATATATTCTTCCCCAAGTTCACTTTCTGAAACCCTTTATTGCCATAATAAATGCAAATTCACTATCCATGTTATTCATAAATAAAATTGTAGACGAAGACCTCCTAATGACTTCTTATTTTCAATGACTAGACTTTTATTATAAATAACTTTAATAAGCTTTACAAACACCTTTTTGTTTTTTAACTTGACATTCCACAATCACTCATTTACTTCCCTATCATAAGTTTTCTTAAATATTTAAAAGCTACCAAATAGCTTCTATTCAGTTTAAATGTCTTTACAGTAGGACTAGTAATCCATATCTCAGAAGCTTTAAGTAATCAAGATTCAAACTGGTCATGATAATCAACTTTTATATTAGTTTCTGGCTACTAACCTTCATCCATGAAAAATATTGAAATTTTTACATACTTCTGAGTCAAACTGAATAGATTATTTATCATTCTTTAGTCTTTATTTTACAAAACTCTTACCCCTATAGTGCACAATTCTACTTTTAAAAAAATACACTAACAACATCCTACCTTGCTACAATTTTATTAAATCATGTTAACAAATATTTCCTATGTTTTATATCTAACCCTTTTATCATTTCTGTTACTATAAAATGTACACCTTTTGATTTCACATTTCTTATTTTCTTTATCATTTTCCTCTAACTTGTAACCTGATCTCTGCTGAAAAAATTTTAAGATTTGTTTCATTCCCACCAATTTAATCATTTCATTCAAAATTCTTCTTTCAGAACATTTCCATTTAGTATTTTTCATATGATGCAAAAAATTTTTAGACCCTTCTCTTTCTGCTTTCCTCTGAATTTGTTTTTTTTTTTTTTAAATAAGTGTTAAGACTTCTTAATTTCTAGCTTTACCTGTGTGCACATTCCAATTTTTATTTATATTGTTGCTTTAACACTGTCTCCTTTTAATTATCTATTCCAAAATTCTTACACGTTTGTTCCTTAGTCTTTATAACTATTCATTTATTTCATTTCAATATCTTTTCTCCTTCCATTTACATTTGATTATAAGTATAATAATTAAAACATTGCATAATCAAGATATAGAGTCAAAATATTATCATATCCTGAAGAACATTTATCAGAACACTATAGCAATGATTAGATTATATAGTGATACTAAAAAGATTAACATTGAGAAGAGGGTACAACAGGTTAGTTGATACGAGGTGTATTCTTTTGTGGATTAAAAAAAAAAAACTAAGTGAGTAAAAATAAATAGAGATTATTTAAACCATCAAGATTTTGCAAATGATACTTCAGAGCTTCAGGAAATGTTGCATGAGTTATCAGAATAAAAATAAATGCTAAAAAGAGTAAAGTAATATTCAATGTATTTTTGCAGAAGAAAATAAAGATTAACTATAAATACTTTGATCACACTATTAATACAGATGGAAACATAATGGATTAATTTAATCATAAAATTAAACTTGGATGGAATGCTTTTGGCGGAAAAAGCTTAATATTAAACGGAAATATGCCTATGAATTTGAAAAGTTTTTAATACCAGTTCTTATTTATGGATCTGAGATTTGGACACTTAACATAGAGTAATACAGAGACTTCAGACCACTCAATAAAGTATGGAGATATGTATGTTAGGAATAACAAGAAAAGATCAAAAATGAAATTAATTGAGTGAGAGAACTTGACATCATTGAAAAAATTAAGAAACTAAAATGGATTTGGGTTGGGCAAATTACTAAAAAAATATAAAATATGGATAGTAAAAATCTTAAACTGAATCCAAGAGATTGTAAAGGACCTAGAAAGAGACCATATGTAAGATGGATGGATGAAATAAGAAAGTTTGTTCATATGATGTAAAGAAAAGCTAGAGTTAGGAGAAACTAGATTAAACTTGGATAAACCTTCAACTTTCTGTAGACTGATAATGATTAAAAATGATGGCGGATATACATTACATCTCTAATCTTTTACAGCCATTTAGAAATTCTTTACTGCTAAATAAGAAAATAAAAATAAAAGCTAAATATCAACAATATATAAATATTACTGTGATGGAACAGTTGATCAATTAATAAATGAAAGTTATCGTCGATTAGCCCTCGCACACCACCTAACGGCGCTGTTGCTAGTCAAAAACCAATATATATAACGTTACCAGGCTGATTTACAATTTACTTTTTTTTTACAGTACTGCAGGGAGTCCATCACATGTGAAACAATTTTTAAAACATTATCCATCTCAGCGCGTAGCACTGGAATTGGTAAGTAGGGGGGATCCGATGGTTTTGCCCATCCAAAGGATTGTCCATCACAAACATACACAACATTTTTAAAAACAAAATTATTTCATAAAACCTAATATTTTCTTTTTTCAATTAATGTCTGATCAAAAAAAAAATTTTTTTTCAACACTATTTTAAAACAATGTACGAAATACAATTTGATTTGAAAATTCCCCTCAGATCAAGTCAAGCTTATGCTTTGAAAGTCTCATAGCTGTCCCTGCGCAAAATATGTTTTACATGTGATTTCTATATAATGCTGGAACATACACTTTTGAAATTCGTTTAACCTTAAAAATATGTGTATGAAAGTATGTCTTTTGTCTTACAATTAATACTATCTAAAACTATGCCAAGTCGTATAAAAAATAAATACTTTGAATGCACATGCAAAGACTTAGGAGAACTTGAATTCTACACACCCTCATATCATACTATAGCAATCTGTGAAGTGTGTGATAGTATCGTGAAGCACAAAAGCTGCTTAGCAGCCAATATGAACAGAACTTTTCTATAGGCCACGTGAGCAGTATATTTCTGTGCTTTTGTATGGAAACAGCGATATCAGGCAATGTGCGGAGGTTAATTGATGACAACCAATGAAACTAATTGTAGTAACAATAAGAAATTGCAGAAAATTTTGAACTGAACATTCAAACATACATTATACGTCAGATCTTCCCAGAAAAAAAAGGAATACCATCATGACCATAATAATTAAAACACATTTCAAAAATTTAAAGAGTTCAAATTAGGATCAGGTGAAAGTTGCAATCTTTTTTCTTTTAAGTTCCAAGCAGTGTTATTTTTTTCTTCTTAGGTAGATGCACATAATTAATTCAGATAGTCATTTTTGATCATGTATTGATATCTAACTATTAATTAATGCCATTGCAAAAAATTTTACTAGCTTGATGAATAATCTTTTTCATCACTGTATCTTCTTAGTAAAGAGATGCTGAAGAGATTTTTGCCTTGTAGTATGCTACTAAAACACTGTCCGAATTTACCATACAGATCACCTTCAAAAAATAATGAGTCCTGACTTAGTTTGCACTTATGGACATTTTGAAATCTAAACACCATCGCTGACACATCCAGCTGATAAATGACATAAATATTGAATATAAGTACTGTACTTTAAATTCATATTTTAAAAATTAGAAGCTAGTAAAAATTATATGCTTTATTTTATTAGGGATTTTTAAAACTTAACGTCATAAAACATTTGAAATATGACGGCACAAAGGGCCGGAATTTGCGAAGAGGGGGAATGGTGGCTGTATTGTCCCAAAAATTGCAGAAGTCTGATCAAACCAAGCTTATAATTTCCAATACTAAAAGATTATACTATACGACCATATAAAATAAAGCATATTATTTTTACTAGCTTATAATTTCTAAAATATGAATTTAAAGTACTTTTATTCAATATTTATGTCATGTATCGGTTGAATGTATCAGCGGTGGTTTTGGCTGGTCTTTAGATTTCAAACTGACCGTGAGCGAAAAGTAAATCGGCACCAAATAATGACTTGGTGGGAAAACTTTCATCTTAAAAAAAACTAATTACAAAATTTAGCTTTAAATATATGTCTGTATAATCTAATAATAAATATAGGCTGGAATATGAAAACACTCGTATACTTGCTACAAATTAAATATGATAATTATTTCATATTCAAATAGCAAATCAATTTGCTAATAAATATTACAATTCAATTTGTCTCTAAAATAAAATTTGATATATACTTTTTTTTTTTACTCTATATTGCAATTCCTTTTACAAGCTTTACATTTTTATAAAAGAATAAAAATAATCGTATAGTTTAATAAATTTCATTAATAACTTGTTAAAAATTAAAAAAAATACACAAAACTTAAATACATATTAACAGTATGTTAAAGAGTGACCGTTTATTTTTAAAACTATTCATATTATAAAAAAGATTTAGCCTTAATAGATGTGTATAAATGCACCTGTGGCAAATTATACGACATAATTTATGAGCTGTCCCATTTGACGAAGGAAATTTAAGTTATTTTTAAATTTAGAAACAAACTTTCAACAAACAGTTTCAGTGAATTTCAAAAGATGGCAGCACTTTTTAATATGGAAACGTGTTAAAAGGAGAGTTAACGTTTAATAGAAAATCAAATAACTTTTCAAGAAGTAATATTTAGAATTATTAGCAAAACTAATTTTCAACAACTGCTTATTTTTTTCACAAAAGACATTTATTAAAACATTTAGTTGTTGTTGTTAATTCTGAATTTTAATTTAAAATGCTGTTTTGTTTTTTCTGAATAGTTTGTCATTCAGTTAAAAAACATCAATCACTTCTAACAATAAAACAATATTCAGGCACTAACAAAATGACAATAATACGAGAAAAGTAGACAGGTAGAATATAAATCAAGTCAAATGTGTGAGTAATTATGTCTAAATACATATATATTTAGCCATAAAGGTATATTCATTCATTTATAAACAAATATAGCCAATCTAATAGCAAAGAGAAAAAAGATTAAACACAAAGAACAAAAGGTAAGATACATTCTATACCAAACAATCCCAAATACATCTATACATATATCACCTATTGATTCTTCAATCTAATAATATGACATCTTTTAACCTCTTCCAATTATTTCTTTTGAAAAATGTTGACGCCTTACGTAATTGCACCTTTTCTTTATATGATATACTAAGCTATATATATATCTTCTAATGAAACCAATCAATATTTCACCTCATTAATGCATTTGAGATGATCTTAGCAATACAAACAAGACTTGGCTTTCCTGTGACCATAAAATACTTATGTTTTTTAGGATAGGTGTTATTATTTCTCTTTACATAAATCTAACAAAAAAAGTATTTTACAAATCTGGCTATATATAACTAACAAACAAAATATACATAATGAGTATTACGATTGTACTTTAAATGAGTGTGCGTGTGTAACATTTATTTTTAATACTTAAAACATTATACATTTACAATTCTATTTTTTTTTTTTTTTTTTTACAAACAATTACACATTAACTAGGTTGTTTTGCTTTGTTTTTAATATATACTGCAACCCATTCCTCATAATTAATAACTTCAGATATTACACTATCATCTGACTCGCCATGTTAGGTGGTAATAGCCATGATGAAAGGAAAAAAGCTATTATTTTGTAAACATAAAAAAGCATGAAAACAATAGCACACAACAGAGGATATGACTGCGTGTTTATTATTAAATAATATTTAAAAATTAGCACATTTCCAAGTCCAAAAGATAAATAGTAAAAATTTGGAGAATATGTCAAATCTCAAAAGATAGTTATCTATCACATGATACCAGAATCATAAATAGCTGAATGATATATATATAATTGTAACAACTATTTTTCCCAGAACTTATTTAGAAAAGGTAATTAACTGGTTAGAAATGCTATATTACAATTGTACAGATTTAAGTATAAGTAATAAGTATTACAATATTGGTGTAAAATATTTCTTTCTTTTGTCAAATGTCAAGGTATCTTGAAGTTAGCAAAATATATAATTTTCTAAACTAGAGCCAGTTTTAACAAATAAGATGGCTTCTCAGCTTCTAAATCTTAAGATGTTCAATTTTTTTTAAATGTTTAATATAGTTAACATGCCAATTTGTCGGCATTATTATATGAGATTGATTTTTAACCATTGAGTAGTATTGAAGAACCCTGTCAAAAAAATATTCAACAATCTTCATATCCTTGAAAATTAGAAAAATTGAATTCTTGGAAGAGTATCAATCCTCAATATTTATTTATAAAAAAAAAAATGCTTGACTGAATAACATAAATAAGCAAACAACATGCTAATATAAAAGATGAAAATGAGACAGTGTGTGGATTCTGGACCTCTAAGTGAACTATAATCTCTTTCACCGATGATGATGGCCAGAGTGACACTATTCTGATGATGCAAATTATCCTGGAATCTTTACCCCTAGAAAAAAAGTTCACTTACCAGCAAATATTAAATGGCTGATGTGATTATGTGCCACCTATCAGAGATAATTTCAAGCTTATTACACAATACACCTGCAGCATTTACTTCTGCATATTGCCATATGTTTAAGTAATAGATGAATATTAACATTATACTGTACATCATATATATTTATTAAAAAGGTTTAGGTAAAAATAATAAACACAAATTGTGGATTAAAATAACATTACTCAAAAAAAAAAAACAAGAAGATAAATTTTGCTGATAACAATTTTTCATTCAAATTTGAAAAAAAAGAACAAATTCTTGAACATACTAAAAATTCATATTATAATTCAAGCCAAAAAAAAAAAAAAAATTTTACTAAAATCCTTGCACCATGGTTTCATCTATTAACAAATAGACCTTTTCAAATTAAATTCAACTAAACATGTAAGACAAAATAGCCTTCCCATCATTCACTTCAAAAACCAACTTCCTTTAACATCAAAAAATGTCTTGAGATTGATAGCCTCAGATTCAAAAAATTTTCTGCATTGTCAAATATTTTATGAAAAAAAGTGAATTGAAAAGAAGAATAAAAAAAACTTTGATGATAATTTTTTTGTTAATCTGAGGCCATCAATCTCCTGAAGATATCCTTTGATATTAAAAAAAATTTGGTTTTTGAAATGAATGATGGGAAGGTTATTTTGTGTTCATATTATGTTTAGTTGAATTTCATTTGAAAAAATCTATGTTAATAGATGAAACTATAGTTGTGAAAGAATTTTAGTAAAACTTTATTTTTTGGCTAGTAGTGTAATGTTATATGAATTTCCATTTTATTTAAAATTACTAATATAGCACTAAGCAGTATTTAATAATTAAAAATATATTTTTTATTATATTAAGAAATATATTCTTAGTTATGTTATCTGCAGACTGATTGTTACTAAAGAGATTTTCATATCTGTAAACTAACAACTCTTTTTTCACACTGCATATATGACCAAGCAAAATTACAGGCCTTTTAATGTTTTAAAACTGGACATTTTTTAAAAATATTTTTGAGAAATCTGAATGTCAAACATATTCATCTCATCAAATTAGATATTTATTTATGACAGCAATTGTTCTCAATAATCCAAAACTTATTTCATCTGCTCTTTGCTTTTGGTTAATATAGGAATTGTAACAAATTTGAAAGTCAGGTATTGTCTACAGTTTGCTTAGGTTTTTTTTTTTATTTTAGAAAGGTATTGCTGATACAAATTAATCATAAAAAATAAAAATAAAATATAAATATATAATTATTTTACAATGACCAATTCTTGCACACTTTCTTTGTTTTCTTATTCTTTAATATTTTTATTTTGTGGATTTTCTCATGTTTCTCAATATCTTCTATCATATTCTATATAACTCAATTATGATTATGCAGAATTGAGACAAATAGAAATATGAGAAACAATACAACTAGCATTTAAAAAATAAGACAACTAATTTGGAAGAAGCTATGCTATGAACTTTTATTAATTATAAAATTATTTACAACCAGTTATTAGATGGATAGTTAAACATACAATCATATAGATTTCATTTGCTAAGTCTGTTCTATAGATGTCAGCACAAATGTGCTTTGCATGATTTTTATAATTGCAAATTATCAAATACAGTTTCAACACATAGACAAAAGAACATACTACTTATATAGTATAACATAAAATTCCTTTATTCCATATTCAAAAGACTCATCTTATTTTCTAACAATACATAAACCATCTTATGTGTTTCCATGGTTATAACAATCATCATGTAGTATAAGTGAATTGTTTACAAGCATGATGATATAACTTGCAAGTTGTTAAAATATCTTGCGCATTTTAGTACAGAGTTAAGAGTGAAGACCCAAAAGCTAAGGATGCATGAAATAGTTTCCTTATAAGAAGAGTAAAAAAAAAAAAAAACTGTTGAACTCAGTCACTTAGTGGTAGAATATTAAATGATGACCAGACATTAAATCATATGATTACATTTTGTTTTTTTATTTGCTAATATTAACATGATGGCCTCTAACAGCTTATATAATTTGGAACCACATAAATTATGCTATTCATCCACTCTTCTTAAAAATAGTATTTTCATAAAAAATAAGTATTAAATATATTTACTTAAAAAAATGAAGTGGAAATATTGTAATGCCTGTAATTTCATAGTGATGTAGAAAGATATATATGTAGAAGATGGTTTTTTATTTTTTTTATTGTGGTTTCTTTATAAGTCTGATCATATAATAAGAAACCAAACAATGCTCAAACACTTAAATGGTGAATGGAGTATGGCAATTTATTACATAGTTACCTGCTCAAGTTTATGATGTTTGAGCATCTAAGAATTGGCTGATTTCATTTTTTTTCATTATGTTTTTTTCCCCCATCTTTCTCAGATGGTATAACCAAGAACTTGAGGTCCCAAATTTTAGCCACTCTTTCTAACTAATTACCTAAGAAATTTTTCAGTGCATATCAAATCAAATGAATATTTTTAAACTGCTTTTCTTCAATGGGAACCAATCTAGGAACACTAAACTCTCAAAGTGATTGTACCACAAAACACAGATGATCAGAAAAATTTATTTGATAGCTTTTATTAATAAAGTACTTACTAATGCTGTTTAAATTTATATATTTGTATATACTGCAGTAAAAAATTATGTTACAGAGATGATTTTTTAGAAAGTTGGTTGTTTGGGATAATGAAAATAATGTTAGTGACATATATCTTCAAATAGGTCTTTAATAAGAAAAGCAAGTCATTTTATAATCCATTATTCAATTTGAAGTTTTAAAAAAACGTCTTAATGAAAATAATGTTTGAAGTATGACATTATATGGAGCAAAGACTTGAGTGATTAAAAAAAAGGGAACTGAAAGAGTGGAAACTTTTAAAATGTAAATTTGGAGAAAAATTGGGAAAGTATGTTGAAAGAATAATAAAATTTGTAATGTTGACGTAAGGAGAAGATTGGGCTATGCACAAAGACAGAAAAATTACATAGAACTCAATGCGCAATATGAAACTAGAGTTTGGTGAGTAAACATCAGATTTTTTTCCCGATCATAAAGAGACATTTTTTTTTTTTTTAGCAAATAATCAATTCACTCCAGTCATTCATTAACTGATCAGAAAATGGGTAATAATATTATTGCGAGACAGTAAAGATTCCAAGTTAATCTTACTTTCTTTCCATCATTGCTGATGAGTGTCTGATAATTAAAACAGCGAAAATAAATCCTCAGAGGACTATCAGGTACAGTTTTTATAGATGATATTCAAGGTGAAGCTGTTAATATATTCACTTGACTGTCCATAATGCATGATTCAGATTTGAGCTAAGTGAAATATACATTTTTCTAAACAATATCCAATTATTGATCAATAAATGGGTGTCTGACTGTTCTTAGTTAGAGGGCAATTTGATAATAAAAAAATACTTATTCAAAGTTCCTCTCAGGTGAGATCTGTTTTACCTTTTATTTTTATATACATATAAACCAATAATTACTTTTACTTATATATAATGTTGACGAAGGGGTGGCTATTAAAATATATAATATACATAAAATATAATGGTATAGAAATTAAAATACTTTTCGGATGTCATTTCAATAAGTAATATTAAACTGACAGAATAATAATTTATTTATTATTGCATTCATTTAATGATTATAATTTATTTTTTCATCTGAACGAATTTGTTAACTAATATATATAAACTAAAAATTATTAAGCCCTAACTAGTAAATAAATACATAAATATATCTATTTGCAATGAAATATTATCTAAATATCACGCACTCTCCCAACTTCTTAATCTACAATAAAATCTTCCAAGTTTTTAGGGCTTGAAATCGAGTTTTATTCATTGTTTCATTATATGGAACATTGAATAAATATTCGCATACAATAATGTGAATATAGTCACATCTGTATGCGCGTGTATTTTTATACACACTATAGTAAAATAACGAAACTGACTATATTTACAATTAACAACACACATCAAACTGAGCCAGGAAATGGCCGAAAGGCAGCATCTGGTCAGTAATTGTGATAAAATTGTTTTCATACTAACCTCTCACATTTTAAGAAAGCAGAAAGTTTCTGGACTGAAGAGGGACAAATAGACCAAAATCCACTTATGAAAAACAACTTTATAGATATAAATTGGAAAAAAAAATATTTCAAAACAAACTTTCAAAAATAAAGGAATAGTAGCGGGTATTTCTTGAAACAAAACCCCAGAGTTCTTTTACCGATCTACCAATGAGAATTTCCAAACAGAGGAGTAAAAATAGAGAGGGACGGAGGGGGTGAAGAGTAAAGGCAAAAATCAGCCCTACAGAATTTGATAACATCAAATAACTATCAGAAATCTCCCCTGGTCCAGACAATGGACTGATCAGCTTGTCACCACAAAAATGGAATGGAAGAAAGAGAAGAACAGATTAGGAATGTTAGTTAGGAAAGGGGAGGAAGCGGTACTAGGAGACCTTTAGGCCATAAAAGCTTTAGCTGGCTGCATTAACGATAAGAGTACCATGAATAGAAACACTATCATTTTAAAAAATAGTAATAACTAGAAACAGAATATAATTTTTCTCCATTTTTTTTTTTTTTTAAATTTGCATCTAACATTCAAGTTTAAAAAAAAAGGATAGAATCCCCCCCCCCCTCCTCCTAATAATTAAGAAAATAAAATTAGTATTATTTTTATTTCAAAATAATAACATGCGCAATGTGGGTCTTTGTATATACACATGCGCGCGCAAAATATTTCATCATAGCAATATATAGTTATATACAAGGATAGAAATAAAAATATAGACTCAATATAAATATAGACTCCTTATGTTATAACTTAAACTCGTAGTAAATTTTTCATTTAAGAATGTTTCTTAAATTCTGAAAATATAATGGCAAGATTGAAAGATCATACAGTTTATTATATGATAAATTTTAAATTTACTACTATAAAGACATGATTTCAGTGGACAGGGCATGTGAAGGGAATTGAATAGTAAAAGAAGTATTTTATTATGAGCATAATTTTAATGAGAAATAAACCCATTTACGTTGTAAAAGTTACTAAAAACAAAAAAACATTCATTCTAAAGAGATTTAATAATAATTCATTGGGAATGTAGATTGTGAGCAGAATAAAATTAAGGGCTACAATTAGGTAGATGTTAAGTCTTTTAGAAAGAAAAGTTGGATACAAAAGTTAAAAGATGCATCTCTGGGACCATGGACTTTCTTCTCAGTTGTCTGATAAAGCAGAATGAATGTGTGTATGAAATAAAAAAAAATTCTAATACAATCATGACAGACAAAAATAAAATATAGCCCTTATTCCCAGGAGGCTGTAAAGTCACCAGTCAAGGCAGCAGTTGGTGATCAAAAGCAGAGGTTGCTAAAAATCCCAATTGTGGACCCAGGCTGCCATTTGATGATGACCTTTTATTTAGGTATTTATAACTACACATCACTTTCAAGTGAAGGAAAATTGCAAGAATGGGAAGAATTATCTTATATTAAATGGGACATTACTGGACTTGGTGAAGTTAGAAGAAAAGGTGAAGAGAAAATTGATTTAAAAAGTGGACATTTACTCTACTACAAAGGCACAAATATTGGAAGTACAAGTGAAACAGGATTCATTATAAATAAAAAGTAGAACAACATTGTGAAGATTGATGGTGTTTCGGACAGAATGGCAAGATTAGTTATACAACTTAATAGCCGATACCAAATGCAGATAATTCAGGTTTATGTCCCAACAAGTTCTCATAGTGATGAAGTACTAGAAGATTTTTATATGGATATATAAAAGGCTTTTGACTAAACAACTTTTTAAAATTGTTATGGGAAGTTTCTATGCTAGAATAGGTAAACAAATAAAAGATGAAAGTGCTAGACGTAAATTTGGTTATGATAATAGAAATGATAGAGGATATAGACTTGTGGAATTTACATAAAAGGAAAAACTATATTATGAATTCTTTTTTTGAGAAAAATATTAAAATAAAATGGACATGAAAGCATCCAAATGAAGGTGCAATAGAATTGGATTAGATTTTAACTTAACAGAAAACATTTCAACATTGTAATATTCTTTAATAAATTCAACATAGAAAGTGATCATTGATTAGTAAGATGTAAGAAACATGTTAATGCAAAATTAGAGACAAAAATTATTAAGATAACCAATATTTACAGTCGATATTCCTAATCTTCAGAAACATTCTAATGAATTTAAATTAGAGATTGCAAATTGGTACCAATTATTAGTAGATCTTGAACATAATTCAGATTTGAATAAAATTAATAAGAAATGAACTGATACGCTTTTAAAAACTGCAACAAAGATAGCTGGTACAAGCAGCAATTGACAAATAAAATTTCTACTGAGACTAGAGAATTTATGAAGAAAAAAAGAAATATGATGATATATAAAAATGATGCATTGATGTGAAATAGAGTTGACAACGATAAAAGTATAATTTTGAACAAGCAAGGAAAGCTGTAGAAGAGAATAAGTCTCAAGAATGTGAAACAACATTTTTGTATTGATAGGAAACTTATATCTGCAATAAAAAGAAATATGAAACTATTACTAAAAAGAGAGATGACATCATGAAATGGATAGAAGTGTTCTATCAAGAATTATATAGTAATAAAGAACAATTATCTCCTTTATCTATTATATCTTCTGAATTGTCCAGAATTTTAAATGAAGAAATGGGACATGCAATTAAAATTATGAAGATAGAAAAAAGCTCTAGGTAATGATGGAATTACAATCAATATATTAAGAGAAGCAGGTGAAGAAATAAAAAAAATTGTGGCAAAGTTATACTCCAAATGTCTAAATGATAAAGATGTACAAAATGATTGGAACAATGCAGTATTAATATTAATATTTAAAAAAAGTGATTAATTTATTAGAAATTACAGACCTATCAGCCTTTTATCAGTTTTATAGAAAATTTTTTCCAAGATAATGACAACTTGTGTACAGAGAACATTGGATTTCAACCAAGAGATGAAGCTGGATTTAAAAGTGATTTTAGTACAGTAGATCACATCCAAGTATTGAGAGAAGTTATAGAAAGGACCAATGAATATGAGTTGCCATTGTGTTTTGGACTTGTAGGTTATGAAAAGGCATTTGATTCTATAAGCATTTCTTCAGTGATTAAAGCATTGGATACTCAAGGTATAGTTCCAGGATATTGTCATATTCTGAAGAATATTTATAAAAATCCAACACAGCAATTAAATTACATTGAGAAAGATGTAAGACAGAGTAACTTTGTATCTCCAAAACTTTTTACATCAGTGCTGCAAGAATTATTTTATGGATTAAAATGGGAAGCTAAAGGGAGATTATTTAAGTTATTTATATTTTGCAGCAGATGTGAGTTGTTTTTGCAAATAATGCTTCAGAGTTCCATGAAATGTTGCAGGGGTTATCAGATGAAAGTAAGAAAGTAGGAGTAAAGGTAAATGTTAAAAAGACTAAAGTAATGTTCAATGGATTTTCTCAAAAAATGAAAATAAAGAATGATTATGATGAGTTAGAAGAAGTTAACAACTACAAATACCTTGATCAGATTATTACTACAGAAGGGAACCTAAAGGGTGAAATTAATCATAGAATTAAACTTGATTGGAGTGCTTTTGGTAGAAATAACTTAATACTAAAAAGGAAGTATGCCTATATGTTTGAAAAGGTTTTTAATAAATATGTTTTACCAGTTCTTACTTATGGATCTGAGACTTTGACACTTTATAGAAAAGCAATACAGAGACTTCACACCACTCAAATAAGTATGGAGAGATGCATGTTAGGAGTAACAAGAAGAGATTGAAAATGCAATATATGGGTAAGAGAACAAACAGGTATTACTGAGATCATTGAAAGAATTAAAAGACTGAAGTAGAATTGGGTTGGACATATTGCTAGAAGAGATGATAATAGATGGACAATTAAAGTCTTAAACTGGATTCCAAGAGATTGTGAAAGACCAAAAAAGAGACCACATGTGAGATGGATGAAATAAGAAAGTATGCATGGGTGATATGGAGAAGAGAGGCTAGAGATCAGAGATGAATTGAATTTTGAGAGACCTTCATCCTACAGTGGATTGATAATGATTAATGATGATGATTTGCTGTTCAAAGATTGATTTGTATAATCATATCAAAATCTTTACCTCTTTGCATTTGCCTCCATCTTTCTTTATTTGGCTATTTATGAGATACTGCATATGAATGAATATTGATATATATGTGTTCACCATTACAGAGGTGTGAATTACATTTGGAAAACAATGTAGCTATTAGCAATTTAAAGTTTAATATATATGTATATATGTATGCTTACACTAAATGATCTATAGCAAAATATTCCTTGTTAATATGGCTATTTAGAGTTTATAACATAACATTAAAATAAAGACGTTAGAATAAATTGTGATAATAAGATAGTGAGCAAATGACAAATTATTGCAGCCAATGATGAAAGATTATCTCTTGGTCTTAGTAACTCTGTCTGCTTTCAGACAATTAACATGTATAAATTTAATAGAATTCTAGCTTTCAATACAGAGATTATAACAATAATTTAATCTAGTAGGAGAGCTTCCCAGATTTCAAGGAATACATGCGATTTTTTTAAAAAATGGCCTACATAAAATTGATGGTTGAAGAACAAAATATCAAAAGGTAGTTGGAATAGCCCTTAGTTTAGCCTGAAGATTAGATGATAATGAGTAACAGGATGAGCAAAAATGAGCAAGTTCCTATTCAGGGACTGATCTTGCATCTGTGCGTTCTGTTTTGTAATTCTTTTTCAAAAGATGTTATAAATTTTGGTGCAAAGTTATTCTTTACGGGGTGCAATCTTCAGACAATTTAGAATTATCCTACACTTAACTCTGTAATTTAGTTCCAATTTATCAATACCCTCTATCCCCATTCACCATTATCAAAAATGATTTGATTATAAATCTAGTTCTCATCCAGTTTTTAACACTCCAAATTATTTTAACTGTCACTGTAGAATCTTTACTACTACTACTACTTTGCTTAGTCATTGTCATTTTTATAAGACAGCAAAGATATTTAAAAAATAAATGCTAAATTAATACTGATGATGATCAAGAGATATTATTTGGCTGTAGTACCCTATACAACCTTCCTATCTCAGCCAACAGACATAGCAATAGTAATTCATCATAATCCTGGTGACTGTCATTGTTTTAAATAATTATAAATGTATTTTATTTATGAACATTTAAAATATAATCTTTAAATAAAATGAAAATAAAAATCAGTTACTATACCATTTAAAAAAGCAATAGTAATACATTTATTGCCAGAATGGTTGAGAGCAATGATTGATTCTAAACTTTAAAAGCCCTCAATAGCAAATCAAATGTCACTTCTGGTTCTTTGACGACTTCATGTGAATTCCAAAACTACAAACCATCCAATTATTTTACTTTTGGGAGTCTATTGACTTATAAAATATGTACTGCATCTATAAATCACTCTCATTAGAGATATTATGTAGGATTATACTTTTCCATTTTACTGAATAAGAATATTAATAACCAATTATGTAGATATTTACTTTTGATTCAAAATTAGACATTTGAAAATCTACTACAACAGAATTTCCAACAGCCTTATGTATTTTATCTTATATTAAATTCATCTGATGCTTGATATCAATGCTAGAAAATCCATCTGAAATGTTGACTTTGTGAACCAATTTTAGTAAAGAACATAAATCTACTTATGAACTGTTTTCAAAGTTATGCCAAATGATACCTTGGGTTCAACAAACCAAGATGCTACACTAGGTGTTATCTTCATTTATTAATTATACCTCTTAAATTACAATAATATCTATACTTAGTTTCATCTTACTTCATTTAACAATCCTTCAGATCATTTTCTTATTTCTACTTCCTCTCCTATATTTTATTCTGATTTCCACTATATGTTTTGTTTTTATTATATCATATTATTACTATCTATAACCAGCAACAATGAAGTGAAATGATACTTAAACCATTAAGCATCACATGATCACCATCTCTTATATTAGCACATAATTGTTTATAAACAAGGCAAAACTATCCATACAGTAGTGCCACCCTGTGCCAACCAGAGTAATCTGGCAGGGTGGTGCTACTGTATAGAGTTTTGCTTTGTTTATAAAATACTTATGACAGTTGTCACAACCATCAATAGCACAGCATCATTCCACTGTGAGTTATAAACTAAGATTCATATACTATGTTACAAATTGTATGAATAAATAAAATGCCTTTTATGTAATTGTCAGAAGTTGGTATCCATTTAACGTGCATACCATTAATTGCAAGATTCTAACTCCATGTGAATTATATCCTTTGCCTGAAGAGGGGTTTAGCAACCAAAGCTAAATAGTGCTGCACTCTTGCCAATATGTGACTATAGTGTGTGTAGGAATTTTCCAGTTTTTTTTTTTAATTTAATCTGCCATGTTAAATTTACAACTAAGTATATTATATATTTCAAAAAGCTCCATATTTGAAGCTATATCACAAAGTAATAAATATCTTGATATCATTATAATTATTTATTAGTTATAGGAAAATAAAAATAATTATTAGGTAAACTACCCTGCATTTACATGCATAAAAATTCATATCAATATATCTAGTTTTTGAATGACATCATCATAATTTCCTTTTTATATATTTCCTTATATGTGTTATTTATCAACACTTTTCTATTTGTTAAACTAATATTTCTCATAGTTTTCTTTTAAACATAAGCTCAATACGTTAAGAATATGACATGCCATCCATCAGCATGCAATATACTACAACCATTTGCTGATACAATGATGCATCAATAACGTGACTAATCCAGATTAATCCAGGCCTTTATTATACCACAGTATTGATTATATAAGATTTGCTGATCCAATACTGATTATCAAAGAGCTGGCCATCTTCCAAAAAAAAAAACCATAAATCTTTTTCTGATCTGAAAAAAAAAATGTCCCGCATGACAGGCAGATATGCTAAATCAATAAAATGGAAATTCATAGTGCTAAACAAGACAAATCACTGAGAGGCACTAAAGAATTCACAAAAAAATGTGGCCACTGAATAAAAAATTTTAAGGATTACTTTTAGTAGCTCATCATTTTCAAAAGATTGCATGCATACAGTGAAAAATCTTACTGCATAGTGGTTGTGGCATCTGACTATCATTCCACTAACTGGGATTCAAATCCAAAATGTGTGAACCATGGAAATTTTATTCAATTCCAATCAGACTTTTCTTTCAGGTAACCAAGCCATAATTTACTGCCCATCCAATTATTGATCAGGAAATGGATATCCCACTTTTCTTAGGGGGGGGGGGGCTGCTACTGCTTAATATTTGATTATGCTGACAATTATTGTATACTTCTTCATTGTAGAGAAATATTGGGGAGGTCTTTTATTTGTAATCAATTATTTAAAAATTGTTGTGGGGAAGCTCACGAATTAAATATATATATATATATGTTACTAGCCAAATTTGAAAACTGGCATTACAATGCCAAAAAAGTGGGACTTCCATGTATGAAATGCTTAGATTTTCATACATTTCCTAGGCATTTTATAAAATGTCAAAAGAAAATTCAGCAAAGTAGAAATTTTTTCCGCAATAACGTTTAATGTAGCAAAGACAAGATGAAATATTAAGTTTACACGTGTTTAACATGTAATTAGTAAAATTAATGATTGAAATTGGTAGTAAATCTTATCTATACATCTTACAATCAGTTAATGAAGAGTAGAAAGATAACAACCAAGAAATTCCTTAATTTCTTGAAGATTTATAACATTTCAAAATCCTTCACTCTTGGTGATTTACTGCAAAAATAATGGTGGAAAAATGTTATTTCTTGCCTGGCTTGTTTGATATTTATATAAAATTCAGCATTTCAGTATCATCATCATGTGCTGACTTATGGTTATTATACTTTTACACCAGAGGGCCTGTCAGTAAAAAATAATAATCACATGGTACTAGAAATCAAGAAAGTAAAACTCCATCATAGTATCAGAAATTCTAAAATAATGATAAATGTTTATTATCTAATAAAAGTAAAACATTATTTTAACAGTTTCTTTTGTTCTATTAAGGTTAAATATGAAAAATCCCATATCTTATATTTTGTATTTCTTACATTTTCACATGTATCTTTTCAATAAAACCCTTTTTCATAGATTGCCAAAAAATTATTTGTTATTTTAATGCCTAGATATTCTAAACAATGTTAAGGAAAAGTATGTAAAAAATTAAAACAAAAGCGAAATTTCATATTTTGCTTAAAAATGTAATCTATACAATGCCTGCTTTTTGAAACTTTTCTAGTAACATATACATATGTTTCAATATTCATCAAAATATAAAATCACAAACCAATTTTCTTTAAAAAACTTGTTTTTATTATTATGACTATATGAAATTAATATCAAGAGCAACGTTTCGACTATTTACTTCCTTATAGTCTTTTTCAAGCCACTAAAATATAAAAAATAATAAAACAAATAAAATAAAACATAATACAATCATTAAACTCTACATATATTTCAAATCTTCTCAATACAAAAACATAAATTTAATATAAAACATTAGAACATTACCTTCCTCTATTTAAAACAACCTACAATTTAAACTTCTATTTAAAACACTCTGTTTAAATTATATTTAGATAAAATATCTCAAAACCAGTCCCATCACCCACAACAATCAATTAGTTTTTTCTTTATCCTATTTGTTTAAATTCCCTACTATAAAAAATTTTTCTTTTTTTAAAACTTACTTTATAATTAACTATTGTTTCTAAAAGTTCTATTTTTTTTTTTTTTGTAAATAATGTGACTAGTTTTTATTTTTTATAAAATCAATTAGTTTTTTATTCATATATGTTTAAATTCCTTAATATAAAAATTTTCCTTTAAAAATCTTTCTTTATAATTAATTACTGTTTCTAAAAGTTCTATTTTAATTAATGACCAGATTTACACTATGAAAAAATTGCGATTTTTATCAGATAAATTTTTTAATCTTGTTTTTAACTTATTTTTTGTATTTCCAATATAAGAAATACTTTACCAACATTCCAGCATCTAAACATTTTACATATATACACCTTTCATACTTCAAGCTATCATTCTTTCACTAACATTAATCAGCTTTTTAAATCTTTTTTTTTTATATACTGGGAGTAATTTAATGTTAATTTATTATTAATTTTACAAATATTTTTAATCCTAATAAAAATATTTTTTGATACTTTAAATCCTATGTAAATTTTATTAATATTATTAACTTTATTATCAATTTATTCCCTTTAATCTTCTTTTAATTAAATTCAAATTATAATCTGAAAAAATTTTTCCAATAATCTTATTTGGATATTATTTAAATAACATTCCTTTTTTATCAATTCTAATTCTTTCTCCAATAATAAATCACTAGAACATATCAATATTGCTCTTCTAATTTTTTTTTATAATATTCATTTTACAATGTTTATCAATGTCTGAAAACCAGTTAGTAATCAGACCATGAAATGTTTTTTCTAAAAACAGATGTATTAATGCTTATTTTATTATTTCTATAATTTTATCAATTTTTACACCATATATTCAATTTTATTATCCACTTCTTTCCATGTAAATTTAATATTTTTTTCTTTTTTAATAATTTAAAAAAATGTTCTTTCTTTTATTTCCTTTAAAAACCATGAAATAGTCATCAACATATCTTACAAAAAAACAAGGACCAACATCCAAATCCAAAAAATCTTTTTCAAAAATATTCATATATTCATCTGCCAAAAACCCACTTAAGCAACTCCCCATACTTAATCCTTTTACCTGTTCGTAAAACCTATCTTTAAATTTAAAAACCAAATTTTTACTACAAATCAATAAAATCTCATGTAATAAATAAGAATCTATTTTTAATTTTTTACTTTTATCATTAATGTATAATTCCAAAGCATAATTAATAGCTATATCTGGATCAACATTATTATACATATTTATAATATCTAATTTAACAAAATAAATATTTTTAAATTTAATATTTTTCAAAAAATTATTTAATTTTTCTATAAAATCCATTGAGTTGTATACTTTATTATTTTTATTTACTTTACTATATTTTTTAAAAAAATTATTAAATACCCATTTAGAAATATTCTCATAATAAGTATCTCTACAACTAATAATTGGTCTTAGGGGTATACCATCTTTATGAACCTTTGGTATCCCTGTAATTGTTGCACATCTAATATCCATTCTTTTAAGCATAAACATTTCTATTTTTGTAATATATCCTTTATTTTCCAATTCAGTAATAATTTTATTAACTTTTATATTAATTTGCATGCTCTTATCTTTTTTTATAATTTTAAAATAACTACTTTTTAATAAATTACTCATTTTATTATTATATTCAGTTTTCTCAATTATAACCATACTAGTAGATTTATCTCCTTTCAAAAAAACCAAGTCTTTATATTTTAATCTAATATTACTAATAATATTTAATTCACTTTTATTATTAACATTTTTATATTTATTATTATTAATCACATCATATTCTAATTTTTTAAATTCATATTCAATTTCATTAAATAAGAATTCTTTATTCATTCCTATATCAATACTATTATTGTTAAATTTATCAATAATTAAGATTTAAAAAAGCTGATTAATGTTAGTGAAAAGAATGATATGCTTGAAGCTATGAAAGGTGTATATATGATAAAATGTTTAGACTGCTGGAATGTTGGTAAAAGTATTTCTTATATTGGAAATACAAAAAATAAGTTAAAAACAAGATTAAAACAACATTTATCTGATAAAAAATCTGCAATTTTTTTTCATAAGTGTAAATCTGGTCACATTAATTACAAAATAGAACTTTTAGAAACAGTAATTAATTATAAAGAAAGATTTTTAAAGGAAAATTTTTATATTAAGGAATTTAAACCATATATGAATAAAAAACTAATTGATTTTATAAAAAATAAAAACTAGTCACATTATTTACAAAAAAAAAAAAAATAGAACTTTTAGAAACAATAGTTAATTATAAAGTAAGTTTTAAAAAAAAAAAGAAAAAAATTTTTATAGTAGGGAATTTAAACAATATAGGAATAAAAGAAAAAAACTAATTGATTGTTGTGG